>CM029391.1:6633457-6815957 GCA_017165825.1 Hepsetus odoe | reverse complement strand
GTCCAATGGACTGGCCAGTGCTCCTTCCCCTGTGACCCATCTAAAGATAAATGGCTTAGAACCTTAACAAGCATTTCTCAGTCATTCTTAAATTGTACCTGACACTGCATTTTTAGAAGGAAAACATTGTCAGATTTATTACTTGTTACAATTTTGAAAGTGCACAAATGTCATTAAGGTGGGTGTGTTTGTTATGGCTGTGTAGTGGATTGCAGTGCTCACGTGGTTTAGTCTTGCCACAACAGTGGCAGCAATTTCACACCTCTGCACATAATCCCAGTCATTATCCTGTTAAACAGGCCCTGAGAGCAAGAGAAGGGCTCCCTGCAGTTTACAATTACAGCTGTCATGTTATACTGATATCCATCAATTATATATTGATCTCTCCCTCTCTCTCTCTCTCTCTCTCTCTCTCTCTCTCTCACTCTCTGGCAATTACCTTGGCAATACAGATAAAATAGGAAAATTACAGAAATCTTTATTGTATTTCTTGTCCTGTACTGTTCACTTTTTCTCATTTCTATCATTTTATTTTCTTTAATAGTTTTTAAAGCATTTTACCAACATTTTTATTGTTGTTTATTATTTGTGGTTATTGCTGGTAATTAATAGTAATCATCATATTCATAATCATCATCATCATCTTCAGAGCAGGAATGCAGCTTGTCCTGGAGTGTTCAGGTGCACTTTTATTATTATTATTAGTTTATTTGTCTGTTATAATATTGAACACTTCTTGTATTGTAAAATCTTTATTATTCATTTCAGTTGGGAGGGGCATTAACCCCCCCCCACACCCCCTATCCCTTTCTGCCACCATATGCTCCAGTTCTTTCTTTTCCTGTCCCCAGCTTTCCCCCGTTCTGCCTGTTCTGCTCCTGAACAGATGGAGGTTGTCAGCAGGCAAATCTATTCCTATTTCATCCATGCCTGGCTCTGAATCTTGCAATTCTTTTATCTCATTATCAAAAAATGAATTTTAAATCATTAAAACTGAGAATCAGCTCCAGGTTTTATGTCAAAAAGATGGCCAGGAATCTCCAGTTTAGTTCTGTTCTGTTCAAGTCAATTCAAAAGGCTTTACTGGCATAAAGTTACAGTGTTGCCGAAGCAGGGAATTTCAGTTTTGTTCAGTTTCAGTTATATTTACAAGTGAAAAAACAGAATTACAATGATGCTTTAATTTTATTTAACTCTTTAGATTTTTCCTTACAAATCCTAAAATTAGATAAAGATTGTTCAATTAAACAGAAACAGAATGACAAATTACAGACAAACTTATTATACTAAACTATTTATTGAAAAAAATAATTCAATATTGCATATCGTTGAGTGCCAAAAGTAATCGCAACCACTGGGATTAGTTCAACTGCAGTTCATTTTTATTTTAAATGAGTTACTGGTGTATTAATGAATGTGGTAAATGTCAGGTGTGAGTGGGCTGTTTTAATTTATGGTATAGGAAATGTGTCATGGCACAAACTAAAGAGCTTTCTGAATTCAAATTCAAGTTCCTGTAAAAAATTTGTGTGGATTAGAGAGAAAATATGAAGATCCAGGAGATTAGTTTGATGGAGGAACAGGCAGAAGACTGAAAGAAATGGAAACGGAAACAGCAGTCAAAAGAAGAAGAAGAGAGAAGATATATAAAAAGTAATTTGTGTTTGTTTTTACATCCACTACTCATCTGTGAAGGTTTCACATTAGATTTTGAGCAAGTGCTGAGATTATTTGATTGCAATTAGCCCCAAATGCATTAGTGAGGTCAGGCATTGTTTTTGAATATGTGAAGGCAAAGCCAGTACTTTGAACTCTTAATGACCATTTCTTAACATTATAGCTCAGGGATACCTCAGGGCAATCTACTGGTCTCGCCTGGAATTTCAAACCCTCAACCTTCTGATTCTTGGGCCCAAGTCACTAAACAGTAGACCACCACTGCCCCCTGAAAGAGGCATCTGCCATTGTTTACTAGGGGTATCACAACAACCTCCACATGAATACCAGGACCCAGGAGAACACTGCTGCCTTTGCCAGCTTGCCTTGTACACCCTGATGCCATCCTTTCTCCAATAAGCAATGCACACTCACCTGTTTCATGATGTAGCAGAAAACATGATTTTTGGCAGTCATGGCACTCTCCTTGGTGTTCAGCTATGCAGACCCATTTATGACAAGCTGTGATGTGCATTCAGATACCTTTACATCCTAGTTAACATTAACTTTTTTAGTAATTGGTATTACAGTGACTGTTTTGAGGAAGCGGACAAAAAGGGTAAGTCTTTGCTTCCCACAAATATCAATGAGCACTTGACACACATAACCCTTCACCAGTCCTTTCTTGGTCACTTTCGGTAAGTAGTAATCCCTGTGTACCAGGAACACCACACAAGACTTGGATTAAGGAGAGTTCCCCAAAGCGGGTACTCACTATACTTGCTGCCTAATATCAACCCCCAGTTTTATTCTATGTAATTGGTTTTAATGTTGTGGCTGGCCAGTGTAAAGTTTAGCTTCTTTCTTTCCCTCACTCAAGGGTAAAGATTCAAGACTTTGGAACAGTTTTTCGCTATCACTGGGGAATCAATTAGACAGTTTAAGACCCAGTTTAAGACTTACCTGTTTTGGGTTGCTTCTCTTAGTACATGTTTTTTTTGTTTGTTTTATACTCTGTATATTATACTCTATGCATATTGTTCATTGCATTGGGGCGCCTGTCTGTGAAAAGCACTTAATGAATAAATTGTACTTACTTTCATACTAGATGCAAAAATTTGCTTACATTCAGGCACAAGAGCTACAATAAGATCTTACGTTATTCTTGGACAATAAGGCCTAATTCAGTATTCAGATTTAGAGTAGTTGGGGTTAAGCTCAGGGCTCTGTGCAGGCTATTCAAGTTCCTCCACAACAAACTCTGTAAATTATATCTTTCAAGCAACAATTGTCATGCTGATTCAGAAAAGGGGCTTCCCCCAATTGCTGACACAACATTGTAAGTGAAAAAATCTCCAGAATGTCAACCTCTGCTGTAGAATAAGGCTAACTAATCTATCCATGAAAAGCATATTCATTGTGTGTGGTGATCTTGGTGTTTCATCCAGAAAAAGAAAGGACAGAAATAAGATGATGAGACTTGTTGGAAAGCAGGCATTCTATGTCTAGTCTACAATAATGAGCCCTTCAGTATATCCTTTCCACTGCCCGTATGTGCCTATGGAGATTACAGGGCTGTTTACTTCATTTTATGCACCTGTTAGTGTAACGGTGGCGGGGTACCTGAAGGACGCCAGTGTGGAGCCAGGAGTTCGGAGCACTGTTTTATTGACCACAGTTCACAAATACAAGACACAATGGCTGCAATTCGAAGCAGAACCTGAGAACAGGAGAACTGCAGCCTAAACCAAGATATACAAATCCCAAAAACCTAAACCTAAACCTAAACCTAAACCTAAACCAGAACCACCCTTACACTTAGGCTTAGCCTAACTAATGAGCCGTGCTCTGCTCTGACTCATTGGGGCTTAAATAGTCAGCTCCAATGATGCACACCTGTGCCTCCTTGGGCTCAGGTGTGCTCAGTCAGAGCAGAGCGCCCTCTAGCGTGCCCAAAACACCCCACATGTGACAGTTAGGTGTGCGCGCATCTCAAATAACCAAACTCACTAATTGCAAGAAATGTTTCATGCTTTTGACTGTGTAGTATACTTTCTTGTTTTCTCATAAAGGTATGGACAGTTTGTCAGCATTACAGATCTTGCAAAGGTGGGGTTGAATGTGTACATTATTTTCACAAAAGTATCACTTTATGTATTGATTTTTTGTAATCTTTCATAATCTTTAATCGTTTCATTTATCTTAACCCCCAAAGCTTTTATCTTTGATGTAGAAGAGGTGCTGTTTTATAGGGTAAAGAGACAATCAATTGTTTTATTATCTATCCACTGATGAATCAGCATCTTGGTCTGCTATTACATCACACTCTAACTATCTCTGTTTCCTGTGCTTCAGATGTCCAGACCAGACCAGACATGCAGCTACAGACACACTCATTGATCAGGGCTCGTTTGACCTTCATCAACGCTCTCTCTCTCTTTATTGTTCTCTTTCCTTCTGTATATCTTTCCCATTCTCCCTCACTAACCGCTAGGCCACAGCGGTGGCCTAGCGGTTAGGGCGTTAGCCGCGTGATCGGAGGATCAGGGGTTCAAACCCCTTCCCAATAGGTTGCCCTGAGGTACCCTTGAGCAAGGTACCGTCCCCATCACTGCTCCCCGGGCGCTTTCAATAGCTGCCCACTGCTGCACGGGTTTGAGTGTGCATGGGTTAAATGCAGAGGTCCAATTTCGTTGTGGTTCATGTGTGCTGTGCCATGACCTCGCAATGACAAGGGTTGTCTATTTCACTCTCTGGCTTTTTTTATCCATGTGTCTGTTGCTCTGTATTTATCTATTAGCCTCTCTCTTTCCATTTCTCTCTCTTTTGCTCTCTTTATCTGTCTTTCTCTCTCTGGCTCTCTCTCTTTCTGTCTCTATTTCTAGCTGGCTCACTCTCTATCTTTCTATCTGTCTCTCTTTTTCTGTCCTTCTTGGTTTCCATTAGCCTCAACCTCCCTCTCTCTTTCGCTCTATCTGCATTTTTTGGTGTCTCTCTCTTTTGGTTTTGTCTCATACTTTTCCCCTGTATCTTTGTTTATTGTTCTCTTTCTTCTTCTTCTCTTCATTCTCTCACTCTCTATTTCATTCTCTTTTTCTCTCAATTTATTTCCTTTTGCTGTCTCATTCTTAATGTCTGTCTTGCTTATCTGCCTCTAGCTCTCTCTGTTTCTTCTTTTTCCATTTCCTCTGCTTCTCTTGGTGTCTCTCTTTTTCTCTCTTGATCTACCTCTCACTCTGCTTATGTCTAACACCCCTTCCCAACTCTGTGTGTGAAACTGAATCCGCTGAAGCTGTGTTCTGTCTGGTCCACTCCACTGACTAAGTGACAGTAAGAAATGGGATGCTATTCTAATTAATCTCCGTCTGTAGGCTTGAGGATTTTGAAAGTTACTTTTTGGAGCTGCTGCTGCTTCATGGTGGATGTTTTAATCTTAATTCAGCTCCTGGGTGAGCCGTTATTTCTGGGACAGGTGTCTCAGTCATGATATGATGCTTTTGGAACACACCCACATTCACAAACAGGCACAGAGACGGAGCTCGCTCATTTCTTTAACTTAATTATTTTGTGCTATATTGGAATTTATCTTTCAAATTTGATCATCTAAAAAGAGCTTCTGCATGTCTTTATGGATTAGAGAAGAGTTCTGTATACAGTGCTTTTAAATATGCACAATGGAGAAGCTTCAATATACCTTCCTTGTATCTCCATTGTTCATTTTATCAGCTTCACTGTCCATTAGTCTACAGTTACAAACTGTAGACTGTTTCACTTTTCTGTATTTTCATGTAGTAAGTATATAATGACCTGCGATGGGCTGGCGACCTGTCAAGGGTGCGTCCCCCATCCTCGCCCTGTGTGCGCTGGGTTGGACACCAGCACTCCCCCGCGACCCCGTTTGGGACAAGCGGCAGATAATGGATGGATGGAAGTATATAATGAAACTATGTGGTATTTCCAAGAGGTGCCATTGACCCGTGCAACAGAAATATAACAGTAACAGCAATGCATGGAAACTTTTCAGTAGGTGTGAAAGGCAAAACAAACTGGAATTAGCCAGAATAACAGGTTATTCTATCTAATAAAAGTTGCAGAAAATTTGAACAATTTGACAACATTTATCTTTATCTAAATAGTTAAACAGCAAACAGATCTATTTATGCTCTGTTTGTAAAGAAACATACAATTGGTCAATTGACAGTTTCACAATATGCTAAGAAAAGCATGATGTCATCCACCCATTCTCCTAACAAGGCTGCCTGGGGTTGCTGGGGGTTGCTTTCCAGGCAGTCATATAGTGAAAGGCAACAAAACACCCTGAATCCTTAAACAGGGCACACAAACACACTCATACACAGATACACTTAGGGGGCAGCTTAGCATCTATAATCCACCTGATGTGCTTGTCTTTGCACTGTGGGAGGAAACTAGAGCAGCCAGAAGAAACATATGCAGACACTGGGAGAACATTTAAACTCCTCACAGTGTTGCTGGTATAGGTCTAGATCAAGGGTGTAATTTAGTGGAGCATACACTGAAAAAACAGTGCCTGACACAAATACAATAGGTCACATCACCATAGTTACTGCAAACAACAGCCAACTTAAGACTTTAACTGACCAATGGAGTGGAATCATTTTAACCAGCACCAATGAAGCTGCTTAAATTAACAAGAGAATATAAATGTATAACTCTGCTGCTCTTAAGCTGTTTAGTATGTGTTTTCTTTGATGCTTCGCATGTATGCCAGTAGGTGGGCATAACCATGGCTATTTTTAGAGTGTTTGCCTTTGTACACACACACACACACACACACACACACTGAGATAGGCTTAATAAAGCATAAGGACCACCTAATTCTGCAAGAATCACTAATCCTCTACTCTTCATTTTAAATTTGCCTAGACAGGTATCAGCATATTCATTGCATCACCACTTCTTAACTGGATCAAAGGTTGAAAAGGAGAAGAAACTATAGAACCTTTTGCATCAGAGTCTTCTAGAGCCCAACATACATCCACACAGCTTTAATTTACAACTATAAGACAACTGACCTATCCATGCTCCACCCACACTTTTTTTTTCAGATTTATCACTGCAAGGTTGGACAAGCTTGTGAGAATGTAGCAAATGTAGAATAGAATTACATTTTAGATTAAATTTGTAAGCATTAAGTTATATTAGATGTATTAGATAGATATATTATCATTCTTATTAAATGATAAAACTGTGTTGCAGCTCCTGGATCTGTTAATATAATATGTAACAATGGCAAAGCCCATTCGTTTATGGCTGAATAAATAAACAAACTGGAATTCACCAGAACTGAACAAAATGCACCAATTTGACTATGACACATTTGAACATTATATTATATCATGTAAAATGCCTTACAGAGGGGCTGGACCACAACCCCATTCAGTTCATTCTGACAAATTCTGTGACCTGATATGGCTCTTTTTTTAAATGCTTATAGCTTACATTTGACATAATGTGTGTAGGCCTACTTTCTTTATTTGGCAAAAGTGTAGAAGAGCAATATATCAGACAGCAAAAAATCTTTTCACAAATTTGCTCCTTGATGATAATTTTTACTTCTTTAAAAGAACTGTATAATGGATTTAATCTCATTTTTTTGGCTGTCTTCAGGTTTGTCACTTTTTTAAATGAATAAAGATCAACATAAAGACAATTAAAGTTATAAACCACATTTTTGTACCACATTTGTACCACATTTTTTCTCTATGTTCTCCTCCTGTTTTATTTTATTTTATTTTTTTTTTATTTCTGGGCATTTCAAAGTAACACAGGAGAAAAATATTTGAGGCGAGCTTTCTGATGAGATTCTGAAAGAAAGATTGCAGAGTATTCACACGTAATTTAAATGCCAAAGTACGGCTTATTCAGTTCAAGGCTTTACCCAGGTTGCATTGTTCAAAAGTAAAACCCCATAAAATCTATTAATCCATTTCTCCAATCTTTGACCAATGCAATAAGTAGTGAGGACTTGCTCAGATGCTCATGTCCTGTTTTTAGTCAAATAAATAAGCTCTTTTTTTCTTATCTCAATGTTTATACCACATTCTCTAAAATTGCAACTTTGGTAGTCATGCCAGAGGTATACTTAAATAATGACAACATGGTCTTTCCTTTTTTGATATGTTTTTGAGTTTGGGGTGGGGGTTTAATATATATATATATTTTGGTAATGTTTTATACATATTCCTTATTTGCATCGTTATTTGAGTGTATATGCACCTTGCACTCTTTCTGCAGGATAATGCACTGCATTATTAGAACATGTAAGTTCACTTTCCAGTCCATAACGTCCATGTGTGAAAAGTTTACTGCAAGACACCTTTTTAAATATAACACCAGTTCAGCCTGTAGCAGTTTAGCCCTGCCCATTTACTTTGAAATTATTTAAACAGATTGTTTAAATCATATATAAAACTAAACATATATAGAGAGGACAAAAAAACATGGTTATATAAAGTAAATTAATAGCTTTTGGTAGTTACAGGGAACATTAACCTAAAATGTGGACCAAAGGACAAAATTTATTACAATAAAAATGAAAGCCACTCTATTTGGAAAAATCTGGCTAATATATTTACAAATAAAAAAAGTGGGCAGCCATATCCAGCATTCTTAGAATAGTGATGGGTACCATACCTTGCTCATGTTTACTAGGACAGTACCTTTTTTTAATATGACCAAAGACATTTCTATGGAAGTTCTGTGGTGTAGTGGTTATCCTGTTTGCCCAGGTAAATGAGGAGGGTTACATCAGGAAAGGCATCCAGTGTAAAGCATATGTCAATATGCAGACAACAAAACAGATTTCCATACCAGATTGGTTGATGCCCAGGTTAACAATGACCAGTACTGTTAGCCAACAGGGTGTGGGTGGAAATTGGGCTACCATTGGCCATAGGAAAAGAAGAGAAGGAAGGCATGTCTGGAGGCAGGAAAGAGAGAAGGAAGGGGTGGAGAGTAGAAGAGAGGGTAGTAACTTTGGCAGCATGACCATAAAGTGTGAGAACTAGCTGATATAGCTGATGAGAAGGAAGTTTGATATTTTGTGTGTGCAAATAACTAGATGGAAGGGTAGTAAAGCCAGGTGTATTGGAGGAGGGTTTAAATTGTTTTACCATGGTGCGGATGGAAGGAAGATTTTGCTAAAAGGATGAAAATGGTTAAAACTTATTTTAAGACAGAGGAGCACAAGGTGATGTATAGAGTGTAAGAAGATGCACACAGATTATATCCTTCGCAGGAGGGTTGGTCTGAAGGAGATTGGAGACTGCAAAAAGTGTAGGGAAGAGTGTAGCTAAACAGTTTGGAAGAAGAAAGCGGTAGCGAAGGCTAGAAGTAGTAGAATAGTAAAAGATATATATGAGGGCAGTGTGACAGTCATGAGGTCTGCAGTAGGAGTGATGGATGCATTCACAGTAAAGGTTAGATCACATCAAGGATCAGTGCTGAGCCCATTAGACAGGAGTCTCCATGGATTATCATGTTTGCTGACGATATGATCTGTAGCGAGAGTAGGGAGCGCTTGTCATCAGCCATTCAGAGCAACAAGGTGTGTGGAAGAGAGGTGAAGAAAAGAGCACAGGCAGGTTGGAATGGGTGGAGAACAGTGACAGGAGTGATCTGTGCTCACAGATCACTTCTGTCACTCTTCTCCACCCACTCCAGCACGAGTGAAATGGAAGGTTTAAAGGATGGTAGTGAGGCCAGCTATGCTATATGGGTTGGAAACAGTGGCAGTGACAAGATTGGACAGGATTGGAATTCATTATGTCACGATGGCGGGGAGCAGGAAGGACGTCATCGCTGAGCCAGAGATTCTTGAGGTACTTTATTTGAACAGAAACATGGAACCAGACACGAAACTGGACCAAGAACAAAACTATAACCAAAATCCAGACACGAAACTGGAATAAATCAGCCACAAAACCACCCGTAACGATAACAGCAGTAAAGTGAATGAGCCGCGCTCTGTTCTGACTCATTGAGGCTTAAGTAGTCAGCCTCAATGTAGTACACCTGTGTCATATGAGCTCAGGTGTGCTCCGTCAGAACAGAGCGCGCTCTACTATGAATAAAACAGAAACAAACATCCAAAGTCCTGACAGTATATTAGAGGGACAGCTCAGGTTTGACATTTTGGAGACAATGAAAAGCAAGTTTGCTTTGGTACAGAGGAGAGAGTCAGATTATATTTAGAGAAGCTGCTTAGCAAGAGGGAAAGAGGAAGACCAAAGGGATAGTTTATGCGTGTTAAGTGGTGAGAGGGGACAAGCAGGTGGTCAGTTTAATTGAGGAAGATGCAGAGGACTGGGAAAAACAGAAACGGATTATCCGCTGTGGCGATCCCTAAACGGGAGCAGCCAAAAGTAGAAGTAGAAGAAAATGCTGGACTAAGGGAAGAAAAACTGTTCTGCTTGTAGGCTGTTCCAGGGTTTAAATGGTTTTAGAGCAAACATTGTTGTACAGCTCTTTAGTAGTTTTAGTGTTTGTGTGACTGTGTGTCTGGCAGTCTTGCCTGTGGAGGCTAAGTGAGGAACATGAAATCAAGAATACATCCAATTTCACGTTCAGCTCCTGACAAGCTGCTCCGGGAAGCACCAAACTTCCGGCCTTACGACATCCGTGACAAAATTTTCTGCATGTGTGTGAGTCATGGAGCATTCCTTGACAGATCCTACCAGTTATGAGATTTTGACCAATCAAATTTCCTGTAGTCTTTTATAGCAGTCTCCCTCTGTAATACCATAGAAAAACCACCTTCCAGCAGTAAAGTTTTCCTCATTTACCTTCTGTATCTGCCGCATACCCCCATTTTTTTTCTGTTTGTCTCTCTGTTCCTCTCTTTGTTTTGTTTCTATGCCAGCACCTGTGAGCTGCAGAATAAGGGCCTTTATTTTATTGGATAGAGAGAGGGAGGAAGATATCCTCTCTCTTCAGTCTTTTAATCATAACAAAAATGTAAAATAAGTCAGTGATTTTTTTACAGATCTGTCCTAATTAAATATGTATGCTACATGCAAAAAAAATATGTAGTATAATATGAGCTCTATTGATTGATTTTTGTTGATTTTCTTATTGCAAGTCCACTACCTGATATGACTGTGAAAAAAACTACAGGAATACAATGTAATTGACCCTTCCATATTGACCCGTCACAAATATAGTTTAGTATTCAACTAAATGAGAACCTGTAACACATAAGTTTTTGTCATAACTCACTGTTCAAGCTTCTTGGTTAGACTACAAAGGGACTGTGATGTTGTAGCTAATCAAAACAGTTGTCCGACACATTTACTACTATCCTTAGGTTACTCTGATCACACAAAAATGCTAAGAGAGCCTAAAAGTTATACTCAGTAAAATAACTCTGATCTTCACAAGTTTTATTAATATTAATGCTTTAGCTCCAATAAATTTATATATGTAATTTTTTCTGACATATTAATTTAGTGCAGGATTTCTGATTATTTTGATTTGGCTTTTTGAGTGTCTATGGTATTTTAGATGATAGTACTGATTAGCTATCAATAAGGATGATGGCCTGAGAAACAAAACTGCTCCTGTTTCTGGATATTTTGACATACATAATAATTAACCATCCCTGCCAGTTTCTTGGTTCTTTAGAGCTAAAGTTCCTGGAGGTGGGGTTAGTTAGCACAACGGATTGTTTTAGCTTTCTTTGGGTTTGTTGTCCTGTACTCTTTTCATCTGCATACTTCACCCACTATGACACCTGCCCTTTTCTGTCTCAACTACTTAGCCCTTCAACATTCTACAAGCTTTCATAGGAATTTCACCTAAAAGGCTAGTGAGGTGGCTCTGGCCTCAATGAAGTGAAGCCAAAAATAGAGTCTGGAGGCTACAGAGTGTCATCAGCATTTGTGGGAGTCCTGCTCCGATGCGCTCTCTGATAAACCCACCATCTGCCATGGTGAAAGGCAGAGATGTGAATGAGAGCCAGAGAGAGAAAGAGAGGAGAGCAAGAGAAGCAGGGAGGCGTGCCAGGCCCGGGGGAGTTCTCAAATCCATTCTCACCTCCCAAGGAGCTCAGAGACAGATGGGGGTGTGTGGAAGGCAGGCAGAATCCAATGATCTGGCAGGCAAAGCTGCCCAGGAGGGGGTCAGATTGGAGAAGATTGAGTTAGCATGGCTGATATTCAGCTTTGTTCAGTCTATTTTAGTGGAAGGTGCTGAATAGAGGTGAGGGAAGTGTGTGATCAGGTGGTGTGTATGTGTAAGTGTGTGTGTGTGTGTGTGTGTGTATCTGTTAGTCAGTGCTTACCCAAGCATCTGATCAAATGTGGTTATATTTTATTGTAAATTACATACTGGTATTAAGATTGTGGTTGTTTTTTACTGTTTTTGTGGACAAAAGTGTGTGAATAGGGACATTTTGCTCATCCCTATGACACACACACAGACACACACACACACACACACACACACACACACACACACTAAATGGAAAGCTTAACTGAATGTTAAACTGGGATTTTTTTTTAGATTAAATTACTTCTTTACTCGTATTAATTTCTGTGTCGCATCTTTAGTATTTGTAAACATTTTCTATGAACAAGGGAAAACCCTTTTTTTATAGAAAAATGCATGAAAATATTTTTCTGGGTTAGTGACCTTGTGTTGCAGGAAAAAAAATGATTAAAATGTTGGAATATTCCTATAAGATTACGCTCTATTGTAGATTTATTATGCAATAGTTGGTCAAGGAAAAACCTTTAAACCACACCTCCCACTCCCAAAAAAGTGTGTTTCTGTGCAGCTCATCATTCTGACCCACTTTCTACTGCTAAGAGATAGAAAAGAAGCATCTATACTGAACTTAGCTTCATGCCTATTGGCCTGATATAAAAAACTGTACTGAGTTTGAAAAGTCCTTTTCCTTTTCAAATGACTTCTTTCATCATGAGTGTTTCATTATTTACAATATTACAGAAGAACTTTCATATTTCAGAGACATTCATCAGTGCTGAAAGCTACCTCAGTACATTTATACCTGTTTCTATCGATGGCAGATAAGTTCACTTTGAGTTCTTTCAGCCATTGGGCTATCTTGTACTGTTCTTTCTTGGTTCACATCTTAACTCACTGATAGACAGCAATTCATCTGCCTCCTTAACAGTACATCACCTCCTGCTCCAATTAAACAGGTTGTCCCTTAGGGATCTATTCTTGGACCTTTATTGTTCATAATTTATATTCTTCCTCTCTGTCATATTACTAGAAACCATGGTCTCAGTTTTCATTGCTATGCTGACGATACCCAAATCTACTGTACCACCTCCACTTCAGCTGCTCCACCCCATTCCCTTACAGCTTGTATTCATGACGTAAAACTATGGTTCACCTCAAACTTTCTAAAGCTCAACACTGACAAAACTTTTATTACTTTTATTAATTGGCTCCAAATTTCTCATCACTAAACTCCAAAATTTCAGTTTATCCACTGACAATGTTCTTGTTACGCCCTCAGCCACTGTCCGGAATTTAGGTGTTATATTTGATCCCACTCTATCATTTGACTCTCATAAACACAGTTGTGAAAAATGCTTTCTTTCACTTCAGAAACATCTCACGTTTAGGCTTATCACTTTCATTGAAGGATGCAGAAATACTTGTTATACTTGTAGAAATGCTTTTATAACGTCCCATCTCGATTACTGTAATACTTTACTATTTGGTCTCCCAACTAGAACATTAGCCAGGCTCCAGTACATACAGAACTCGGCAGCTCGTGTTCTCACATTCTCCAAAAAATCTGAACATATCACCCCCATTCTCCACAAACTTCACTGGCTGCCCATATTGTATCGAACTCCATTCATACACTCCTACCTGCTCACTGCGCTCCTCCGCTACCGGGTTACTCACAGTTCCTAAATTCAGGTTAGCTACCATGGGCGGTTGATCATTTAGTGTTGCTGCCCCTAAACTCTGGAATTTCCTCCCTCAAAACCTGCACCCTCTCTGTCTCTCTTCAAAACTCAGTTGAAAACATATCTGTTCAGTCTGAGCTATTCCACTTCTCCCCATACATGATTTCGTTATTCTGTTGTTTGTTTGTCACCGTCTTTGTGTTTTGTGTCAACTGTTTTAATTTATATTGTTTTTAAATGATATTCTGCTCTGTAAAGTGACCTTGGGTTTGAGAAAGGCGCTATATAAATAAAAATTATTATTATTATTATTATTATTAAAATCTTTTCACGAGAAAAATAAAAACAAGATTAGACATTGATAAGTGTACATTTCTTAATAAAGAATTGCATATGTGTCTCCTAATATGCATATGTGGGGTCTCCTAATGTTTTCACAACTGTATGTAGCTGCAAGCCTGATTAAAAATGTGTAATTTCAATTTCTTGTATGGATGGTATGCAAAGGTTTAGCCCTCCCTATTAAAGAAGAAATTTACTCTTGCTCTAAACAAAACACTTTTCCTTTTGCAATTACCAGTGAAAAAATCCCAGCCAACTTTTTATTTTATGCCTTATTGGTTCCCAACAAATAAATGAAAATTGTGAATGGAAAATTTACAGAAATAATGACATAGAATGTGTTATTTGTTAAGAATGTGAACTTATTTTTACTTCAGTCCAAGTTGGTCTTAAGGGGTGCTAAATGTTTTGCATAGATCAATAGTAATTTTCATCCGAAGCATGGTAGAGTTTCTTTAATATCTTTGTATTATTTAGAGCTTTGGTGTGCAAAAAGGGATGCACATGAACATGGACTTATAGGTATTTACATGAGAAAAAAAAACACCATCAGACAAATACTGAGATGTGATCGACATTTCAAACCATGCTGAAAGATATATTTATCACACTTGGTGTAATACTGTGGTGGGGTTGACTGGTCATAATCACAGGGTCATGATTACGGAAAGGAGGTTTATTAAAAAAATACATTAATCACACACAATGCAGAAACACATGCCACAACACATAACACGAAAACGAAAAATGACTGATAGCTCTGCCCCCATGCAATAAATGTGCCTCATCAGTCTAAACATCTATATTACTTTTGAATGAGGAGGCACCAGCTGTGCCAGTCAGGGCAGAGCACCACGAAACATGACACTCTGAAATAGCAGAATCTTATAAAAACTCTAAAAATAAATTTAAGATATAAATACAAGTTGTATTTTGCAATTCAGGCAGATGTAGTCCCAGTTTCAGCTTTTTATAAAAATAACTTTTGTATCCATATTGGCATTTGCTGAATTTAAGTAATAAATGATTCCAGCATCATTTTACAAAACCCACATCTGTACAACCATAGTTAAAAGATATTAAATGATGTTGATGCTGTAGTAACTATTTACCCCCTGATCTAATTAATGATATCACAAAAATTTTGGATGTTTAAGTTTAATTGTTGTAGAATAGCTTTGGATCTTTTCAAACTAATTACTGTACTGTTGTTTTAAAAATATTTTTCTAGTTAAGTGACAAAGATAAGATGAAAATGCTGGAGTATTAAGCTTAAGACTTAATACTTAAGCTTAATTTTTATTGTAGACTTTATAGTATTTATTATATAGTTGTTCATTGAAAAGCTTTTTAACCGTACAATCCCATCCCCTGTGTAAATCTTTTCAAGCTTGTTACTTTTACTCTCATTGTTAAAGCTCTATTTATAGAAAAAAATTGTTCACAGCTATCTGTGGCTGGGAGAACTAATTGGCCTTGCTGTCTCTGGATGGCCAGGATCCCCCTCCCCCTGCCTCCTGCCTGACAGTAGTCATTATGGGCATATGCTAGTGGAGTTAACACAACTGACAGTAAGTGTTCTCCTTCAAATGTGTTGAGCTGTCCAGTGGTGTTGCATCAGCTGTTGCTCAAAAAGACAAGTAAGTGTTACATGTGACATGGAAGAAGCATCTAACAATGTTTACACTTCCTGGTGTAGCATTGTGTTAAATAGTGAGACATGGCTTGCTAACTAAGCATCAACAAAACTGGCAGAAGCTTAGTAAAAATGAGAAAAATGTTTAATAGAACCGTACATCTAGGCCAGGTAACACTGGGAATTTCTTTTTAAGAGTGTAAGTGCACAACTGTGCTGGAGTAGCTTTTCTTCTTTTACTCAAGGGAGTTTTACTACAGTGGGTCATGTCAGAGCAATGTGTCGTGTAACTCTTTCTAAAGGCAGTATCAGTGCATCCATAGCAGGAGGACATGTCACACTGAAGATAGAATCAAAAGAGCATCCTCTGTTTCCATATTCTCTCCTCTTCCTCTGTTCATGGGCTGTTGCTAAGAAACCAACTGTCTGCCACACAGTACCTCGCACATCCACCGCACGCAACAGTTTCACACCCTCTGCCTGAAGAGAGCATGCTCCTGCCTCAACACACACATACAAACAGGCATATGCAAAAAGAAACACACAAGCACACATTCCCTCATTCTTAACAAGACTGCAATCTCTGAAGATGACTATGCAAACCTAATAGGCAGTTGGGTACTTGTTATTTGCTGGAGGTGTTTTCCTGTATCTATCGTAGATAGGTTATTTGTTTGTTTGTTTGTTTGTTTGTTTTTTTGTGCATTTACTCATTATTTCATTCATTAATTCATTTGTTCATTAATTAATTAATTCATTCATCCTTCCATCCATCCATTCATTTGTAGGAATGAAACTTTGCTATAGCATATTTAAATGAATTCAAATATATCATTAACTCCTCTAGACATTCAGTCTGTTCAGTGTTTTGAAACTAAGCTGGATGAACAAAATAATTTACAGGTCTACCTATTCAGGCTATGGCTGTTTTCCCTGCTCCCTCCTTCATGAGGACATATATTTGAATAATACATGGCAGCCAGTCAGAACAATGATCATCTATGAGTCTAAGTGTAAAGAGGTTAAACTCTCATGGAATAATAAATTGTGACTGTTTTTGTTACACAAAAGCAAATACTTTAAAAAAGCGACCTAAAGAGAAGAATTAATTGAAGGAAAAATATAGCGTAAGGGCCCTTTAATTATAACAGATGTTGGATCAGAATTTAGAGGCCAAGTCAACTGCTTGAACCCTTTATTATATTCCTCAATATTGATTCTGGTCAATTTCGTAGTGTTACAGGGCACATTACCCTGCTGAAAAGATTACTTTCATCATTGGCATTAAAGGGATGGACTTGATCTGCAACAATGTTTATGTCCAAAGTAACACTGACATAAATGTCAGGACTTAAACATTGCCCATAGCAACACGCTGGCCTCACCAGGTATCTTTCCATAGTGGACTGTGGTGGCATCTCTTCCCCAGATATGCAACACACCAACATCCAGCTGTACACAACATGCAAAAAGAAAATGTGTTTGATCTGAATATGACATCATCTAAAGCTCCTTTATCCAATCCTGATTCTCACATGGCCACTGTTTGCTCTTTTGGCCTTGGACCATTATCAGTCTGGACACTTTGACCTCGTCTGCAGCTACACAGTCCATACACAGGCAATTTGTAATGTTTTTCTGTGTTCTAACACCTTTTGATGTAGTTTGCGTGCATGTTTAAGGGAGTGTTCCTAATGTCTTGCACTGAAATCTCCTCTAGTAGTAGGAAGTAGGTCATACAGCATGTGACCTGTGTGATGTGTGCTGTTTACTGCATGACACATTGCCTCTGCCTATTTTGTGCCCAGCAAGAGCAGCTGTGCCTAGACTGATCCTTTTGTTTGACATTACCAGGCTGTTGCTCTTTCATTTTCTTGCCCCAAACTAGATATTTCTTTTTTTTTTGCAGCTTAATCATGGATTTATAACATCTCTGCACAGAATACTTTAAGGATAATGACTTCAAGAGAAGCATAAAACATATTTTCTGTTGTTTTTAAATACTCTTCAAACATTCCTTTCTCTATCTGTCCTCATTTATTCCTCTTGAGGAAATCCTCATTATCATTTAAGAGCTGTTCCATCACTCTAATTGCCCTAATAGTTTATCATGTGATCATCTTGGGCGGTAAGACATTTTGACATTTTATATATAATTTGCAATTTTAATGAATGCCGTTTTCAAATCACAAGAGCTGGATTCCTGATTATATCCCTCATTATTCAACACTTTTCTCAGCAAGTTTTAAATGTGGATTTTGTATGACAGTTTCACTGCTTTGAATGTCAAAAAGGTAAAAAATTAAAAATGGTGGTGTTGAATAATGTACTTACCATGCAGCTTCATAGCTCAGCCAAGCCTAGCCAAGGACAAGTGTATTCCTATTGAACAATTCAAAATTCTTGCCCTTGTTTGAGTAGCCAGTTGTTTAAAGTGAGTGCTATTCATTTTTAGTTTGTGAGGCCTGGACAACATGCAGTACTTCTACGAATTGCAAAATCATTGTACCATTTTTCAGTATTCCAGAATGTATGTGCTATAAAAATAATACAAAATGTAAGTGGTCATGGTGCTGTTTCTTTTCTGTACTGGTACTAATCGCAGCATGTTGACAGAAGAGGAATGACAGATTTAAAATGCAAATTTTTGTTTTATTGCTTAAATAGTGGAGCTGAGCACTATACAGAGGTATATCTACTCATATCATCCTGGAGGGACCTGATCTGAGGTCTCTATGAAGATGGGGCTTCCATACACTCACCAGTTTCTATGCAAAGAGAAAAATGTCATGTGCACATATGGAACAAATGCATGCCACTAAGATTTGGGAATGGGTTCATAATAAGATTAAAGTAAGAACATTTGCATGAGCTTTGTCATGATTATGATTGAAAGAGGTGTAAAAACAATTTATCCAATTTAGCCTATGCCTCATGTTACAAATGAATTGCCACAATTTAATAATTATTTTCCAACACTTTACTATGACTTTTATTATTGTTATAACTTACTATATTGTGCAACATATCAGGGACCTGTTCTCATGCCTTATTCAGCTATTGTAATTAAGAAAAGGATGCCAGCATCAGTGCTATATAAAGATTTATGATGCTACCTAAACAGCATGAAAACAGATTTAATAGTACTCACAGCACTTATAGAGTCTGCTGAGTCTGTTGATGTCATTTTGGCTCATCTGAGTGGCCTGCCCAAAAGACACGTTGGCGTTGGGGATGGGGATCATGGTGGGCTTGCCATTCTTAGAGAAAGCAGTTCTGAAATAAATAACGCAAAAACATTTAGTTTTCACTAATACATTTCAGCCTACAGAAACTGATTTGAAGCTGAAATTGATAGGTTTGTATGGTATTGTTTGGTAAGTGACTGACTTGTGGTACTGCATAACAGAGTTGTAGTCATAGGGAGTTCCCTGGTTCAGGGTGGCAATCTTGTTAAAGTTGTGCTTCATGTCTGATGAGAGAATCAGATCCAAATTTATTATCAGCTGAGGATCGTTGCTGAAAAAAATAAAAGCAACTTGTCAGCCAAATTGAAATTAAACTTGGAGGCCAGTTGGTAGAAAATTGGTTAGGTTCAAAAAGCTGATATATCAGTATCCAGCTTGTCAAAGCTTTTCAGCCAGTTTAACCAAACAGCATGACAAGTTTGGTGACTGACCAGCACAACCAGAGTGGCATAACTGATAAATTATTTTAAACAGTTTCAAATCTTTTATTTAATTGGTTAAATTTATTTTATTTTATTGGTTAAAATACATTTTTTAAACCAATTCAGAGTATATTTTCACCAAGCCCAGCTAGATGTCCAGCTAATCGACCACTTTGATCATCTCAGATCTACAAGAAATCTGTCATTGACTAACTTAGCTTATCTGAAACCAACAAAAGCTGGTCTTAAATGGATTCATCTGCAGTTTTTTTATGCTGAGAAATGTTATAGCTCATCATAATGTTGTTTTAAATGAAAAATCTTTAATCAGATTAAGCTGTTCAAGGTGATTTTAGAGGATGTGAGAAAATTAAATAGAGTCTGTACTTTCAACAATGTTCTCCCAGGCAACACGGATGTGGTTGTCACGGTCACTGCGGGTCTGTTCATGGTTGAAGCCAAGAGCATGGAGCAGCTCATGTTGGACAGTTTTGTGGTAGACGCAGCCGCTGCGGGCCAGAGATACCGTCTGGGCATTGCCATGGCGACCAACAAAGGAGTAGCATCTGCCAAATAAACAGAAAGAGAGATTTAACTACACATATTAATCTTCATTCTGCCTAGGGACAGCAGTGAACTAGTGTTTAGGGAGTTGGCCAAGGATCGTAAGGTCATGGGTTTGAATACCAGACCAGTATGTTTCCCTGAAGTACCCTTAAGCAAGGTACCATCTCCATCACTGCTCCCCGGGAGGTTTACATAGCTGGTCCCTGCTGCATGGAGTGTTGTGTTGTGCAGTCACAATGATAAGTTGTCACCTTCATGTCACTTCGTTCTAAACTGAATCAGGTGTTTTTCTTTCATCCTTTTTAAATGATTGTTTTCTGCTTTATAATCATGCCCATAGCCACCTAGAAGGTCACACAAGGCTGAAACATGGTGCTTTTTTTCAATAATAGATAATAATACAAATAAAGCTTCAATAATACCTTTATAAAATACTGCTAAAAATGTTAACCTAGGAGAAGAAAAGTCCACACTTTCTTTGCATAATTCAAATCTCAAACAAGGAACTATTTAAGTCAGAGGGATTTTGTTGCAAATGTCTGCACAAGACTAGTGATTTTGTTTTACATACCCATTGCGGGACTCAATGCTGATGTAGTCCCTCTCGTTGGATCGGCGCTTGAAGCGAATGCAGGACATAGAGGAGAAGGAGTCCAAACCACGCTGGATGACCTGCAGCTCGCGGGAGGCTGAGGATGCAGAGTTCAGTTGTCAAAAGACATTACATTAATGAGACAGAACTTAGGTTGCACTATTTTCAAGGTGTATCCCCATACAGTAGTGGTTGGCGATGACGTAGGGCACGTAGACTTTGCCATCACTGGATTTGGGCCACATGCAGCCACGAGAAGTGCAAGGATCAGCATTTCTCTCACTGTCACCATCAATGGCAATGTCACCAATCAGCTCAGGTTCATCAACATCACGAGCTAGTACACAACAGAGATGTAGCATAAAGTTTAAATTCTTTTAAATGTCACACAAACAGTTGAGTTTAAGTCGACAGAAATTTAAATAAAATAATTTTTGATGTATAGTTTCTAGGGTATTTGCTACAAAACTTATGTTTTACACAACACATCCCAGCTCCTGGTACAGCTTCATATGGCCATATGTTTGCCATCTATTCTGACATCCTGTTCATGTGTACATTTTAAGATGTTCGCGGGGGAGTGCTGGAGTCCATCCCAGCTCACACAGGGCGAAGGATTGGGGACACACCCTGGACTGACACCAGCCCATCGCAGGGAGGAGCGTGACGGGGACGGCACCTTGCTCAAGGGTACCTCAGGGCAACCTATTGGCAAGGGGTTCAAACCCCTGATCCTCCGATCATGCGGCCAACGCTCTAACCACTAGGCCACCGCTGCCCCATTTTAAGATATTTATTTATTTATTTATTGCATTGCAAAGCCCTTTGGACATCATGAGCTTTATTTACTGAATAAAGAAGCTGGGCAGCATAGTGGATTATACTATTGTCTCACACATGAGCATGATTTAAATCCCTAGTTCAAACAGGAATGCAACTTCTATACAAAAAAATAAATTGTTAGCTTAACAGACCCATATACATGCAGTGAAGGAAGAAACTTAGCTGTCAAATTACATTTAGAATTGGCTACGCATCAAAGGGAGAAAACTCTGTCTTTGATAAGTTATCTTTATTCATCTGGAGTAGGAGTGACTGATTATGAGTGAAGAATTGTCAGCAGTGGGCATAAATGAATGTAAAATGTCAAAGCTGAACAACATACTTAATCTCTGGCCCCCCATCCACCCTTGAAAAAGAAACCTTGGCTCGAGTAAGGCTAATATACCCTGGCTAGTGCCCAGACATGTAAATCTACAAATGCTTTAACAAGTAATGAATCATAAGAGCTAAATGTGGAATGTTCTGCACATAAAGGTTCATAAATATGCAATATGTGTACATACTGATGTCTCTGTTGGCTCTCTCAAGGAGCTCTCCTACAGAAAGCTCAGCAGAAGTGTCCTCAACAGCTATGGGTTCAAATCACACCATTAAATTTACATGGAGGATCATACTTACTTTTACATCTTACTTTTACCTCTATTACGTTTAAAGATCATTATAGCTTGAGTACTTATTTTGTTATATAGTGTCTATGATTCAATGTAAAGTACATGACTTACCAGGCTAAATGAGGAATGTAGCAAAGGAAAAAAGAAGACAAAACATTCATGACAAACCAGAAGAATAGCAGCATTACACATATTATATAATGTATTACAGTAGCCTCACTATTGTCTGTTGTGACCTGCCTCAGCTGCGCGTGGATATGCATTTGGGTGCATACATTTTCAAGGTAAAACTGAACCTAGGGGTGGTAGTAGTCTAGTCGTAGGATACTTATCTATGGGCTTAACCCCAAGTTGCTCCAGGGAGACTATCCCTGTATTTAGGAAATGGAAGTCGCTCTAGATAAGAGCATCGGCTAAATGCCCTAAATGTAAACCTCTCCTTGAGGAAGTCAGGAATTTTTGCATGAGCTTTTAGTATCTGTCTCAGGTAATCAGTCTTTCATTTGTTTATACTGGATGCCTCTGATGAAATTTAGCTAATCCATGCAGGAACAAAACCTGTGAAGAAGATAGCAGATATTTCCCTGGAAATGTGAAATCTTTGATAGGTTTTACTTAATCTCTGTTCATTTTCAGTTATTTTGATATTACATAATGCTTTCCTGTTCACTGCAAAGATAAATCATTTGAAACCCGAAAGACATACAATTACATTGTAATTAACATTACATTTGCAATTACATTTGCACATTTGGTAGGCCCTTTTATCCAACATTTTACAGTTTTATATTAACTACATAGATACCAAAAATATATAGTACTTTCTTATACTTTCCACAGTTCAAGAAAATTGCTGCAAAGAGAGGGTAGGAAAAGACATTTTCAGCTGTTTATCCCCCAATTAATAAGGACTGGCTGACAATCACCATCTTTTTTTTATCAGTAAAATACTGCTTGCATACACAAGCATAAGCACCTTCTTTATACAGCCACATTTGGAGTGTGGTAAATGGCAGTGGTTCATGCAGAAATTTTCTACAAAAGGTCATCTAATAAATTACATTTTACATTTTTGGAATTTAGCTGAGTGACTCTAATTTCCTACTTACAGGAACAGTCTCTCTGGAGCAACCTGGGTTTAGGTGGTCTAGGTGTCATGCTCAGGTAGAATTTGAACCTGCAACCTCATGGTCCATAAGTAATACCCTACCAATAGACCACCACCACACCACAATCTGTTCTTATAGTAGAGTGTTTTTAACTAAGCACTGTAGACAATTTAATATTAAGGATGACCACCTCTGCTGGTTAGAAAAATATACATATAGTATTACCATGAAACTGTAGAAAAACAATTGTTTTTGTGTTTATGTATGTGTGCATCTCACCTCTTCTTCAGCTCTGACAGAGCAGACCAGCAGAAGGGCCAGCAGACCCACAGTCACCTTATAGACGAACATGATGGCTAGTGACCTGTGGGGTGAGGCAGCACACAGCAACAGCATTAACATGTAGCAGGTCTCAGACCCATTCATTCCAGCAATGAAACACAATGTGCAAGTTATTACTGAGATGATAAGTGTAAAAAAAAAAGTCTTGCCACTTGCAAGTAGAAAGGATGCTCTTACCTCAAATCCCAAACAGAAAAAGAGCTGTACAGCAGCAGAGTGAAGCAGGTGTTTTATACACTGTTCTGTGTACCCTATACGATAAGCACAGCACACATGTAGAACTGGAGCTGCTGACACCTGTAAAAACTTACCTTGGACATAATGTATAGAATGATATATGAAACATGTTAATGTATAGCAATGCTTATCAATATTAAAATAAATGTAGCCTTGGCATAAAGACAACAGGTGCAGTTTTTCCTTGATTAGTACACTAGTTTCCAAAAAGGCAGGGAGATAAGCTTCACATGAACACACACTCACACGTTTTACATGTCTTTTGGAAAAATGACATATGGGCTTTGGGTTACTTTCTTTGGGCCATTTGTTTGATTTGTTGATGTATATGTATAACCACAAAATGATCATTTTTTATTTAGTTTAATTACATGAACTATCAACCTTTATGAACATGTGTTTTCTCAGCTGCCCTAAATTGTAGTTTCCATTATTAAGATAAAGGAAACAGGTCAGGCAGCAAATGTCTTTGGCTGGTCCTTGTCTTTTTGGAGTTTTAGGAAAATCTGAACTGTAAAATAAATATAATTAAATTTTTTTTAATAAAGCTTTTTTTTTTTTGGTGTCACAAAAGCATGATCTTTTATATTTGCTTCTTGGATTTGTAGCATGTCAGTCTTTAAACTAAAATTTTGTTTTACATACCTTTTTGACTTTTTTAAGCCACTGAGTCATAATGAAGAAGAAATTATCCTAGAACTGTTAGTTTTACATTGATGGTAGAGACAGTCCCTTTTTCCATTGCCCCCTATATTTGCCTCCCTAACCTGGCTTTGAGGGAAACTGAAACATAAATAATAAATATATAAAAACATAAATAATATTATGAACTGAACTGTAGTAAGTCTTAATTGTAACATTATTGCTCAGCTCTTGTGAGAGCACACCTGGCGTTGGACTAACAGGTGTGCTTCATTTGGGGTTGGCTTTAAAAGCCCCATTAAGCGAGAGCAGATCTTTGTTAATCTGTACGTGTCGTGGAAGTTTCGTGGAGTTTCTGTGCACAGTTATGTTATTAAAGCTTTACGTTCTGTAATGACCTCTTGCCTCAGCACTGATGTCCAGAACACAACACCGTTACATTAATATAGCTAATATTGTACTAAATTATTTTTTATTTATTTATAGTGCATTCAGGGCAGATTTGAATTCTAGTACAGAACATTTGTTCAATAAAGGAATAAGGAAGAAATTGCTAAATACAATCCAGTAGCACTGAAGAGAAAAAAATTATGACGTTAGTAAATTGTAATGATACAGACAGTGGTGATCTAGTAGTTAGGGACTAGGCCCCAGGACCTGAAGGTTGTGTGTTTGAATCCCATATTAGTAGGTTGCCCTGAGTAGCCCCATCACTGCTTTGTATGCAAATACAAAATGCAATATATTGTTGTAATATAATGCAATATATTTTTTGTGTCTCACTGTGTGCTGTGCTGTTTCACAATGGCAATTAGTCACTTTCACTTGACTTCGCCTAAATTTCTTTTTTTGTTTTTTCTTATATCAACCAATGAAAGCATTCTTTGTTCACAGAATTTTTTCACACTTGCCTAAAACTTTTGCACAGTACTGTATATATATATATATATATATATATAGCTAATTGAACAGCTATAAATGTATATAAATGCACACATATATAAATATAAAACACACCACGGACCAAGAGATCACAGGTTCAAATCCTATCTCCACCAACATTGGGTTTATGAGCAAGAATGTTATCCTCAAGTTAATCCAGGGAGACTGTCAATGTAATTAGGAAATGGAAGTCCCTCTGGGTAATGAGTCTGCTAATTGCCATAAATGTATATGTGAATTGGCTTATATCCTTCGTTGAACTGGGGAATTTTTTTTTTCAACAGCTGGGCATACTACAAATGATAAACGTCTGGGGACCATATCACTTCACCTTGAGGATCCTGTTTTCATTTTTGTGTCATTCTTAGTGGTTATGAGTGATCAGGTTCAGCAAAACATTGCTGAATGAGAATTCAGCATCTTTTTGGAAGTAATTTATTAGATTTTTATGGAGATATTTAGAGAAATAGTGCATGTAATGGGCACATTTTGCATCTCAAAGAAAAAAGCCTAGGTAATTGATAATAGTTTTCTGCTCTGCATTTCTGTTTGCTGTACCTTGATCATCACAAATGAAGCATTAGTAGGCTATCGTTGTGTGCTATCAATAGTGATTCCTCACTATAGTTTAGGTTACTATAGTATAGGTTACTATAGTTTAATGTAACTAATTTAAAAAAGTCAGTCAGTCAGTCATTTTCTGCCGCTTGTCCCAAGCGGGCTCGCGAGGGAGTGTTGGAGTCCATCCCAGCTCACACAGGGCGAAGGACAGGGGACACACACTGGACAGGTCGCCAGCCCATCGCAGTAATTTAAAAAAGAACTTTGAAAAACTAAATTATTCAGTAAAAAAATGTTTTTACTGAATAGATTCATTTTTACTGAATGTAGCTTCAATATCTATCAGCAATAGAGTGGATTACTATTATTACTCTTGTGCTCTCTCCTCACCCCCCATCACTGCTCTGTGGTCCTGAAAGATTTACAGCCAGAGCAGCAGCTACTTTTGATCAGTTTTCTAATTCTGTTTTTTTCCTATTTTAAAGAGCAGGAAAAATAAAAGTGATAAATGTTTTAGCTCTTATTTCTGACCACAGAAAATTAATGGGGAAGAACGGTGGTATAGTTGGTAGCGCTGTCACTTCCCAGTGAGTAGGTCCTGGGTACAATTTGCTGATGGCACAGTCCTGTGTGGAGATTGCATATTCTCCCCATGTATTTGTGGGTTTTCTCTGGGAGCTCCAGTTTCCTCCCACAGTCCAAAGACATGCATGTCAGGTGGACTGGAGATCCTAAATTAATGTTTAGGTGTTTGTGTGTGTAAGTGTGTCTGTCCTGCGATGGACTGGCAACCTCTCCAAGGTGTTTCCCTGCCTTTTGCCCCCCCACGACCCTAATCAGGAAAACTCCTGAAAGTAAGAAACTGAGAGAAAATTAATAATGTAACCTCCCAAGTAAGCCTTAATATAGCATTTCACACAGTGGTAGCTAATAAGCTGCAAACAATATTATCAGTGCAAGATATTAGAAACATTTATTGATCCGGTGTAATTTACCACCTTAACTCTTTTTTCTTTTGTGGTACAATATGTAAGCTTCCTCACTAATTTACTACAGTTTAATGTAACTAATCTGAGTCACATGCAGAATGTGGGATTTAGCTGGATGGCCACTTAATACAATTGAAATATTTAAATACAATTAAATACAATTTATTTTGAACCAGGAAATGCAATGGATTAGCAAGGTGGAAGTTCTGTAACTATTAAGAGGATGAAGAAATATGTTCATCCTGATTAAATACCTGTAGAGTCATGGAAATGTTTAATGCAGTAGGAGTGATGGTTGCGAAGGTGGGATTACACAGGCAGTGAAGCTGGAGGCAGCAGAATTAAAGATGCTGAAACTTGTGTTGGGAGTGATTGGTGTGGACAGGAATGTGTCTATTAGAGGGACAGCTCAGATTGGACATGTCAGTGAAGTGAGATTGCGTATGTCTGGACATGTGCAGAGGAGAGGTGAAAAGTACATTGAGAGAAGGATGTTGAGGATGGAACTGCCAGGCATGATGGAAGGGATATCACTGGAGAGAGACTTGACCTCAACATTACAATTAGTGACTCCACCCATTAGTCAAGACTGCCCCTATTATGTGACAGTACCAAACTTGAAGCACATGCTATCTCAGTCTTTCAGAGACTTTTCATACTGTTGCTCACACAAAATCATTGCATGAAGGATAACTCAATTCTGTCCACTCTGTTCATGCTGGCATTATGCTGATTGATGGAACGAGTGTCAGGCCAGTTGGGCTCCCTTCAATTCCCGTTCCCACAGATCAAAATAGGATCTTACATCAGCGCTTACATTTTATGTTGGCAAGTTAATTGTTTGTTTATAGGCTAAGAACACTCACACATTTTGCGATGGTCTGGCAACTTGTCTATCTCTGCTTTTTGCTCTGTGTGCACTGGGACAGACTCCAGCACCACCCACAGCCCTACTCAGGATATGTGGTGAAATTAATCAAATTATTTAGTAGGTTTACTAGTAGAAATCTATCAAGGAGTGTGGAAATTGGGTGTATTTTACCTAATATTTGATTTTTATTAAATGATTTATGTATCATGAATATTTTTGCATACTGGTAAGCTAATGTATATGTTAATTAACTTTCAGATGCATTTATTCACTATACGTTTACCTTTTAATACTTTTTCATGAGAAAATAATGAATGCCAAGTTACATCATATTGTCCAACTTGAACTACTTGGCAATAAATCCAGGACGTGGATTAAATTTAAAGAAGAGTGACAATATTCTGCTTTTATACTGACTTTATTAATTACACCACAACAAGCAGAGGCATCTCTCTTGAATCCCAGATAAATTTGATCAGCAGGCCCGAATGCCTTCTTCAAAACTCTGTCTCTGCAGTGAGAAAAGCATCAATAAGGCTTATTTTCAAATATTAAAATTTTTTGCACAATTTTTTTGATCTTAAATGAGACAAATTTGCTGATTAATAAACTTGCTCTTCCAGTTAAATACTCACAGCACTGGTAAAGTCTGTTGAGCCTGTTAATGTCGTTTTGGCTCATCTGAGTTGCCTGGCCAATGGACACATTGCTGTTGGGGATGGGGACCATGGTGGGTTGGCCGTTCTTAGAGAAAGCAGTCCTTAAATAACACAAGGCAAAGTCAGCTTTTCATGTTTTCACCACTCAGTTGTATAGGTCTGTACACTGAGTGGATGTTAAAGCAGCAAGGCAGTATTGCAAATGGAAATTAGAGAGAATTATTTCCCAGAAAGTGACTGACCTGTGGTACTGCATGACGGAGTTGTAGTCATAGGGGGTACCTTGATTCAGAGTGTTGATCTTGTTGAAGTTGTGCTTCATGTCTGAAAAGAAACCAAACATTAATGGACATGCTCATTGTTTTTGCAAGAACATACTTTCCAATATGGCTTATGTGTGTCAAAAATCCAGAAAAGTTAAACATGAGGACTTTACTTTCAATAATGTTCTCCCAGACGACACGGATGTGGTTGTCACGGTCACTGCGGGTCTGTTCATGGTTGAAGCCCAGGGCATGGAGCAACTCATGCTGGACGGTGTTGTGGTAGATGCAGCCATTACGGGCCAGGGAGACTGTCTGTCCATTACCGAGGCGTCCAACATAGGAGTAGCATCTGTCAAGGGCACAGAGAGTGAAGTTGAACTATATCATTCTCTGAAATAAGAAATTTCCCACACTCACAGTTGCTATAAGAATGTTTCTAAAAAAAGTTAATGTATGTCGCACATAATATTTTAATATTGCAACAAGGAAGAATAGTTAATCTTCTTCTTTTTCTTTCAGCTGCTCCCGTTTAGGGGTCGCCACAGCGGATCAACTGTCTCCATTTCTTCCTGTCTTTTGCATCTTCCTGCTTCAAACCGACCACGTGCATGTCCTCTCTCATCACATCCATAAACCTCCTCTTTGGTCTTCCTCTCCTCCTCTTTCCTGGCAGCTCCATCTTCAACATCCTCCTTCCAATATAATCCTCGTCTCTCCTCTGCACATGTCCAAACCAACGCAACCTTGCTTCTCTAACTTTGTCTCCAAGACGTCTAACCTGAGCTGTCCCTCTAATATACTCATTTCTAATCCTGTCCATCCTCGTCACACCCAATGAAAATCTCAGCATCTTTAACTCTGACACCTCCAGCTCCAGCTCCGCCTCCTGCCTTTTCGTCAGTGCCACCGTCTCCAACCCATACAACATAGCTGGTCTCACTACTGTCCTGTAAACCTTCCCTTTTACTCTAGCTGGTACGCGTCTGTCACAAATCACTCCAGCCACTCTTCTCCACCCATTCCAACCAGCCTGCACTCTCTTCTTCACCTCTCTTCCACACTCGCCATTACACTGAACTGTTGATCCCAAGTATTTAAACTCCTCCACCTTTGTTACCTCCACTCCCTGCATCCTAACCATGCCACTTTCCTCCCTTTCATTCACACTCATGTATTCTGTCTTTGCCCTACTCACTTTCATTCCTCTCCTCTCAAGAGCATATCTCCATTTCTCCAGGTTCTCCTCAAGCTGCTCCCTACTCTCACTACAGATCACAATATCATCAGCAAACATCATCGTCCATGGAGACTCCTGTCTAACCTCGTCCGTCAACCTGTCCATTACTATTGCAAACAAGAATGGGCTCAGTGCTGATCCTTGATGTAATCCAACATCTACCTTAAATGCATCCGTCACTCCCACTGCAGATCTCACCACTGTTACACTGTCATCATACATATCCTGAACTAATCTCACATACTTCTCTGTAATACCAGACTTCCTCATACAAAACCACAACTCCTCTCTAGGCACCCTGTCATATGCTTTCTCCAAATCCACAAAGGCACAGTGCAGCTCCTTCTGACCTTCTCTGTACTTCTCCATCAACACCCTCAGAGCAAACATTGCATCTGTGGTGCACTTTCTCGGCATAAAACCATACTGCTGTTCACTGATCCTCACCTCTTTTCTTAACCGAGCTTCCACTACTCTTTCCCATAACTTCATGGTGTGGCTGATCAACTTTATCCCTCTATAGTTACTACAGCTCTGTGCCTCACCCTTATTCTTGAAGATTGGTACCAGTACACTTCGTCTCCACTCCTCAGGCATCTTCTCACTTGCCAAGATTGTGTTAAACAATCTGGTCAGAAACTCAACTGCCATCTCCCCTAAACATCTCCATGCTTCCACTGGTATGTCATCCGGTCCAACAGCCTTTCCATTCTTCATCCTCTTCATCGCTGCCCTTACTTCCATCTTGTTTATTTGCTGCACTTCCTGGTTAACTCTTCTAACATCATCCAGTCTTCTCTCTCTCCCATTTTCTTCATTCATCAGCTCCTCAAAGTATTCCTTCCATCTGCTCAACACGCTCTGTTCACCTGTGAGTACGTTACCATTTCTATCTTTAATCGCCCTGACCTGTAGCACATCTTTCCCTGTATCACTGTAACCTGTTATCAATGTAAAGTGCCTTGGGGCAACTTTGTTGTAAAAGGCGCTATACAAGAATAAATTGAATTGAATTGAATTGAATTGAATTGAATCTTTCCCAGATCTGTCTCTCTGTCTAGCCAATCGGTAAAGGTCCTTTTCTCCCTCTTTACTGTCCAACCTCTCATACAATTCACCAAACACCTTATCTTTGGCCTTCACCACTGCTTTCTTCGCCCTGCAGTTCATCTCCTTGTACACCTGTCTACTTTCTTCATCTCTCTGACTGTCCCATGTCTTCTTTGCCTCCCTCTTCTTTTGAATACACTCCTGGACTTCTTGGTTCCACCACCAGGTTTCCTTATCCTCTTTCTTCCTTCCAGATGTCACACCAAGTACATTTCTAGCCGTCTGCCTTATCACTTCTGCAGTAGTTTCCCAGCAATGTGGTAGCTCTTCAACACCTCCCAGTGCCCGTGTTAACTCCTGCCTGAATTCCACCTTACAGTCCTCCTCCTTCAGCTTCCACCACTTGATCCTCGACTCTGCCCTCACTTTCCTCCTCTTCTTGACCTCCAAGGTCATCCTACAGACCACCATCCTATGCTGTTTAGCTACACTCTCCCCTGTCACTACTTTGCAGTCTCTGATCTCTTTCAAACTGACCCTCCTGCAAAGAATATAATCCACCTGTGAGCATCTTCCTCCACTCTTATACGTCACCCTGTGCTCCTCCCTCTTCTTAAAATAAGTATTAACTACAGCCATTTCCATCCTTTTTGCAAAATCTACAACCATCTGACCTTCAGCATTCCTCTCCTTGACACCATGCCTACCCATCACCTCCTCATCACCTCTGTTCCCTTCACCAACATGACCATTAAAATCTGCACCAATCATCGCTCTCTCTCCCCTGGGTACACTCTCTATCACTTCATCTAACTCACTCCAGAATTTTTCCTTCTCTTTCATCTTACAACCAACTTGTGGAGCATAAGCACTAACAACATTCATTATCACACCTTCAACTTCCAGCTTCAAACTCATCACCCTCCCTGACACCCTCTTCACTTCCAAAACACTCTCCACATACTCTTCCTTCAGGATAACACCTACTCCATTCCTCCTTCTATCCACACCATGGTAGAACAGTTTAAACCCCCCTCCAATACACCTGGCCTTACTACCCTTCCATCTAGTCTCTTGCACACACAAAATGTCAACCTTCCTTCTCTCCATCATATCAGCTAATTCTCTACCTTTACCAGTCATGCTGCCAACATTCAAAGTCCCTACCCTCACTTCCACTCTCCTCTCCTTTTTTCTCTCCTTCTCCCTCTGGACATGCCTTCCTCCTCTTCTTCTTCTTCTTTGGCCAACAGTAGTCCAATTTCCACCAGCACCCTGTAGGCTAACAGCACTGATGGCGGTCGTTGTTAACCCGGGCCTCGACCGATCCGGTATGGAATTCTGTATCGTTGTCCGCATATTTACTTGGCAAAGTTTTACACCGGATGCCCTTCCTGACGTAACCCTCCCCATTTACCCGGGCTTGGGACCGGCATGAAGAAATACACTGGCTTGTGCATCCCTAGTGGCTGGGTTAGGAAGAATAGTTAATAGTGAAAGATATTCTGCATGAAAAAAACTGTTGATACACTCCATTGACAATGTGTAGCAACTGTGTGTTAATGGTGGAAAAAGTCAGATTTTCCCCTTAATTGTGATTATGTATTACATACCCATTGCGGGACTCAATGCTGATGTAATCCCTCTCGTTGGAGCGGCGCTTGAAGCGGATGCAGGACATGGAGGAAAAGGAGTCCAAACCACGCTGGATGATTTGCAGCTCACGAGAGGCTGAGGATGTAGAGGTCAGATATCAGGCAGATTACCTCTGCAGTCATAATGCTCACAAAATCATTCTGCTCTGCGTCCAGACAACAGAAAAATTTACAGGCCCATATTCTACATTTTCCCTGCATGTATGTTGCTTTGTGTGTTTACACATCAAAGGATTATTTAAACATAATAATTTAAAACCATCTTTATTTCTTATTATTAAGAGGCCGTTACAATGTTTGCACATTAGGTCAACCTGTGTAGTTATAACAGGAAAGAAATTTCAGTTTTCTATGGCTTGTTCCCTTTAATGAACAGTATAGTAACATTAATCTATTTTAGCACATCCAGTGCATCAAAGTATAGCAGGAGGGGTGCAGATGCCTTGAGGTCTGCAGTTTGAACCTGTATGGCATCTCACTGCTTCTAAAGGCTGGTTGTCCAGGGGTAAATAGTCTGAAGTAGTAGACTATTTAAGAAATAGTAAAAAAGTCTGAAGATGGTCCTACAAAAATGACCCTTAAATGTACTTTTTATAAAATCATACAAATGTGACAAGACATGTGACTTTTAAATAAAATGACAGTAAAGTTGTGTCCTGTACTTTGTGTGGACCTGACTTTACAGGGAACAATTCAGTACACAAGCATATTTTAATATCTGCCCTGTTTTTGAAAACACCCTGAAATGGGCAAGAATAAAACTACCCACATTCCTCAAGAGGGAGGGATGGTTTTACTGCATTGGCCGCTAGAAATCAGTGTAACTGGTCTAACTGGTCTAACTCAGTCAGAATGTGAAAAAAAAAACTGTTTAATTACGTACAGTAGTGGTTTGCGATGACGTAGGGCACGTAGATTTTTCCATCACTGGACTTAGGCCACTTGCAGCCACTAGAAGTGCAGGGATCAGCATTTCTCTCACTGTCACCAACAATTGCAATGTCTCCAATCAGCTCAGGTTCATCAAAATCACGAACTAGAATACATAGAGAGGCAGCATAGTCAACGTTGGATTTCTAACACAAAAATTACAGCATGGACAATACTCGGTATGCAGATAAAAATGGTGCTGGTGCAATGTTTGCTGATGCAAACGATCAATGCTGTTAGAGTCTCTGACATTAAAACAAATCTTAAACATTCCAGTACATTTAGTCCAAAGATATTAGACCAATGATTCAGATGTGATTAGTAATAACACATATTTAAGCGTAGGAGGAAGCATAAGTTTAGTGTTACAGTAAAACATTAATTGAGTCAGTGGAAGTCTGAACAAACAATGGCAATACCACAGTATACATACTGATGTTTCTGTTGGCTCTCTCAAGCAGCTCTCCCACAGAAAGCTCAGCAGATTCATCCTCAGCAACTAAAAAGCAATGCAAATTCAGTTTCCGAAAATTCTGATTATCTTAAACATTTGCATTTTTTATAATCAACTGGCATATGTTAAATTAAACTTTATTAAATGTTTGAATTTTTACATTAACTTACCAGGCTACAGATGAAGTCACACATGAACCATGAAAAAACAAAGATAAAAAATAATAATTGAAAACCCTCTGCAAATAGAATGTAGGATAACAATGGGCAGTGTGAATGTTTAAAATGTAAGTGAAAAACATGTGTTTATAAAGCATAAGTCATAGAAACAAAAAAAAAATGTGCTAAGTTTCATAAACATGCCATTTTGGTTGCATTTTTGATGTCTCAAAAAAAGTAGAATCCCAAACAGATCAAATATGCAGAGGTAATTTGCATGTATAAACTTTAAAGGTACATTTACAAATGTAAATGCTTTAAAATTAAGATGAACTGTTCTTGATCCAAGAAAGTTGTAATAAGAAGAAAAGCAAATATATACATATATAGGGAATGGGTTCTTTAATGTGTAATGGAAACAAAATTCTTGTATGCTTAGCTAATAGGTAGGTTGAGTAGGTGTGTGTGTATTTGTGTATATGTGCATTGGAAGTTGTGTGAACATATGGTCTGTATGTGAATTTCACCTCTTCTTGAGCTCTGACAGAGCAGACCAGGAGCAGGGCCAGCAGACCCACAGTCACCTTAAAGACGAACATGATGGCCAGTGACCTTTAGGGTGAGCCAGACAACAGAAGCAGCATTAACATGCAGACGTGTTCATTCCAGGCATCACTTAGAGAGGTCAGCAAATCAAATCATTTCTGCGTAGGTAAATGGATATGTTTGCGGGTGCTCTTACCTCAAACGTACAGAGAAAATGAACTATACAGCTGTACAGAGTGAGAAAGGGCTTTTATATGCCATTCTGTGTACTCAATATGATAAGCATAGCACACGTATGAAGAAGAGCAGATGCTCACTCCTGAAAAAAGCTTATCTTTAGATACGTGAACTGTAAGGAGTTTTTTTGGGAAAAAGTTTATATATACCATCACTTTATCAGGTTTAAATAAATGCAGCCTTGATGTATGGAAAGCAGGTGCCGTTTTTCCCACAAATAAAGGCTGCATAATTCAAAGAGTATGCTTAGTTATGTCATTTTTTTTCAGCTTTTCTTCCCTATGATTTTCTCATAAGATATTTTTTGGCCCGCTGTTATTTATTATTTGAAACTGTTAAATAAAAAATTAACTTGGACTGTTATTAATTATTGGAAAAGAGGGGACACTGAAAAGAATATAATGAAAAGTTTGGGTCTAAAAAGTGTTTTCTGTGTTAGTTAGTCTCTTTTAATTATTTATTTATATACTTACTTGCTTAAGAGATAAAAATGTCAAGCCATGCAATTATTAACCATTTGTGATGGTTCAACAATCTAAAGGTCATCTGTTGTTTTTAAACTATGTGAAAAAGTAAAAGAATACAAGATTTTTGGATGGTATGTAGTATGTTTATTCTCAGTTGAACACATTATAGTAACCTGTAAACAGTGTTAGAGAATTAAGGGTCATTTGTATTGTTTCTGAAATGTGAAAATGGAAATTAGTAGCTTTCTTTTGAATCCAAAAATGTACAAACCGACCATTTTTACATAGTATGCAGAACATCTTGACTTTGCTTTTATACAGTAGTTTGTACAATGTGTAATTTCTTTAGTGTGTGTGTGTGTGTGTGTGTGTGTGTGTGTGTGTGTTTTGGTCTGTTTTCTAACAGTCTGTCTTGCTTAATGAAGATAAGGGTTTGTAGCAATTAGCTAAGATGTGACTGCTACCTAATATTTTTAAATTGGACGTTAAAGCCTGGTTAGGTATGTTAGATGTCCATATTCCAGTTATGTTGCTTAGTTGAGAATGAATGTCCTCCAGTTTTCTTTATCCCACTACAATTAACCTCAGTTATTACATTTTGCTACATAGATTCTGTTCCTCCCTTGAACCCAGCCACTAGGGATGCACAAGCCAGTGTATTTCTGTGCTGGTGCCAAGCCCGGATAAATGGGGAGGGTTACGTCAGAAAAGGCATCTAGTGTAAAACTTTGCCAAATCAATATGTGGACAATGATACAGAATTCCATACCAGATCGGTCGAGGCCGTTAACAACGACCGCCACAAGTGCTGTTAGCCTACAGGGTGCTAGGGGAACTTGGACTACTGTTGGCCAAAGGAGAAGAAGAAGAAGAGGAAGAAGGCATGTCTGGAGGGATGAGGAGAGAAAGAAGGGGATGAGAGTGGAAGTGAGGGAAGGGACTTGAATGTTGGCAGCATGACTAGTAAAGGCAGAGAATTAGCTGATATGATGGAGAGAAGGAAAGTTGACATTTTGTGTGTGCAAGAGACCAGATGGAAGGGTAGTACAGTTGAGGCCAAAATTATTAGCCCCCCTTATGAAATTAGACAACACTCTTGATTTCTCCATGAAAATGACAATAATTAACAACAACTGACAACAATCTCTTAGAGTAGTTCTTTACTAGGTTGGCACAGGTCTCCTGAGGGATTTTGGTCCATTCTTCCATTGCAAATTGTTCTAGCTGCTCCAAATTGCATGGTTCCCAAGCATGGACATTCACTTTGAGCACCAGCCACAGATTCTCAATAGGACTGAGGTTTGGGCTCTGTTTGGCCACTCCAGGATTTTGGTTTTGGCATCCTTGAGGAACTCTTGGACTAATTTCGATGTATGCTTTGGGTCATTGTCTTGCTGGAAGACCCAGCGACGACCTAAGCCTAGACTATGAGCAGGTTTCTGCATATTCTTCCTCAGAATGTCAACATAATTTTCTTTTTCCATGATGCCATGCACCCGAACAAGGCTCCCTGTGCCTGAGGCTGCAAAACAGCCCCACAGCATGATGCTCCCACCATCATGTGTGTTGCTAGGGTTGAAGGCCTCTCCCTTTCTTTGCCAAACATGAGCAACATCCATGTGCCCAGTAAACAGTTCCAGTTTAGTCTCATCAGACCAAAGCACAGACTTCTAAAACTCATTTTTACCTTTCAAATGTTCACGGGCAAACCTCAGTCGGGCTGTGATGTGCCTCTCTTTGAGTAAAGGGGTTCTTCTGGGATGATGTCCCTGAAGCCCACTACAATGAAGAGCCCCTCACAACTGTGTTCCTTGAAACATCAACTCCAGAAGAGGCCAGGTCAGCAACAATCATCTTGGCAGATGTCCGGGGCTCCTTGCTGACTTATCTGACTATTTTCCTCTCCAGATTTCTTGAAATCTTGCGCTTACAGCCACGGCCAGGTATGTTTCTTACAGAATTTGTCTCCTTGTATTTGGCAATGATGCAACGTACAGCAGTTCTAGACACTGTGAATCGCTTGGAAATGACAGTGTAGACTTCCCCCTTATCATGAGCCTCTACTATCTCCTTTCTGAGCTCCAGATTAATTTCCTTTGTCTTTGGCATGGTGAGTTACACTAGTCCCTCTCATGTGTTAAAGTGCCCTGTTCCTTTGAGTCTTTTTATGCTGATTGAATATTGTTAGGAAGCCAATTGACTGCACGTGTAATTAGGAAGCTAATTGACTGCACAGGTGTGGTTTCAAAGCTGATTGGTTAATTACCATAGGTGTGTTTTGAAAGCAAACATTCACATAGGGCTAATATTTTTTACCACCCCATTTTTTACTATATTTGATATAAAGCAAGCCTAATAATGTTTTTTATATTACAAAATATACCAAAAGCTACTAATTAGCACTGGTGAATGTTTGCATATATCAAGTTTCATCAATGCTGCAAACATTGGGAAGAAGTTTAGAAAAATGTTCCATAATTCCTGGGGGGCTAATAATTTTGGCCTCAACTGTAAGGCCAGGTGTATTGGAGGAGGGTTTAAATTGTTTTACCATGGTGTGGATAGAAGGAGGAAAGGGGTAGGTGTTATTCTGAAAGAAGAGTATGTGAAGAGTGTTTTGGAGGTGAAAAGGGTGTCAGGGTGGATGATAAGTTTGAAACTGGAAGTTGAAGGTGTGATAATGAATGTTGTTAGTGCTTATGCCCCACAAGTTGGTTGTGAGATGGAAGAGAAAGAAGAATTCTGGAAAAGGTTTTGGGAAACTACTGCAGAAGTGATCACGCGGACAGCTAGAAATGTACTTGGTGTGGCATCTGGAAGGAAGGAGGATCAGGAAACCAAGTGGTGGTGGTGGAACCGATAAGTACTGGAGTGCATACAGAAGAAGAGGGAAGCAAAGAATAAGTGGGACAGTCAGAGAGATGAAGAAAGTAGACAGGTGTACAAGGAGATCAACCACAGGGCAAAGAAAGCAGTGGCGATGGCCAAAGATAAGGTGTTTGGTGAATTGTATAAGAGGTTCGACAGTAAAGACGGAGAAAAGGACCTATTCCGTTTGGCTAGAAAGAGAGACAGAGCTGGGAAAGATGTGCAGCAGGTCAGGGCGATAAAGGATGAATATGGAAACGTGCTTACAGGTGAACAGAGTGTGTTGAACGGTTAAAAAAAAAGGAGTGAATTAACTAATATGATGGAGAGAAGGAAGGTTGACATCTTGTGTGTGCAAGAGACCAGATAGAAGGGTAGTAAGGCCAGGTGTATTGGAGGAGGCTTTAAATTGTTTTACCATGGTGTGGATGGAAGGAGGAATGGGGTAGGTCCTATCCTGAAGGAAGAGTATGTGAAGAGAGAGTATTCCTGTGAGTCGTGGACAATGATGTTTGCTGATGATATTGTGATCTGCAGTGAGAGTAGGGAGCAGCTTGAGGAGAACCTGGAGAGATGGAGATATGCTCTAGATAGGAGAGGAATGAAAGTGAGTAGAAGACAGAATACATGAGTGTGAATGAAAGGGAGGAAAGACGAGTGGTTAGTATGCAGGGAGTAGAGGTAGCAAAGGTGAAGGAGTTTAAATACTTGGGATCAACAGTTCAGTGTAACGTTGAATGAGTGGTGAAGAAGAAAGTGCAGGCAGGTTGGAATGGGTGGAGAAGAGAGACGAAAAGACAGGAGGCAGAGCTGCAGGTGTCAGAGTTGAAGATGCTAAGATTTGTCCGTTGGGTGTGACGAGGGTTGTCAGGATAAGAAATTAATATATTAGAGGGACAGCGCAGGTTAGACATCTTGGAGACAAGATTAGAGAAGCAAGGTTGCATTGGTTTGGACAGGTCTAGAGGAGAGATGAGGATTATATTGGAAAGAGGAGGCTGAGGATGGAGCTGCCAGGAAAGAGGAAAGAGGAGAAGAGGAAGACGAAAGAGGAGGTTTATGGACGTGGTGAGAGAGGACATGCAGAGGACCGTAAGAAATGAAGAAGGCTGATCTGCTATGGCGACCCCTAAACGGGAGCAGCCGAAAGCAAAAGAAGATGTTTTAGGCATGTGTAACCGGGCCATGTAGTATTCTTATAATCACACAAAATCTGTTTTAAATCCCAAAATGTTCCTATTCTCCTTGACTGTGAGGACCTTCAAGCCTGTAGTTGTGCTCATTATTAGTTAGAGGTGCTCCTTCTTGTCTTCTTCTGTGGCATGCCTCTTTGCATTGAGATCTCTTCTTGGCCCCTCCCTCTTTCTACAATTCCCCTGAGGCAAAGATTGGTGTCATTTTTTTTTTTTGTTTGTTTTTACAGGATTAGCATCTTTTATACATCCTGTCATTTCTTATTTTGAGGGGATTTCACTACAGGATTACATGCATATGTTGATGTAAAAGTACTGCTAATGCTAGCATTAATAAATGAGGTTGCTAGCTTAAAGTTTGATAAATCAAGCTAAATCCTGTTAGTTTGTATTTATGTGTTTAGGAGCTGGAGTGGGCACCATAATTATTTGGAGGTTTTGCACTGTCAGGTATGTCAAAATTTTAAATAAAAATTTAAATTAAATATACATTATTTTAAAAAGTGTATTTTGTCTCAAATTCATATATATAAGCACACATTGGAGTTCCTGTCACGTGTGTTGGGTTTTGGGCACGCTAGAGGGCGCTCTCGGTCACGTGTGTTGGGTTTTGGGCACGCTAGAGGGCGCTCTCGGTCACGTGTGTTGGGTTTTGGGCACGCTAGAGGGCGCTCTGTTCTGACTAAGCACACCTGAGCCCCTGCGGGCAGGTGTGCATCATTGGGGCTGACTATTTAAGCCCCGATGAGTCAGAACAGAGCGCGGCTCATTAGATAGGCTAAGCCTGCACGTAATGGTGGTTTTTGTCAGTCAGTCAGTCAGTCAGTCAGTGTTCTTGTTTGTTTGTGTTTCCTCCTTTGTTTAATAAACTTCTGTTCTGAACCCCTGGCTCGGACCTGACGTCCCTCCGGTACCACACCACCGTTACAGTTCCCCTGAGGGAGAGGAGCTGTACTGGGCACTATACTTATTTGGAGGTGTTTGTCTTTGTTTTGTACAGTCAGAATAAAAAGAGAGAAACTCCTAGGAGATTCCTGTGTCATGTTCCACAAAGTTACACGACGCAGAAGTCCACCGGTTATACATGTTCTTTTCCATCCATCCATTTTCTGCCGCTTGTCCCAAACGGGGTTGCGGGGGAGTGCTGGTGTCCAACCCAGCGCACACAGGGCGAGGACGGTGGACACACCCTGGACAGGTCGCCAGCCCATCGCAGGGAGGAGCGGGACAGGGACGGCACCTTGCTCAAGGGTACCTCAGAGCAACCCATTGGGAACGGAGTCGAACCCCCGATCCTCTGATCATGTGGGCAATGCCCTAACCACTAGGTCACCACTGCCCCTGTGTTCTTTTCCTTTGTTTTTTAATGAATTACTCTTAAAAACAGAGCCTTACCTGGACACATCTTTGCATTTTCAGACTTCAGCATTAATTTATTTAATGGATTCCCATGGTTTTAAAAAGGACAGTGTGTAATTCTGGCTTTAGTACTCTGAAGAGATGAATGGCCTGTGACAAATGAAATTGGTAAATGTTAAGATTCTGCTTAAGAGCAGTGGAAAAATTAGGGCTTTCTCTTAGAAAGATGAGGCACATTTAATTATTATTATAAATTATTTATATATACAGTCATGTGAAAAAAACAGGACATCCTATGAAAGCCTGTGTGTTTAACATTCTTGGACATATAGATATTTAATCTCAATTTTAACAATACTGGGAGATTCAAGTAATATAACTAAACAATTAAAACTGAAGAAAAGACTTTTCAAAATCTTCTGTGAAATGTAATTCTACAAAAATTTGATTCCTGGTGAGTAATAAATTAGGACACCCCACCTTTATTCCCAATTAAAATGGCTCAAATCACACACTGGTGTAGCACATCAGGTGCAACAGGTTAGAACATTAGAACATTAGAACGATTAGAACGGCATTTTGAAGGAGGTTTGCTCTATTGAAACCTCAGACATTTTGTTTGGTGTGCTCCTGACTGTTGAGGTGAGAGTGAACACCATGGTGAGATCAAAAGATCCCCTCAGACCATCAAGCACTGCTCGTCTTGAACCCCCACCGTTGAAAAACAGAGGAAGACAAGCATCAAGACGCTTCTCAGTTCTGGCCCCTCAGTGGTGGAACGAACTCCCCCTGATGGTCAGAACAGCTGAGTCCCTCGCTGTCTTCAAACGAAGATTAAAGACCCACCTGTTCACGGAATTTCTGAGGGACTAATCCCTCCCAAACCATCCACTCTCCTACCCTTACTCCTCCTTTCCTAAAAACCTCTCTCTTTCCTACTCTCCCACCCCTGCTCCTCCTTTCCTTAAAAAAAAAAAAAAAAAAAAGGTGTATGGTGTATACTTGCTACAAGGGCTCTTAGTCTGTTACTTAGGTGGTACAAGCTAATCAGCAGTTACTGATCTGTGCTGATTACCAAGATGATGATCTAATGTGGAAATAAAGCACCGTTGTAAGTCGCTCTGGATAAGAGCGTCTGCTAAATGCCGTAAATGTAAATGTAAAAAGAGCTGTCTGAGGCCTTCAGAAAGAAGATTGTAGCAGCTTGTAAGTCTGGTAAGGGATTTAAAAAGATCTCAAAAGAATTTGCAATCAGCCATTCCACAAAAAATTATATACGTGGAGTATATACAGTACTGTGCAAACGTTTTAGGCAGGTGTGAAAAAAGGCTATAAACAAAGAATGCTTTCAAAAATAGAAGTGTTAATCATTTATTTTTATCAGTCAACAAAATGCAGTGAATGAGCAAAAGAGAAATCTAAATCAAATCAATATTTGGTGTGACCACTCTTTGCCTTCAAAACAGCATCAATTCTTCTAGGTACACTTGCACAGTTTTTGAAGGAACTCGGCTGGTAAGTTGTTCCAAACATGACTGTGTTTCAACCTGTGTGGGACACTGATGATCATTAGCACCTGTTTGGTAAAATTGGTTGATCGTACACCTGACTATAATCCTACAAAAACCCTGACTTTGTGCAAGTGTACCTAGAAGAATTGATGCTGGTTTGAAGGCAAAAGGTAGTAAGACCAAATATTGATTTGATTTAGATTTTTTTGTTCGCTCACTTCGCATTTTGTAAATTGATAAAAATAAACAATCATTTATATTTCTGAAAGCATTCTTTGTTTACAGCATTTTTCACACCTATAATATATAGTGGAGGACTTCCAAAACAACTGCCAACATGCCCAGGTCTGGCTGTCCAAGCAAGTTCACTCTGAGAGCAGACCACAAGATGCTAAAATAAGTCTCTTAAAAGTAAATACAAATAATAAATGCATGATACTGATGTAATACTTGAAATGTAACCTATATAAATTTAAATGCATATTAAATACATTACACAAATGCATTATGCCTGAAGATATTACACATTAAATTGAGTGTTATGGTGAGTGATGGTTCCTTTAAACTGCTGGAATGCAATGTTAACAGTGTCCTTATGTTATCAATATTGCCTGTTATAAAGTCAGAACATGTGACACAGTGAATCAGATCAAATATGTTTAATATTAATTTTGATTTGACTCAGATTTTTTTCAGATTGAAACAGATATTTAAAACAAATTTATTTGAAGTCAAGAAAAGATCACCATAGACATTGACACATTTACTACAGGTCTTCTCCATTTGTGGTGTTCCCTTGTAGGATGAATGGAGTTCTCTTTCTGAGGTAGAAAGAGATTTCAAATAATGATTAATAAAACCTCGGCAGTTCCAAAATGAATGATTTATCAATTTCCATCAAGTCCATTTTACACATAAAAAGGTATTTATTAATTTAAGAACACTGCAGTGTTTCTGGAATACTTACAGCACTTGTAGAGTCTGTTGAGCCTGTTAATGTCATTTTGGCTTATTTGGGTTCCCTGGCCAAAAGACACATTGCCATTGGGGATGGGGACCATGGTGGGCTTGCCATTCTTAGAGAAAGCAGTTCTGGAAAGACAAATTGGAAAATTAACACAATCTTCATTGACTTCTTTTGTGTTCCATCACCATTTATAGAGTTAAACCATCCATATATAAACCATATATAGATGGTTTAATACAACTGAAGTCATCTCTCTATTGATTGTCTCTGTTTCAGTGGCTTGTACTTTTTATTTGAATTTTAAAAATTTGAAGATGAATGAGACAATATAAATGCCTCCAAAATAACTTAAATCAAGTTACTTTGATAAAAGGTTTTGTTCAGGTTCTTCCTTGTCTGCGCTGCTAAGATCTCTTTCTGCAGCAATGGGAATTGTGAAAACATAGGTAAAATGAATAAAAAGCCTATCATAAGGCTGCATGGCTTATGCTTCAGCCTTTTAAGACTTTTGTCATAAACTGCCAGACATTTACGAATATCTACATTTAGTGAGAATGAACTGGACAGATATAGCTAGTTAATTTTGTGCTTCACCTGTGGTACTGCATGACAGAGTTGTAGTCATAAGGTGTTCCCTGGTTCAAAGTGTTGATCTTGTCGAAGGCGTACTTATAGCCTGATGAAAGAAGTAAACCAAACACAAACATTAATGGTATCCTTGTGCAGTATCTCAGTGGCAAAACGACTGAAATGTTGACTTACTATCAATGATGTTCTCCCAAACAACGCGAATGTGGTTGTCACGGTCACTACGGCACTGTTCATGATTGAATCCCAGAGCATGGAGCAGCTCATGCTGGACAGTGTTGTGGTAGATGCAACCATTGCAGTCTAGAGATACAGTCTGAGCATAACCACGGCGTCCAACAAAGGAGTAGCATCTGTGAATAAGGGAAAACATTTTATTTCATGTTCAGTTTTAAAGGTAAATTCTTGGGGAAGGTGACGATCTTGCCATTATGCTGCAGTAAGGTTGAAGTAAAACATAAGAAATGTGTTAAACTGGAGTCACATGGCCTCTTCGGGGCAACAGTGGCCTAGTCATTAGGGACTAAGCAACATAACTGGAAGTTTGTGGGTCTGAATCCCAGACCAGTCCGTACCCTTGAGCAAGACATTTTCCTCATCAATGCACCTTTGTATAATTTACCCTAAACAAGATACAATATTTTTCTCCCAAATATAAATGATCATTACTGAGCAACGTAGACCATATTACTCATATCTTGGAAAAAAGTCTGTTTTAAATAAAAGAGCTTAGTCCACTTTACAGTCCATACAGTCAATGTATGTGCAAACAAACTGCAAGAACATTAAAAACCAACACATATACATATAGTTTATCTATATATTCAGCCTCCAGCAACTTTGCTCTGCTCTTTCAAATCAACAATTTAAGGATTGTTTGTTTTTTTCTTTTAATGAGACATAGTACAGGGCAGTCAGGACACAGTTCACTTTATTTCAGTCTTAAAGGCACAGTATCAGACTGATTAATCATGATGGATTTCCAGTATAAAATAAATATTTTATATAAAATATAAATAAATAGATTTGAAAAAAGTGAGGGGAAAAAAAATCTAGGAAACAGGCCTTTTAAAAATAGTTTTACACATGTGAATATTTCTCATTATAGAATGTCATTCAGATCATGGTCCTAGTCTTACTCAAGTGTCTGTGTTTCTGGCTCTTACTTGCCTTTTCTTTTTCTACCAATATAATTAATATGTCCTACCCGCTACGGGACTCAATGCTGATGTAATCCCTCTGATTGAAGCGTGGGGTGAAACGGATGCAGGATACAGAGGAGAAAGAATCTAGACCACGCTGGATGATCTGCAGCTCATGGGAGTCTGAAAAGAGAAAAGCCCAAGTTTGGTATTCATTAACATGTTTCAGTGGAGATTCTCTGCTACAGAACCTTACACACACTATGCCCATTAATGCTGATCAAACAGTGATCTAGAACTCAGTCCAACAATTCAGGGATAGTCTTGATCAACTTACTACACAAGTGGAATTCTAATATGTTGTAATAAAAACATTGCAGATAAAACTGAAGACCCTTAATATAAAAAATATTTCATATTTCTTACTTTAAATATTACCAGACTAGACACTGTAGCATAGTTAGATCAAGAACCTCTTTTTACTTCCAAGAATGTAGTAACAGTACACTAATTTAATCAGGTCCCCTGCACTAGAAAGTGAGAGTGTATGGGATTACAGTGATGTTGACATACTAAAGTGGTTGGCGATGACATAGGGCACATAGACCAGTCCGTTGCTTGACTTTGGCCACATGCAACCTTGGGAAGTGCAGGGATCAGCATTCCTCTGATCATTTTCATCATCAACAGCAATGTCTCCGAGAACCTTTGGCTCATCAGGACCACGAACTAACACAAGAGAAAAAGAGAAGTTAATGTTTACATCAGCATCAGCCAGATCAGTGGACACTTTAAGACAAAAATCTGTTTTAGTCAAAAAACAGACATAGAATGCTGCTATAGCTATAATGCAACAAGCAACTGACAATGGCTGGAAGGAAAGATATATACGCAAAAAATACTTCCAAAAACATGCACTCTTTTCTTTTGCTGCAAGGACATTGTTGAACCAATGCTGCAGTTATACCTTATTTTGGTCCTAGACCTGTTTACTGGCAATCAGAAATTGCAGTGTAGTTGCATCATAACACAGTAAATTTAATATGCCATCCATATAAATTCAACCTAAAACTGTCTTGCATTGCAACACTCCTGATTTGGTCTCTGGGTATTTGCTGAGACTCTTGGATCCCAGTGGCAACGATTTGCTTATCCATGTCAAAAGTTTGTGGGATGAAACCACAAATCTCTAAGCTTGTTGCTACATAAGGAAATGGATTAGAATTATCTGCTCATTATTTAGCTTATCAGCAGTGCCATTTCTGAGCAGCCCTGGAGCTTGGAATAGAATGGCTTGCTCAAAGGCCTACCCGCACCCACATTCTGTACCTATTTAACAGCACTTATAAAATGAAGGAATTTCTGTTTTGAAAGTCCCTATGCATTTGGAATACATGGAAACGTGCAAGACTTACAAAGTGGGCTTCCAGTTATATTTTTTTCCTGTAGAAGTTACTTAAAAAAAAAAAAGTTTAATGGTGCTTTTATTGTACACATACTAATTTTCTGATATCTAGGGATCTGCAGATTGTTTTCTAACTAACATTGTGAATTGACGTTAAGTTGTGAATTGTTTTCTAATGTTTCTTTTCTTTATTAATCATATACTAGAACTATTTCACAGTATTTCCCCAACACTGTCATGGTTGATGGGACAACAGTGTTGATGGTAATTAATAATATAAAATTTTAGTCTTTTATTGTTGTTTGAAAAACAACTTACCTAAACAAAAAAAAAGTGTTCCTCATATCACCAAGCACCACTCTAAATTTGGAATGAGCACTAATATTGCGTCACTGATGTATTCATATTTTTTTTAAGACAAACTGTAGTAATAACGCTTTAATCACATTCCATTTTCTGAAGCCTTAACCGTCACGCTGGCGGGATGTGGGAAGGACGTCAACGCAGAGGACACGTTAAAACAAAAATCTGTTTTAGTCAAAAAACAGACATAGAATGCTGCTATAGCTATAATGCCACAGAACCGTTACACCAAACAAACCGTTAATCACAATTAGCACTAAGATAATATAGATAATATTGTGAGGCAATAGCTCCGTGTTACCAAAAATAAAAAAATAACTGAAAACAAACAAACAAACAAAAAAAACACCATGCTATCATTGCTAGTAATTTTCCCCTCTGTCAACCTGAATTAGAGTAAACAAATGTGTTGCTGCATGGATAGCCTTCTGCCTGCCTTGCTAGGTGTGTTTTTGTGTTGTCATACCAATGCCTCTGTTTGCTCTTTCCAACAGCTCACCCACAGACAGGTCAACAGAACTCTCCACAGCTACTGTCACATAAAACAAAACCAATGATTTGTTATCTAAGTTGCATGATTTCAAATTAAAAGCAATATTACCTTATCTTCACTGTCAGGAATCTTGTATCTATATATTTGTCATTTTTACCTGTTTTAATACATAATTAGAAAATATCAGCTGTGGCTTAAACTGTATATAAACTGCGATGGTAAACCAATATTAACATTACAAAATGACTTATTAAATCATTTTACTCTAAGATACTACTGGTTTTATGTCCTTCTTTTGTTGAGATACTATTTGTATATGCAGTGATTTATTTATTTATTTATTTCCACTTTTATTTAACTGAAAGTGACTCACCAGGCTAGACATGGTGTTGCAAAGACCAGATGACATAAAAAAGAGGAAAAAAAGGGTTTATTATAATCCCTGCTCACTGGTGGCAGAGCTGAGAACATGGATATGGATTTAGGCATGAATACTAGTGTATATTCACAGCCAAATGTGTCTTACCTCTTCAGCTCTGACAGAGCAGACCAGCAGCAGGTTCATCAGACCCACAGTCACCTTATAGACGAACATGATCACCAATGACCTGTAGAGGGAGACAGCAGACAGCAGAGTTACTTAATCCTTACTCCTTTATTATGACATAAGGATTTATCCATCCATCCATTTTCTTTCGCTTATCCGAGGATTATTAGGATTTAATTAACTGTAATGTAGATACATTTTCATTTTCGGTATTCAATATGTAAGGCTGCAACACATACTCTTCATCATTATGACTTATTAGCAGATAAACTATTCAGCTTCATAAGGTGCATGTTGTTCTGCTGATTCGAAGTTATTACATTAAACTGTAACACTGACCATTAATGTTTCTTTTTCTTTTTTTTTTTAATAACAGACATTGATGATGTATGTAACTGACTGTCCCTGTGATGACGTGAAAACTCATCTGTTCACAAATGTCCCCTCATTCACTATAAAGTCTAGACTGAAGTGAAAGTGACAACCCTTGTCATTGCGAGGTCACAGCACAGCAAACAGTGAACCACAACGAAATTGGACCTCTGCATTTAACCCATGCACACTCAAATACTGTGCAGCAGCGGGCTGCTATTGAAAGCACCTTGGGAGCAGTGACAGGGACGGCACCTTGCTCCTTACCTCAGGGCAACCTATCGGGAAAGGGATCGAACCCCTGATGCTCCGATCACGTGGCCAACACCCTAACCACTAGGCTACCGCTGCCCTGGGCAACACTTTGAAAATAGCAATTCAAAATAGTGTTAATAGTTTATTAAAAGTTAATAAATATTTAGATCTTTTGAAGTAATTTAAATGTAACTTTAAAATTACTTTTTTTGTGTTTTCTACCATTTATTTGTAGATTTTTGCTATCTTTAAAGGCATCTCAGCCCATTTTAAATTATTTGTCTTACACATTTGAAGTTTTTTTTGAGCCACTTCATAGTGGCTGTTTTAATAGCCACAAAGTGGCTATTCTGTAGCAAGCATATGCCATCTTACCTAAAGGCCTCAAGAAGAAACAACCAGCTCTGTTCCTGAGGAAGAAAGGGGTTTTATACCCTTTTCCAAATATGAAAAGAGACTCACCTCTTCAAACTACACAACATGCTGACTCTTAAAACATGACCCAAAGACAAGGAGACTCCTATGAAATAAAGTTACGGATGAGGACACTTTATCAAGTTTAAATATTTACAGTCTTCCAGGCAAGCATGCAGGTGCAGTTTTCCCACTGCAGTTATCATTTTCAGTAAAAGACATGGCTTATGCCCCTTGGATTACTCCTTACTCATTAGTTGGGCAGCTATTTTGTCACATTGTGTCTCCAGGAAACACATTCAGTGATAATAAAGCTGTTACTGTCACCAAGGTGGAGCTACGCAACAGAATTTTTTTTAGAGTGAGCACTTGTTGGGGTCTTTAAGACATTTTCTGTCACCTTACCCAAAGGCCATCTTGACAAGAAGACATTTTAAAAAATACTAAATAGCATCTGAAAGAAAACTATTGCAATCCAAATGTATCTTACCAGCTACATTATTATTATATTGTATTATTATTAATATTGTTACATAATTTAAATTTTAAATCATTGGAGCAAACTTTCATTATGAACAAAAGTTGAATTAAATAATAAATAATAACAATGCGTTATCAAATGTTTTGTTATTTTAACAAATTTAAAAAATATTTTAAAAATTTAATCCTTCTGTTTTCTTGCAAAGTTACTTTTGTTGTTTTTTAATATTTTGTTATTTTTCTATTTTTATGCCTTTACATGCTTTTTTGATATACCTTCAATATTCATACCTCTATTTGAAAGCTTAATTTTCCCAATTTTCCAAATGAAGGTCATTGCCATTTCTTTTTAATCTTACGCCATGCAGTCTAATTTAACAGATGCAGCTAAATCTGTTGAGAGAAAAATCACTAAACACCTGGTTTGTATGCACCCTTATATATAACTGTTTATAGAGGAAGCCTGCCAGGCTTTATAACCAATGAGAGCTTGTTCAGTTATACTCTTACAGCTTCCTTCCCACAACTTCATTGATGCAATGTAAACTATGCAACAGCCCAACAGTACAAACAAGTACGTTTTGTCCACTATAAGCAGGCAAATCTGTAAAAATACCGATTGCACAGGTTAACGGTTAACTTGTCATTTGCTGCAGCAAATTAAGTTTCCTTCTTTGATTTAGTTTAGGATTCTGTGAAGGGATTCAGAAAGATACCTATCCCAAGTGTGCAGAAAAAAGTAGTTGTTTGATTATGATCAATTTCATTACTAATTCCTGAATTTATCAAACAATACTGACTCAAGCCTCAGCCTGTGCACCAGTTTCACAGTGTTGTGCGGTTACTCACATTACTTTTTTTTCATCTGAAACAACTTTGAATAAATTGAACATTTAAGTGTTAAAGAGGTATCGGTTTATAAATAAGACAAACATTTTACTGTGGCACATCTGAATTATAGTTCAATTATGTTTTTATCAAAACATTTGTAAATGGTAAAACACTGATTGTTTTCCAGGAACGTCCTGGCAGTTCTTTGTTGCTTTTATTTTATTGATTTTTTATTGATTTTTAAGCATAGAACAGGACATTTTTGGAGATCCAGTCGATATTAAATATTGCTTTCATTTTTTTCTAAATGAAACTGGTTCCTGCAGTTTCCTTACAAACATTCAAAGTTCAAGCATTTGAAAGTAAATGTGATATTTGTGTGACACCAGCAGACAGCAGAGAAAGGCTGCACCTGCTGTCTTTCAAAGCAAGGTCATTCAAATTTGAAAAACATCTGATAAAATATTTTTATTCCCCTCTTTCACTGATAAAATATTTTCTTCCCCTCTTTCACTGGAAAACTATAAAGATTTCCATTTGTGTAAGAAATGATCAGCTAATTTTAGTGTGCTGAGTATGCAAAGAAAGATATAAAACCTAGTCCACTGATAAACATTGTGCTTGTTTCTTTCTGCTGGTTTGAGGTAAGGAAGAGCTTGTTTCTGGTTTTAAAATCTAATAGAATCTAAATTCTGTTTCAATTCTATTAGGATAGTTCCTCCTATTCTGCAATTACATGATTAATTAAACAATGTAATAGTAATCTCTAAACTGTTTTTTAGCTACAAGGGTGAGTTATGGAAGCCTATAGACCTGCTGGTCCTTTAAACATCTTTCTTTTTTATCATCTAATTGTGAGCTGGTAAGAAAAAAATAAACTGGTTTGGTTCTGATGACTTCTCTTTGATACCCACCCATGAAGACCACACCTCATAACCTTCAGAGTTAAAAGATTTGCTCCTAATGGTGACACATACCACAGTACACCTTAAGAGTTCCTGTGGAATTTCAGCCTTGATTGGACAAAGCTGTTTTTATGACTCGAGGGGAACCTACACAGTATAATAGTTGGTTTAAATCTTTAATTAAACTTTAAAACATTAATGTAAATCATATGGCTGACTTTTATGTTATGTTTTTTTTCATAATGAAGTAGCTTGATTTCTAAACTAAAGGAGCAAATTTTGGACAGGTAATAAGAGGAAAACTATGCAACTGAACTGTCCTTTACCTGAGCTTGACCTTAGCAGCTAAAACTGGTCTCTGTATATTTATCACTTGAACTCCATCCTGTAAACTCCCATTGGTGGGGTAGCAAAGTGTGGTGGTTAGGTACTTGACCCCATAATCAAAAGGTCATAGGTCTGAGTTCTGTACTAGTAGATCACACTGAGGTACCCTTGAGGACTTCTACTTTGTCCAGCTTTAAATCTGAGGCATTAGAACAGAGTATGTGCAATGATGGCACATTAAATGATTGCACCTTTAGCCTGTTGTCCTTGATATATAACCTCATCAAAATAAGAAAGTGACCATAAAGGGGCTCTATGAGTAATACATCAACACCACTCCAGTTTCCAGATCTTCATAAATTATGTTAAGAAATAAACATATTGGCCTCATTGTACACAGACAAGTCCTTCACACAAAATCAGGTCTCTGTTCTGAGTTATATTTTGAGTTATTTTCGGTCATTTCCATACATGATGGAGTGTTGTGGTAAAATCACAGCCTTAATCTCAAACATAATCTCAGCCTTAATCTCAAACATAAAGAAATTGCACAGATTATTACATTTTTCCAGTTTTTATTGTTGATTTTTTAGGGTATCATCACTCATTTTATGAATACAGTGCTGTAAAGTATTTGCCCACTTTCTGATTTCTTCTTTTCTGTTTATACATGCCACTAAATTTATTCTGATCTGCAAAAAGATGTAATATAATACAAAAGATAACGCACACAACACAACACAGTTTTCAAATGTTTGATAAGGAAACAAGGACTGAAAATATTTTATTTACAAAAGCACAAACCAAGAACTTAATATCTAGTCCTACATAAAATAAGTTAATTAAACACTCCTGGGAGGGAGACAGTGGTCTTGAATTTCTTCCATTTTTACACATTCCGTCTAGCTGTGGCTTGCTGGTCCACACTCTTTAGAAATGGTTTTGTTAGCTTTTCCAGCTATGAACATCAACAAATCTCTTTTATTTTGTCCTCAGAAATTTCCTTTATTCATGCTGAGATCCACTTGCATTCCTCTAAGCATTCTCCCAGTGCTCTACATTAATCAGAGTCTTTCAGCTTTCAGAAGCTTCTTGCAAAAAGAAGTAAGAGAAACAAAGAAAAAGAAATCAAACAATGAATATTTCAGCAGGTTAAATTACTGAGTATAACAAAAAAAGGTTGCAAGTCAGCAATGTTCAAAGAGGAAAAATGAGAAAGTAATGTGATGTTGACATAAATAGTAGTAAGATTGTTGGAAGAGAGTCTTTGAAAATACATTTCAAATACATCAAAATTTCAAAGAATCAAAAATACATTTTTGTTTGAGAGTTTGTTTGTGCTTTAATACAAATGAAACATTTCAATCACTCTCAAAAATGCACTGAAGGAGCGTTCAGTTTCATTGTTAAATTGTTGACTTCTTACTGACTTGGTGAAAAGCATAGTACAGCCATGGCCAAACATTTTGAAAATGATACAAATAGTAAACTTTACAAAGTTTACTGCCTCAGTTTTTATGTTGGCAATTTGGATAAAGTCCCTCTTTACCATGAAAATGAACTTATTCGCACTAAAACCTATTTCAGACAAAAACCTAAAACCTCTGACAAACTCCAATCATTGATTATGTAAGGATAAGCTCCATTAATCAGGATTTGGCCAAGAAGTTGATTGACAGCATGCCAGGGTGAATTGCAGAGGTCTTGAAAAAGAAACCATCATTGCAAATATTCACTCTTTGCATAAACATAATGTAAAATGGCAATTAAAGCCTTTGAAACTTATGAAATGCTTGTAATTATACTTCAGTTACCATGGAAACATCTGATGAATAGATAAAAACAGCAAACATTGTGAAAACCACAACTTGTGTCATTCTCAAAACCTTTGGCCACGGCTGTATACTTTGGGCTTTGCTTTAAGATATCTGGCAACAGTGGTGGATTTATGGCTTGGGACGATGTAGAAAGGTAGTGTGTTTCTGACCAGCAGGTAGCCCAGAGGTACCCTTTAGCAATGTACTGTCACCGGCACTGCTATGTTTGTTTTTGGCTTGTGTTTTGTGATGCAGGCAAAATTTATGTGAAATTCTATGTTTTAGTCAATGTTTTTCACTATCAACCACAGTTGAAAGCTATTTGTTGGTACACTGTAAATGAATAATATAAATATGTTTACCGATGAGTGGTGGCACGAGGGTGCAGTGGACAGCACTTTCACGTCACAGAAGGTCCGAGTTCCAGGCGGGACAGTATGGATCCTTATTGTGTGGAGTTTGCATGTTCTCCCCATTATCTGCATCAGTTGCCTTGCACCAGCCAAAGACATGTGCGTCTGAACCCCACTATGCATTTATTTAGGCACTTGAATTCATAGAAAACCAGCAATCCATTATATATATATATATACATGAGAATCTGAACTTTTTTTCCTTTTGCTTCTACTCACATTCAGCATCCCTTGATTAATACAAAATGTAAAACTCATTGCAAGAGATACATGTGGAAGCTGACTAAAAAACTACAGCAGAATAGCTGAATGGCATTAAGGGGAGTGACAGACATCTCCTAAGCATTAAATAGTACCAACATAAACAATAGTATGGTTGTAACTGCTGCTACTTCCAAAAATATTTTGTAATATTTTGTAAAGGTAATGACACAGAAGAGCATGGAGGCAGAAACAATGCCTGATGTTCTTGACTAACTTATGAACACTGACCTGGAGTTTGGAGTTTGTTTCCACCAACCTCTCTGTAAATAATGAAGATATGTAAAAAATAAAATGGTAAAAGTATGAATTAATTCATTTTCATGCTATGAGAAACTATAACTAAGAATAATTTTTCATTTTTGTATTTTGTATCACTAAAGAGACAAAAGAAAGGGTTACCAATAAACATAAATGAACACCAAAGAGAAAGTTCAAGGACCTGAATATCACAACAGATCTTGAAGCTGGGTCTTGAGTCCAAACTGAAGGTATTTGGCATCTGACACAAATATGTAAGAGCAACCAATGCTAAAGCCCAGATTGAAAATTGCAGACCACAAACTCAACAAACAACTTTATATGCAGCTTTAAAATAAATCCACCTCAGTAACCACATAGGCTGATCAGCTTTGTGATGCTGATGAACACTGGGCAAAAGTGCTGAACAATGACAAGAGAGGCAGTCAGAGTAAAGGAGGAAGATGCAGAACACAGGAAGAAATGGAATGGGTACTGTTGTGACCCGTTATAAGAGCAGCCAAAACAAGAACAAGAACAAGATCCAACCCATTCATGTCCCACTCCATCCCACTCCAACATGTCCTGTCATAGCTGAGCAATTTAACAAGTTTACAAGTATAATAATGCTGCAATGTCAAGAGAAGAACCTTTACATATACATAGATGATATTCAAGAAGATTTTGGTGCAACTCAATCATAGTACATTTGTCTCATTAGTTTATTTACGTTCTTTTTATTTTTAAGGCTTTGAAAATATGATCATGTATAATGTTATACTTATGCAGAAATATAATTTTTAACATAAACTTTCATGCACCACCATAAGCCACCACCACCACCGTAAGTTTTCTAACCATTTTCTACATTTGGTTTGATGCCATATGATTTGCTGTCGCCTCAAACGTGCTTTGAAGTGGATTCTCAAATGGATATGATCTGTTGGTCATTCTCATGTTCTAAATAATGTTTTTGCTTTCTGTTCTGTTCTGAAATTTTTAAATTCTAAGGAAATTTATGGTATTTGTTTGCGACACCAGTACACTCAGCAGGGAAAAGCTGCATCTGCTGTCCTTCAAGGCAAGGTCACCCAGATTTCAACATACACCTGATGAAATATTTCAATTCAAGGAAAGATATAAAAACCCTCTCTGCTGAAATATGTAGATCTTGTTTCATCTTGCAGGTTGAGGTAAGCAAGAGCTTGTTTCTGACTTTACATTTTCAACATGCTATTTCTTATAATTCAGAAATTACATGGAAATAAATCTTAAATAAATTAGCTGTTCTTAAGATACAGAAATGAGGAAGCGTTTACCTTATAAGTTTAAGTAAAAGTATTTATCAAAGCAAAAATATTCACATAATATGTTTTATGGATCTTGTGAGATGTTGTCAGGCTTTCTTATTGTTTGGCTTGTTTTCCATGTAATTAGTATATCATAATCCTGGATATTAATCTCATTTGATTAATATTAGCAAAATCAGCTATACAGCCATGCAAAAATAACCATTTGGAATGTTTACTTCATGCCAGATGTGGAAGATAATATTTGGCCAAACAGCCAGAGCCCCATTGTTGACGACATTAAGTTAACTCATTCCTTACTCCCCTTGCAGACTACTAGTTATGATGCATAAGGCTGTGGGTCTGGTGGTCCTTTTGCTGGTGTGCTCTGTTAGAGCTGAGGAGGTAGCTCACTCAGACTTACACACACACACACACAAAATATATATTCTTCAGCCATGTCTTGTCATGAATAACTTGGCTCTATTGTCTGTGCTATCTGTTGTTTATATTCACGTGGTTCTCGTGTAGCCCCGTAAGTTAATCATTTTCAGATTGTCACACATGTTTTAAACATACTACATTAATTAGCTGTTGGTGTGATATTTAGTTTATCTTTCTATTATCTGTTAGTTTTGTCTGTGGGAGAGCTGCTGGAGAGAGCTAACAGAGATATTGGTATGGACCATTTTCTGTACACATTTTTACTTCATCAAACCTTTCATTTGCTATTTCCACACAGTGTAGGTTATTTCAAATGCATTTGAATGTAATCAAGAATACTTTCTTTCTGCTGCGTCAGTTCGTGGCCCTGATGAGCCAGAAGTTGTTGGAGACATTGCTGTGGACAACAGTGGAAGAAATGCTGATCCCTGTACCTCTCAAGGCTGCATGTGGCCCAAGTCCAGTGATGGATGGGTATATGTGCCCTACATCATTGCCAACCACTTTTGTAGGTTTTAATTAAAATTTTGATTCATCCTTTTTAAGGGCATTTTTTCCCAAACAAGTGGGAATTATATGGCATGTCTTGCTCCAGTTGCTAAGTTGATCTAAACTAACCTCTGCTCTTTTCATTCTTAAGCCGCCCGTGAGCTGCAGGTCATCCAACGAGGTGTAGACTCTTTTTCCTCTGTCTCCTGCATTCGCTTCATCCCGCGCATCAACCAGAGGGATTACATCATCATTGAGTCCCGTAGCGGGTAGGCATAAGTGATTTCAGTTCAAAAAATATAATTGCTTGAACTAAGCACATAAACTGCCTTAATGCTAGAAGTATCTGGTAGATACAATCGTCTTGGATCATCATGTAGCTTGGCAACCATAGCCCTCTATTAACAAACCAAAGAGCTGGAAAGCTGGCTCATTAAGGTTGACAAGTCAGGCCTGCCAGGTAGATTCAAGGCCTGGATTTACCAGCACTCCATCCTACCACGTGTCCTGTGGCCTCTGCTTGTTTACTCGGTTCCAGTGTCAACTGTGGAGTCCCTGGAGAGGAGAATTACTAACTTTCTACGCAAGTGGTTGGGCTTCCCCTGATGCCTCAGCAGTGCAGCCCTCTATGGAACCAGTATTACCTTGCAGCTCCCATTTAGTGGTCTCACAGAAGAATTCTAGGTGGCTCATACAAGAGAAGTTCTACAGTTCAGACTCCAGGGACCAGAAAGTGTCAGCAGCTGGCATTGAGGTGAGAAGAGGGAGGACGTGGAGAGCGGAGAGAGAAGTAGAGGTGGCAGAGTCATGCCTCAGGCAAAAGGAGCTGGTGGGGATGTTGGCCACCAGGAGAGCTGGTTTCGGGTCTTTTCCCAAAGACCCAAGTGGGGAAGGAGAGACACCAGCGAATCCAGGAAGAGGTACGAGCAGGTGAGGAGGAAGAGCGAGTGAGTAAGACAGTGGGGCTCAGGCAACAGGGGGCATGGACAAAGTGGGAGAATATCTTACAGTGGAAAGTAACCTGGACAAACATCACTGAGGCAGACTTCCATCGTGCCTGGTTCCTTGTTCAGGCTGTATATGATGCCTTACCAAGCCCAGCCAACCTCCATGTGTGGGGCAAGAGTGAAACACCAGCATGTCAGCTATGCTCTGGAAGGGGATCCTTACAACACCTGCTGAGTAGTTGTCCAAAGTCCCTTGCAGAAGGTCGCTACCACTGGCGCCATGACCAGGTGCTGAAGGCAGTCACAGAAAGTATAGGCAACGCCATCATTCCTGGCAAACACCATCTTGGTGACCACAGGTTACATCACTGATGATGCGTCCCAGCACATCCAAAGATGTATCTTGCACATTGAAATCTGATATAATCAGTGGCACCTAGGAAGAGACTAGGCGACAACCAAGAATAGTTTGGGGACTACTGGAGAAACAGTTGACAGCACGGAAAGACGGCACCCGGGGCAGGATGGGCTAGCACCCTGGCCTGCCTCTCTCGTGAGAGAGAAACCTAAAGCTACCAAGCTACAGAACAGTCCTCGGAAAGATACCCCCAGGAGGTACCGAGAGGAAGGGAGGATGAGATCTCCACTCGGACAGACCAAACGGCATTGACTCAGGCTAACGACACGACTACGAGATGTTTTTGCACCAAGTTATGTAAGAACGTACGTGGCCTTAAAGTGCATCAGGCCAGAAATGCAGGGAGAAAGAGAAGGAGGTGCAGCGCAAGGTCTATGAAGCTGGTGAGACGCAGGAGGAGCCCAGCCAGGAGTCACCCCACAGAGGCCAGTCCCTCCACGCACCGCAATCCCCTAATCTAAGCAGAGTAATTCAGCAATGACAACGGATCAAGTGGCCCCCTGCCAGTAAGGGAGGTGAATGGTTACTGTTTGACAGAGATGTGATGAACATCATCCAAGCTACAGCAAAAGGAGATGTTGACCGCTGACTCTATACAATGGCTGCCATCATACGCGGCAGAGAGATTCGGCTTTGTCATGAAAGGTAACACCAGGCCCACCTACACTATTAACCGAAGAGCCACTAAAATCCACCAGCTGAGGCAAGAGCTCCGTACCCCCAAGAAAAGAAAATAAAGTTCTACTGAGGAGGAAAGACAAGCCCTAGCTGACCTTCTAAGGAAAAGACTGGCAACCCTCCGGAGAGCAGAGTGGCATAGGAGAAGGGGAAAGAGAGGGCAAGAAAGCATGCTGCATTCATTGCTAACCCCTATGGCTTCATAAAACAACTGCTTGGGGATAAACATAGCGGCTGGCTCAACTGCTCAGCAGAGTAAGTTAACGCTTTCCTGCATGAAACTCTAAGCGATCCAGCAAGAGAATAGGAGCTTGAACCCAACAGAGCCCTCATTAACCCAGCTCCCCCAACAGTGTTCGTTCTGAGGGAACCGAGCCTGAAGGTGGTTGAGGAGGTGGTTAAGGCAGCTTGCTCAGCCTCTGCTCCAGGCCCCAGTGGTGTGCCATACATTGTATACAAACGCTGTCCTCAGCTCCGGCATCACCTCTGGAAAATATTGAAGGTGATATTGCGAGGGGGAAGAATTGTTGATCACTGATGCGTCCCAACGCATCCAGAGATATATCTTGCATACTGTGTTTTTGGGATGGTGCCGATAATTCGATTAGAATAGAATAATCTTTTATTATCCCACGAATGGGAAATTTGGCCGATAATAAAAGATTACTCTTATTCAGGTTTTCATTAATTAAGTTAGATTTCAAATCTTAATTTATAATTTGAAGCCACAAAGAACTGTAGAATAACCTATTACAATTCATCAACAAAGACCTTAGAAAGGATGGCTGTGACGTGTCACTTTCTCTTTGTTCGGCAGGTGCTACTCTTACGTTGGTCGCCGTGGTTATGGCCAGACTGTTTCTCTGGACCGTAATGGCTGCATCTACCATCACACCATTCAGCATGAGCTGCTCCATGCTCTGGGCTTCAACCATGAACAGACCCGCAGTGACCGGGACAACCACATCCGTGTCGTCTGGGAGAACATTATTGAAAGTAAAGCCTGAAATTTAACACTCTGATTTTGCAGAAACAGTGGGTGTATTATTTCATCAGTTAATGTTTTGCTTGTTTACCAGACATGAAGTACAACTTTGACAAGATCAATACTCTGAACCAGGGAACTCCCTATGACTACAACTCTGTCATGCAATACCACAGGTCAGGCATTTTCAATACACTTCCACACTCATTACTTGTACTAGTGATAGTAGTAGATGAGCATTGTGCCCCATACAGAAGTAGAAATCTGACACAGGTGGTCAGCCAAGATACTTTCAAGATGCAAGAAAAAGCAAGATATATATGACTCTGCATCTCTATTGATGACTTGTGATCTGGTCACTCAAGACACTTGTTACTTCCAGGTATAAATGGAACATTATTATTTTGTACAGCTGCTCAGTTCTGCAAACTCATTTTATGAAGCACGATGCAACATGCAGCGGTGGTCTAGTGGTTAGGGAGTTAGCCCCAGTTCTTCTCAGCCACCTGATCTACTGCCATCTACTGCCACAACACACCTTTGGCCTTGTGTTGGTGAAGTGTTGGTGAAGTTGGTGAAGTGTTGGTGAAGCCCTAGATCTTAAGCTCTAAATACATTTCATTTTTTACCAGAGCTGTCAAAGACCCCAACACTTGTATTAGCGTTATATAAATTAGACCCACACTTTCAGAAAAAAAAAAGATACTGTGCTCGTACTTGTTAGTAGATTGGGTCATTTTCTCAGATTAAATTCTGAAATAAAACAGAAAAGCAGCAAGTCAAGTAAGGATCCTGTATGGAGTGCTACATATGAAATGTATACAGAGCTCTTTACAGAGATACACATATATTCTGCAATGGAATGTAATGGAATCTTTCCTGACATGGCTTTTCCCTGACATGTGGAAGGTGTACCTTAGTGACAGTTTAGTACATTGTTTTTTTAAGTGCTAGTAATGAATATTGGTAAAACTAATGTCTAAAACTAGGTTTATTATTCTCTAGCAAAGCAATTCTGAAAATTAAGTAACAAGTTTATTTATTCAAATTTTTTTTCCTCGAGATTGGTCACAATTTACTTGATCTATATTGCAATGTTTTTTTTTGCTTTTATCTCAGAACTGCTTTCTCTAAGAATGGCCTGCCCACCATGGTTCCAATCCCCAACAGCAATGTAGCCTTTGGCCAGGCAACTCAGATGAGCCAAAATGACATCACCAGAATCAACAGACTCTACCAATGCTGTATGTAACACTTCAGTGTCCTGTACTTCTAATAGCAGCAATCCTCACAGCCTCAGTACAGTAATCACACATATAGTAATAAAGCAAATAAAGATCAGCTATTCCCACATTCAAAGCACAGTAATAATAATAAATAGTGATGATAATAATTCAGTATCTGTCTAATACATGTAGTGTGTAGTTAGTCCATTTTAAGTACTTCTGTATTGTTTTTCATGTTAACTTTTCTGTTCTTTTATGATGATTTGTTCTTTTACATTTTTCAGGAACAGAAGAACACCTGTTCACTAGTGAGAAACCTCCCTCAGATGATCACAAAACTCACATCCAACATTTTATTTCACTAATCTACATGTAGTGTTATCTGCCTTAATGTCTGCCTTACGTAGTGATTTAATCATGCAAACTAACCTTCAAAATAAATATTTCCCTAACATGATTAGGCCCATTGTCATTCTGAAAGATAAAGGTTGTAAGAGTTTTCATATAGAACTGCCAATCAAGCCCATTAGTGGATGAATTTGTTCTAGTGTTATTTTTATCTTATTTATTATAATGAGAACACTGATATTGTCTTTCTTTGTGAGGTGGTGGGTGGGGTTACTTATGGAGTACTGCGAACTAGATTTCTCTAGGGATGTTCCAGAACATACTGGTGGAATAAGATAGAACTGGGATCACAGAGATCCCTGACACTTTAATCCCAATGGGCTGGAAGGAGGAGGAAGATGAGATGATGAATGCCATATTGGCTTGGTTTATGGGGAAGTAGGAGGCCTGCAGCAGGAATGAGAAAGCATGGACACCCTTCAAAAGGTTACTGTCATACCTTTCCAGTGAGAAAAGATCAATCATGATCTTCTCATTACATTCAAAGAAGCTCAGACAGACTCCTACTCCAATAGGTTGATTTGAGAGGCACTCCTTATTAACTCCTGTATTTTGCACCTAGGTCAAATCAGCCTGTACCTGTACCAGCCTATATCACCATGGGGGCTGGGGCTGTTTCGAGTGGTTTCATTCATTTAATTAAATTTCATTCATAGAAGTCATTAAGATTTTATTTATAAAAATTCTGTAGAATTTTTGCAGTCCCTTATCTTTCTTCCATTCTATAGAACCTCAACATGAAGATTATGAGGTGGTGTCCATTTTTGCAAGGATACCAGCTGGATAAAATAATAGCTGGAATGCAATGATGCAAAGTATTCTCTGTTGATAGAGAAGATCAGAAAGAGTTGCATTGTGCCTTTGTAAACATAAAGAAAGCATATGACAGGGTACTGACAGAGGAGTTGTGGGATTGTATTAGGAAGTCAGGAGTGGCATAGAAGTATGTGAGAGAGGTACAATTAGTAAATGAAAGCAGTGTGACAGTGGTGAGGTCTGCAGTAGGAGTAATAGATGCATTTAAAGTAAAGGTATTACTACATAAACAATGAGATAAGACAAGGTTCCCCGTGAATTATGATGTTTGCTGATATTGTAATCTGTGGTAAGAGTAGGGAGCAGCTTGATGAGACCCTGGAGAGGTGGATATACTCTAGAGAGGAATGAGAGTCAGCAAGACAAAGACAGAATACATGAGTGTTAATGAAAAGGAGGAGAGTGGAGTGGTTAGGATGCAGGGAGTAGAGGTGGCAAAGGTGGAGGAGTTTAAATACTTGTGGTCAACAGTTCAGAGTAATTGGAAGAGAGGAAAAAAGGTAAAAAGAGAAGCATGGCATGAGTGATCTGTGACAGACAGGTAGAAGCAAGAGTGAAAGGAAAGATTTACAGGTATTGAGACCAGCTACATTTTATAATAATCCTTTATTTATAATCCCATGAATGGGAAATTTGTTCTCTGCATTTCACCCATACACACATGTGCAGCAGTGGGCTGCTATTGAAAGCACCCAGGGAGCAGTGATGGGGACGGCACCTTGCTCAAGGGTACCTCAGGGCAACCTACTGGGAAGGGGTTCAAACCTCCAAGCCTCCAATCATGTGGCTAACGCCCTAACCACTAGGCCACTGCTGCCCTATGGGGATCCTATGGATTGGAGACTGTGATGTAAAGATAGACAGTGTGGTTGGAGGTGTCAGAATTAAAGATACTAGGATTTGCAGTGGAAGTGAGGAGGATGGACAGGCTTAGGAACAAGTTTATTAGGGGGATAGCTCAGGTTGGACAGTTGTAGACAAAGTCAAAGAAGCAAGGTTGTGCTGGTATGGAGGAGACAGAGGAGAGATGAGGATTTTATTGGAAGAAGGATTTTAAGGTTGGAGCAGCCAAGAAAGAGGAGAAGAGAAAGGACAAAGATGAGGTTTACTGATGTTGCCAGAAATGGAGACCTGAAGAAATGGAGAAAGATCAATCAGATTTTAAATGCATTGCATTTTTTGTGCTGAAAGAGGTGCAGTCAGTTTTGCAGGTGTTGCAAGATCTTTAAAACAGGCAATCCTTTTATAATGGAATGTTCGTTTGCAAACTAAACAATACACAGTAGATGACACCGACAGTATCATAAAGACCCACACACATGCATGCCAGTAGTTTATTAAAGCAATGAGTAATGATGGACAATACAGAATATAATAAAACACATTATATTGTGTTTTATCCAGGCAGTGGTGGCCTAGTGGTTAGGGAGTTGGCCCTGCATCAGAATATTGTGGGTTCAATTCCCTCACAAGTAGGTTGCCCTGAGATACCCCTGAGCAAGGTACCATCCCTATCACTGCTCCCTAGGCGCTTTCAATAGCTGCCCACTGCTGCACGGTGTTTGTGTGCATGGGTTAAAAGCAGAGGTCCAATTTTGTTGTGGTTCACGCTTGCTGTGCTGTGACCTCGCAATGACAAGGGTTGTCACTTTCCCATAACTGTTCATTATATTATTTCTATTTGCAAATAAATTCATTTCACCAAAAACATTTAGATTTGACCATGATTATTGCATCCAAGCAATGATGGGCTGCTAAAGGAGGATGGTTCCTATCAATATTATTTGAATATTGTAATTTCATGAACTATTTATCTGATAATGAGATTTAATTATCATTTAATAACAATTATGTCATAATATTGCAATTTTTAATGCACAATAAGTAGTTTTTGTCTACTTTTTTTTGTTTACTGGTTAACCATGTGGCAACAATGATCATTTCCCAACAAAAATGCCTCCTTATCCCTAAAATAGTGCATATAAGGATTAAAAGAATGGTTTATGCACTCAAATATGATTTCTTTAAATGTATTAATTTGGGATTTTGCTGCATTAGCATAATTCCATACCACATTTTGAATCTCACATATCACACTAGATATGGAGCAGAAAGCCAACTGAAACTTAAACTGTAGAGTTTATTACTGTTTAAGGAAGATTTAACAGAAGCACAAAGATTTACAGTAAGACATTTGAGTGATATTTTCTTTATACTGAAATTAAATGGATGGAATTTCATTAAAAAAAAAACTTTGTAATTTCATGAGACTCTTACATTTAATGCAGCTCAATCCATCTATTCATTATCCTAGCTGCTTAACCTAATTAGGGTCATGGAGGGGTGCTGAAGCTCATCAGAGCTAATAGGGTGAAAGGCAGAGAATGATTGTGTGATCAGCAAAGTAAGTAATTAGAAAGAAATATACCTAACATGTCTTCTCATTACTAACAACATTTTAGCACAGAATTAATGTAAAATGAATAATTTCAGAATCTACAGTAGAGTCTGTTGATACGTAGGATGTCATTGTGGCTCATCTCGTTGGCACGTCCAATGGCAACATTATTGTCTGGTATGGGAATTATGGTTGGTTCCCTGTTCCTGGAGAAAGCATACCTGCATCCACAAGGGTCAAATGGGAAACCTCTATAACAATCTTATGATAAAGCAGCAACACATTGAAGTAAAGAAACACATGACAATAAAAAAATTACCTTCCATAGTGCATGATGGAATTGTAGTCATATGGAGTGTGCAAGTTGTTGGTTAGAATTTTCCTAAAATTATGTTCTTGTCCTGTTAAATAAATGATAATATGATGATCTGTGAAAGTCAGCAACTTTATAGGTATTTTATAGGTATATCTCTAACTTCAACAAAAGCTACTGTCATTCTTTAATCCTTAAACAGTCAGCTCAATAATTCCTGGCTCCCTTGAAAAAGATGGGAAAAATATTGTGTAGATACACCTCAGGGAGCCTTAACAGCTCTGACCCATAGACAGCAAGTAACCCATTTTTTTACATCCCACCTTTTAAAAGGTGCCATTGATAATGAAGGCGTGGTCTGAATGCACAAAAATATTTAATAACTTTAACTATCCATCCATCCATCCATTTTCTTCCACCTATCCGAGGTTGGGTCGCGGGGGCAGCAGCTCCAGCAGGGATGCCAAGACTTCCCTCTCTCCGGCCACTTCTTCCAGCTCCTCTGGGCGGATCCCAAGGCGTTCCCAGGCCAGCCGAGAGACATAGTCTCTCCAGCGTGTCCTGGGACTTCCCCGGGGTCTCTTTCTGGTGGGACTTGCCCGGAACACCTCACCAGGGAGGCGTCCAGGGGGCATCCTAATCAGATACCCGAGCCACCTCATCTGACTCCTCTCGATGCGGAGGAGCAGCGGCTCTACTTTGAGCCCCTCCCGGATGGCTGAGCTTCTCACCCTATCTCTAAGTGAGAGTCCAGACACCCTGCGGAGGAAACTCATTTCGGCCGCTTGAATTCGCGATCTCGTTCTTTCGGTCACTACCCACAGCTCGTGACCATAGGTGAGGGTGGGAACGTAGATCAACTGGTAAATTGAGAGCTTTGCCTTCTGGCTCAGCTCCTTCTTCACCATGACGGACCGATGCAGAGCCCGCATCACTGCAGAAGCTGCCCTAATCCGCCTGTCGATCTCCTGCTCCATCTTACCCTCACTCGTGAACAAGATCCCAAGATACTTAAACTCCTCCACTTGGGGCAAGGTCTCACTCCCAATCCTGAGAGGGCATTCCACCCTTTTCCGACTGAGGACCATGGCCTCAGATTTAGAGGTGCTGATTCTCATCCCAGCCGCTTCACACTCGGCTGCGAACCGATCCAGAGAGTGCTGAAGGTCACGGCATGATGAGGCCAACAGGACAACGTCATCTGCAAAAAGCAGAGACCCAATCCTGAGCCCACCAAACCGGACCCCCTCAACGCCCTGGCTGCGCCTAGAAATCCTGTCCATACAAGTTATGAACAGGATCGGTGACAAAGGGCAGCCCTGGCGGAGTCCAACCCTCACCGGGAACAGGTCCGACTTACTGCCGGCAATGCGGACCAAGCTCTGACACCGGTTGTACAGGGACCGGACAGCCCTTAACAGGGAATCCGATACCCCATACTCCCGGAGTACCCCCCACAGGAGCCCCCGAGGGACACGGTCGAATGCCTTCTCCAAGTCCACAAAGCACATGTAAACTGGTTGGGCAAACTCCCATGCACCCTCCAGGACCCTGCTAAGGGTGTAGAGCTGGTCCACTGTTCCGCAACCTGGACAAAAACCACATTGCTCCTCCTGGATCTGAGGTTCGACTATCCGACGGACCCTCCTTTCCAGGACCCCTGAATAGACTTTCCCTGGGAGGCTAAGAAGTGTGATCCCTCGATAATTGGAACACACCCTCTGGTCCCCTTTCTTAAAAAAAGGCCCGGTAGGACTCCTTCTTCAGCTTGATGGCATCCCTCACCGCTGGTGTCCACCAACGGGTTCTAGGGTTGCCACCGCAACAGGCACCACCTCCCGGCCACAGCTCCGGTCAGCCGCCTTGACAATGGAGGCGTGGAACATAGTCCATTCAGACTCAATGTCCCCCACCTCCCCCGGGACGTGGTTAAAGCTTTGACGGAGGTGGGAGTTGAAACTTGTCCTGACAGGGGACTCTGCCAGACGTTCCCAGCAGACCCTCACAATGCGTTTGGGCCTACCAGGTCTGACCGGCATCCTCCCCCACCAACGAAGCTAACTCACCACCAGGTGATGGTCGGTTGACAGCTCCGCCCCTCTCTTTACCCGAGTGTCCAAGACATGGGGCCGCAAGTCCGATGACACGACCACAAAGTCGATCATTGAACTGCGGCCTAGGGTGTCCTGGTGCCAGGTGCACATGTGGACATCCTTATGCCTGAACATGGTGTTCGTTATGGACAATCCGTGACGAGCACAAAAGTCCAATAACAAAACACCGCTCTGGTTCAGATCGGGGGGGCCATTCCTCCAAATTACGCCCTTCCAGGTGTCACTGTCATTACCCACGTGAGCATTGAAGTCCCCCAGCAGAACGATGGAGTCACCAGGAGGGACGCTCTCTAGTGCCCCCTCCAGAGACCCCAGAAAGGGTGGGTAGTCCAGAATGCTGTTTGGCACATAAGCGCAGACAACACTAAGGACCCGTCCCCCGACCCGAAGGCCGCCACCCTCTCATCTACCGGGGTAAACCCCAATGTACTGGCCCCAAGCCGTGGGGCAATAAGTATGCCCACACCTGCTCGGCGCCTCTCACCGGTGGCAACTCCAGAGTGGAAAAGAGTCCAGCCCCTCTCAAGGAGACTGGTTCCAGAGTCCAAGCTGTGCGTCGAGGTGAGTCCAACTATATCTAGCTGGAACTGCTCAACCTCGCGCACTAGCTCAGGCTCCTTCCCCACCAGAGAGGTGACGTTCCACGTCCCTAGAGCCAGCTTCTGCAGCCGAGGATCGGACCACCAAGGCCCCCGTTTTCGGCAACCGCCCAGCTCACAACGCACCCGACCTCTTTGTCCCCTCCCACAGGTGGTGAGCCCATGGGAAGGGGGACCCACGTTGCCTCTGCGGGCTAAGCTCGACCGGGCCCCATGGGTGAAGGCCCGACCACCAGGCGCTCGCCAGCGGGCCCCACCTCCAGGCCTGGCTCCAGAGGGAGGCCCCGGTGACCCACGTCCGGGCGAGGGAGAACGTCTTCCAAAGTTTTTATACATCATAAGAGGTCTTCTGAACCGCTCTTTGTCTCTTCCCTCACCTAGGACCTGTTTGCCTTGGGTGCCCCTACCAGGGGCATAAAGCCCTGGATAACATAGCTCCCAGGATCATTGGGACACGCAAACCCCTCCACCACGATAAGGTAGCGGTTCAAGGAGGAGTAACTTTAACTAACTTTGAAAATATGAGGAAATATCAACCCTTCACCTGAAATAAAATATAAAAAAAATACTGTTTGGACAGGGTTAACTCCACAGAAAGGCAGATTGTTTTGTGCCGAAGGAAGCAGAGAAAACCATGACTTCGAGCCTCTCCATACTTTAGAAAACACAGAATAGCAACTACCTACAGGTACATGTATACAATATTCATAAAAACTGGGATTATTTTTTCTACCATATTTTAGATGGGTTTTTTTCATAGTAGGTAATGTAACTAGAATCTTTTCTAATGCAGGATCACTTCATGACTGACAGCGATAAGTCTCCAATCAGAATCTCTGCAGATCCTGCAGTCCTCTGTCTTTTCTCATGGAATAGCTCCTCCAGCTCAAACAACAATTTCTCAATGGCGTGAAGGTTTGAAAGGCAAGATTCTGTGCCACTGAACTATCATTGCACATGGTTTGTGTCATGGTCCTGCTGGATGACCTAACAATGAAACAGGTTTATCTTTTTGAAAAGACAGCAAATTTTATTTTTTATTTCTTTGTAATGCATGATGGCATGTTTACTAAAAAGGTTCCCAGAGCTTTTGGAAGAAAAATATAATAAAATGTTTCTTAATGTGGGGATGAGGGACTTTGGGACTTCTTCCCAATGTTTGCAGCATTGATGAAACTTGATATAAGCAAACATTCACCAGTGCTATTTAGTAGCTTTTGGTACATTTTGTAATGTAAAATACATTATTAAGCTTGCTTTATATCAAAAAGGAAAAAATTAGTAAAAAAAATGGGGTGGTCAAAAATATTAGCCCCATGTGAATGCTTGCTTTCCAAACACACCTACAGTAATTAACCAATCAGCTTTGAAAACACACCTGTGCAGTCAAGTGGCTTCCTAACAACACCTTCAGTCAATTGGCTTCCTAATCCGAAATAGTCAGAGATGTCAGCAAGGAGCCCCGGACATCTGCCAGGATGATTGTTGCTGACCTGGCCTCTTCTGGAGTTGATGTTTCAAGGAACATAGTTTTGAGGGCTCTTCATCATGGTGGGCTTCAGGGCCATCGTCCCAGAAGAACCCCTTTACTCAAAGAGCGGCAAATCACAGCCCGACTGAGGTTTGCCCATGAACATTTGAAAGGTAAAAATGAGTTTTAGAAGTCTGTGCTTTGATCTGATGAGACTAAACTGGAACTGTTGCTTTTACATGGATGTTGCTTATGTTTGGTGAAGAAAAGGAGAGGCCTAGGAACACAGTTCCCACAGTTAAACATGGTAGTGAGTGCATCATGCTGTGGGTCTGTTTTGCAGCTGTTTTTGAGGGAGAATATGCAGAAATCTGCTCGCAGTCTAGGCTTAGGTTGTCGCTGGCTCTTCCAACAAGACAATGATCCAAAGCATACATCAAAATTAGTCCAACAGTTCCTCAAGGATACCAAAACCAAGATCCTGGAGTGGCCCGCACAGAGCCCAGACCTGAATCCTATTGAGAATCTGTGGCGGGTGCTCAGTGAATGTCCGTGGTCGGAAACCATGCAATTTGGACCAGCTAGAACAATTTGCAATGGAAGAATGGGCCAAAATCCCTCAGGAGACCTGTGCCAACCTAGTAAAGAACTACTCTAAGAGATTGTTGTCAGTTGTGGCTCAGAAAGGGTACACTATTGACTATTATTGACTATAGGCAGCGGTGGCCTAGTGGTTAGGGAGTTGCCCCTGCATCGGAAGATTGTGGGTTCAATTCCCTCACAAGTAGGTTGCCCCTGAGGTACTGTTGAGCAAGGTACCATCCCCATCACTGCTCCCCGGGCACTTTCAATAGCTGCCCACTGCTGCACGGTGTTTGTGTGCATGGGTTAAATGCAGAGGTCCAATTTCGTTGTGGTTCATGTGTGCTGTGCTGTGACCTTGCAATGATGAGGACTTTCACTTTAATGGCCAGGGGGCTAATAATTTTGGATGTCTCATGTTTGCCCTTTCTTGTTTCAACTCGGTGTATCAATAAAATCAAATAAAATATCCTAGTTAAACTTAGTGGAAATTGTTTTTTATAGTGCATTTGTTTCCAAAATAACTAACACTTGTTGTTAATGGTCATTTTCATAGAGAAATCAAGAGTGTTGTCTAATTTCACAAGGGGGGCTAATAATTTTGGCCTCAATTACCATGCAAAGAGAAATGTAAACAAACAAAAATACTTGAGACACTCACCACGAATTATGTTTTGATAAAGGATTCGGACATGCTTGTTACGGTCACTACGGGTCTGCTCATGGTTAAATCCCAAAGCATGGAGGAGTTCATGCTGGACCACGCCATGATAGACACATCCTCTGCGACTTAAAGACACAACCTGTCCTCCACCTCTTCTGCCCACATATGAGTAACACCTGCAGGCCAAAAAATAGTAGTTAAAATACAGCACAAACAGTATTTTCGATCTACTGCACTTTCTCCCTTAATTGCTACATCATTTAGGCAAAAGAGATGATTAATGTTATAACTTGGAAAAAAGATTTTAATAACATTTTTTGTTTATTTGTTTATTTTTTAAACCCAGGGGAAAAAAAAGCCTTACACTAATTACTCAAGAATTTCATGAATAATTTGTGCCTAAGAATAGACTTAATCAGTGCTTTAAAATCAGGTCAAAGACATTACCCTGAACGAGACTGAATATGAATATAGTCTTGCTCTCTGCTGCGAGGTTTGAACTGGACACAGGTAGATTTTTCAAAGGACTGAAGAGCATTCTCAATAACATGCCTTTCCCGGGATGCTGTCAAAGATATACCAAAATAAACAATGCAAATCAGAATTATTGACTTCAACAGTCAACATTCTCCATACAGTTTTAATTATTTTCAAGTAATTTTTAAGTTAGAATTTCAAACTTCCTTTAATATTTTATAATGCAGACCAAGCCATAAATCCTTTTGGCAATACGTCACTCACAGTATTGGTTGGAAATAACGTAGGGCACGTAGACCTTTCTGTTGCTGTGTCTGAGCCACTTGCACCCACGAGCTGTACATGGGTCTGCATTTTGAAAACCAGTATATGTGGCAACGTCACCAAACATAATCTTGGGTTCATCCAGTGCCTGTCCTGAGTATGAATTAGAAGAAAAGTTTTGTCATGCTACTTTTTTTGGTTACTGTTGATTTTATAGTGCAGTATGTTTTTATATAATGGATACACTCACACACACACAGACACACACACACACAAACTTACCAGCATTCTTGTTTGCTTTTTCAATTATTGCAGATATTGTGAGGTCATCTTGTTCAGTGATTTTATCTGAGCAAACCATGAATTAGACTGTTAATAATTTCCAAAAATGGTAGTGGTTTGAAACTACTACAATAAAAAAACCTTATTATAAATCCTGTGGAAAGAACATCTTACCGGTTTCTTTGTAGCTCTCTTTGATCAATGCCTGTTTTGTAGTAAGCATTCAAAACAGGATAAGATGAGCTGTTTGTTAGTTACATCTTCTCTAAAAAGCTGTTAAGATGCTATTTTCTCATATCTGAAATGTGAGCTCACCTTTATGGTTCGACTCTGAGCTGGACCAAATCCCAGCACTAGCAACAGGGTGAAGGCCAGAGTCAAGTCCATGTTGGAAGTCTGCAGAGAATGTGACAATGACAAATAAATAGGCAGACTTTCAGTATAAATACGCTAACAAGGCTTGTTACTACACTAAACAGAAGTCGTTGGTTACTCAAGGGTTGTGGAAAACTATAAAGTGCACTAAAAATTTGCTTAGGTAAAGCTCTTTCCAAACCTATTGTGAAACCAAATGTGGCAAACATACCTCTTCCTTATTTCAGAGTATTATTGTTTCAGTCACAGAGCTTAGTGGTGATTTGTGTGTAACAATGCTGTACGTTGCTGGATGTAACTAAGCTTATAGTGTCTAGTCTCAGTGGGCTTATCAATGAGACAGTGTCTGTGGAAACCTGTAATCAAATATGCAGATCAAAATTCAACATATGATGATGGTGCAGATGTTATAGCTTGGCCATTTAACGCTGCCAAAGGTACTGGCACACTTATCCTGTTCTAGTAAATGCTATAGTATGATGGTTGCATTCCTGATAGAATATGACCAGATACTCTGTAATGGTGGCGTGGTACCGGAAGGACGTCAGCTCCGAGCCAGGAGTTCCGAACAGAAGTTTATTATGCACAGTGACAAAACAAACAAGAAACAGGGAACGGGGGACTGCAGTTCTACACATGAAACCCTATGACTGGGGAACTGCAGTCTAACCCTAGACACTAAGTGGTCTATACTAGGCGACCTATACCTAGTCATAGACACAAAGTTTACACAAACACCACCCGTTACGCAATAGGTTTGACCTACCTAATGAGCCGCGCTCTGTTCTGACTCATCGGGGCTTAAATAGTCAGCCCCAATTATGCACACCTGCCCGCAGGGGCTCAGGTGTGCTTAGTCAGAACAGAGCGCCCTCTAGCGTACCCTAAACACCTCCTGTGACATAAACACCTTGTATGTGACCGAGAGCGCCCTCTAGCGTGCCCAAAACACAACACACGTGACAAGAGGCGCCCTCTAAGCGTGCCCAAACCTAACACCGTGACAGAACCCCCAAAGAGCGCGGCTCCCGGGAGTGCCAGCGCTGACGCCTCAGAGAGGCACAAACAACAACACAAAGTCTAGTGCGGGACACCGCGGTCAGAATCCATGAAAGCAAAAAAAAAAAAAAACCATCAAAGGACCTCCAACCAGTTCTGCCGGGCAGCTGGTGGTGGTGAGAGAATCAGCAGTTCCGTCCACCTTTGACTGGTGCCTGACCTTGGCTCTGGCGTCCTGCAGAGGGCTGCAGCTCACTGGGCCTGGACTCGGCAAGGACCTGAAAGGGAGCTGAACAGAGGCGTTACAGGGTTCACAGAGAGAGATCTTTTCCAATGAGTTTCGCTCTGCCACAACCCCTGTCAGTCGGGTTCGCGTCGCTTCTCCCCGAATCTCTGGCGCCGAAGTTCTGGTCCGTCTCCCTGAACTGATTCGTGCTGGTGTCTTTTGCCCTTTTCCTTGTCTGGGTCATACTTCCTGGTCGGCTTAGGGCCCGGCCCTTAGTGTCCCCCAGCTTCTGGTTTTCACGTTGAGAGTTCCCGTGGCTTCCTCCCAAGCGTCACACCTTGTTCTGGGTTTTGCAGCGAGTTGCGGGGCGAGCCGGTGCTAGGGGGCCTGAGGCAGCTGCTCCCTTTCTGCCTTCGTTACCCGTTTTGCAGCTGGACTGTTCTCCGGCTGCTCTGTTTGGCTTTTGCTCTCTGGGTTCCAGCAGGCACTGGTGTCGGAGAAGAGAGTAGAGATTCGATGAGGGCCAATTTACCTTCCATGCCTCTGACCTGGTTTTCTAGCTACGGTGAGCTTGCTGGCCTCATAGCGGGCCTCTCTCAGGTCAGCCTGCAGGCGATGTTGTGGTCCTGCACCTGTCTCCAGCTCTGTCCTGCACTGATGCAATTGCCCCTCCATTGTGGCTATTTTAGCCTCCAGCTTCTCTAGGTGGTTGGGTCTCAACTCTCCGATGTTATCCGGCCTACGATCTGGTTTCTCTGTTCCTGTCTTCCCCAGTCCCTTTCTTCAGAAACCCTCACAGTGTGTATCTTGAATGAAGGACCTCTGCTCTCTCTGAACATGGCTGTTCCTTCCGTGGCGCTCACCTTTTGCCAGACCAAAGTCTGCTCTTTTCCTTCCTCCGGTCCTTGAGACCCTGGCGTTCACCTGTGGCATAGGCGGTTCCCTTGGTCAGCTGATGGTAGAGTCCGTCAGCAGCTCCTCCTGTTCAACAAACGGTTTATCACTGCAACTGATCTGCTCACCTCGAGGTGGGACTGGATTGTCCTCGCCTCTCTGTGCCACGACCCGATCCCCCTCACGGCTCCACTCTGACTGACTTCTGCAAACGCCGCTGCATGTTTGCATAACTGACACCTCTGTCTTTGTTGAAGTCCCGGTCTCCACCTTCCGAACCTCCTCTGACGACCACCTGTTGCCCAGCGCAGCCTCTTGAAGACAGACCCCCGCTGGTGCACTCTCCCAACAGCCTGAATGACGACAGCAGCTTTGTTCATAGCATTACCACTTTTTCGCACTAAATAACCTCTAAAAGCTGCCTGGATGCGTATCGCTGACTTTCTCAACACCTGAAATCTTTCATGTTCGCTTTTGCCCCTGATGTAGGACCTAAAATATCTTTGAATGAGATGTTGACCTTCTTAGCGGCCTGGTACTTTGTTACACTCCCTGTGTCTTCTAGACGCAGCCTGAATCAGAAGCGGCCTGATGGTGCAGGATCACAGCCCTTCTGACCCTCCTGACCTCTGAAACAGGCTTGCAGGAACATTGCAGCGGAATGTGATATCCAACTCCCTCTCTCTGTTTCTACCTTCGCGGTGTGGGTGATACCTCCAACTGGTGCAACAACAGTCTGTTTGATGTATGAGTGCTCGTGCCCAAGCCCAGTGTGCCCTGTAAGCCCTTTAACCTTAACCGTGGCAACCTGGTGCTTCAGTTTCAAGTCTGTCTAGTCTTCATCCCTCGGAATGCAGCTTGTAGAACAACAACAGCCCCTTTTTCTCCTTCAAAGACTTCTTTTCTTGCCTCATACTCTTACTAGCTCTATGTGTCGGCTGAACAGTCTTGGCTGCACAGTAACTTCAGGTAGTACTGTTTATGTGTTTCCTCACCTGTGCCTGAATGGTTACAGCAGCCTCATGTTCAATTCTCCTTTGCACCTGAACTTTCCTTTTAAACTTGCCACTAACCTGGAGCTGCTCCTTCTCTGCTTTCTGTGTGGCAGATGGCTTCATGGAGCTGGGTTTGGAGTCGACTTCTTGATGCGCTTTCCCGCGCTGCAAAGGGCTTTCTTGAGTGACCTCCCGGTTCTACGAGCCACGAGGGGCGATCAGGAGTGCGATGTTGTGAAGCGTGTAATGCTATCGAGCAGTCGCTGCAGCTTCTGATGAAATCCGCGAGACGAGGCAGCTTCTCTGAACCTCCGCGAGCATCTGGGCGGTGAGAGTGGGTCTGGCCGGACACCCGGCTGATTGCTGTGGTGGCGTGGTACGGCGGGACGTCAGCTCGAGCCAGGAGTTCGAACAGAAGTTTATTATGTACAGTGACAAAACAAACAAACGAGGCAGGGGGACTGCAGTTCTACATGAAACCCTATGACACAGGGAACTGCAGTCTAACCCTAGAAGACTAAGTGGTCTATACTAAGGCGACCTATACCTAGTCATAGACACAAAGGTTTACACAAACACCACCACGTTACGCAATAGGTTTGACCTGCCTACAATGGGCCGCGCTCTGTTCTGACTCATCGGGGCTTAAATGGTCAGCCCCAATGATGCACACCTGCCACTTGGGGGCTCCAGGTGTACTTGAGTCAGAACAGGCGCCTCACCCTAAACACCTCCTGTGACATAAACACCTTGTATGTGACCGAGCGCCCTCTAGCGTGCAAAGCACAACACACGTGACAGAGCGCCCTCCCTACGTGCCCCAAGCCTAACACCGCGTGACATACTCAAGGCTGGGCGATGTTTAGGAATTGCAAACTAATTTACTTATCCTACCACTGGTTTATCCCAAACATGGGTGAAATGGCAACATGGCTACAATTTAATCTATCTGCTTGGAGGTATGTTAGGATAAATGTGGTAACCATATTGTTGTTTTTCAACTGTGTAAAAGTACTGGAACATGAGAAGCTGTTAGACTGTTAGACTGATTGATTTAACTATTAGTGGCTCTTGATATCTGCTCACAGTTGAAGTTTTGGGTTTCATCTGTGAAGATTACATTTGTTGTTAAAAAGGTAAAACCAACAAAAAGACTAAAGAGCGTTCTATGTATTCCATTTGGAAGTATTCCATTTTGAAGCTGATTAAACAAGAAATCCATGACAAACATAACTTTTAGAAATGTACACTGGACACGTGTTTACTGCCAACTTACAGAGAAATACAAACTTAATAATATACAATATTTTATCAAGCAGCAAGGCAACGCATAAAGCAACGCACTCCCTATAACTGTCGACATCTCAAGATGGCGGCGTGTCTGCAGCGGCCGCTCAAGGGTTAAACTTTGGTGCTAAAGTCTGTAAAGTCTTTCATCCGACTACTTTTCACCGTAAGACTTGCACATGGCGTCACATCGTGAATGCTCTTAAATTCTTTCGCCAAACACTGCGGAGCTCAGGAATCAGTCAGGATTCAGTCTGGCGACTCTCCAATTTCTTCTGGAATCAGTGCTGAGAGAACCAGGCCTTCCAGTCCGCAGATCGCCTGCACTGAACCTGGCCCGACTGAGAGGACATAGGAGCCGTGAGAGGAAACAGAAAGCAGCGACAAGCGTGCTGGGGTCGGGCTCAGCTCAAGGCTAGCAGTAGCCGACCGGCCTCCCGTCCGTCCTCCTGCGCCAATGTCGCTCCTGGATAATAAACTGGACTGTATACGACTCAGCTGAACACCAGCGTGAGTACAGAGACTGCTGTGTTTTGTTTTTACGGAGACATGGCTCGCGACAGCGTTCGGTTTACCGCCATCCAGCTGCGGACTCTCCGGCGTTTCGTCTGGACTTAAGAAACTCCGCTCTGTCGGAAGACTGCGCGGAGAGACCAATGTGTTTCACGTGAACACAATGGTGTACAAACGCTGTGCGCTGGTCTCAGTACACTGCACACCACTGCTGGAGGTGATAACAGTCAGGTGCAGACTCGTTTTATTTGCCCAGGGTTCTCCCTGATGTTATTTATTACGGTATACATCCCACCCAGCGCTAAGCGTAACAAGCGCTAATGCTAACAGCGCTGGCTGAACCTTTATGGAGATTATCAGCGGACTCAAACTATCACCCCAGACAGATTGTTATTGTTGCCGGAGATTTCAGCCATGCAAATCTCAAGTCAGTTCTCCCAAATTCCATCAACATGTGAGCTTTTACTGAGAAACACGCTGGACTGTGTTTACACACAAACACCAACAGCGTACAGGCGGGCCACCCCTCTCGGACACTCCAAGACCATCTCTGTGCTGCTGATCCCAGCGTGCAGACCCATCGCCAAGCGCGTGAGACCCACCCTAGGCAAGTAAAGACCTGGCCCCTGAAGACCATCTCTGCTCTTCAGGACTGCTTGACAGCACCGACTGGTTGTATGTTTAGAGAGAGCTGCAGCCTACGGTGACTCCATCAACCTGGAGGACTGGCTACATCAGCAAGTGCATTGAGGATGTTACTGTCTCCAAGTTCATCATATCACGACCCAACCAGAAGCCATGGATGACCCGGCGAGGGCTGCGCAGACTCCTGGAAGAACCGGGACAAGGCCTTCAAGTCAGGGGCGAGGCAGCCCTAAGCGAGGGCAAACTGTCTCGAGCCATCGAAATTAATAAGCGTGCTCACGCAGAGAATCCATAGTCACTTCAAGAACACTGGTGACCGCATGGCGCATGTGGCAGAACATCCAGACCCTCACCAACTACAGGACATCTCCACCTGCCTGTGGCTGGTGGCCCACCACTTCGAATCGTGAACCACTTCTACATGCGGTTTTGATGCAGCAGAGCGACACACGTGTGAGAGACCACCCCCTCCTCGAGCGACCAGATTCTCTGTCTGACCACGGCGGTGAAGATCTCTTCTCAGAGTCAGCCCACGAGCTGCGGTCAGACAATATTCAGGTCGTGTGCTCCAGAGGATGTGCAGAACAGCTGGCAGATGTTCTCACTGACATCTTCAACACCTCTCTGAGCACCACTGTTGTTCCAAAGTGCTTCAAGACCATCAGCATCATTCAGTGCCGAAGAAACCATCCATCTCCTGCCCTCAGCGACTGCTCGTCCCGTCGCACTCCCACCCATCATCATGAAGTGCTTGAGAGGCTGGTCATGAGGCACATCAAGTCCCAGATCCTCTCCTAGACCCCTGCAGTTTGCGTGTCGTCCCCAACAGCTCAACGGATGATGCAATCTCCACTACCCTCCACCTGGCCCTTTCTCATCTGGACAGAAAGGACAGTTATGTCAGAATGCTGTTCATCGACTACAGTTCAGCATTCAGCACCATTATCCTCAGCACCTGGTGAGAAGCTGAGGCTGCTGGGCTGAACACCTCCCTCTGTAACTGGATCTGGACTTCCTGACTGGGGGCTTTGTCCAGTCAGGATCCAGTGAGAAGCACCTCCGACACCATCACGCAGGCACAGGAGCCCCCAGGAGGCTGTGTGCTCAGCCACTACTGTTCACTGGTATTGCGACTGTGCAGCCAAGCACAGCTCGAACCACATCATCAAATTGGCTGATGATACAACCGTGGTGGGTCTGATCAGCCCGGGGAGGCAGAGGCAGCCTACAGAGAGGAGATACAGAGCTGACGGACTGGTGCAGAACCAACAACCTGTCTCTGAGCATTAAACAAGACTAAGAGATTGGTTGTTGAAACTTCAGAGATCACATCAGGGACCACACTCCATATGTCAACACCTCACCTGTGGGATGGTCCAGAGCACCAAGTTTCTTGGTGTTCACATCATCAACAACCTCACGTGATCCCTCAACACCTGCTCCATCACAAAGAAAGCCCAGCAGCGCCTCTACTTCCTCGCCCAGACTGAGAAAGCCCATCTCCACCTTCCATCCTCACCATCTTCTGAAGACATTAAGAGCATCCTGGCGGCTGCATTACTGCCTGGTACGGGAGCTGCAACGTCCTAGACCGCAAGTCCCTACAACGGGTAGTGAGAACAGCTGAGAAGATCATCGGGATCTCTGCCCTCTGTACAGGACATTTTTCTGCCACTCTTCGCCTGAGCTTTTAGCCAGCATTGTGGATGATCCTCCCCACCCCATCCCATCTCTTCTCCCTCCTGCCGTCCGGAAAAGGTTCCATAGCATACAACCAGGTTGGCATACGGGCCTCCACTTCCAGGATGGGAAACAGTTTCTTCCCCCTGGCCATCAGACTCTTGAACTGTGAATCCACCAATAGCTTGAACTCTATTGATCCACTTTTCATCCTGCATTTTATTTATTTATGTCATGTTGCACTCTTACTTCAAATTCAATAACACTGCTCCACCACACTGCTACACATAATCTACCTGGGCTGCTTTGTTTCACAACACTGCAGCCCTCCGCAGACTCAGATGCTGTCTGTCGTGCCGTCTGTTGTTGTCTGTCCTATCTGCACTTGTTGCCCCGTGTTGTGTTGTCTTATGTTGTCTTGTGTCTTGTCTTGTGTGTAGCACCAGGGTCCTGGAGGAACGTTATTTCGTTTCACTGTGTACTGTGTATATGATTGAAATGACACTAAAAATCTACTTGACTTGAAATATCCAAAGCACATATAACAAAGTTTACAGCATTTTGTCAATAATTGTCCAATAATTGTCACTAATTAGGTCAGTGGTGAGTCTAGTGTGCAGGGTTCTTGCCTATAAACCTATAGACTATCAAGAGGTCCCAGGTTCAAATCCCACCTCTAGCACTGGGTCCCTGAGCAAGACCCTTGACCCTGAATTGCTCCAGGGGGACTGTCCCTGTAGTGGAAGATGGAGTAGCTGGATAAGGCGTCTGCTAAATGCTATGATGTAAATTACTGAAAGATGATGAGATAAAATCTATAACCATAATCAGAGACCAACAATTTGGTAACACTAACATATTTATGTTATCACTACCTGAAATTGTTATTTATATGTAGAAACATATATATATATATATATATATAAAATTGTTTTTTTTTTTTACTTTTCCAGTATAACCCATAGCTAGTACACTGATATTCACACACAAGCAAACACTACTTTTTGTATGTGTAAATATATAGGGTTAATAAAAATTGTATATTTCATAATAAGAAATAGATTCAAAAGTAATTTGATGCTATTACCAGGTTTTAGGCAGGTGTGGAAAAATAGTGTAAACAAAAATAAAAATCTAAATAAAATCAATATTTGGTGTTACTACCTTTTGCCTTCAAACCAGCATCAATTCTTATTCAATCCTTATAAGTCAGGGATTTTGTAGGTCAGGCATGATCTATGATTAACCAAATTTACCAAACAGGTGCTAATGATCATCAGTGTCACACATAGGTTGAAACACAGTCATGATTGGAACAACCTACCAACCGAAAACTGTGTGCAAGTGTACCTAGAAGAATGGATGCTGTTTTGAAGGCAAAGGGTAGTCACACCAAGTAGTGATTTGATTTAGATTTCTCTTTTGTTCATTCACTGCATTTTGTTGATTGATGAAAAGAAATGATTATGTAACGGTGGCGGGGTACCGGAAGGACGTCAGCTCCGAGCCAGGAGTTCCGAACAGAAGTTTTATTATGCACAGTGACAAAACAAACAAGAAACAGGAGCGGGGGACTGCAGTTCTACACATGAAACCCTATGACTGGGAACTGCAGTCTAACCCTAGACACTGATGAGTATATACTAGGCGACCTATACCTAGTCATAGACACAAAGTTTACACAAACACCACCCGTTACGCAATAGGGTTGACCTACCTAATGAGCCGCGCTCTGTTCTGACTCATCGGGGCTTAAATGTCAGCCCCAATGATGCACACCTGCCCTGAGACTCAGGTGTGCTGAAGTCAAGGCTAAACGCCCTCACGCTGCCTAAGCACCTCCTGTGACAAACACCTTGTATGTGACCGAGGCGCCCTCTAGCGTGCCCAAAACACAACACACACATGACAGAGGCGCCCTCTAGCGTGCCCCAAGCCCTAACACGTGACAGAACCCCCAGGCGCGGCTCCCGAAGTGCCCAGCCTTGGCGAACCTCAGGGGAGGCTGGGCACAAACAACACAAAGTCCCTAGTCGGGACACACGGTCAGGTCCATAGAAAACAAAAAAAAACCATCAAAGGACCTCCGACCAGTTGTGTCGGGCAGCTGGTGGTGGTGAGGGGAATCCCAGCAGTTCCGTTACCTTTTTGACCGGTGCCGGACCTTGGCTCTGACGTCCTTGGAGGCTTTCCCTGACTCCATGGAACCCCTGGACTCGACAGGACCTGAAAGGGAGCTGAACAGAGGCGTTACAGGGTTCACAGAGGAAGTCTTTTCAATGAGTCTAAGCTCTCTGCTTACAACCCCTGTCAATATCGGGTTCAGCGTGTACTTCCCTCCGAATCTCTGGCGCGAAGTTCTGGTCCGTCTACCTGAACTGATTCGTGCTGGTGTCTTTTGCCCTTTTCCTTGTCTGGGTCATACTTCCTGTGCGCTTGGGGCGGCGCGCCAGTGTCCCAGCTTCTGGTTTCACGTTGAGGAGTTCCCGTGGCTTCCTCCCAAGCGTCACCTTGTTCCTGGGTTTTGCTGAGTTGCGGGGAAGCGAGAGCCGATCTGGGGAGCCTGAGACGCTGCCCTTTCTGCATTCGTTACCCGTTTCTCCGGCTGGACTGTTCTCCGGCTGCTCTGTTTTGGCTTTATTCTCTGGGTTCAGCAGGCAGGCACTGGTGTCGGAGAAAGTAGAAGATGATGAGGGCCAATTTACCTTCCATACCTCTGACCTGGTTTCTGGCTCGGTGAGCTTGCTGGCCTAATAGCGGGCCTCTCAGGTCAACCTGCGATGTTGAATGATGTTGTGGTCCTGCACCTGTCTCAGCTCTGTCTGCACTGATGCAATTGCCTCGGTAGCTATTTTAGCCTCCAGCTTCTCTAGTGGTGGAGTCTCAACTCTCCGTGTTATCCGGCCTACGATCTGGTTTCTCTGTTCCTGTCTTCTCCCCAGTCCCTTTCTTTGGGAGACCCTCACAGCGTGTATCTTGGGCTCGAAGGACCTCTCTGCCCTCTCTGAACTGGCTGTTCCTTCCGTGGCGCTCACCCTTTTTATGAGCCAAGTCTCCTCTTTTTCCTTCCCCTCCGGTCCTTCGAGACAGTGGCGTTCACCTGTGGCGCGGCGGTTCCTCGGTCAGCTGATGGTGGGGTCCCGTCAGTAACTCCTCTGTTCAGCAAACCCGAACATTACTGCAATGATCTGCTCACCTCGAGTGGGACTGGTGTCTCGCCTCTCTGTGCCCACCACGACTAGGTCCCTCACCGGCTCACTCTGACTGACTTCTGCAAACACTTGCCCAGCATGTTTCACGCCCAACACCTCTGTGTCGCTTGTTGAAGTCCCGGTCTCCCACCTTCCGAACCTCCTCACAGCGACCACCTGTTGCCGTGGCGGCCTCTTGAGAAGACAGATCCCCGCTGGTGCACTCTCCCCAACAGCCTGAATAGCGACAGCAGCTTTGTTCACGCATTACCACTTTCGCACTAAATAACCTCTAAAAAGCTGCCTGGATCGTATGTAAGCTTTCTCAACACCTAAGAAATCTTTCATGTGTGCTTTTTGCCCTGATATAGGACCTAAAATATCTTTGAATGAAGATGGCTGACCTTCTTATGGCCTGGTACTTTGTTACCTCCTGTGTCTTCCTAGGCATAGCCTGAATCCAGAGCGGCCTGATGGTGCCAGGATCACAGCCCTTCTGACCCTCCTGACCTCTGAAGCAGCCTTGCAGGAACATTGCAGGAGGCGCAATGTCAAAAACTCATTTTTCTGGCTTCACGTGTTGGAGCGATACCTCAGCTGGATTGCAACAACAGTCTGTTTGATGTATGAGTGCTCGTGCCCGGGCCAGTATTGCCCTGTAAGCCCTTTGTATAACGTGGCAACCTGGTTACTTCAGTTTCAAGTCTGTCTGGTCTTCATCCTCGAATGCAGCTTGTAGAACAACAACTTATTTTTCTCCTTCAGGGAGCTTCATTTCTTGCCCTCCCTTACTCTTACTAAGCTCTATAATATACAGCTGAACAGTCTTGGCTGCCCACAGTAGCTTCAGAGTAGTACTTTACCCTGTTTTATGTGTTTCCTCACCTGTGCCTGAATGGTTACAGCAGCCTCATGTTCAATTCTCCTTTGCACCGAACTTTCCTTTTAAACTGCCCCTAACCTGGGCTGCTCCTTCTCTGCTTTCTGTGTGCCAACAGATGGCTTCATGGGCTAGGTTTGGGGTCGACATGATGCCCGCTTTCCTTGTTGAAGGCTTCTCGCTTGGTGACCTCCCGGTTGCTTGATAGGAAGTGGTCTCTTACCCTCCTCCTGCTCTCTCGTCGAACTGCCTTCTTACCATTGCCTGTTCTTTTTGTTCGGGTGGCCTTCTTTGCATTCCTGGTGGACCCGTGCAGTCGTGGCGCGGTGGGCTTCCAGCTTCGGCGTGCTTGGCCGCGAGGGCGCCGATGCTGGCGGCGTGGCGGCGTGGTGGGCGCGTGCTGGCGCTGTGAACACGAAAATGGCGTTGCTACCAACCTCTTGTGGTGATTCGCGTTGGCCGTGTTCCCGCTATGAGCTGCGCGTGGCGCTTTCTCCGCTGGCGGACTGTGGTTGCTGGCGCGGTGCGGCGCGGGGGACGCCGGGCAGTCGCGGTCTTGGCCGGGGGCGGCGGCAGTCGCGGTCGCGGCCTTGAGGCGCCGAACTGTTCGCGGTCTTGGCCGCGAGGGCGCACCGAACTATCGTGATGCGGCGTGAAGGCGCGGAGCTGTCGCGGTCGCGGCGCGAGGGCGCCAGACTGCTTCGCGGTCTTGTGCGAGGGCGCCCGGGCTGTCGCGGTCGCGAGCCGGGCGGCATCGTGCTGTCAGCGGTCTTGAGCGGTGGCGTCGTGCTTCATCGCTGATGCGCGGGCAGTGAGCGTCGTGCTGTCGCCAGTGCGCCGGGCGGTGGCGTCGTGCTGTCGCTGATGCCCGGGCGATTGGCGCGTCGTGCTTCCAGCGTTGCGGAAAGCGGTGAAGCGTCGTGCTGTCGCTGAACCGCGGAAAAGCGCGTTTGCTACCAGCCTCTTGTGGTGAATCGCGCTGGCGTGTTCCGCTAACAACTTCTGCGCTGCGCTTTCGCTGGCGGATCGGCGGGTTACTGGCGCGGCGGCGCTCGCGCTCTCTGGCTGAATCTCGTGTTGAGCCGTGTGCGGCGCGGTTGGCGCCGTGCTTCGCGTTGCGCCCAACGTAACCGATCAGCAGCCCGCCTTCCATGTCGGCGTCGCGAGAAGCGAACCGTGGTCAGCGGCGTTGAGATAGCGCTGTGTCCTTTTAGCCATGGAGCTCAGCATCCCGAGGAGACAAGCGCGAACCGTCCATGCAGCTTCGGGATCTAGGATGATGTCAGTGGGAGCAGCGGCATTAAGACCATTCATGAGCGATAGCTCAAGCTCCACCGTCAGCGCCCGGTGTCGTCGCACCCTCCTCACCGTCCAGATATGCCGGAGGTCTAAGAGAAGTAGCCCTGTCTCGCCAAGACTGTCAGCTGCAGCGACGCTGCTCGTGCGTGGCTGCGCCTAACCACGCACTCCTGGTGACCCTCGTGGCTCAGTGATGTCCAGGTACTTTGGCGGCTGAAAGACGTCAGCTCGAACCAGGAGTTCGAACGAAGTTTATTATGCGCAGTGACAAAACAAACAAGAAACGAGACGGGGACTGCAGTTCTACACATGAAACCCTATGACTGAGGAACTGCGGTCTAACCCTAGACACTAAGTGGTCTATACTAGGCGACCTATGCCTAGTCATAGGCACAAAGTTCTACAAACACCACCCGTTACGCCAATAGGTTTGACCTGCCTAATGAGACCGCTCTGTTCTGCTCATCGGGGCTTAAATAGTCAGCCCCAATGATGCACACCTGCCCGCAGGGGCTCAGGTGTGCTTAGTCAGAACAGAGCGCCCTCTAGCGTACCCTAAACACCTCCTGTGACATAAACACCTTGTATGTGACCGAGAGCGCCCTCTAGCGTGCCCAAAACACAACACACGTGACAACAGAGAGCGCCCTCTAGCGTGCCCAAACCCTAACACACGTGACAGATTAACACTTCATTTTTCATTTTCTTCATTTTAACATTTCATTTTTGAAAGCATTCTTTGTTTACAGCATTTTTTCACACCTGCCTAAAACTTTTGCACAGTACTGTATATTGTACAATTAAAAATAGATGTAATATGCATTGTCTTGTGTCATGTGAGACAATTAGGACACCCTATGAAAGCCTTTGTAACATTCTTGGACATATGGATAATTTATCTCAATTTTTTACAATACTGGGAGATTCAAGTTATATAACCAAACAATTAAAACTGAAGAAAATACTTTTCAAACCCCCCCATTTATTTACAGTTCGAATGGCTCAAATCACATACAGGTTTTGCACATCAAGTGCACATGATTTGACCATTGTTACTCAGCATTTTGATGGAGGTTTGCTCTATTTAAACATCAGACATTTAGTTTGGTGTGCTCCTGACTGTTGCGGCGATAGTAAGCACCATGGTGAGATCAAAAGAGCTGTCTGAGGTCTTCAGAAAGTCTGGTAAAGGATTTTAAAAAATCTCAAAAGAATTTGCAATCACACTGTCTGCAAAATAGGTCTACAAGTGGAAGACTTACAAAACAACTGCCAACATGCCCAGGTCTGGTCATCCAAGCAAGTTCACCCTGAGAGCAGATGGCACGATGCTAAAAGAAGTCTCCATAAATCCTAAAATTTAATCACAGGACCTAAAGCAAGCTCTTGCTACTGTTGATGTGAAAGTTTCTCTAAAATCAGAAAGAGTGCACAGCTTTAACTTGCGTGGAAGGTGTGCAAGGAGGAAACCTTTACTCTCTAAGAGAAACATCAAGGCCAGACTGAAGTTTGCCAGAGACAATGCAGACAAAGACCAGGACTTCTGGATTAATGTTCTTTGGACAGATTAATCTAAAATGCTATTATTTGGACACCAGAACAGAGAACATGTCTGGCATAAATCAAATACAACTTTCCAGGAAAAGAACCTCATACCAACTGTGAAGCATGGAGGTGGAATTGTCATGGTTTGGAATGCCTTGCTGCAGCAGGTCCTGGCCAGCTAACCATCATAGAATCCACCATGAATTCTACTGTGTAGGAGAGAGTGCTTTAGGAATATGTGAGACCATCTGTAAGAACATTAAAGCTGAAGCAGAACTGGACCCTGCAACACAACAATGACTCAAAACATACCAGTAAATCCACCAAGGACTGGTTGAAAACTAAGAAATGGAGAGACCTGGAGTGGCCGAGTCAAAGCCCAGATCTTAATCCCATTGAGGTCCTGTGGGGTGACTTGAAACGGGCTCTACATGAAACCCTTCAAACATCTCACAGCTTAGAGAATTCTGCGTTGAGGAATGGGGCAAACTTTCCTCAGACCAATGTCAGAGACTGTTAGATGCTACAAGAAGCATTTCTCTGGATATTTTAGCCAAAGGCAGTAACACTAGCTGTTAGGGGGTAGGGTGTCCTAAATTTTTCCTCAGATAGAATACACATGTTTGTTGATATCTTTTGTCCAATGAATAAATCAAGGTTAATTATAGAACAAAATATACATTCAGACTAATTATTATTTTTTGTTGTTCCTTATTATATTAAGAAATATCATTTTTACAAATATTATTCTTATCTTATTATATCCTATACATTTATACATATAGACAAACATTATTACAGCTGATAATATGACTACCAATACTACCGTTACTGCTCCTCTTAATCATTATCATCATTGTTATCATTTGGGTCATTTGTTAATATTGGCAACTTATTTATAACCAAAGAAAAATGTGGAGCAGATCACAGAGAGAAGTTGTCTCACCATTTAGCAGACTAAGAAATAACTGCACAACAGTCCAAATAAATCACTGGAAACAATTTTGTGTAAATTATGTAGCAGCAAATAGAGTCATATGCTTACCTTATTAATTTTCAAAATACACAAACCTTGGTGTTGCTATACTAAACCAAAAAGTACAAATATAGCTTCCAAAGTAACCACTGATGACCTTCAAATTAAAGTGGCACCTGGTAGCTTTTGTAAACTTTACATGCAGCATGAGGTTAGGGACTAGGTCCCAATATCAGCAGGCCATGGGTTAGAAAAAAAAAGAGCTGTTGATGCTCATCAGGTCAGAATGTGGAGGTCTGGTAGGTCTAATAGGATTGGTTAGCACTTGAGGACCTGGTTTAAGGTAAGGTGGAAGCTAAAAAAAAGACTCAAACTGAAAAGTGGGCCCCGGACCCACCGCCTGTTTTATGTTTTTCTGTGGCTTAACCTATTGCAACACTAGAGGGAATTAATAGGACAAAAAATAATGACCAAATAGGTGTGAACAAAACAAAAAGTGAAAACAAAAGTAAGACCACCTGGAGGGAAAACTGTTGGCGATAGCACAGTTTTTTAAAGTGGAAAATAAACTTAAAAAGAGAGGAAGTCAACCCCTCAACCAAAACTAAGGACACCTGATAGAGAACACTGCTTAGAAAAAGGAACAGACAACAAGGTCTATTTCTTTGTGTGTGTGTGTGTATGTGTGTGAGCTTGCTAAGAGGGTTTAAAGAGTGTGTATGTTTTGAGTGTTTCTGTTAAAGAAAAAAGAAGAGAACCCCTAAAGAAAATCTCTAAAAATAAGCTCTGATACCAGAGAAAAGAGGGGGAACAAAAAAAAAACCAACTTAAGGGGTTTACAAAATTTCTGGTCAACCAACTCAGTAAGGAACGCAGGTGCACGATTGCCTGCTCTGTGCCTCCCTCTGGTGGCTGGGTGAGGCTGTGCTGGAGACTGTGGTGACAATTCCTGTCTCTTGAACTGAAAGGTCAACATTGCAGTGCAGGGTCTAACTGCCCCCTGGCAGCCATGAAAGGCAGAGATCTTTGAACAAAACCATAAAGTTTGACTTCACAATTCCACAAATTGTGTACAAATGAAGGAAATTCTAGGCCATTGTTTCTCTCTCCAAGAGTGACCCACAAAGATCAGTTCAAGAGCAAGTCATGCAATAAGCTGCAAGGTATGACGGAACCCATCGGAACTTGTAAACAGGTAGTGAGTGAGTTAATGAGAAGTTTGACAGGCTTTCTACTACCTTACAGGGAATCGCCCTCTCTGGTGAAGCTGCAAATAACCAGTGATGAGTGCGAATTTTAGACCTAGTCCTTCAGTGTAGGCCTTGAATATCAAGATATTAAAAAAATGTCTGCTATGAAATTTCTAGTAGTATATTTGTGCTTATCTAAAATAGCTAAATATAAAAATATATAAAAATATTCCTTATTGTTCATTTGATCTGAGCTCACTCTCTTATGCTTGTCACAGATGTAATGACAATAGCCTCATGATTTTGGTCGGTGTTTTTTAAGAAATAATTTTAGTGACTTTGTGGTACAACCCATCCTTGACAGATTTAAGACACATAGCAGAAGACAACAAATGGTAACCTGTCCTTGTACGCTGGGGTGTTGTGGATAGGACATACGCGTGGGAGTCTCGTCTTGACTTTATTCACCATAACCGGAACTTAGGAATCACCAGAACAAGGTACTTGAGAAAAACAAACATACATAGTATATGATGACCACAACAGTACTGTTGGTGGTCATCATTAACCTTGGGTTTTGACAAGACAAGTGCTAGATTATAGTCTGTATTTCGCTTCTTCCATTGTACATCTCTACAAAAGTTTGTCTTTATAAGCCTATATCAAGTCTGAAATAAAGTTTTTTCTGAAGTTAGCTTCCCCATTGAGTAAAACTAAGAATAGAATTTCTGAAAATGTTTTCTTATTGAATGATATGTTCTTTAAGGGAAGCTACATTGTTCTTAAAATCCTAAAAATTTGAATTGTCTGTATTTATATGTATGTAACAATCATTGCAATACATGAATACAAAATATGCAGGTTAAGTAGAGTAGAGTAGAGTAATCTTTTATTATCCCACGAATGGGAAATTTGGGTGTTACAGGGCTCTTATAAAGTGACAGAGAGAATATAGAAAGGTAGATGTACAGAAAAAAAAGAAAATAAAAATATATAAAAATATAAAGAAAGAGGAACAAGTACAGGAGCAAGTACAGGAGCTATAAATAATAAATAATCTATATATATATATATATATATATATATATATATATACATATTTACAAGAGGAATTAGGGAAGGCGAGCATATATACAGTACACAGTAGTAATACACGGTAATAAATAAGTTTTAAATAAATTATAAATAAACGAGTAACAAAATGTAAATGTAATAATGTAATAGTAATNTAGGGTGTCCTAAATTTTTCCTCAGATAGAATACACATGTTTGTTGATATCTTTTGTCCAATGAATAAATCAAGGTTAATTATAGAACAAAATATACATTCAGACTAATTATTATTTTTTGTTGTTCCTTATTATATTAAGAAATATCATTTTTACAAATATTATTCTTATCTTATTATATCCTATACATTTATACATATAGACAAACATTATTACAGCTGATAATATGACTACCAATACTACCGTTACTGCTCCTCTTAATCATTATCATCATTGTTATCATTTGGGTCATTTGTTAATATTGGCAACTTATTTATAACCAAAGAAAAATGTGGAGCAGATCACAGAGAGAAGTTGTCTCACCATTTAGCAGACTAAGAAATAACTGCACAACAGTCCAAATAAATCACTGGAAACAATTTTGTGTAAATTATGTAGCAGCAAATAGAGTCATATGCTTACCTTATTAATTTTCAAAATACACAAACCTTGGTGTTGCTATACTAAACCAAAAAGTACAAATATAGCTTCCAAAGTAACCACTGATGACCTTCAAATTAAAGTGGCACCTGGTAGCTTTTGTAAACTTTACATGCAGCATGAGGTTAGGGACTAGGTCCCAATATCAGCAGGCCATGGGTTAGAAAAAAAAAGAGCTGTTGATGCTCATCAGGTCAGAATGTGGAGGTCTGGTAGGTCTAATAGGATTGGTTAGCACTTGAGGACCTGGTTTAAGGTAAGGTGGAAGCTAAAAAAAAGACTCAAACTGAAAAGTGGGCCCCGGACCCACCGCCTGTTTTATGTTTTTCTGTGGCTTAACCTATTGCAACACTAGAGGGAATTAATAGGACAAAAAATAATGACCAAATAGGTGTGAACAAAACAAAAAGTGAAAACAAAAGTAAGACCACCTGGAGGGAAAACTGTTGGCGATAGCACAGTTTTTTAAAGTGGAAAATAAACTTAAAAAGAGAGGAAGTCAACCCCTCAACCAAAACTAAGGACACCTGATAGAGAACACTGCTTAGAAAAAGGAACAGACAACAAGGTCTATTTCTTTGTGTGTGTGTGTGTATGTGTGTGAGCTTGCTAAGAGGGTTTAAAGAGTGTGTATGTTTTGAGTGTTTCTGTTAAAGAAAAAAGAAGAGAACCCCTAAAGAAAATCTCTAAAAATAAGCTCTGATACCAGAGAAAAGAGGGGGAACAAAAAAAAAACCAACTTAAGGGGTTTACAAAATTTCTGGTCAACCAACTCAGTAAGGAACGCAGGTGCACGATTGCCTGCTCTGTGCCTCCCTCTGGTGGCTGGGTGAGGCTGTGCTGGAGACTGTGGTGACAATTCCTGTCTCTTGAACTGAAAGGTCAACATTGCAGTGCAGGGTCTAACTGCCCCCTGGCAGCCATGAAAGGCAGAGATCTTTGAACAAAACCATAAAGTTTGACTTCACAATTCCACAAATTGTGTACAAATGAAGGAAATTCTAGGCCATTGTTTCTCTCTCCAAGAGTGACCCACAAAGATCAGTTCAAGAGCAAGTCATGCAATAAGCTGCAAGGTATGACGGAACCCATCGGAACTTGTAAACAGGTAGTGAGTGAGTTAATGAGAAGTTTGACAGGCTTTCTACTACCTTACAGGGAATCGCCCTCTCTGGTGAAGCTGCAAATAACCAGTGATGAGTGCGAATTTTAGACCTAGTCCTTCAGTGTAGGCCTTGAATATCAAGATATTAAAAAAATGTCTGCTATGAAATTTCTAGTAGTATATTTGTGCTTATCTAAAATAGCTAAATATAAAAATATATAAAAATATTCCTTATTGTTCATTTGATCTGAGCTCACTCTCTTATGCTTGTCACAGATGTAATGACAATAGCCTCATGATTTTGGTCGGTGTTTTTTAAGAAATAATTTTAGTGACTTTGTGGTACAACCCATCCTTGACAGATTTAAGACACATAGCAGAAGACAACAAATGGTAACCTGTCCTTGTACGCTGGGGTGTTGTGGATAGGACATACGCGTGGGAGTCTCGTCTTGACTTTATTCACCATAACCGGAACTTAGGAATCACCAGAACAAGGTACTTGAGAAAAACAAACATACATAGTATATGATGACCACAACAGTACTGTTGGTGGTCATCATTAACCTTGGGTTTTGACAAGACAAGTGCTAGATTATAGTCTGTATTTCGCTTCTTCCATTGTACATCTCTACAAAAGTTTGTCTTTATAAGCCTATATCAAGTCTGAAATAAAGTTTTTTCTGAAGTTAGCTTCCCCATTGAGTAAAACTAAGAATAGAATTTCTGAAAATGTTTTCTTATTGAATGATATGTTCTTTAAGGGAAGCTACATTGTTCTTAAAATCCTAAAAATTTGAATTGTCTGTATTTATATGTATGTAACAATCATTGCAATACATGAATACAAAATATGCAGGTTAAGTAGAGTAGAGTAGAGTAATCTTTTATTATCCCACGAATGGGAAATTTGGGTGTTACAGGGCTCTTATAAAGTGACAGAGAGAATATAGAAAGGTAGATGTACAGAAAAAAAAGAAAATAAAAATATATAAAAATATAAAGAAAGAGGAACAAGTACAGGAGCAAGTACAGGAGCTATAAATAATAAATAATCTATATATATATATATATATATATATATATATATATACATATTTACAAGAGGAATTAGGGAAGGCGAGCATATATACAGTACACAGTAATAAATAAGTTTTAAATAAATTATAAATAAACAAGTAACAAAATATAAATGTAATAATAATATATAATAATAATAATATACAATAATAATACATAATATAATATAATATAATATAATATAATATATAATAATAAACACGTAATGTTCAAAATGTAATGTTATGATCATGAATTGTGGAGTCTGATGGCTGCAGGTAAGAATGACCTGCGGTAGCGTTCCTTCTTACACTGCAGGTGTAAAAGTCCGCTGCTGAACGAGCTGCTCAGTGCTCGTACAGTCTCATGCAGGGGGTGGGAGGTGTTGTCCATGATGGATGCTAGTTTGGATAACATCCTCTCCTCCCCTACCTGCTCGATGGATTTGAGCGGGCAGTCCAGGACAGAGCTGGCGCTCTTGACCAGTTTGTTTAGTTTCCCTCTGTCCCTCTCTGCGACTCTTCCACACCAGCAGACCATAGCATAAAAAACAGCCGACACTACCACAGAGTCATAAAATGACTTCATGAGATTTCTGTTTACCCCAAAGGACCTCAGCCGCTTTAGCAGGTGTAGACGTCTGAGGCCCTTTTTGTACAGAGCATTTGTGTTTGTGGACCAGTCCAGTTTATTGTTGATGTGGACACCCAGGTATTTGTACTCCTCCACCGTTTCAACCGTTGAAGGTATTTGTACTCCTCCACCGTTTCCAACAAACCCTGGATGTCCACCGGTGTAATGGGGGGTGACTTCCTGCGAAAGTCAATCACCAGCTCCTTCGTCTTGCTGGCATTGATACGCAGATGATTTTGATTGTACCATCTGACGAAGTCATTGATAACCCCCCTGTATTCCTGCTCATTCCCCTCCAACACACGACCAACAATTAGCGGTGTCGTCCGAGAACTTCTGCAGGTGACAGGTGTCCGTGTTGTATTTAAAGTCCGCTGTGTACAATGTGAAGAGGAAGGGGGCGAGGACTGTTCCTTGTGGGGCTCCAGTGCTGCAGACCACCACCTCAGACACAGTCCTGGAGTCTCACATACTGGGGTCTATTGGTGAGGTAGTTGATAATCCACTCAGTCATGTGATGGTCCACACCCACTCCTTCCAGCCTTCCCCTCAGAACTGAAGGCCGGATCGTGTTGAAAGCACTAGAAAAGTCAAAGAACATGACTCTCACAGTGCTCTTGTCACTCTCCAGGTGAGAAAGGGCCCGATGCAGCAGGTAGATGACGGCGGGGAAAGGGGGGGGGGGGGGGCGAGAAGGAGAAGATAAAAGGGGATACGCTGCTGATATCCCTGGTGGGGGTTGCAGAGAGGTGTGAAGGGGAGATGCCGTTGGGGTTTGCAAAGAGGTGTGAAGGGGGGCACTGGCATGTATTGGGCTTTGGTGGTTGGGTGAGGGGCAGATTCCTGAGTCAAACCTGTTAAATAACAGGTTTAAACTATTAGCCCAGTTCCGATCTCCAGACTCTGGGCCTCCCCTACTCACTGTGCTCCTTCCAGTAATGGTGTTCAATCCTCTCCACACACCTCAGACGTTGTTTTGTTTGAGCTGCTCCTCTAGCCTCTCTCTGTATCTGTCCTTCCCGCTCCTTATCGCTCTTTTCAACTCCTTCTGGGCTGTCCTCATTGCCTCTTTATCTCCTGATCTGAAGGCTCTTGACTTCTGCTTCAGCAGAGCTCTCAGATCAGGGGTCAGCCATGGTTTATTAACACCGTACTCTCCTGGTTGTGTTATCCACACAGAAGGTGATGTAGTCAGTTATGCAGACTGTTAAACTATCAATGTCCTCTCCATGTGGGCTGCAGAGCGCCTCCCAATCTGTGGTTTCGAAGCAGTCCCTGAGTGCCATGCTAGACTCATCAGACCATCTTCTCACATACATTGTAGTAGGGGGTTGATTGCATACTAGAGGTATGTATGAGGGAACCAGATGGACTAGGTTATGGTCTGAGTGTCCCAGTGGAGGAAGGGGTGATGCTCTGTATGCATCCTTAGCGTTTGCATACAGTAAGTCCAATGTCCTGTTTTCCCGGGTGCAGCAGTCCACATACTGGGTGAGAGTAGGCAGAGTTGAGGACAAGGAGACATGATTAAAATCACCAGATATCAGGAGGAAGGCTTGGGGATGTGCTTTCTGCAGTTGAGACACAACTGTGTGTATGGTTTCGCAGGCTGCTGTCGCATCTGCTGCCGGTGGGATGTAAACAGTTATCGCGATGACTTGCGAGAACTCGCGCGGCAGATAGTATGGTCGGATGCTAACCGCTAGCAGCTCCACGTCCAGTGTGCAGCACTGCTCCTTAACGGTGATGTGCCCTTGGTTACACCATCTCTTGTTCACATACATCACAATCCCCCCGCCTTTCCTCTTACCGGTCTCCTTTGCGCTCTGGTCAGATGTTGCAATTATTGTCTTCTTCTTCGTTTTCTTTCAGTTGAACTTTCCAAAACTGGCACCTCCTTTCTAATTCACCCCTTTTCCTCTCTTATGCTAGTTCTCAAAAGTAAACTTGTGACAACATCGCTTGCTTTTTAGAGTGGGTGAGAAAGTGTGTGCCTGTCCTCCGCCCTCTGTGGCGGTGCTAGGTTGGTATCAGATGTGTCATAAAAAGTTCATTAAGGACCAATGAATTTGGTGCTCTTTTTGGGATTCTCTGCTTTTGAACTTCCATAAGTCTCTAAATCATCTAAGATAACATTCTTTAGTTGTCTTATTAACTTCCTGAAGATTTAAGGGATTTATAGTAGCAAACAATATGGTTTGTTATGATGCAGGTCTATGACTGATCACTGATAACACTGAAACTACACATTAATGAGTGCCACAACTGTTTGTGCAACAGGACATGTGACTATGATTTACTGATTTATTATTTAGGAAACAGACTAAACATAAGTAAAATTATATATATATATATAATTATAATAAAGTATATATAATATGTTAGCTATATTGATTATGGTACTATGTTCTGTAGCCATCAGAGTAAGGAATGCCCTTAGTACAGCATGTGCCCTTGCAGTTTAAGGAGCTAATTGTCATGTAATGGCCAGCTCTATTATCAAGCTTACATTTCTTCATCGGCAGAAGGGTATTCAGTTCAGCTACCAATCTTTTTTTTATGTTTAACAACAAACAGATTTCATTCCACTCACAGCAACACATTATGAATGTGGACATATATTAAGATGAAGCTAAAACCTTCTGTCCATACATTCTATTCACATTATATGCACTGCTAAAAAAAGATTAAAGGAACACTTTGAATTGGAATTGGAAAAAAAAATCATGCTGGATATCCATACTGAAATGGAATGGGTAATGTGTTAGGAACAAAAGGATGCCACATAATTTGATGACAATGAAAATTATCAACCTACAGAGGGCTTAATAATAATTTTAAACTGCAAAAATGATGCAGAAGGCTAGTCCAATTTGATGAAATGTCATTGCCATGTGCTTATATGCATATCTGCCAACGTTGGGGCTGCTTATGCGATGACGGATGGTGTCCTGGGGTATTTCCTCCCAGATCCTGACCAGGGCATTACTGAGCCTGGACAGCCTGAGGTGCAACCTGGCGGCGTCGGATGGACCTAAACATGTTGTCCCATAGATGTTCTATTGGATTTAGGTCAGGCAAGCCTGGAGGGCAATCAATGGTACCAATTCCTTAATCTTTCAGAAATGGCCTGCATACTCTTGCCACATGAGGCCAGGCATAATCATGCACCAGGAGGAACCCAGGGGAACAGTGGGTCTCAGGATTTCTTCCCGATACCTAATGGTAGTTAGAGTGCCATTATTTATCCTGTACAGGTCTGTGTGTCCCTCCATGGATATGCCTCCCCAGACCAACACTGACCCACCACCAAACCAATCATGCTGAACAATGCTTCAGGCAGCATAATGTTCACCGTGGCTTCTCCAGACCCTTTCACATCTGTCACATGAGCTCAGAGTGATCCTGCTCTAATCTGTGAAAAGCACAGGGCGCCAGTGCCAGACCTGCCAATTCTGGTGTTCTCTGGCAAAAGCCAGTCAAGCTCCACGGTGCCGGGCAGTGAGCACAGGGCCCACTAGAGGATGTTTGGCCCTCAGGCCACCCTCATGAAGTCTTGGTCAGAGACATTCACACCTGTGGCCCACTGGAGGTCAGTTTGTAGAGCTCTGGCAGTACTCATCCTGTTCCTCCTTGCACAAAGCAGCAGATTGAAATCCTGCTGATGGTTTAAGGACCTCCGACGGCCTTGTCTAGCTCTCCTAGAGTAAATGCTTGTCTCCTGGAATCTCCTCCATGCTCCTGAGATTGTGCTGGGAAACACAGCAAACCTTCTGGCAATGGCACATATTGATATGCCATCCTGGTGGAGTTGGAGTGCCTGTGCTGCTCTGTAGAGTCCAGGTATCGCTTCATGCTACCAATAGTGACACTGACTCTAGTCAAATGCAAAACTACTGAAAAGCAGTCAAAAAAAGATGAGGAGGGAAAAAATATCTGTGGCCTCCACCTGCAAAACCATTCCTGTTTTTGGGGTCGTCTCATTGTTGCCCCTTTAGTGCAGCTATTGTTAATTTTGTTAACACCAAAACACCTGACACTGATTAACAACCCCCTCTGATATTTAACTGACCAGATCAATATCCCAGAAGTTTACCTGACTTGATACTATTATCAAATATTAAAATGTGTTCCTTTCTTTTTTTTGAGCAGTATTTCTTTCTTTTCATCAATCAACAAAATGCAGTGAATGAACAAAAGAGAAATCTAAATCAAATCAATATTTGGTGTGACCACCCTTTGCCTTCAAAACAGCATCAATTCTTCTAGGTACATATGCACACATTTTAGGTTGTTCCAATCATGACTGTGTTTCAACCTACGTGTGACATTGATGATCATTAGCACCTGTTTGGTAAAATTGGTTGTCATACACCTATACTATAGGACTATAATCCTACAAAATTCCTGACTTTGTGCAAGTGTACCTATAAGAATTGATGCTGGTTTGAAGGAAAAGGTAGTAACACCAAATATTGATTTGATTTAGATTTTTCTTTTGTTTGCTCACTTTGCAATGGGGTGGTGGTGGTCTAGTGGTAGGGTACTTGCCTATGGACTATTTTTTTTTTCTCCCTTCATAAGCAGCTTGTCATAATTAGATTCATGCATTTTTTCCTGAGGACTTATTTTCAGTTGTCAACTAAAAATGTATGGCCAAACAACTTTAATAATATGATTGTGTGCATTGTTTTTGATGTTGACAAAAGACGAGTAAACAGGCTACCAACTGTGGATTTTATTTTTTTTTAAACACATAAGTATTTTGTCTTTATCATAAGTTTAGACTCTGTGGATGAAAAAAAAACATGTGTTTTATAATGTGGTTCTGTTATGATATCTACTTATCAAAAATTGTACCATTGTAGCAATGCTCTCTTTATGCATTTTCAGAAACAAATAAAGTACACTGTGCAGTTCTTTTTTCTTGAAAAGACAATATATAATCAGGATATTATCTGTTTTTACAGAACTCTAATGAGAAGTAGATGATTGCAGCAAATAACAGCAACATAATAAGAGATACCCAGTTAACCACAGTAGAGTTTTTTGACACGCAGGATGTCGTTTTGGTCCATTTCCTTGGCGAGTCCAATTGGCACATTCTTATCTGGTATGGGGACAATGGTTGGGTTTCCATTAGAAGAAAAGGCGCGCCTGGAAACAAAGATGAGCAATTTCAATGGTTTGCAGTCTTGCACTCAACTTGGCTGAGACTGCCCAAAGCAGAAATATACCTTTGATAGTGCATAACAGAATTGTAGTCATAGGGGAAGTCCAAGTTGTAGGTGGGAAGTTTGTCAAAGTTATGTTTCTTTCCTGTGAGTAAATCAAGAACAATGAACCATAAACATGTATCTCATGTTTGCCGGCTAGAAGAAGGATAACCAGGTTTTTATTAAATAACGTGGATCCATACTTACAAATACAGGCTGCATTTTAGAGGGATTGTTGAAAATTAACTATTTTTACCTAGTTCAATGTTTTCATAGAGGATTCGAACATGTTGGTCATGGTCACTGTGGCACTGCTCATGTCTGAAGCCCAGAGCATGGAGAAGCTCATGCTGTCATGGAGAAGCTCATACAGACAAAAGACAAAACCTGCGTTCCTCCTCTGCGGCCCACATAGGAGTAAAGAAAAGTGAAAGTGACAACCCTTGTCATTGTGAGGTCAAAGCACAGCAGACAATGAACCACAACGATATTGGACCTCTGCTTTTAACCCATGCACACTCAAACACCGCACAGCAGTGGGCAGCTATTGAAAGCACCCAGGGAGCAGTGACGGGGACAGCACCTTGCTCAAGGGTACCTCAGGGCAACCTATTGGGAAGGGAACCCCCGATCCTCCGATCATTTGGCTAACACCCTAACCACTAGGCCACCGCTGCCCCAGTAGCACCTAAAGGTCAAAAGGCAATAAAGTCTGGATCATTGTAAGCAATGCTTTTCTTAAAAAAAATTTCTTACATCGCCATTTTCCCTGGGCTAGGTAAAAGGCTTTGGTAAAAATGTTTGCATTTGGAAAAAGATCAGACAATTGTGCTTGTATTAATTTATTATGCATGTGTTAATTGTATGTAAATCAATGGAAGTTATTCTGATCAGAATAATCCTAAAGAAATGTGTCACATTGTCAAAAGAGTCAGCTAACTGAAAAGTGAATTAAAGCAAAACCATTTGTAACTGATTTGTATTTTTAACCATCCAACAAGTTTGTACCCTTGATTTAACCCTTAAAGAAATAAGTACCATGTATAAAGGCTTGAATAAATATTGAACATGAAACAACAGTTAATATACCCACTGTCAGACTGGATTAGAAGGTAGTCGTTCTCTGTTGTATGTTCTGTAAATCGAATGCAGGTGACATTCTCAAAGGTCTTCAGAGCATTCTTGATAATACTTATTTCACTATAAGCTGCCATGGAGACAAAAGTTGCATGTTAGCTAAATCTGAGACAGCTCTAAATCATTATTTACCTTCGAAGCAATGTGGCATGTGTCACTCACAGTAATCACAAGAAATTCTGTAGGGCACATAGACCTTTCCATCATTATGGCGGGGCCATTTGCATCCTGGGGTTTTCAAAGTACATGGGTCTGCATTCTTTAACCCTTTGTCCACATCAATGTCACCAAATTCAATCATAGGACCATCATATGTGTCTTCTGTGTACAACATTGGAGATGATGAAACACCCTGCATCATTCATTAAAAGCACCAGTTTTAAATAATTCTGAACATTATTGTACAGAGACAATCTAGCCCTTTGCATTGCAAGTATCATGAGCATGCTGAAGCACATATACTTACAATATATCGACAGTAATTTACTAAATCAAAATGTCATTTGAGTGGGAGGATTAAATAGATCTACATTTTCAGTCTTACCAATGTTTCTGTTAGCTCTCTCAATTAAGTCACAGACAGAGAAATCATTCTTCTCTCTACTGTGATCTGTGAATGTGTAAAAAATTAGTTATGACCAATGATTTTCATGAACATATCATATTTTTGCAGAATTTGCAGAAAATTTGCAGAACAAATATATATTTTTACCAGTGTTTTGTGGTTTGCCTTTGCAGGATGCCTGGATTAGAAGAAATGTATACATATTCATATACAATGTATACATTCATATATGTAAAACGAAAGGCATTTTGTGTGTGTGTGTGTGTGTGTGTTTGCGTGTGTGTGTGTGTGTGTGTGTGTGTGTGAGAGAGAGAGAGAGAGAGAGAGAGAGAGAGAGAGAGAGAGACAGAGCTTACTTTTGTGGAGCAACTCTGAGCTGGACTGGAGCAGCAGTAGGATGAGAGTTAGAGTCAGGTGCATGATGGTAATCTGCAGAGACATGGAAAATGTTCAGAGAGAACCTCAGTTTATATACAATGATAAAAGCCGCAAACTTCCCTAACTCATACCGCTATGTCTGTTTCTCAAAGCTGTGACAAACCTAAACACTGACCAAACCATAAATAACTTTTTTCTTTTTCTTTATGTAACATTTACTGCCTTTCTTTTTTTTTTACAAGATACATTGAACCTGTTTTCCCAACCCTGAAACTATCAGACTTTTTCCACACACAACAGGCTTGTTCATTAGCTGAAGTGTTAAATCAAACGAAGTAAACAGTACACTCAGTAATGATTTAGTGTCATATTCACTAAATATCGTAAATTAATTGCACTAAATATAAATTTAGTAACCCAGCCACTAGGAATGCACAAGCCTGTGCATTTCTTCGTGCCAGTCCCAAGCACAGATAAATGGGGAGGGTTATGTCAGGAAGGGCATCCAGTGTAAAACTTTCGCCAAATCAATATGCGGAACAGAATTCCATACTGGATTGGTCGAGGCCTGGGTTAACAACAACCGCCACCAGTGCTGTTAGCCTACAGGGTGCTGGTGGAAATTGGGCTACTGTTGGCCAAAGGAGAAGAAGAAGAGGAGCAGAAGAAGAAGAGGAGGAGGAAGGCATGTCTGTTATGAGAAGGAAAGTTGATATTTTGTTTGTGCAATAGACTAAATGGAAGGGTAGTAAGGACAGGTGTATTGGAGGAGGGTTTAAATTGGTATACTATGGTGTGGGTCGAAGGAGGAATGGGGTAGGTGTTTTCCTGAAGGAAGAATATGTGAAAAATGTTTTTTGGAGTTAAAGAGGATGTAAGATAGGGTGATGAGTTTGAAGCTGGAAGTTGAAGGTGTGATAATGAATGTTGTTAGTGCTTATGCCCCTGAAGTTGGTTGTGGGATGGAGGAGAAAGAAGAATTCTGGAGTGAGTTAGATAAAGCAATAGAGTGTGTACTGATTGGTGGGTGATTGGTGCAGACTTTAATGGACATGATGGTGAAGGGAACAGAAGTGATGAGGAGGTGATGAGTAGGTATAGTGTCAAGGAGAGGAAGGCAGATAGTTGTAGATTTTGCTAAAAGGATGGAAATTGTTGTAGTGAAGAGATTGAGCAGACCCTGGAGAGACGTTCTAGAGAGGAGAGGAATGAAAGTGATTCAGACAAAGACTGAGTGTGAAGAAAAGAGCAAAAAGTGGAGTGGTTAGGATGCAAGGAGTAGAGGTGATAAAGGTGGAGGAATTTAATTATTTGGGATCAACAATTCAGAGTAATGGAAAGTGGGGAAGAGAGGTATAAAGGAGAGTAATGGCAGGTTGGATTGGGTGGAGAAGAGTGGCAGGAGTGATCCGTGACAGGCAGGTAGCAGCATGAGTATATATTTATTCAATTACTTGATCAATAAATATTTAAATATATTTATTCAATTACTTGATTAAATATTATTGGACAAATGCTTGCTTTAATCAACACACAAACAGGATTTCACTTTCTAAATATAATTGACATATCCAGTCAGCATTTGACCAACCTGAAAGCTCCAACTGTAGAAAGCACTAGATCTTGCTTAGCAAAAACTTCTTTTTGACAGCATTTACATGCTTTGGTATAATATATCTCCAATTTGGTAGCAATCAAGTGGGGTGGACACTTATCTAGACATATTTTGATATATTTACCCAGGTTCCAAAACTGCCAGTACAGATGTTTCTTCATAAACCAATGCAGCTGACTGTAGCTCATCTGAAACAGACACAGTAGATATGTGCTATTTTGAAATTTCCCCAGACACCCTTAACAGGAAAATTTAAATCCATTCTCAATTCTACAATGGCCTACACGTGACATTAACACCTCAGTTATCTTAATCACTGCTTAATATTAATGAAATATTGCACTGGGCAGGCAAATGTAATTGGTTTATTTCTCCAAAATAATGATCAAATAAATAATACAAAAGATATAATAAGAGTAAAAAGAAGAACAATCGTGTATGTATGAGAAAGCATCACTTACCCAATGTGGCATGTGTGCTAGTATCACTTCAGAAAATCAGAACTTCCATTCTTTAATAATCCATTAATTTTTGGACATGATCAATGAATCTTGAAGCTGTTTTGATTTACACACTAAATGACTGATGAGAAACATTTTTCATTGACCTGTTCCTTCTTTTAAAGGAAATGCCTCAGTCCTCATAATCACTGATACATTTCATAAGTCCTGTCAATCGATCCCTTTGTATAGTGTGTATGCTAAACAACTGGACTGCTAAATCAGCAGTTTTTGAAATATATTTTGGCATTGCAGACTAGGAATCCAAATCACAAACTAATAAACAAGTTGAAATGAAGAGTCTCCAGTTGATTTTCAATGGCTTTCAGGGCAGGGGACCTATATGCCTTTGGCAGATATTTGATTTTCTGGGTTGTTGTGTTAAGTTGAACATATGCTACAGTTCATTATCCTGCTGGGAGATCTAGTGACAAATTCATTTAGTTTCCTGGCAGAGATGCCACAGTTTGATTTTGAAACATCATGGTCCATGATGCCCTAACAAGGTTATATCTCTGAATATATTTATTTTGATTAAAGTTTTTTTTTGTTTTGTTTTGTTTTTTGTTTTTTTTTATTGGGTGGGGGGTTCAGTATGAGGTGAAGCTAAAAGCAAAATATATATATATTTATATATAAACACGAAGACAAGCAACTTGACCTTGCGATGTGGTGACTTGTAACACCAATTTGTGCTGTTTTGAAACCCTACAGCTGAATAGGTGTTTGAGAAATGAATGTGGGTTTGGTCACATTTTGCAGAACTGCATGGGGACATATTCATTTTCCCATGTAGCTGACTAGTGAGAACAATAATGCTGCTTTATATAACTTAATGGATGACATATTCTCTAATTTTATAATAAAGGATAATGTGTAAAACATTTAATCATACTGAAATGTTGTACTGGGCAGATATGATTTATTAGTTTTTTTCCCAACATAATAATAAAAGCAATAATAAAAAAAAAAAACTAAAATGACTGCTTACCAAATCTTGCATGTGTGCAAGTAACATTTGGTAACGTGTATTTGAATCAGCACTTGCTTTTTGGTGTTTGTATAATCTATTAGCAGTTTCAATATTTAGTTTACACCAGTACTAATCCATCAATTGCTGGACACAAATTACTTTCAAAATGGTCAGGTAGCTGGACTGTACACCATATAGAATTTGCTGCCTTGTAATCAAGGATCTTTAAGCTGTTGTGAAATACACGGCTGAAAAAAATGAAAGGAACACTTTTTAATAAGAGTATCATATAAGGGCAGTTAAACTTCTGGCATATTGATCTGTCAGCTGTTTTGGTGTTAAATAAATCAACAACAGGTGCACTAAAGGGGCAACAATGAGACGACTCCAAAAACAGGAATGGTTTTGCTGGTGGAGGCCACAGACAGCTCCTCTGTGCAAGGAGAAACAGGATGAGTACTGCCGGAGCCTTATAAGCTGACCTCCAGCTAGCCATTGGCGTATCCATATCAGTATGGATATCCAGCATATTTTTTTTTCCAATTGAGATCTGATTTTGTTTGTTTTCAACGTCTGTCCAGGGATTCACTGTAGGTCTAGATCTAAGTACTAAAGAGACAAAAAAAAAATTACTACTTTGATCATACCAATTGGAAACTGAAAAGGTTGGCTTTAAAAAAAAATGCAGCCATTGTGCTTTTCTGTATCCAGAACAGTGTGAACACAGTGTCTCCAACCAGAAACCATTATTCTGAAAAGGTTAAAACCTGAAAAAGAAAGGGCCACAGACATCCACTGACAATTGCAACAGTGCTGACTAAATTATGAGTAAATCTTTCAAGTGACCATAAGATTCTTGATGGTGACCTTAAAGTAGAAAAAGCATTAAAAAAAAAATTCTGCCACTATAAAGAACATTTTTACCATTTAAAAGAGCAATTTCTGATGTTTTCACAGTTACTATTGGAATCATGATGTCCAGCATTTAAGAGGAATGATGTCCTCATGATGTCCAGCTTTGCTGCTTTCTTTATTGCTATACAATCTACATGACATATTTGAAAATTGATGCAGTTACAAATTGAGGAAACAGAAACTTTTAAAACTTAAAATTGCAACTGCTTTAATGTTTGAGAAATAAAAACATTGCAAATATTGATTTTCTTTAGACTATGATTGTCTTTCCTTTTGTTTTGCCTTTGTTTACCATAAGACAACCTTGATCATTTCACAGCAAATGTACTTCCTGACATAAATATAGATAATCTATGTGACTCAAGAATCACTCTTCTTCTTCTTCTTCTTCTCACACAATTTGTTAATAGCATGATTTGATAACTTGTATACACTGTGTTCACAATTATTAGGCAAGTGAGTATTTTGACCATATTATTATTTTTATGCATATATAAACTCCCCACGGCACCAGGGGTATCAGCTGCATACCCCCTTTTATCTTCTCCTTCTCTTCCCCCCCTTTCCCCTAAGGACTCTACGGCCCCCTCCTGCTATCCCACTGATCAGGAGGCGCACACTCTCACACCACACAATAGCCTCTCCATCACAGCTGAACAGGTGCGGAGTCAGCTGAGGAAGATGAAGCACAGGAAAGCCACAGGTCCGGATGGCATCAGATCCAGCCTGCTGAGGGACTGTGCAGACCAACTCTGTGAGGTTATCACTTACATCTTTAACCTCAGCCTCAGCCTGGAGCGCGTCCCCATTCTGTGGAAGCCCTCGTGCCTAGTTCCAGTCCCTAAGACATCGCACCCCAAGGAGCCAAACCATTACAGACCTGTTGCCCTCACTTCTAACCTGATGAAGGCTATGGAGAGGATCATCCTCCATCGCCTTCGCCCACTAGTCAGGAGGGATCTAGACCCACTGCAGTTTGCTTACCAGCCTCACATTGGGGTGGATGATGCCATCATCTACCTGCTGGGCCCTCTACCATCGGGCCCTCACTCACCTGGAGAGTGACAAGAGCACTGTGAGAGTCATGTTCTTTGACTTCTCTAGTGCCTTCAACATAATCCAACCTTCAGTTCTGAGGGGGATTATTGCACCCAGCTATTGTTGGTTGGGTGTTGGAGGGGAATGAGCAGGAATACAGGGGGGTCATCAGTGGCTTCGTCAGCTGGTGTGAACAAAACCATCTGTGTATCAATGCCAGCAAGACGAAGGAGCTGATGATTGACTTCCACAAGAAGTCACCCCCCATTACATCTGTGAACATCCAGGGTTTGTGCATTGAAACGGTGGAGGAGTACAAATACCTGGGTGTCCATATCAACAATAAACTGGACTGGTCCACAAATTCCAATGCTCTGTACAAAAAGGGCCTCAGTCGTCTTCACCTGCTAAGGCGACTGAGGTCCTTTGGGGTAAACAGAAATCTCATGAGGTCATTTTATGAAACTGTGGTAGCATCTGCTGTTTTTTATGCTGTGGTCTGCTGGTGTGGAAGAATCGCAGAGAGGGACAGAGGGAAACTAAATAAACTGGTCAAGAGGGCCAGCTCTGTCCTGGACTGCCCGCTCAAATCCATCGAGCAGGTAGGGGAGGAGAGGATGTTATCCAAGCTAACATCCATCATGGACAACATCTCCCACCCCCTACATGAGACTGTACGAGCACTGAGCAGCTTGTTCAGCAGCAGATGTTTACACCCGCAGTGTAAGAAGGAACGCTACCACAGGTCATTCTTACCTGCAGCCATCAGACTCCACAATACAACATAGCATAACATATTAATATTAATATTAATATAAATAATATTTATTATTATTATTATTATTATATATTATGGGGCAGCGGTGGCCTAGTGGTTAGGGTGTTGGCCGCATGATCGGTGGATCGGGGGTTCGAACCCCTTCCCAATAGGTTGCCCTGAGGTACCCTTGAGCAAGGTGCCGTCCCCGTCTCACTCCTCCCTGCAATGGGCTGGCGACCTGTCCAGGGTGCGTCCCCCGTCCTCGCCCTGTGTGCGCTGGGTTGGACGCCAGCACCCCCCCCCGCGACCCCTTTTGGGACAAGCGGCAGATAATGGATGGATTATATATTATTATATTTATTATATAGATTTATATTATTATTATTATTACATTTTACATTTGTTTATAATTATAACTTTGTTTATAATATATAATTTATTTATTTATAACTTATTTATTACTATTTACTGTGTATGTGGTTATCTTTCCTGTCTTCCTGTCTTTATATTCTTTATTTCTTTATTTCTACATTTTTTCTTGCCATGTAAATATGTATATGTATATATAGCTCATGTATAGCTCTTGTATATGGATGTCCTCGTTCTTTATATTTTTCTTTACATATATCTTTCTATGTTCCTTCTGCCTTTCTTGATAAAGAGCCCTGTAACACCCGAATTTCCCATTCGTGGGATAATAAAAGATTATTCTATTCTATTCTTCTATTCTATATTCCAACTCCAAGCTGTATCAACTTGAATGCTTTAATTTAAGCAGATCAGATGATGTGTATTTGTGTAATGAGGGAGGGTGTGGCCTAAGAACACCAACAATGTATATCGAGATGAGAACAATTATTAAGCAGCTCTTTGTCTTCAAGCAAAATGGGCCCATAAAGAGATATAACTGACTCCGAAAAGTAAAAAAAAAGATCAAAATCTTTCAGAGGGATTTAGCACTCTTGAAATTGCTAAGATATTAGGGTTAGTGATCAATGAACCATCAAACGGTTTGTTGCAAATTGTCAACAGGGTCACAAGAAATGTGTTGAGCAAAAAAGACCCACATGAGCTGCCAAAGATTTGAGAAGAATCAAACGTGAAGCTACCAGGAACCCATGATCCTCCAGTGCTATCATTCTGTATTTCAGAAATGAACCTAACTGGAGTGTCCAGAGACATGGCCAAGGGAAGGAAAGCTGAAACCTGAACATCACTAAACATGACACAGAAGTTCAAATGTCAAGACTGGGCCAAGAAACATCAAAAGAAAAATACATTTTTCAGCCTGAAGGAGCACTGTTCCATAAGGCAAATTGAAATTTTGGGTCCATGGCCAGGAAACTTCCCAGAACTTAATGCCATTGAGAACTTGTGGTCAGTCTTCAAGAAGCAGGTGGACAAACAAAAACCCACAAATTCTAACAAACTCCAAGCATTGATTATGCAAGAATGAGCTTCATCAGTCAGGATTTGGCCCAGAAGTTGACTCACAGCATGTCAGGATGAATTGCAGAAGTCTTGAAAAAAAAAGGCCAACATTGCAAATATCAACTCTTTACATAAACTTGATGTAATTGTCGATAAAAGCCTTTGAAATGCTTGAAATGCTTGTAATTAATTGTAAAATTATTTAAAAACACTGAAGCAGCAAACGAAAAATCTAAATAAAAAAACTGAAAACTTGTGTCAGCTTGACACCTGGGATACATTATAGGAAGTATTTTGAGATATCATCTATCAGTTCTGTTATGTCTAGCAACCTCTGGACATTTAAGTGCATGTTAAGTGCATGTTTAATGCATGTTCTTGGTTACTAGTTTAACATTCATTTATTTTTCTGCCAAGTATCATTCCTCTACAGCTGACCGAGCTTTTTCAGTTCTAGGCAGTTAAATTTTCAAATATTATTCAGATCTTTTAATACCCTCTTTACTTAAAGAAGAAAGGTTTATGATGTTGAATTAAGATCACTAATAACATTATGTGTATGCAAGTGCAGCATTTCATTGATCTTTACTGATTTAATAATTAAACAATTATACATATCTACAGAACCAAATTCTAAAAACCCATTAAACAAACTCACAATCTGCCTGTCTAGTATAATTAAGACTAAATTCAATTCAATTTCAATTCAATTTATTCTTGTATAGCGCCTTTCACAACAGAGTTGCCCAAAGGCGCTTTACATAGTTGTGAGACATAGGTTGTAAGCATGGTCTAAAAACTGAAGGTTAAAAGCTAAAGCCAGATGACTATGGAGGAGAGGAACCAAAAACTCCACTGTGTGGAGAAAAAAAACCTCCAAGATCGACTGGCTACCCAACCCCATTGGGTATACTAGAAGTACTAGAAGTTAGTTCGGGTTTGACCCCAGGATCAGCACAGAGTCCTAAGCTGCTTCCCAGGCTCAGTAGACTAAATGAAGAATAAACTGAAATACGCATTGTTAATAAAGAAACAAAGGGCAGGTTTTAAAGGATTTGGGAAACTTATCACTACAATAAAAAGAAGAAGCTAGAAATATTTTTGTAATGACTGATTCTTTGATTTTTCTCTGTACTACTGCACTGTTCAGTTTATAAAAAAAACAAAAAAAAAACAAAATTTTTTGACAGATTACAGCCTCTTCAATGTGCTGCAGCAAGAATATAATCACAAGGTTGCCAGCCCATTGCAGGGAAGACTCTCACACACTCACAACTACGAGCAATTTAGCTTTTCCAGTGCACATGACCTGCATGTCTTTGTACAGTGGGAGGAAACACACACAGGCACGGGGAGAACATGCAAATTCCACACACAAATCAAACCCAGGAACTGTGAGCTGTGAGGAAACAGAGCTAGTCACAACCTGAAACATTGTACATGGTTTCTTTTTTTAATGTTTTTATTGCTTTGGATCACACTACCAGCAAATTATTGTCCACCAACTATAATTTTAAAATATAAAAACCTAAAATTGTATTGATCCTGAGGGATAATGCTTGTTACAACTGCACAAAAATAAATGGATAGAGCCACTAGTATACACAAAGAAAAAACTAACCAAAAAATATATAGAATAAAATAAAAATATAGATTTATTTATATTTATTTATACTGCTATATATATATAGCAGTATATATATATATATATATTTATTTATACTGCTTTATTAACTATTTGGCAAAGTCCTCTATATTCTAAAAGTCCTTTAAACACCTAGTATTGTCACATGCTATGTAAACACTATCCTTTTTTGGGTAAAACTTAGCTTTACGGATGTTTATCTGTGTCGTGTGTTTTTATCAGCTGCATTCATTGTGTGTGGAGGCCGTGCTGTGGAAGTGTTGTTATCATTAATAAATCAAGAATAAACTATTAAAAGATAAATAAAAACACGTGGGCTGCTGGTGAACGCGCTGTGGCGCTCCCTTGTGGAGGAAAGGAGAAGTCGCGCGATCACGTGAGCCAAGTGTGTTCCTTTGATCACGTGACAGCGTCGGCCTCCTTGCAGTACCTAAATCCCTTCCCCGTCAAGGAGGGGGACGTTGGATAATGGCGGACACATGTGGCCAAATACTCCTAGGGTCCGGGCTGACCGTCCTGTCTCACCCTTTAATGTACATCAAGGTGCTAGTGCAGGTACGAGCGCTGTTGTTTTTACGAGCGACTCCAATGTTAAGTGTGAATCTCGGCTGAGAGGAACTCTGCTTATGGGAGTGACTGCTAGCCGGCTAGCCTGGAGAAGGTAACCAGAGAGAGAAATAGACGGAGTAAAAGGGAGGATTTTCTGGGCCTTCCTCTCTCTCCACTTCTTTTTATATCCTGGTTGACTGGTGCAAACGTTGTCCGTTATTTCCAGGAGTTAAGGCTTAGCTAGTCGGCTGCTGCTAACATGCACTTGTTTTCATGAAAGGTCAGGTCATGGGGTCGAGCTGTCTCTCTCTCAACAACAGTGAATAAACCCGTCCCGTCAGTTAATCTTTCTTTGGAAAAATAAGGCACAGATAACTAGTTGGGGAACTTCTAGAGTGTCTCTTTCCAGGAGGCGCGTCATTTTGCCGGGCTAAAGGTTACTGAACTCCTCCTCCTCCTCCTCATCAGCAGCCATCACTTTGTTTGTTTTCAAGAAAGAAATATCCTTCAGTTTTATTCTGCAGCTCTTAACATGTCTTGAGTGTTTTGGCCAAACCCCTGCAGTCTGGGTCTGTAGTTGTTGTAGTAGTAGGACTGCTCGATTATGTGGGTTGTCACTTTCACGTCATTTTGAAAGTGAAAGTGATTATTCTTGTCATTGCGAGGTCACAGCACACAGTGAACCACAACGAAATTGGACCTCTGCATTTAACCCATGCAAACACCGTGCAGTAGTGGGCAGCTATGAAGCTGTGGGATTAAACCCCCAATCTTCAGATCCTGTGCCCAACTCCTTACTTGATTACATCAAGATTATTGAACTACTTTATGCGTTTTGGAAACATTACACATTTAGTGAACATTTCAGGACATTTTTTAACTTCTTTAAGTAACAGACTTTCTTTTTCTTTGAGTTTTAATGGAAATTATTGTATGCAATCTTACAGGCTATTTAAAATAGCTATTTGAGTGCTAGGCAACTACTCCAGAAGTGGGATACAGCTCGAAAGTTACTTAGTGTGACATCTGGACAAAAGAAAGCAGATACGGAAACCTGGTGGTGGAACCCAGAAGTTCACAGAAAGTGCAGTGATTAAGCAAGAAGGAAGCAATGGCTATGAAGTGAATGAAGAATGGAAAGGCTGTTGGTCCAGGTGACATACCGGTGGAGGAATGGAGGTCATTAGGTGAGACGGCAGTGGAATTTCTAACCAGATGGTTTAACAGAATATCAGAAAGATAGAGGATGCCTGAAGAATGGAGAAGTGCACTGTTACCGATTTTCAAGAATAAGGGTGTTGTGCAAAGCTGTAATGACTATAGGGGGATGAAGTTGATAAGGCACAGCAAGAGTTTATGGCAAAGAGTAGTGGAAGATAGGTTAAGAAAAGAGTCAAATCAAGTAGGTTTTTATTGTCACACAGTACAGAGTGAAACAAAGCAATGTTCCTCCAGGACTCTGGTGCTTCACATGAGATGACAACTAACATGACAGGACACTCCATAAGACAAGTGCAGACAAGATTAACAAGTATAGGCAAGACAACAACCAGTGCAAAAACCAATTGCACAATAGAGGAAAGAGAACATTTCTGACATTAAAAAACAGGCAGTATGTACATGAATGTAAATGAAATAGAGCAGCAGTATTGACTAGTACTGTACAAAGCAGCGACATAATAAAAATATTGTGTAAAGCAGCATTGTTATAAAATGCAGAGTGCAAATTGAACAGTAATTATATTAGTAAATATGTATGTGCAAATTAAACAGTAATTATATTAAAAAATATGTATGTGCAAAACAGCAAGAGGTAGAGAATTGTGGTATTGTATGGAGGTGGCGGTGATGATTAACAGCAGTATAGTTTCATGTTGAGTAAGAATGCAGTGTTTGTTCTGAGAATGTTGATGGAGAAGCACAGAGAAGGTCTGAAGGAGTTGCATTGTACCTATGGTCCCTAGAGAGGTTTTGAGGTATTATATGAGGAAGTCTGGAGTGACAGAAAAGTATTGCTCACCCACTCCCAACTATCCACATCTTTCCTATCAGTCTTTGGGATTGAACAAGGAAGTAAGTCAAGTCAAGTAGGATTTTATTGTCATTTCAGCCACATACACAGTACATAGTGAAATGAAATAACATTCCTCCAGGACCCTGGTGCTACACATAGGACAACATAAGACACAAGTTACAAAATAAAAAGACAACAAGTGCAGACAACAGACAGCACAACAGACAGTACATTCATCCGTCAGAGGTCCGCAGTGTTATGGAACAAAGCAGCCCAGGTAGTTGGGCAGTGTGACAAGTGTAACAGAGAAACAAAGTGTAACAGAGCAGCGTTATGAGTAAAGTGCAGATGTGCAATAAAAACAAATAGTTAATATTTACATTTACATTTACGGCATTTAGCAGACGCTCTTATCCAGAGCGACTTACATGTCCTAATTACAGGGACAGTCCCCCTGGAGCAACTCAGGGTTAAGGGTCTTGCTCAGGGGCCCAGAGGTGGGATTCGGACCGGGGACCTCTTGATCCAGAGGTCCGTAGGCAAGTACCCTACCACTAGACCACCGCCACCAGTTAATAGATAGATGGATGAGTAATAAGTATGAGGATATTGTCAGATTAAAAGTCTGATGGCTAGGGGGAAGAAGCTATTTCCCATCCTGGTAGTGGAGGCCCGTATTGCAGAACCCTTTCCCGGATGGCAGGAAAGAGAAGAGAGTGTGGGATCATCCATATTGCTGGTTGCTTTGCGGATGCAGTGAGTGGTGAAGATGTCCTGTACCGAGGGCAGAGAGACACCGATGATCTTCTTAACTGTTCTCACTATCCGTTGTAGGGACTTGTGGTCTAAGATGTTGCAGTTCCCGCACCAGCCAGTAATGCAGCTGCTCAGGATGCTCTCAAATGTTCCTCTGTAAAAGATGGTGAAAATGGAAGGTGGGAAATGGGCTTTCCTCAGTCTTCATAGGAAGTAGAGATGCTGCTGGGCTTTCTTTGTGATGGAGTTGGTGTTGAGGGTCCACGTGAGGTTGTTGGTTATGTGAACACCAAGAAACTTGGTGCTCTGGACCATCTCCACAGGTGAGGTGTTGATATTCAGTGGAGCATGGTCCTGACGTGGTCTCCTGAAGTCAACAAGCATCTCTTTAGTCTTGTTGGCGTTCAGAGACAGGTTGTTGGTTCTACACCAGTCCGTCAGCTGTTCTATCTCCTCTCTGTACGGCACCTGATCTCCACCACTGATCAGACCCACCACAGTTGTATCATCAGCGAGTTTGATGATGTGATTCGAGCTGTGCTTGGCTGCACAGGAACCATCCTTTTGCAAGCCCTCTTCTCTAACAATTAGGCTACTGCAGTTTAAGAGTTATGTACAAGCAGTAGATGTCAATTCGAAGCCTTTCCTGAAAAGAACGATATTAGCGCTCCAGCGTAAACAGTCTAATCTTTTCCATTTCAGGTGGGACATGAACCTCTTTCACCCACTCTAGGGAGGAATATATTTGGCAGACAGGTGTATCAGCTTCCAGGGCTTTTTGCATATGGTAAGAACCATCATAACCTTTGCACTAATTAAGTCAGTTGTATGTTAGAATCTAAACAAATAATTATCAATGATTCTCATTCATTCTTATTGATGCTGTTCATAACGTTCTAGGTTGTTGTCCAAAGATGGTATTAGAAAAGCTTTTAATTCAGGAATCAGTATTGAAATAATTTTTTGTTCTTTAATAGCTAAACACATAATCAAGAGCAATGGGAAGTCTGGCCTGTTCAACGGTCTTGCCCCCAGGCTTTGTGCAGGGACCATTGGAACCATTGTTCACAGTAGAGTGTTGCAGGTTAGAAGCATGCTTTTATTGATATGCTTATTTAACCTTTGCCAACTCTGCATACTGTACTGCACTAACAATTTTATTTGATGCTCAAATTAGTGTGAAGCATAACTTTGCAGTGACCTAGTAACTGGAGCTTGCGCTGATGATGGTATGAAGCAGCAGATATTGCAGATATTAGAGACCTTAGTCCTGGTATGGCATCTTCACATGAAGGACAGCTGAGAGGCTATTTAAATGCAGCTTTTATTAACATGTTACTTTTATTGTCTTTTCCAGAAATCACAAGAAAGCAAACTTGAGGTAAGACTACCATAAACATAAATATTATATAATTAAATCCTTTTATGACTTTTTACAGTAATTAATATGGTTTGTGAGCACTAAAATTTCATTCAGACTGGTTTGATGTAATATAGTGCTATGCACTAAGACTAGTTTTCATTATTGTGATGATTAGAACAAATGGTTGCAATATAGCTGGTTTAATTTGCTTTCTAAAACATCCAGAGAACATGCACAAGATTTTTAGTAGTCATAGTTTTAGATACATTAAGTAAACATGTTGCTCAGATCAGACATCTTAATCAGGATGCAGATGATCATATTGTATAATCCAGTTTCTTATCATTTGCAAATGTGGACTGATTAGATTAGGAAAAGGGTTAATGTGTGTGTGAGGCAGTGTTGAGATTGGGTGGCAGGTGCCAATGGGAATTGAAGTTTGAAGCAGCAGGGGGGGGGGGGGGGATACCACACTTTTTTTTTTTTTGTACTAAAATATCTATCCCTTCATCCTGTGAAAGTCTTGAAATGTCGGGATTTATTTAATAAATCTTTTGTGCATGTTTTTCTTTCACAATATTAAAACAACCAACCAAGTGATTAATAAACAAATTAGTAATTAGTAACTAATTAGTAGATTTTCTTAATTATTGTTAGTTGCAGCCCTACTTCAGATGTTTGGTTGCTATTACCACTGTTTTGAAAGCTTCTGATTTAGAAAGTTACTTTAGGCTGACATTTTAAACTACTCTAACTGTGTTCACATGATAATTATTTAATAAGCCTGAAATTCCAAGTTGTAGTTATGTTGTGTAGTGGGTTATTGCATAATGTTAAACTGAATAAGTGTATACAAGTATACATTTAGCTTGATTGTTATTTTTTTCTGTTTCTCAGGTCATGAGCAGCAGCCAGAAGGCAGAGGAGGGCTCATTGCAGCATGTAGTCAATGAGGTAGGTTTAAAGCTTGTTTGCATTGGGAGTGTGTTTGTACTGTAGTCTTTTAATGGTAATATTATTTTCATTCAAATATTTGGTATCATTCGCCTCAGAATTAAATCATTTTGTGGCATTTTGTTTGCCCCGGACCAGTGTGGGAGGAAAAAAAAAAAATTAACTTGGCCTATCTCGTTTAGTTTGTTTCACTGGTTTGAAATTTCAAGAGATTTTTCTTTCTTTTTACAGTCAGCTAGTTCAGATGCCTTATAAACTGAAATAACAATACTTGAAGTATATGCCCTTATATATGCCCTTTCTTTTTTTATGGGGAAAAAAAAACCTTCTTAACTTGTCTCTATTACATTTTCACCAGAGGCAGTATATTTATTATTTTAAGTATGGTCACCAAAGGTTTTTTGGCAAGTATTGATCAATTAAATGCTACAACTGCACTTGGTATCCTTCTCTAATTTGTCAAGAGTAACTTCTTTTGTGTTAGATAATGTGTGACTTTTTTGTTAAAAACAAATGAAGCATTCATTCAGTTCACCTTTTAAACAAAATTCTTTAATGTATTTTATATTTTTTGATGATAATCACATCTTACATTAGCAGACTTTCACAAAATTATACAAGTCACACATTATCTAACACAATTCATGCTCAATTAAACGCTTAAAACAAAAACACCTTCTGTTTTAAGGGTGACCTGTAGCGCACACCTCTTGATAGTGTAATGTAATGAGTACTTGCCAAAATGGTGTGGCACACCTTTTATAATGCCTAAACTAAAAGGGCAAAGAAATTTTGATTTTTCATATTGGACCAGGGCAAAAAAAAATGCATTTGAAAGGGAATGGCCAATTTATAATATCTCTATTTATGTAATCAAACTCCATTCATCTTTTTGACTTGTTTTTTTCTGTTTTCACGAACTGTTCTGCTGTTATCTTTCTCATATTGACAGACAACCAAGGAGATGTTGGCACGTTCTTGTGCCACAATAGTTACACACCCATTCCATGGTATTGACCTTAGTGTTTTTTCAGTTTCAATACAATTTAGTTAAAAAACTGTATACTCAGACCAATGTTTGTCTTTCTTCAGTAATCACTCTTCGATGCATGGTCCAGTTTATTGGAAGAGAAGCAAAGTACAGGTCTGACACTTTTGGTCTTAACCCCCCCCCCTCCCCCTTTTGTCTTCTTTAGTCTTTGTAGCATTTTCATTTTGCAAATATTGACATTAACTGTCACTCTTTTCAGTGGTGTATTTGACTCCATCATCACAATCTACAGAGAAGAGGGAATCCTTGGATTTTTTGCGTATGTATTGAAATGTATTGAAAATTGATTTTGGCTTTTTAGAGATGTTAAGGGTTTCTTGTTCTTCCACCTCATGTCAAATTGTATTTGTCTGACCACTAGTGGTCTCATCCCACGTCTTCTTGGAGATGTCCTCTCTTTGTGGATCTGCAACATGCTTGCTCATCTCATCAACACATACGCAATAGATGACTCAGTAAGTCTATGTACTACAGCTGTGCTGTGTCCTTAATAATATTAACGTCTCCATGTTATGAAAAGACCACCTTTGAAATTTCTGAGCAAACTGTAAAGTTTACTGTTTACTTGCACACCAAGAGTTTTACAGTGAAACAAGGGTTAAATATTTTGGTCAGTTGTTGATGTTTGAACTGTAAACTTTACAGCTGAACTGTAAAGCATTGGCGTTTAAATGTTAATGTTACTATGTCACCTATAGTAAAATCACTTTAAGGTAGAGCCTCTCCTGACACATTGTTTTCTCTAAGCTTAATCCAATTAAGAAAAAACCTTTTTAATTTACTTACTTATTTATTGCTTGTAGATGAGTCACACAGGTGAGATTAAGAACTGCTCTCAGGCTGTGACTGGGGTGAGTAACCTGACCACTGTTATTTGTAAACAGCAATTGCTTTGTTTTTGAATTCTGAATTCCAATCTAATATATACCTTTCTTTTACATTCAGTTTTTCGCCAGTATGCTGACATATCCGTTTGTGTTGGTGTCCAACCTTATGGCAGTCAATAACTGTGGGTGAGTGGTTCACGTCACCTTGATTTTGAGTGTATTTTTCAGGGTTTTGTAAAAATAGAAGAAAATAGAAGTCGTTTTTTTTTTTTTTTTGTATACTTTCTCAAACCCAGAATCACATTACAAAAAAACTACACTGATCCACACACAGAACAAAACAAGGGTAAACAAGGCAGCATCTTAAACACACGTTTGGAAGTATAAAATGTCATGATAGCTTGATGACTGTATCAGAACATCTCCAAAACAGCAGAACTTTTAAGGTCATGGGTGCATAAGACTCACTGGCACACATGGAGAACAAAACCTAGCAATTTTTGTTTGATCTGAAGGAAGAGCAAAAAAAAGCACAAAGTGCTGGGAAAAAAAATGCTATCAATGATAGAAAGCTGTCCAAACAAGCACCTGCAAAGGGAATGTGAACATCATAACTGCACTATAGCAAGAAGGTAAGCTGATGGAGGCAGTGTGTTGTTTGAGGCAGTTTTCTGGACTTTGGAATTCATGTTCTGGATGTTACGTTGACATGTCCAACTAGCCTAAACATTGTTGCAGACCAGGTACACCCCTTCAAGTCTATTGTATTTCTTAATGGCTTTCAACACAATACTGCTCCATTTAACATGGCAAAAGTTATTTAAATATGGTTTGATCTATGGAATGTTCTTGACAAAATAGTCCAATCTATGGAGACGCCTCTATGGAGTCATTTCTGTGCTTTCATAGTTTTAGAATGCTACTTAAGACTTGCTGCTTTTTCTGCACCTGTTCTAGGTTGGCTGGGGGGCTCCCACCCTATGCAGCCATTTACCCCACCTGGCTAGACTGCTGGAGTCACTTAAGCCGAGAGGTAAGTTAACATCAATATGCTCTTTTAACTGAGGACAATCATTTGCATCATTTAAAGACATCATTTAATGATCCTTAGCAGAAATGGTTCCAGAATATTTAAAATAGTTTTTGGGCTTGTGCAGGATAAACTTCTTAATATAGCATTTGATAGTAGGTGTGACCTGAATTAATGCACAAGCCAACCATAACAGTATACTTGAAGACTGAAAGGACCCTATGGTCCATTTTGCCAAGTGTTCCAACCATCCAAATTGTTTAATAATTGAAATGGCTGTTAAAACTTCACATTTTGCATTATTTTCTGTGTACTTGATAAAAAGTAAACCTTAGGCTATATGCTAATGAGAGTAATCTTAATTCCTCTTTTCGTTCTGTCTTACAGGGCAATATGAGCAGAGGTAACAGTTTATTCTTTAGGAAGGTACCAGTGGGGAAGACATACGCCATTGACCAGCAGCGATTTTTCTAAGTGGGATGCCAACAGCAGAGTTAATTGTGATAAATCAGATGGCCTGACGGCCTGGGTCGGGAACTCCTAATCCTTTGTATGCACTTGTTTACAATAACAGACCTTTTTTTTTTTGTCAGCTTATGAAATTATTCTTAGTTTTTCCATTATTTTCACCACAGGTTACTTTAATTTGGAAACATAAAAAGCTTTATTTTAATATGTAGAGATTTGTATACGTACCCTGAGAAAACATCTCAATGGTAGTGTTTTAAAATCAGGCAGGCTGTAGGCAAGAAACTATGAATGTGCGAATGTGCTGTCCTCCCTTCAGGTCCCAACCCCCGCTCCAAATAAATAAAGCAGAAATAAAAATTAAAAATAAGAAGGGTAAAAATCTGCTGCCTGATTTGTCAATAGTTCCCAACTTCTGCCCACCCCATCCCCCACTGCTCCACCTGTCTGAATTTAAGGTGCTTATCAATCAAGTTGTTCTTGTCTCCCAGCCATCTGGTTGACTGACTGATGAATTAGAGACGTTATTCCTGTGCTGGAGCTGTGCATGTAACTGAGTTTAGTTTAACAGTAGCCTGGCTGCTGTCTGTGTGTGCCCACGTGTGTTTGTGCACGTGTGTATGTGTCCTCACGCAGCCCGAGGCGCTGAGACTCACCTGGGAGTTCAGGTTTGTGCCAAGGAGAGTGAACCTACAAACTGCTGAGCCAGGTTGTAGTCCATCCAGTCCAATGGGATGATTGAGGGATCCCCCTGCTCTCCTCGTCTCCTTACATGTTCAGACGCCTTTGGGTTGTATATTTGTATTAACATTCTAATTGATCAAAAATAAATTTAAGTATGCCTTTTCTTGGCCTTTTGTGTGATCTTTGCACGTCTAGGGTAATGACATAAATTTCACATAGAATCCTGATTATTTTTATGTTTGGATATTTGTTTGAATTTTTTTCAAAATGTGCAAAAAAAAAAATGGCCTGCTGCCAAAAAAAACATGAATTGATCGAATTATGAGATCAATTTAAATTTTAGTAAAATACTATACAGACCTTGCAACAGAGAGTGGGGAGCTTTTTGTTCCGCTCTTCAGACTAGATTTGCGAGATAGGAGGGGAACTGAGCAGTGCAAATCTGTCATACTATTGGGTTTGTGAATTGCATAACTGTGATCAGACTTACTGGCAGCAACAAGTTAATATACGTAAAAGTTGAGTATGTCTCTCATTGCAGAAATTTAAAAAAAAAAAGTTATTGACTTCAGGAAGTCCAGCTCACAGTCCTTTCCATTAATACTTACGGTTCAACTCTTCAGACTGACCATACGACCAGGTTTACTAGAATTCATATGTATTGTGACCGTACCTGGATCTTCAGCTACTCCTTCCTCGTTATATATAGGAGAAGCTATGTATATGTCTATTTATTCACAAATATGTATGTGTGTGTGGAAGTGCTCCTGATTTCCATAAGCGAATCATGGCTATTTGAGAGCTTCCATACATTTGAAGTGATGCTGCTAAGCATTAGGTCTGATTTAGCGCTCCATATCCTATTAATTTATAGACCTCCAGGACCATATGCTGCCTTAATTAATGAATTTGGCAATCTGCTCTCTGACTTGGTTGTTAGGTTTACTAGATTCGTGATGCTAGGTGACTTTAACATACATGTTGATACAGAGACGGATGCAGGTGCCAAAAGCTTCTTAATGCTCCTCGATTCTGTCGGTTACACCCAGCATATATCAGGACCTACCCATGTACAAGGACACATGCTAGATCTAATTATCTCGTATGGACTTGACATTGATACTGTACTGGTCCACTCCTTAAATAAACTTTTTTCTGACCATTCTTTAATCACGTTTGAGATTAATATGTCTCCACCGTACCTCAGTGAAAGGACTAGTACAACACGACACCTAAACAGGGCTAAATGTGTTCAGTTTATGGAGGCCGTAACAGAGATAGATTTCACCTGTAACAAAACTGTTAATGACATCACCGACATGTACAATACAGTAGTTGGGCAGATCCTTGATCAGGTCGCCCCAATTAAGACAAAGAAGGTAAGAACTATCAGGCACTCTCCCTGGTTCAATGATCACACACGGGCTGCTAAGCGGGAGTGCTGTAAGCTAGAACGCAGATGGAAGACAACAGGTCTCCAAGCCTCTCAGGCTCTATGGTTCGCTAAATTAAAACAATATAAGAAAGCTCTATATAGTGCTCGCACTGAGTACTATTCAAAACATATTGAAAACAACAAGCATAACCCCCGCTATTTATTTCAGACTCTAGCTCAGCTAACAGACAAAACTGATAAAAGGCCAGCATGTAGTATTACTAACGATAGGTTAAGTTTTTTAATGATAAAATTAACAACATTAGGCTCCAAATGTGCCCTATTAGCCCTCAAATTAATCCATTACCAGAACTGCTCACAATATTTTAGTGATTTTAATCTCATTGATAACTCTGAGCTATTTTCTGTTATAACCAAGGCAAAGTCCACGACCTGTTGGTTAGATCCCATTCCAACCAAGCTCCTGAAGGAATCCTTAGGAATACTATCAACACCTATACTTGATATCATGAACGCATCCTTGACCTCAGGTGTAGTACCCAATCAGTTTAAAACAGCAGTGGTTAGACCACAGCTTAAAAAACCTAACTTGGACCCTCGCTCACCAAGTAATCTCTAATGTCCCGTTTCTCTCTAAGATTCTAGAAAAACTAGTTGCGAGACAACTGCAGTCATATCTAGACACGCATAACCTCTTAGATAAATTCCAATCAGGCTTCCGGCTTGGCCATAGCACAGAAACTGCTCTAACTAGAGTGGTGAATGATATAATGGTCTCGAGTGATGCTTCTTGTTCTTGGAATCTTAGTGCTGCGGTTAGAGCCACAGTAGATCACTCATTTAGTAAATAGGCTTTATCACTGTGGCATTAGCGGAACAGCCCTTAAATGGTTCCAACTCTATCACAAGCCGTTACTACTTCATCCAAATGGATGATTGTAGCGCCCTCACCTATGTCACTGTGAATTAACTATGGAGTCCTGAGAGAGTGCAGTGTTGGGCCCAGTGCTCTTCCTCCCTCTACATGCTCCCCTAAAGCACTATTATCGGAAGCATAATGTTAGTGCACTCTTACATGATGACACTCAGCTACTGCACATCTTTTAAATCATGTGATAAAGCATCAACCGGCACTGGTGGCTGCCTCAGTGAGTATTAGGAGATTGGATCGAATAACAACTTCCTCTCCTCAAACCCCGGCTTAGAGCTGCTCTTGGCACGCTGTATGCCAATGTAGACAGGGCTAACTTCATTTCCTCATATCCGGGATGCAGGGTTGAGTTTTCAGTTAGCGGTACTCTGGCGCGTAACCGCGGTGTTATTTCGATTCCGTCTGTTTAATCATGTTAATGCGATTTGCGAAGACATGCTTCCTGCACGCCGAGACGTTGCAAAAACTCGCAGCGTTTTCTGTCAATGGAAGACTGCGGCAAAATGTGCATGCATTTGTATGCAGTAGATTAGATTGCCTGTAATGCCCTGCTGGAAGCTCTCAGGGCACGTGGCACCTACAGCGCATTCAGAACACAGCACAGCAGTTGTTGGCAGAGGCAGGAAATGCGACCACCCCTGCTCATACTCTCTCACCTTCATAGCTTCCTGTGCAGTGCAGGCTGACTTAAAGTCTCCTCTTAACATAAACACTTGAGTCTTGCTAATATACCACTATGAAACTGTAATACCTATACACCTAACTTTGCCCACTTAGATCCCAGAATAAGATCTTCTAATTGCCTGCATAAATAAATGTATAGGGCCACAGGCTTTTCAGTTTCAGAGACCCCTAGATTGTGGAGACAACATATAACTTCTATGCACGAGATCTTAATTCAGTCTCAGATCTTTAAATCATGACTAAGACTTACTTCTTTGGTTATCTTACCACTTTTAATCACCATAGTGCACCACTACTAAAATGTCGCTGGTGCTGCTGTATACCATCACTTGCTGTTGTTTCATTTCTGTGTCTGTCACTACTGGATCCTGCTCTGGCCTACTGACCCCTCATTCCATTTCTCTCCTATATGTCCCGGGGCCCGCTGTAGTCGTCACCGAGTCAATGCCCGCGAGCTACCATCTGGTCTGTGATGCATCTGAGCTCGCCAGGGACCTGGCAGCTCATCGGTACAGGAAAAAGCAGGACTCACTGATCCTGGGTTTAAAACCAAACTAACTTTGTGCTGTTAGTATACCCAAGGGGTTAGGTGGCCGGGTTGACCTTGGACCCTCAGAGGCTTTTTTGTCTGGAGTTTGGTTCCTCTCCTCCGTGATACGTCCGGCTATCTATTACTGTAACCTGTTCCATCATCGACCATCAATGTAAAGTGCCTTGGGACAACTTTGTTGTAAAAGGCGCTATACAAGAATAAATTGAATTGAATTGAATATTAACTGTTATTTACTCTCTCTTCACCCATCCACTTTCCTAATTACAGGAGTCACGGGGGTTCTGCGGTGGGAGACATCTGGGGGCAAGGCAGGAGTGAAGTGAAGTATTTTGGTAAAAATGAGAATGCTTCTGTTTTGCGCATCTCAGCCAGGGGCCATGCTGTCCTTAGTTTCATGATTCTAATTGCCATATCAGACACCGTAGATACATTTGGACAGGTCACCAGTCCATCACAGGGCGGACACACAGACAAACACTCACACCTAGAGGACAATTTATCATCTCCAATCCACCTGATGAGCATGTCTTTGGGTGGTGGGAGGAAACCAACACAGACAAAGGGAGGCATACAATCTCCACACAGAAGGGACCCACTTTGCTGGGAACTCAACGAACTTGAGGGGGTGACAGTGAGGTGACAGTGCTACCCACCGTTTCACCCAACTGACTTTTTGTTAAATTTAACTGAAAACTTTGTTTCAGGTTTGCACAAGAGGTCATTGCTGAAAAGACTGCCTGTTCACAGAGTGCAGTATAAAATAATTTAATCATCTTAATTGCAGGACTGTGGGTATGAGCCCCTCATGGGGTGTTCATTCGGGACAGCAGTAGCCTAGTGGTTAGGTCTTCCTTGAGGTGTCTGTGCGCTTGCTGTATACTAAAAGTGGAACGATGCAGAGAAAGTGCTTATTTACCATGACATGCAAAATTGTGAAGTGTTCCGTATTTTGCTTATTTCCGTAGTCTAGTGGTTAGGGACGAGGCCCTGGGATCGGAAGGTCATGCGCTCAAATCCAGCACCAGTAGATTGCCCTGAGGTACCCTTGAGCAAGGTACCCCATCCCCATCATTTGGTGGTATCCCCCATCATTTCTCCTGGGCACTTTAAATGGCTGCCTTCTGCTGTGCGGTGTGTATGGGTGAAAAGCAGATGTTCAATTCAATTCAATTCAATTTATTCTTGTATAGCGTGTGCACAACAAGAAGTTGCTGAGCACTTTACACTGATGATAGTGATGGAACAGGATATAGTAATAGATGTTAAAGCCGAACAGCTCGAGGAGAAGGTGCTTCCACTATGTGGAAAAAAAACCTCTGGTCCAAGGTCAACCGGCTACCTTGTGGGTGTATGCTAACAGTACAAGAAGTTAGTTTGGTTTTCAAGCCTCCAGGATCGGTGAGGAGTCCCAGAAGTTTTCTTCCAGGTACCAGAAGTGAGCTGCTGGGGTCACTTGGCGCGTCAGATGTCACACAGACCAGATATTAGCTCAAGGCATTGGACTCAGGTGATGACCACAGCAAGGCCCCGGACATGTGGGGAGAGGAAAATGGAATGAGGTCAGTGTGAAACAGGATCCAGTAGTAGCAGACACAGAAATGAAACAACAGTCGATGGCATGTACAGCACCAGCGACATTACTAGTGGTGCACTATGGTGATTAGTGCGGGTAAGCTAAACTAAAGTAAGTCTTCAGCCGTGATTTAGGGAACTGAACTGAATCGGCATGTCCCATTACAGAAGCAGGCAAGCTGTTCACAATCTAGGGGCCCTGCTGGAGAACTGCTCTCTTTCATTTTTATTTATCACGAGGACAATTCGGAGATGCTTTATTCTGGGATCTAAATGGCGGTTAGGTGTATAGGTATTAAGCAGTTTGGTTAGGTATATTGAGGCAAGACCTTTAGTTAACATGGGTTAGGAGGACCTTTGAAGTCAACCTGTACCTAACAGAAGCCAGTGAAGCGAAAGTATGGGGTTGTATGGTGTGCTTCCTCATCACCTGTAATCCTAGCGGCTGCTGTTCTGAATGCGTGGGAGGTGTAATGTGCCCTGGCTTTCGAAAATGAAGACGTGCAGCAATCTGTCTACTGTATCTGCAAATAATAACACTACTTTTGCGTGTCTTCCGATGACTGCTGCTCGTAATTGAACGTGTTCGAAAGGTGCGAAAGCTCTTCAACTGTGCTTATGGGGTCGTGAAGGTGAAATCGCTTTACCAAAGTGCGATATGAAGAGACAACTGAAAACTTCGGCTTACTGCGTCCAGTATAAAACGAAGTTGGCCCCTGTCTTATCTTCTACAAAGCAGAAAGCGCTCGATTTCGAGGAGTTAGTGAAGAAGACATTGTCAATCCTAACTCTCTCACAAAGCAATATTCGTGCGATTGTCTTTATGCATGTTTAAAAGACCAAGTAACAACTGATATCACGTAAATGACCAACTAGCATTGTAGTATCTTTGAGTACTGTAGTGCTTAGTGAAGCATGTCAGAGGGAAGAAAGCACTGAGCTTAACACCACGACGCTGATAGGCTCCATATTAGTTAATAGTGACATAGGTGAGGAGTGCCATAATCTCCATTTGAATGGTAGTAACTGTTTGTGAATAAGTTGAGCACTCATTTAAACTGTTCATAATACCGCTGATGAAATGAAAGCTATTTTAAAGTAGAGTGATCCGATGTCGGCTGTAACGCAATTTCACTTCATCTCAAACCTATATCATTCTGCACTCTAATTGAAGCAGTTTCTGTCTTATAACCAAGCTTGGACCTGATTGAAACCTCTGAAGGTATGCGTCAAATCTGTTTCTTATTATCTGTAACTATTTTCTGAAATCTAGAAAAGCAGTTTGTTTGATAGAAGACTGGGTCTATAATTGCTTGGTGAGTGAGGGTCCAGGGTTGAGCACAGCTGTGATCTAACCTGCTATTTCGCGTTGGTGAGAGTCAGAATGGATTCATATGGAGTGTTGATAATATTCCCCAAGTTCACTAAACTTATTGGAGATGGATACAACAACACAAGTGATAGACTTTACTATGTTTAACGAAAATGACTCAGAAACTATCAATGATTAAAAATAACTAAAATGTGTGAGCATATTCCTATTATTGGACAATATGAGGGCTAATAGGAAGCGAATTTAAGAGCCAATGTTACGTCTGTGCTTTGAGCTGGTATGCGGAAATGATAGCGAGGAGGTTATGTTGTTTTCAATAGTTTGAATAATTGCTCAATCGCGGCTTGCTGCCTGAAACTTTATTATATTGTTTTTGTTTAACGAACCTAGAACAGAAGACTTGGAGACCTGATATCCATCCTGGAATTGCAGCTGTTGCTCAGCCGCGTGTGTGACTCGTGAACCGAGAGAAGATGCGGCTCAATTCTGACCTTCTTTATCTTAATTGGGGCTGCCGGTGAGATCTGCCCAACTACCAGCACGTAATAGAGTAATGTCATTAACGATTTTAATAATTGACCTCATGGCTAACATTAACCCTGTTTAAGTGGCCAAATGTGTTTGTACTAATCCAGATTCACTGGTATGAACGAAGACATTTAATCTCAAAGCGTGAGACAAATAATTAGACTAAAGTTTATTTAAGAGTGAACCATTATGTCAATGTCAGAAATCCATCACGGACTCAATTAAATCTAAGCATGCTATCAAAACAGGTCTGACTATACTGAGTACTGTATTTCTGGGAATAAAGCTAAGGTCAAGTTCTCAGCGACACACGCTAATGCTGTTGAGTGCGTATGTCAGAGGAATGAGCAGGAATACAGAGGTCATCAGTAACCCGTCAGATAGTGCGATCAAAACCATCCTGCATCAATGCCCGGCAAGGCGAAAGGCTGGTGATTAGCTTTCACGATCACCCCATCACGGTGGACATCAGGTTGTGCATTGAAGCGGTGGAGAGTACAAACCGCAGGTGTCCACATCAACATCTCGCTGGACAGATCCTGCTGTCTCTACCACCTGGGGCCTCAGTGGCGATGCGCGCACTGAAGCGACTGAGGTCGCTGGAGTAAACAAATCGCGGGACATTCCTATGACGCTGTGGTGGCGTCTGGCGTATTTTTACGCCGTGGTCTGCTGGTGTGGAAGGCTAGCGGTGAGGACAGAGGAAACTAAACAAACTGGTCAAAGGGCCAGCTCTGTCTCGGACTGCCCCTCCGTCCATAGAGCAGGTAGGGAGGAGGAAGGATGTTGTCAGGCTAACGTAGCCATGGACAGCACCTGCCACCCCCTACACCCGAGACTGTGCGGGCGCGACCAGCGCGTTCAGCCTTCAGACTTTGCACCCGCAGTGTAGAAGCGCTACATGGAGTCTGTTCCTACCACTGCAATGGGACTCCCACAACTCATCATAACATTACATTCTTATTCTTATTATTATTATTATATGACCCATATTTGTATATATATTATTATTATTGTTGTATATTATTATTATTATTACTTTTTGTATTGTATATTATATTATTCTTTATTATTTATTATTACATGTAGTATTTATTATTACATTTATAATTATATTTTTGCTAGATTTATATTTGCTACTTATTATTTATATATATATAATTCATTCAAAACTTATTTACATGTATATTACTCTTGTAGATGTATACATATATATATATATATATATATATTTCTTATGTATATATATATATTTCACATTCTTATATTACCTGTGAATCAAATAGATATTTTATATTTACTAATTTCATTTTATGACTCCATCTGACATCTATTACTAGATTTCATGTTCCTCTTTCTCTATATGCTATATATATATTTTTTGCTACCTCTGCTGTCTATTTTTACAGAGCCTATAGCATGAAATTTCCCCATTCATTAGGATAATAAAAGATCCTCTACTCTACTCTACCAGAAGCTTTTGGCACCTGCATCCCGATACTCTGTATTCAACATGTATGTTAAAATACGCCTAGCATCATGAATCTAATAAGCCTAATGACCAAGTCAGAGCAGTTATGATTCCAATATCAGGCAACATATGGTCACATAGAGGTCTATAAATTGTATTCAGGATATGGGTAAGCTGAAATCCAGACCTAATGCTTGTAACGCAGCATCACTCAAATGTATGGAAAGCTCTCAGCTCAGACCCACGAATCAGCCTTAAATGATTCTACTTCAAAAATTGCAGCAATGCCACACGTCTGCTGGCGTGTTTGCCAGGTATGAGAACCCATCAGGAGGCTTCCACTAAGGGGATGGTGTCGTGAGTCAGCAAGTTTCCGTCAGTAGACAGATGTCTGACTTTGTGTCGAGAACCCATCTCATTAATAAGCACTGCCTTGTTTTACTAAAGAACATTCAGCAGTGAACATTTGATTTTAATTGGACTGTATTTTTGTTGTTTTATGATGGGTACAGGGCGATTAACCTTAGGAACACCACAGTTGGCATCTATGCTTCCTTATCGTACTAAGGATAGATATTCTCTGGCTGGCTGATGGAGAATCCCAGTTTCTAGCTAATATGTGACATAGGGGATGTGTTATAAGAACACCAGGTTTCTGCCAAGGTGTGCACTGGTAGTGGGATAATAGCCAGCTGTGATTTAAGTGGGACTCTGACCTGGGTGGTGCTCTGAAAGGTCACAGTGGCAATTTTATTGCCACTGTGCAGGAAAACATGTATGATCTCCAGTTAGAAGAGGATGAAGACGTCCCACCCATAAAAGGCGGGCGTTCAAAAAAGGTCCTGGTATTTTATGAAGCTGTCTTTTAGATTTTACACACCAAACCTCTAGCCCTTTGGTTGAAGAAACGTGAGGACCAGAGCCAGATAAAATTGGCAGGACCCGAACAATTAAGTTCTGACATTTAGTTTCAGCTTTTGGTACCTGAGATGAAGTTCACCTCTTTAATACCTCAGTTGATGGGACTTTTATATCGTTAGTTCAATGGAACAACCAGGTGAGAGCCATTGCTGGAATAAGTCAATCGTGCCTCGATATCAAGAAAACTCTGGCCCCGGGAGGCATTTCACCGGAGCCATGGACTTAGGACGGCTGGAAAGCTAACAACCAATCAGGTCGCCAATTATGAAGCAAATTCTCGCTTCCGCAGGCACTGCCGAGGAGGCAGAGAACCTGTTCGTCAGCCGCGGTTGAGGCTGGTTTGCAGGAGGTCCTGGACCCCCGTTTTGGCGGTGCTGGCACTCCTGGGACATGCCGGCATAGTGCTGGCTCCGAACCGGCTACGGCTTAGCCAGAAGGGTCTACAGCCGAGTTTAACTCGGCCAACGGCTCCGACTGAGCCGGAACTACGCGTCCCTCGGTCTGACTACAATGAGATAAGGTACTAATGTGCCCCTCCAGAACAGCAGAATCCTGTCCTCCGCTGCGTTACAGTTACGCATTTCCTACAGGTATAAGAGTCTACATGATTGGACGGACGGTCTACGCTGCTGCATGCCGCACGATAAACACAGCACAAGGATGTCATGGTAACACTTGCATTAAATGCTGGAAAACATTTTTTATCAAGCTGACATGTCTGAGGCCACTTGAAGTTTGCTGCTTCATTTCAGTCCAGGTCTTTCCTCAGTGCCTCCGATCTCCGAGAAGGTAGCCCCAGATGTTAGACTCTGTTTAGCTCTCACTGTGTGCTGTATGTTTCCATATTCTGAACCAATAAAAATAGTCACTTTCACTTTCTGAACAGGAAGTGTTGAAGGAAAAGGTGCATCCCCAAAAGAAAGAATGATTTAGAAACTTGGGAGAGCTTTATATCTTCATTTGTTTATTTATTGAGTTAGTTACTCTGAGGGAGGCGTTAAACATTTCAGACGTCAGGTTTTTATCAGTTTTGTACAGCTGGTTTACTAATGTGTACTTAACATCACACCCCTTTAAGGGACTATTACCTGTTGCTTTGTGTAACTTCCCTTTAACCCTGTGTTTCCAAACGGAACCAGGCGGCGGCGCTCGCTGGAGTCTCTTCTGCTCCAAACCGACAAAGAAGAGCAGCGCCGCAAACATGGCGTCTCTGAATGACAGATCCGTTTGGGATGAGGTGGAGGTTTGTTTTTTGTCTCTGGGTTGTAGTGTGTTTTGAACAGGTTAAGGGTTTTATCTTTTACAGCTGGAACAGGAACAGAGACTCTCTCTGTGAGGCGGGTGGTTGAAGCTAACAGCATAAAGAAAGCATTCTTCTTGCTGCCAGTATGCTAACATTTGCAGCATGACTGCAGGAGATTTACAGCCTGTAATTGCGGAGGTTTAAGAAGGAGCCAGAATAGAAAGTAAGAAACTATGCCAGAGCACTTGAATAGTAATATTACACACAGTCTACCGACTGAATAACTAAATCCATTTTTGAGGCTTCTTGTTGTGTTTGAGGGAGAGCTAGCGCTGCTAGAGCTGCTAGTTTAGCCCGACAGCCTGTTACCCAGCATTTCAGGACTAAGAGTGAGGAATAAACAAGCATTCTGTCAGAAGTTACATAGTGTTAATTTTAAGTTGTTATTATTGTTTCGTTTCAGGTTTTATCAACTAGAGAAACTAATTTGAGGAGTTTTTGTCATTCTGCTAGTAACTATTACCCCTTCAGATTTAAAGCTTGTTTAGGCTAACGTCCTAAACTGCGCTCTGTAACACTAAAAGTGTGGAAAAGTACACCATCAGTAGAGGAGCGTGCAGTAGTGTGGAATGTAAAGTGTGTTGTTTTAGAATGCGGACTAGAGTATTTTTATCAAGCTGTATCTTACTTATGAAGTGGAGTAAAGCACTGAAAAAAAAAAAAAAACACTTGCCTACAAAAAAAACCTACCCAAAATGGGGTAGACTAAATTTAATAACTTTATACCCCCAAGACATTTTGAAATATTAAACATCATTGGATCTATTTTTGATAGTTCTTAATTAGAGAAGAAGGAACCAATAGCGTCACAAAATGTTTGATAATACAGTTGTTTTTGTCTCCCATTTCACACTTTGCACTGCCCTTAATGCACTTAAGCAGCAATTATAGTATGTGTTATGTGTGAATTATGTGTGTAATTTATGTTGATAACAGTCATATTACCAGCCCTGTCTAGAATGTTAATTAAAATGCTGAGCAAAGAGATTCACTATGGAACAAGATTTTAACTCATGTGTGTTTATCCAGACTATGATTGCATTGGATTAGAGCAGTTTATCTGAACATTAATAATAAAGGACAATATTAGTGACTGAAAAACAAAATCAATGCACTTTTCCACAATTTTACTTTAATGCCATTTCCACAAATTCAATGGAATATTTTTGCATACAGAAACACAAGATTACAAAATGATATCTATGTGGCTACTGTGATGGTTGTATTAGAAAACAGAATATATATTTGCCAGTGCATTTCTAACTATAAATACTGCATTATAAAATCATTCACCTTCATCAACATCTTTACCTGTGTGTGGGGTAAAACCTGCATGGTTTTTTTATGAAACATGTATGTTTTTTGCAGGATGGAATTGGTGAGGAGGTTCTCAAGATGTCTACTGAGGAAATTGTTCAGCGGACGCAATTGCTTGACCAGTGAAATTAAAGTAATTTTAGTGTTGCTCGAAAAAGAAGTGATTTTCCTCATTTCTCAGGTTAAGGGAATTCTACACTTATGACTTTTGTGATTTGTTACAGATCATGAAGAGTGAGGTCCTGCGAGTAACTCATGAGTTACAGGCAATGAAAGATAAGATCAAAGAAAGCTTACAGAGAAAATTAAAGTGAATAAAAACTCTGCCCCTGGCAATATAATGTTATGGTAAATAAGCTATTTTATAAACATATTCTTTCCAATTGACCAAATTTGTAGTCCAAATCCAGCGCAGCTAGAGTCAGAAGAAGAAAGCATGTGAATGCCTGGCCATCAACAGACATTGTACAACTAACATTACACTGAACAGACCATTTACACTTTTTCTTCAGACCTCCCAAGTTTTTAATTAATTTTAAATAGACTTGCTTGTTTTTCTTACAGTCATGCATAAATGGCTCTTTTTAGGTTTTGTTTTAAAGACCTTTATATTCCCAGCACAATTCATTTTGACACATTTCTTCAAACTTTGACAGATAGCATTAACTTAATGACTGTTGTCTCTGGTCTGTGGTTACATCCAAATGACTGCATTGGCTATGTCCAGTAACGGGAACTTATTTCATGAATTTTTACCCTCTACATTTTTTTGTATAAACAACTGACTCCCTGGGCACAGTTGTGTGCTCTTAAACTTTTTAGAGACAGTTAGTATTGAAACTCAGAGGAAATAGCTTTAAATGTACTGCAAAGTTGTCTTTTTAAAATATAAATGTGTCTTTGTCTTGTACAATAAAGGCAATTTTCTTGTGCCTCTGGGATTGTATTGTTTCTAAGAAATTGATGGTGATTGTTTGCTTTCTGTGTGATTCTCAGCTGCTGGATGTAGATCCAGATGACCAGGAAGAGGATGGTGCCAACATCGATCTGGATACTCTATGAAAGAAGTAAGTGTACATCAATCAAACATCCTAGAAGATGGGTGATTCAACATGTGTTAAAGCTACAATCCCTCTGTTGCAATCTAGCCACTGTGCAGCAATGGCAATGGGTAGGTTGTGGGATAGTATGTTTAGTCCTTTGCCAGTAGGTTGCCTAGAGATGTGAGCCAGCCTGTCACTGCCTCTGGCGCAGTCCATAACTGCCCCTGCTGCTGGTGTGTGTTTGTGTGCATGGGTTAAATGCAGGGAAGTCCAATTTTATTGTGATTGACTGTGCTGTGCTGTGTACTCGCAATGACAAATTGTCACTTTCACTTCATCTGTGCCACTCAAGAGATAGTAGCTGGTGATTAATTTTGTTCATTGTATGTAAAAGTACAAGCCGAAAAAGCTGAATTATCTCATCAGCTCTATTGTTTAATAATTGATATTGGTGTGTCTGAGTAGCCTCTTAATTATGTTGTACACCTGTAGACTTTTACTTCCTACCTGTGGTGAAAAAGCTGGTTGATGCTGAGAGAGCTGAAACACAGAATCTTGTAGTAAGTGGCTGTTTGTAGTAGTTGTTTTGTAAAGATTAAGATTTCCTGATCAGGTGTCTTATGACTGAGATTTTGTATTCTTGTGCAGGGTGTAAAGACTCCTACTTGATTCTGGAGACTCTGCCCACTGAGTATGACTCCAGAGTGAAAGCCATGGAGGTTGATGAAAGGCCTACGGAGCAGTACAGTGATATTGGTGGTTTGGACAAGCAGATCCAAGAGGTATTATTATAATAATGATACTTACTAATAATAAGTAGATTTAAAATGCATTTACCTTGATCCAATATGACAGTATCCATTTAAAATAATTAAGAGTAGAGTAGAGTAATCTTTTATTATCCCACGAATGGGAAATTTGGGCGTTACAGGGCTCTGTACAGTGACAGATGTACAGAAAGAATAGAAAAAGATATATAAGCTAAATTATAAGGAAAGAAGGGACAAGTACAGGAGAAAGGAGAAAGAAATTACAGGAGCTATAATAATAAATTATCTTTATAAATATATAAATATATAAATATATATACATATATACTATATTGCAAGATACATATACATATCTACCAAGAAGAATTATGTGACCAAATATACAGTACCACAGTAATAATACCACGATAATAAATGAGTTTTAAATAATTATAAATATATAAACAAACAAGTAGTAAGATAGAAATCTAATAATAATAATAAGACTGTACAATACAATAACAATATACATTAATAATAGTATATAATATAACATTACATTGCTTGTTTATTATTATATATTATGTTGATGAGTTGTGGAGTCTTATTGCTGCAGGTAGGAATGACCTCTTGATGTGTTCTTTCTTACACTGCGGGTGTAGAGTCTGCTGCTGGAACGAGCAGAATAAATAATTAAATAAAACATTGTATGATACAAAACAGACCCAAAACACAAGATTCTTAAAAGTACTATGGTCATAGCACCCTATCTTTATGGTTGAATAGCCAGATGGAAGACTTTCCTTAGCACAAATGCACATGAAAGCCTACGGGGACCCAAACGACATGTACAATGAGTTAATGACATCTTTTGTGCTGATGGAACAAAGTAGTTTGCCTCAATTCCCAACAATGTATGTGGGACTGGGGACTCGGGACTGGGCACTGAGCATCATAATGCCCACAGTAAACTATGGTGAAAGCATCATGCTGTGGGTAGGATGTTTGGTAATGGGATCTTGCAGACTAGTCAAGATGGATGCAGAAAATATAGAGCAATCCAAAGTGAAACCTTTTAATATGAATTTCATTGCTTGTAAAATTAGTTGGTATCTTACTTGTGTTTATAAGTGAAGTGTGTTAATAATCATGATCTGGTGTGTTTGTTTGTTGTAGCTGGTGGAAGCAATTGTCCTTCCTATGAATCATAAAGAGAAGTTTGAAAGTGGGCATCAGCCCCAAAGGTGTTCTGATGCTGGACCACCTGGTACTGGGAAAACCTTGTTGGCCAGAGCCTGTGCTGCCCAGACCAAGGTACTGAACACTGGTGCCCTTTTAAAAAAAAAAAAAAAAAAAAAAATCACCCCGCTTACACCAACAACACTGTAAAAGAATCTCAAAATTCAATTCAGAACTATTCACATGACTGACAGAGCAAAATAAAATGAGCCCTAGATTTTTCAAATGCACTGAAAAGTAAGAAGACAAAGAATCCTGTAAGAAGACAAAGCCTCCTGTTTTGTTGGATATTAAAACCTTCAACTACACTGGCTCCTAAAAGATGAAATTGGACTCCCTTGGGTTAATGTTGCTTAGAAGCAGTTATTTCATACGCATCTTTGATTCAGACTATTATGTAGATGGTGAATGATTTTACTGTTCCATAGTTGGCTTGCTTCTGTACTGCTGAATTCTTCAATTTTCTTGAATGATTGCAATACTTCCCTGGTCAGGGACTGAAGTTTTTGTGTTATTCTCAAATGTTCTAGTTTTTATTGATTTATTGATTTATTTAGTATTTATAACAACAAACTCACAAAATAACTATCTGCTTGAAATTTAGTATTTTGTGCACTGCCTGTGTTTCAATTGTCTCACTGTAATCTGTTTCTGCCTATCCTACCTCAATTTCAGGCAACTTTCCTGAAATTAGCTGGTCCTCAGCTGGTTCAGATGTTTATTGGAGATGGAGCAAAGCTGGTGTGTGATGCCTTTGCTCTGGCTAAGGAGAAAGCCCCTTCAATTATCTTTAGTGATGAGTTGGATGCTATTGGTACGAAGCGTTTTGACAGTGAAAAGGCTGGAGATAGAGAGGTGCAGAGGACCATGCTGGAGCTACTTAACCAGCTAGATGGCTTTCAGCCAAACATGCAAGTTAAGGTACACACCAAATTATTTGAGAAGATACCATATATGTCCTTTCCATAATTATTTGAAGTGTGTGCAATAATGTGTGTGTGTGTGTGTATATATATATATATATATATATATATATATATATACTATATATATATATATATATATAGCTATATACCTATGTAATGTGTAATAATATATGTGAAAAAAAGTGAAAGTAGCCCTTGTCATTCAGAGGTCATGGCACCAGCACACATGAACCTGGCAGAGTGGACCTCTGCATTTTAACCCATGCCTCAAACCCGTGCAGCAGTGAGCGCTATTAGCGCCCGAGGAGCAGTGATGAGACGGTACCTTGCTCAGGGTACCTCAGGGCAACCCTATTGGGAAGGTTTGAACCCCGATCCTCTGATCATGCGGCTAACACCCTAACCACTAGGCCACCGCTGCCCGACCTGCAGCTAGCCCGCGCCGCCGACCCATGCAGCAGTGGGCAGCTGTTGGCGCCGAGGAGCAGTGATGGGAGCTGCAGCAGGGCCTCGGGCAACCTATTGGAAGGAGTTTGAACCCCGATCCTCGATCATGCGGTACGCCCTAGCCCCATTCAGGCCACACGCTGCCCGACCTCTGCATTGCCCATACACTGCGTGCAGCGGTGGGGGCGCTATTAGTTCATGGGAGCAGTGATGGGGACGGTACCTTGCTCAAGGGTACCTCAGGGCAACCCACTGGGGTGGGAATCGAACCCACAATCTTCCGATGCGGGGCCAACTCCCTAACCACTAGGCCACCGCTGCCTATACGGCCTATACGCCGTATATTTATTATTAGTTTCTTTTAATTTCTTCCATTTTAAACATTGCAATTGGGCCATTGGGGTGGGGTGCTGGTGGTCTAGCGCTAAGGTACTCATCCACAGACCAGGAGGTTGCAGGTTCATATCACACCTCACACACTGCCATCTTTGGGTTCCTGAGCAAGACCCTTAACCCCAAGTTGTGCCAAGGGGATTGTCCCTGTCGTTAAGAAATGAATGAGCGTCAGCTAAATGCTGTTAAACATTGAACATTTTCTGTAATTACATTATCTGTTGTGGTTCCATAGCTTATTTGTTACTTGTCACTGTATATTTCAGGTAATAGCTGCCACTAACAGAGTAGACATTTTGGACCCTGCACTTCTACGTTCTGGGCGACTGGACCGCAAAATTGAGTTCCCCATGCCCAACGAGGAGGCTCGTGCACGTATCATGCAGATCCACTCTCGCAAGATGAATGTCAGGTACACATGGTTTTTCTGGGTCATTAATGCCAGTCCACAAGCTAAACAAATTAAGGTTAACAAAACAAACCTAAGATTAGCTCTAAAATGGCAGGTCTTGTAAGGTGTTCCCACTTTGCTGTGGTTAGTTTCTGCCAAAAAATGTCCAAGCTAGGCCAACCATTGACCAGATGGGTCATGGGTGCCCAAGAATCACTGATTAACTTGGGGAAAGAACACTATCCTGCCTTGACAATGGCTGCTCATAGTTCTGCCGATGGTAATGCTGGCTATGACAGAAAGAATTCTAGAGACAAAGTGAATTGCAGCTGGAAGCATGTGGGGCTGTGGCACTTCAAAGTCAGTGTTCATGCTGACCCCTTTCCACTTACCGAAGTGGCTTCAATGGGCACATGAGCAGCAAAATTGAATGATGGAAAAAGGTGATCCAATCTGATAAATCACATATTTTATATACTGTGTATAAAATATTACATTTTTCATTCAGCATACAGCTTTCATTCATAGCAACACTGTTTGTTAAAGGCAGTGGCCTCTTTCAGCAGGATAATGGTCTTTGACACACTGCAAAATTTAGTTTGAGTCTCATGACAAACAGTTCAAGGTATCGTCTGCTAGCATCTTCATTTCAGAAACTATAGCCCACCTTTTATAGGTCTTGTGGAATCCGTGCTTTTAGGAATCTGCCGTTTTGGTGGTACAAGGGAAGCCAACAGAGCATTTAGGCAGATGATTTTAATGTCATGTTTTGAAAGCTCCCCACTGTAATTTAACTTCGTATCACTTGTGTTTCCCAATCAATAGCCCTGATGTGAACTATGAGGAGCTGGCACGCTGCACAGATGACTTCAATGGAGCTCAGTGCAAAGCTGTGTGTGTTGAGGCGGTGAGTACTGTTCCAAGTTTTATTTATCTTGACCTTCCAGAGTAGTTAATATTCTACTGTTTTCTTACTAAAAAATACAACTGTAGCACTTCTGTAACTGTTTAGTTACAGAATTAGATTCATTCAGATTACATTCAGATGACTCATTTGAAATGGCACAAATATAATTTCAACCTGTAATGGGGCAGCAGTGTCTTATTGGTTAAGGACCAGGGTTCATGATTTAAAGGTTGTGGGTTTGAGTCCCATATGAGTAGGTTGCCCCGAGGTACCTTTTCAGCAATCCCTGCTTCCCAGGTGCTGCATATGGCTGCCCCCTGCTTCACATGGGTTGGATTAAATGCATTTTGTTGCTGTGTTCACAATGACAGTCACTTTCCAAAATCTAAACATAACGGTGGAAGTGTAACCTAAATGAGAACACTCCAATCTGGATCCAAGTGTAAGGAAGATGTCATCAGATTGAGCAAAGTGTGAACATAGCCTTGTTTAGCCCCCGTTTTTATTACATTTCATTCCACTTCATCAAAATGAGTGAGACAAAATGATTTTTGACTTTATGGTGGACTGGAACCACCTGTTTATATAGAGTTTTAATAGTTGTTTCTAGAATGCTAATAATAATAAATAGTGTAAAGTATTTAGTAGCAAACTGCTAAGTTAGCAGTTTAGAACAGACAGTCTGAAGTGATTGCCCTGGTGTCTGTGCTTATTCTATACTGTTCTATACTATTTCAGGGCATGATCGCTCTGCGCCGCGGAGCCACTGAGCTTAACCATGAAGACTACATGGAGGGAATTCTTGAGGTGCAGGCCAAGAAAAAAGCCAATCTGCAGTACTATGCTTAAATTGTTTGTGTGTGTGTGTGTGTGAGGGAGGGAGAGAGAGAAATTGTGTGTAGGTAAGAGGGGTCAGAAGTCAAGGTGAAGCATGGATTCAGCTGGGTGAACAATCTAAATTGAAACACATGAATTCAGCTAAGCTTGGACTGTCTAAGTGAAGACCATTTGGAGTATTTTTCAGTCTACTGTTGTGGTTATCAATCCATTGGAAAAAAAAATTAAACTTTTTCTCACAAACCAGCTTCTTTGTGGTTTCATCATATAAAATTGGAGATCTTAAATTTATGATCTGACAGGTATCAAAAATAAATTGGGTAAGAGTTGTGTATTTTTTGCACCAGTTTTGAAAGCCTCGGTTCATGTTAACATTCTAAGTGAAAGGAAAAAGGAGGTACACACTAAAGTACAGAGGCTTAAGAAATGTCCCTGGTAGAAGCAGAAGTACTGATCTTTCCTTAAATAAAAGTCCTGAAATGTAATCAGAGTAAACAAATAAAAAGTGGAAAGAATCCTTTCTTGTGGCCCTTTCTGTTTAAAGCTACCTGAACCTAAATGATACAATATAAAGACAATAATGAAAATAATGAACATGTCTGTTTTCTATGATGCATTTTTTACATTTTGGTCAGCTGTTATGCATGATCTGAACCAATCGATAGCCCAAGGGTTCGTCTTTTCTATTGCCTTTAGTCTGAAATTGATCTTGATGTTGGAAAGAGGTGTAATGATTTAAAATAAAAACCATGAATATGCCACCATTTACATTTATGGCGTTTAGCAGACACTCATCCACTTCCTTAGCAACTTCCATTTCCTAATTACATGAACCCCCTGGAGCAACTAAGGGTTAAGGCTTTTGCTCAGGAACCCATTGGTGGTAGTGCTGGAGGTGGGATCTAAACTTGGGACCTTTTGGTCTATGGGCAAATGTTCTACTACTACACCACCACCACTTTAAAATGACTGCAAGCCACCGTGATAGTGGTCACATTTACATTCATGGCATTTAGTAGATGCAAATGCCCCAAAATGCTTTGAAAATGTAAGGAGTAAAATGTACAGATATTTGTGTTAAAAAGAAAGGAGTTCAAGTAGAAAGTCACAGGCAATACAGATACCTCAAACGTGTTAAATACATAAAATAAATACTTGGTTTTTGTTACTTGCTTAAAACAAGAACACAGCATAGAACGTCTTGGAATTTTATTCAGGTTTAAATGCACAATTTCCATTTCAGTTGTTTTTAAGATACACGTTTTCACTGTAGAAGATGCTTTTTTTTTTCTTTACACATTGAAAATTCATTTGACAAAGGGTGCCAAAACTTTTTATATGATCCATTTCACATGTACACAATAGGGTTTAACAAAGCCTTTGGAAAAATAAAAAGCTATTTATTTACATAATCATCCCATTTACCATCACAAACTGGTAATATATAATCTATCATCATGTAGAGTTTTGCACATTTCCTGCCAGTTACGTCATTTCACTTTTGCACTCAATAAAAGATGATGCAACTAGAAATCAGTGTCACTGTCCTCGATCTGTTTTTGGGGAAATGCTGGAGGGATTCAGTTAATGGCATGTGCACTAGTTCATGGGAAAAAGTATAACTTGATCATTCCTGACTTACCATTCCCACACAGTGTGTTTACTGACGTTCTGTGAATGTGCATTCTTGCCAGTGGAAACACTTATACAAACATAAACCACAGTAAACTTGATATCATTATTACATGGAACTATTTGAAAAATTGTATGGTGAGAAGAAAACAGAATTATAAAAGAAATAAATGGAAGAAAAATAAAAATGATAGATAACAATGTCATCCAGCCTACATTAGTAAATCTATTTGACATTTTATACACTGGTTCAGGCAAGTGTGTAAGTTAGGGCTTCAAATTCTGACCCAGAATCCAGTTTCTAGTCCTAGATTTTGTAATCAAGCATGAAACTAGTTTGCTGGGTATCTGTGACCATCTAACATTTTAAAAACCCATTCATGGTCTATAGAATTCTCTGCCTAGCTTATTAACAACCCCTCCAGTGTTTCTTTGAGGCAAAAAAATCAAATCTTCAAACATTTCCACCTAGCCCAGATGTAGTTTAACAGTCTAGACATTTTAAAAATGCAGCTGCAGGGGTAACAAATAGTACTAGCTAACAAACACATACTATTTACTTAATTTTTCTTGCCACTTGTACAATAATAAAAAAAATACCCGAATTGCTTAAATCATTTCCATAAATAAATATCCCCAAATTTTTATCACGAACAACTCATTGACTAGCAAATGAACTGGAGCAGTTGTGCTGTATGCTTGAAAACAACTCATCAGTGGGTTGCCAGGTTCAGGATTATTACTGAATTAAAGACTATGTTATAGCAGGTGCAGGGAGGTTGGCCTCCAGAGACAGAGTCTCAAATTAAGGGCCCAAAAAGCACCTTCAAAAAACATCTCATACTTGGTTATGCTTAAGTGAATTGTAGGATTATGTTGGATGATTCATAACATCCTCTGAACTTGTCTTCTTTTGGAATCTGCTGAAGGCTGGGATCCCCCCCCAGTCAACTTAGCAAAATATCCCTGAACTCCTAATTGAACCATTGGTCTATTTTTTATTCACGGGCAACTTGAAAGCTGAGCAGCAGCCTTTTAAAGCCTTTCAAAGTATTCTTCTTTAGACGTTCCCTTGTTGTGGTTGTGTTCTCTCCCCCCTGTGTCACACCCAACCACTCTGCCAGGCTCTTCATCCTCTTCCACTTCCTCTTTTGTCCCTGATAGCATTGCAGAGCTTTTGCTGGGAGTCTCTCTCTCCCTCTTGACTCTCTGTCTGGTATTTCTCCTCCACGTGTATTGAACCACACTTCTGCAACGTTGATGGAAGGCTGGGTCGCAGCAGGCATAGAGCAGAGGGTTAAGACAGCTGTTGACGTAGCCAAGACAGATGGCGTACGGGTGGGCCGCTACCAACCAGCGGTCAAAGCTGCAGGAGTAGGGCAAGAGATCCAGTTCCACCAAGGCTGAAAGGGTTTTGTTGACGTGGAAGGGCAGCCAGCAGAAGAAGAAAGCCAAGACAAGGGTGATGATGACACGGAGGAGCCTGCGCTGCCGCTGACGGTTAGGACGTGGACCCAGGCTGAAGTGTCGGAATAGGAGATGCCCAAGGGAGCAGTAACATATTAGTAGAATGATGAGAGGAAGCAAAAAACCCAGTAGTGTAGACTTAAGGCCTAGCGCAGCTGACCATATCAGCTCTGCTCGCTCCCTTGCCACAGGGTCCAGGTCTGCAGAGATCACGGTGGAGTAGTCCATGTCACACAAGCACAGCTCTGGTCTTCCTTCACTGACATCTTCCAGCCAATCACCATCATCCCCCGTATCCAAGTGTACTTCTCGGACGGATCGTAGAAGCAGAGCAGGGAGTGCTAAGCTACAGGCCAGTACCCACACCATCCCTACCTCCCAGCAAGCCCTTGCTGAGGCTCGACCCTGCACGCTGTTGTTGCTGTTGCTGCGGGTAATCACACAGTAGCGCTCAACACTAAGTGCAGTCAGGGAGAATACACTGGCATACATGTTTAATGCAACCAGGTAGCTGCTTGCACGGCAGAGGGCACCACCAAATGGCCAGTGGTAGTCCAAGGCCGTGTAGACTGCCCACAGAGGAAGTGTCATGACAAAGGCCAGGTCAGCCAGGGCCAGGCTGGTGATCAAGGACTCTGTTACAGAACGTGAAGTGGAGGACGGGCCTTTGGAAGGTTCCCGAGGCTGCTCCACCTGGGGGTTCCTGCGGCCTCTGCCGCGGCAGTCCAAGTATGCCCACAGCACTAAGCCATTGCCAAGCATGCCAGCAATGAAGGCAAGGAGATAAACAACTGGAATTACTACACGTGTTGCACTCCATTCGCTGTAGTCGCATTGCGGGAGGGGGGACTGGGAAGCAAAGGACCACTCTAACTCAGACATGGAGAATGGCAGCCACTATGCTACTAGGTTTGTCCTAAAGTATAGATAGAGAATACATGAATATATGAATTCCTAGGTTGATTTATTTCTAGCGAGGATTGTTAATTATTGGCACTCCCTGTCTAAACAGATTAACCTTGTGATTTGATTAAGTTAATCTATTCCTATATAAACTTGCTTTAAAATATCAGTGAGGTTCATGGATCATGAATCATGAATCTTCTTGTTTTTTGCAGAAGTTTCTTTTCTTGCCTGCTGGAAAGATGGGCTGCAAGGGTTAATGTGCTGACAGCACTTTTAATTCCATCTCCCTCTCAAACCTCAGCAGAGCATCCTGCAAAAAAGTGTGAACACTGCAATGGATTGTCTTGAAATAAACCACAGTGAAGTAGTAGTAACTAATTAGACAATAAGTACCATAGCAACCAGTCATGCCAAGTATAATATAAGAGGACAATACGATTATTTGAAAATTGGCTGCCTTTTTGACCTCAGCTTGATTTCTACTATCATTCTGTACTGCTGGAAAAATAACCCATTTAATTCCCTTTTTATATAAACATTCTTTAGGCAGTATTCTGTAGGGAAATTATAACATAGTAAATTAAAACATCATCAACATTTTAAAAGATTGCAAATAAAAATTACAATTATTAAAAATAAAAAATTTACTTTTTTTTTACCTGATCAATGTCTTGTCTTGCTCTTCCTTCACCTTTTCTCCTCCACTTCCACCTATTTCTCAAAAGGTTTTCCACAGCTATGTTTTCTGTTGTCTTTATCTTCCTCTTGCCTTCACTGTAGGATGGGATCCACTAAGGATGTTCTTTTAGGTCGACAAAGGAATCCCCTCCTTAAGCACCCCCCCCCCCCTTCACCCTTTCACCCCCTCCTTTGCTTTGCTATCGGACCACCCTTGTTGGAGTTTTGTTACTTTCCCAAATAGGAGCTGAGCGTTTACAGAGCTCCTTTCACACTAGAGGTGTGAAAGGAGCTCTAGTGTGAAAGGAGCTGTGTGCACACACCTCTAGTGTGAAAGGAGCTGTGTGCACACATGACAATGCCTTTAACGCCACCAAAGACAAACTGTCTCACAACCACTGCAGTGTAACTCAGCAAATACAGCACTCAAATCCTCCCCCACTTTCTGTCAACAAACCCAGTAAAATATAAAACACATAGATTCAATTCAAATGTTGAATTGTTAAAAAAAAAAACAAGATATCAGTACATTAAAAAGCCCACATGCTACATCTGCCCAGTTTTCACCCTAATGTCCACCTATGATGTTTGATTTTGCTTTGCAAAATTATTCAATTCAATTTATTCTTATATAGTGCCTTTTACAACACAGTTGCCCCAAGGCACTTTACAATGGTGGTGGATGGTGGAACAGGTTACAGTGATGGATGTTAAAGCCGGACAACTACGAAGGAGAGGAACCAAAAACTCCACTATGTGGAGAAAAAAACCTCTGAGGGTCCAAGGTCAACCGGCTACCCAACCCCCTTGGGTATACTAACAGTACAAAGTTAGTTTGGTTTTAAACTCCAGGATCAGTGAGTCCCAAGTTTCTTCCAGGTACCGATGAGCTGCCAGGGTCCCTTGGCGCATCAGATGCATCACACAGACCAGATGGTAGCTCGGCATTGGACTCAGGTGATGATCACAGCGGGCCCACCCGGACATGTGGGGAGAGAAATGGAATGAGAGGGTCAGTAATGAGCAGGATCCAGTAGTGACAGACACAGAAGTGAAACAACAGTGCGATGGCATGTACAGCAGCACCAGCGACATTAGTAATGGTGCACTATGATGATTGGTGCGGGTAAGCTAAACTAAAGAAGTAAGTCTTCAGCCGTGACTTAAAGACTGAGACTGAATCGGCATCCCGTACAGAAGCAGGCAAGCTGTTCCACAATCTAGGGGCCCTGTAACTGAAAGCTTGTGCTCCAATACATTTATTTATGCGAGGGACAATTAGGAGATCTTTTTCTGGGATCTAAGTGGGCGATTAGGTGTATAGGCATTAAGCAGTTCGGTTAGGTATATTGGGGCAAGACCTTTAAGTGCCTTGAAAGTTAAGAGGAGGACCTTGAAGTCAGCCCTGTACCTAACAGGAAGCCAGTGAAGCGAGGAGAGTATGGGAGTTATGTGGTCGTACTTCCTGCTCCTGCTAACAATCCTAGTGGCTGTGTTCTGAATGCACTGTAGGGTGCTTAATGTGCCCTGAGAGCTTCCAGAAAGTAGGGCGTTACAGTAATCTAATCTACTGTATACAAATGCATGTACTACTTTTGCCGTGTCTTCCATTGACAGAAAACGTCGTAGTTTGGCAATGTTCCGAAGGTGCAGGAAGCATGTCTTCGCAACTGCATTAACATGGGGATTAAATGAAAGATTTGAATCGAAAATAACACCAAGGTTACTAACTGAAAACTTCAACCCTGCATCCCGGATATGCAAAATGAAGTTGGCCCTTTCTACATCACTACTATAAAACAAGAGCAGCTCAGTTTTTTTGGGGTTTAGTGAGAGGAAGTTGTTATTCATCCAATCCCTAATATCACTGAGGCAGCTAACCAAAAGTGCGGTTGATGCTTTGTACATGATTTAACGAATGGTATGGCTGGTGTCATCAGCGTAGGAGTGGTAACTAACATTATGCTTCCATTGTAATGGTGCTAATTAGAACATGTAAGAGGGAGGAAGAGCACTGGGCCCAACAACACCGACCCTTGTGGGACTCCATAGTTAACTAGTGACATAGGTGAGAGGGTGCCATAATCATCCATTTGGATGAAGTAGTAACGATTTGTGAGATAGGAGTTGAACCATTTAAGGGCTGTTCCACTAATGCCGACAGTGGAGTGAAGCCTATTTACTAAAATGGAGTGATCTACCGTGTCAAACGCAGCACTAAGATCTAAGAGAACAAGAACAGTGATGTTTCCTGCATCACTTGAGACCATTATATCATTCACCACTCTAGTTAGAGCAGTTTCTGTGCTATGGCCGTGCCAGAAGCCTGATTGGAATTTATCTAAGAGGTTATGCGTGTCTAGATATGACTGCAGTTGTCTCGCAACGAATTTTTCCAGAATCTTAGAGAGAAACGGGACATTAGATGCTTCCGGAAAGAATGGTCGGAACAAAGTTTATTTAAGGAGTGGACCAGTACAGAATCAATGTCAAGTCCATATGAGATAATTAGATCTAGCATGTGTCCTTGTACATGGGTAGGTCCTGATACATGCTGAGTGCAACCGACAGAATCGAGGAGCGTTAAGAAGCTTTTGCACCTGCATCCGTCTCTGTATCAACATGTATGTTAAAGTCGCCTAGCATCACGAATCTAGAAAACCTAACAACCAAGTCAGAGAGCAGATTGCCAAATTCATTAATAAAGGCAGCATATGGTCCTGGAGGTCTGTAAATTAATAGGATATGGAGCGCTAAATCAGATCTAATGCTTAGCAGCATCACTTCAAATGTATGGAAGCTCTCAGTGGTTTTTGAATCAACCTTAAATGATTCATCAAAAATTGCAGCCAGGCCACCACCACGTCCTGCTGAGCGTGATTTGTGTAGGTACGAGAACCCATAGGGGGAGGCTTCTACTAAGGGGATGGTGTCAGTGGGTCTAAGCCAAGTTTCAGTCAGTAGACAGATATCTGACTTTGTGTTGAGTACCATTTCATTAATAAGCACTGCCTTGTTTCCTAAGGAGCGAATATTCAGCAGTGAACATTTGATTTTATTAGGACGCTATGTTTTATTTGTTTTTATGATGGGTACTGTGAGCAGGTTACCAGCGCAGGAGCCCCTAGATTGGCATCTATACTGCTTCCTTATCGTACTAAGAATAGATATTCTCTGGTAATGGTGAGAGAAGTCTGGTTCTAAGCTAATGTGTGACATAGGGGATACCGTGTTATAAGGAACCTGGGTTGCTGCCAAGAGTGTACTGGTAGTGGGATAATAGCCAGCATGTGATTTAAGATCACAGGACTGCGACCTGGGTGGTGCTCTAAAGAGTCACAGTGGCAATTTTGCTGCCATTTTTTGGGAAAGCATATATGATCCTCTCCAGTTAGGATGAAGACCGTCCCTTTTATAAAGGCCAGGCTGTTCCCAAAAGAGTTCAATTATAATGTGAATAGAATATAAGTATGTTTTTGAGAATGAAATCATAGTTGGTATTTAAACATAGGCATAAAGAGCATCCTTTTGTTTTTAAACGACAGTGTTTGCAAAATGAAAGTGGAAAAAAGTGAAATTGACTATTTTGCCACTATGAAATACAACGTTTAACTAATATTCAATTAAATATTTATTGAATGTAACTGAACCTTAAGTTGAATATATGTTTATTTCATCTATCACTTTTCCCAGTTTAAACCCTAACTTTAATCCAAAACTTACATCTAAACCCACACTGTGTGCACAATTATTAGGAGTTTATTTTAGAATTATTAGGAGTAAGGTCAGGTGAGGAAGGGGGCCATGTCATTATTCTTTCATCTTTAAAGCTTTCCCTGGTGAGACACGCAGTGGAGAACGTCCATGCATGTGATGGAGCATCATCCTGCATAAAAAGCTTGGTCTTCTTGAAAGACACAGACTTTTTCCTGAACCACTGCTTGAAGAAAGTGTCTTCTTAAAGCTGGCAGTAGGTTTGGGTGTTGATTTATCTCACAAACCGTTATTACTTCATCCAAATGGATGATTATGGCACCCCCTCACCTATGTCACTAGTTAATTATGGAGTCCCACAAGGGTCGGTGTTGGGCCCAGTGCTCTTCTCCCTCTACTTGCTCCCATTAAGTACTATTATACGGAAGCATAATGTTAGTTACCACTCTTACGCGGATGACACTCAGTTATAATTATCTGTTAAATCATGTGATGAAGCATCACCTGGCACTTTAATTAGTTGCCTCAGTGATATTAGGGATTGGATGAATAACAACTTCCTCTCACTTAACTCTGAAAAAACTGAGCTGCTCTTGTTTTGTAGTAGTGATGTAGAAAGGGCCAACTTCATTTCGCATATCCGGGATGCAGGGTTGAAGTTTTCAGTTAGCACTCTGGCACATAACCTTGGTGTTATTTTTGATTCAAATCTTTCATTTAATCACCATGTTAATGCAGTTGCGAAGACATGCTTCTTGCAGCTTCGTAATATTGCCAAACTACGGCCTTTTCTGTCAATGGAAGACACGACAAAAGTAGTACATGCATTTGTATAAAGCAGATCAGATTACTGTAATGCCCTACTTTCTGGAAGCACTCAGGGCACATTAAGCACCCTACAGCGCATTCAGAACACAGTCGCTAGGATTGTTAGCAGGAGCAGGAAGTATGACCACATAACTCCCATACTCTCCTCGCTTCACTGGCTTCCTGTTAGGTACAGGGCTGACTTCAAGTTCCTCCTTTTAATCTACAAGGCACTTAAAGGTCTTGCCCCAATATAGCTAATTGAACTGTTTAATGCCTATACACCTAATCGCCCACTTAGATCCCAGAATAAATATCTTCTAATTGTCCCTCGCATAAATAAATGTATAGGTGCACAAGCTTTCAGTTACAGGGCCCCTAGATTATGGAATAGTTTGCCTGCTTACGTATGGGATGATGAATCAGTCTCAGTCTTTAAATCACGGCTGAAGACTTACTTTTTTAGTCTAGCTTACCCGCACCAATCACCATAGTGCACCACTACTAATGTCGCTGGTGCTGCTATACATGTCATTGCACTGTATTGCTTCCTTTCTGTGTCTGCCACTACTGGATCCTGTTCATTACTGACCCTCCCCTCTCCATTTCTTTCCCCACATGTCCGGGGGGACCCGCTGTGGTCATCACCTGAGTCCAATACCAAACTCCCAACTGGTCTGTGCTGTGCATCTGATGCGCCAAGGGATCCTGGCAGCTCACCAGTACCTGGGGCTGCGCTCGACTTGCTGAGCCTGGGAAGCAGTTTAGGACTCTGTACTGATCCTGGGGTTAAACCCGAACTAACTTTGTACTGCTAGTATACCCAAGGGGGTTGGGTAGCCAGTCAACCTTGGACCTTCAGAGGGTTTTTTTTTTCTCCACACAGTGGAGTTTTTGGTTCCTCTCCTCCGTAGTCGTCTGGCTTTAATTTCTAGCCTTCAGTTTTTAGACCATGACTATAACCTATGTCTACCATTTATGTAAAGTGCTTTGGGGCAACTCTGTTGTAAAAGGCCTCCACCTTGCTGGCTTCTGAGTGGAAGTGGAGCTCTGCGCCTGTTACTGATCCAGCCATGGGCCTGTTCATCTGGTCCATCCAGAGTTTCTGTCATCTCATCAGTCAACTTATGTGTCTTGTTAAGTGGTGGTCAGGTTTCAGTGTCCCTTTCCTTGACTATGTCTCTGAGCACTGAACACCTGCTTCTGGACACTCCAGGTAATTGCAGTTCTGGAATATGACAGCACTGGAGGATCATGGGTTCCTGGTAGCTTCACGTTTGATTCTTTTCAAATCTTTGACAGTTAATTTGACATTTTTTTTCAACACATTTCCTGTGATTCTATTGACTATTTGCAATAAACCGTTTGATGGTTTGAGTGCTGCATCATTCTTTTACAAGACTTTTTACAATTTTTGATGTTTCAGAGTGAGTTATATGTCTTTTTTGGCCCATTTTGCATTAGGAAAAGAAGCTGCCTAATAATTATGCACACCTTGACATAGAGTGTTGATCTCCATAGGCCACGCCTCCCTCATTACACAAATACACATCACCTGATTTGCTTAAATCCAATTAGCATTCAAGTTTTTACACAACTGTGCAAAAATTTTAGGCAGGTGGTCTAGAGGTAGGGTACTTGCCTACGGACCTCTGGATCAAGAGGTCCCCGGTTCAAATCCCACCTCTAGCACTACCACCACTGGGTCCCTGAGCAAGACCCTTAACCCTGAGTTGCTCCAGGGGGACTGTCCCTGTAATTAGGACATGGAAGTCACTCTGGATAAGAGCGTCTGCTAAATGCAGTAAATGTAAATGTAAAATATAAATAATGATTGTTTATTTTTATCTATTTACAAAATGCAAAGTGAGCGAACAAAAGAAAAATCTAAATCAAATCAATATTTGGTGTTACTACCTTTTGCCTTCAAACCAGCATGAATTCTTATAGGTACACTTGCACAAAGTCAGGGATTTTGTAGGATTATAACCAGGTGTATGATCAACCACTTTTACCAAACAGGTGCTATTGATCATCAATGTCACATGTAGGTTGAAATACAGTCATTAAATGAAACAGAAACAGCTGTGTAGGAGGCTTAAAACTGGGTGAGGAACAGCCAGGATGTGCTGTTCAAGCTCTTTTGAAGAAGCACAAAGAAACGGGCAACGTTGAGGAACGTAGACGCAGTGGTCGGCCAAGGAAACTTAGTGCAGCAGATGAAAGACACATCAAGCTTATTACCCTTCAAAATCGGAAGATGTCCAGCAGTGCCATCAGCTCAAAACGGGCAGAAACCAGTGGGACCCAGGTACACCCATCTACTGTCCAGAGAAGTCTGGCCAGAAGTGGCCCTCATGGTTGCAGCCAAAAAGCCATACCTCCAATGTGGAAACAAAGCCAAGCGACTCAAGTATGCATGAAAACATAGGAACTGGGGTGCAGAAAAATGGCAGCAGGTGCTCTGGACCAATAAGTCAAAATTTGAAATATTTGGCTGTAGCAGAAGGCAGTTTGTTTGTTGAAGGGCTGGAGAGCGATACAATAATGAGTGTCTGCAGGCAACAGTGAAGCATGGTGGAGGTTCCTTGAACATTTGGAGCTGCATTTCTGCAAATGGAGTTGGAGATTTGGTCAGGATTAATGGTGTTCTCAATGCTGAGAAATTCAGGCAGATACTTATCCTTCATGCAATACCATCAGGGAGGCGTATGATTGGCCCCAAATTTATTCTGCAGCAGGATAATGACCCCAAACATACAGCCAAAGTCATTAAGAACTATCTTCAGTGTAAAGAAGAACAAGAAGTCCTGGAAGTGATGGTATTGCCCCCACAGAGCCATGATCTCAACATCATTGAGTGTGTCTGGGATTACATGAAGAGACATGAAGAGACATTACATGAAGAGAGTGAGGAAGTCTACATCCACAGAAGATCTGTGGTTAGTTCTCCAAGATGTTTGGATCAACCTACTAGCCGAGTTCCTTCAAAAACTGTGTGCAAGTGTAACTAGAAGAATTGATGCTCTTTTGAAGGCAAAGGGTGGTCACACCAAATATTGATTGGATTTAGATTTCTCTTTTGTTCATTCACTGCATTTTGTTGATTGATGAAAATAAATGATTAACACTTCCATTTTTGAAAGCATTCTTTGTTTACAGCATTTTTTCACACCTGCCTAAAACTTTTGCACAGTACAGTATATGGTTTATATATGCATAAAATGCATAAAATTATGATATGGTCAACATACTCACTTGCCAAATAATTGTGCACAGTGTAATCCAAAAAAAAGGTTTGTGGAAAAGGTTTAAGTAATATATATTTAGGATAACACAGTGGGTATGCTTTCAGTGATAAAATGGTAAAGTGCTTTCCATACTGATGATTCCGAATAGAATTCAAGGAATCACTTTAAATTTATTCCTTACAAACACTGCACTGCTGTGTCTAATCTTTTCTTAGTCTCCAAAATGTAATGTCATATTTATCAGGTTTACTGGCCCTGAAGGAAACTAGATTAAAGGCTAACCAAACACTACACATGTCCACTTCCATCACAGACAAAAATGTCTCATCCAAGAAAGGGGGTTAAGCTAAGGTGGATGTTAAAATGTCACATGTCCACACTTCTAAGACAGATGTCATTTTTTCATTTCAGGTTTATGCTCCACGCACTGGAGGAAGAGAAGTAATACAATCATTTATGCATTGATTGATTGATTGATTGATTGATTGATTGATTGATTCAGTCATTCATTCATTCATTCATTCATTCATCTCAGCTGCTTATTCTAACTAGGATCATGTTCCCAAAATGTGAAAAAAAAGTCTTTTTTAGATAAAAGTAAGTTTCAATTGTTTCAATCATTTTTAATGTTTTCTACCATGAATTGATGAATTGGTAATGTTTAAATTTTTTAATTTTTATCATAGAAGCACCAGCTGATGGCGCCAAAAGATAAAAAATATATATGTGAAGCTTCATAAAGCTTAAAGAACATCCCCTATTGTAAAACATTTGACATTAAGAATATATTTAACTCTTAAATATACAGGAATATCTGTTTTTGGGGTACATTTTACATTTCAGCTTTTCATTTCAGCAAAGCAGGAGCTCATTTGATAAGTTATTTAAGGTTAGGACTAAGTGATTAAATGAGTAGACTCAGATGAGCTCCTGCTTGTTCGAATGAAAACCTGCAAACACCATGGCCCTTTGTTGAGAAGACTGGACACCCTGCTCCGATGGGTAAACATTTGAAATAAAGCAATTGTAAATGAACCTGTGTGTGTGTGTGTGAGAGAGAGAGAGAGAGTGTGTGCGTTTGTGTGTGTGTGTGTGTGTATGAGAGAGAAAAACCAACCGAGACAAAACAGCACGCTGTTTACAGGGCTGTAAATGTGTGATGTAGAGCAAATGTTTAAAGAACCATTGCTGCCACCCACTCAGCAAAACTAACATTCTTGCATTTTCATGTAATATGTGCAACGGTCAGAGAAAGAAGGTGCACCGGATAAGTTTTGCCTTTATTAACACAAACTAAGCCCATACTTCCACCACCACACTGAGATCTTTTTTCAAATGCAGCCAAAAGTTAAGGCCCAACCTGACATTAGCTTACACAGCCAAAGTTTAATTTAACCCAGTTACTTCCTTATGAAACATGTCCTCATCTCCTTTGTCCCACATGTCCTCTGAGCTTGACTAAATACACATTTTAAGACATACTTTATATGGATTAAATCACCACTACAAGGTGAGTTTGTAACTTTTACATTTAATTTAATTTAAATGTTTAAATGGGTTTAAATATTTCCAAAGTCTAATTTCATCCAATCTTCATTTATCTTTGTTTTGCTGTTGATGTAACTTAGCAAATGTACACAAAAAGGTAAATGACCGGACTTTTAACTTTGTTTTACTTGAGCTGTTTCAATCTCTACTTTATAGCTAACACATAATAAGCCTTTTCCCCTCCACTTTCCTGTTCACTGGTCAAACAAGAAAAGGATGTTTATCAGTTGGCACAATGAACCTGCTGATTTAAGTGCATGTAAAAAGGATCATGAAAAAAGAAGCAAACAAGAAAACAACCACAAAATAACGATCCCTTGTTGTTTTTCTGAAATCATGTGGAAGACTTCCCTAATTAACAAGGAAAAAGGAAGCCATGGCTGGGGTGAAATGAAGTTGAAAAAGAACCACTGTTACTGTTTACAGTGTATTAAACTACCCCAAGCAGTGTTTGTGTTGCTCGAGTTCCTGAAGATGCGTAAAATGTTGTGTTTATGTTGTGTTAAGTTATGGTTGATCGAAAGCATATTTGTGGGCAACTGAAGAACAATAACATTTTGTTAAATGAAAATCAGAATAAATTTTAAAGTGTAATTTGAAGTGCATTTGTAGAACATAAAATGCTTATTTATTTAAAATACTTTTATTGTTTCTATGCTCTTCATACTTAAGTAATCAAGTAGTGCTGGTTCTGCAACTTGTGCACCCAGGGGTAGTTGACATGTATTCTCCTGAGTAAAATAAGCAAAGAAAGGGAAATGAATATGCAAATAAACTGATGATGAAGAAACCAATGCTTTCCAGGAGTAAATTTGCCTGAACTTTAATGTGAAGGCATTAAAATATATATGATGATACTGAAGGAAAAGGCAGACCCTAAGCCGACACTCTGTCTAAATGGACTGTTGAGTTTGGTGCGTTATCTCATTTGTGGCTTTGTCAGCCTTGTTTATAATAATTTGATACTCTACAGTCTTTATTCCATACTGCCATTGTGAAAGGTCTATGGTTCACTGGAAAGGTCTGTGGTTCACTAGTTCCTGGATTTCTCCGGTTCCTCTATGGTTCGGAGGTTACTGTGTTCATAGATGGTTTGCACTCTCAGTTCTGTGACAGTTTTATGTTAGCGTGTTAAGTTATTTTTGCTTTGTCCTGTCTAGAACATCATCTTTGTTTAAAATGCATACTTTACTAATAGCATTTGTGGAGCATTATGGGAAGCTGTATGGCCATGCAAGTGTGCATAGCATTTATGTACCGATGCACCTGAAGAAAAAGTGCATGGATAGCTTGATGATATCTCATTTCAATTAAAAACTTTATATGTGAGCTGAATGATTTGAAGAGAATGATTTGAATACTACATGCACCCCTAGCACAGGTATTCAGAAGGCTGACTGAGACTGAGACTTTGATACCTTCATCAAAAAAATAAATAAATAAATGAAAATAAATACACACACACACACACACACACACACACATATATATATATATATATATATATACAGTACTGTGCAAATGCTTTAGGCAGGTGTGGAAAATATGCTGTAAACAAAGAATGCTTTCAAAAATGGAAGTGTTATTCATTTATTTTCATCAATCAACAAAATGCAGTGAATGAACAAAAGAGAAATCTAAATCAAATCAATATTTGGTGTGACCACCCTCAAAACAGCATCAATTCTTCTAGGTACACTTGCACACAGTTTTTGAAGGAACTCGGCTGGTAGGTTGTTCCAAACATCTTGGAGAACTAACCACAGATCTGTGGATGTAGGCTTCATCACATCCTTCTGTCTCTTCATGTAATCCCAGACACACTCGATGATGTTGAGATCAGGGCTCTGTGGGGGCCATAAGATTTGATGCTGGTTTGAAGGCAAAAGGTAGTAACATCAAATATTGGTTTAGACTGATTTAGATTTTTCTTTTGTTCGCTCACTTTGCATTTTGTAAATTGATAAAAATAAACAATCATTATTTATATTTCTGAAAGCATTCTTTGTTTACAGCATTTTTTCCACACCTGCCTAAAACTTTTGCACAGTACTATACATATATATGTATATAACAGGAAATACTGATCTAGAATAATAGATTATTATATATATATAATATATTATATATATATATATAATTGTTTAGTTGAAAGGCCTATGTTGTCTAACATTAGAGCTTAATGGTCAACCAAATAGCCCAAACAGCCATTTAGTTCATATGTATATTGGCCATGGACACTATTCTACAGTGGTTTTAGTAGTTATAGTCCACAATAAGTTAAACTGTCCTAAACCACACTACAATCTTCACAGCCTTAAGCTCAAAAACAGCAGGATTATTTGAGAGAATACTGAACATATACCCTCTATAATGGGACATATTTTGTAAATCCGTTCATACATTCTCTAACAGATGCCTAAGGAATTTAAATTCAATTCAATTCAATTCAATTTATTCTTGTATAGCGCCTTTTACAACAGAGTTGCCCCAAGGCATTTTACATTGGTGGTAGACCAGGTTACAGTAATAGAAGTTAAAGCCGGACGACTACGAAGGAGAGGAACCAAAAACTCCACTGTGTGGAGAAAAAAAACCTCTGAGGGTCCAAGGTCGACTGGCTACCCAACCCCCTTGGGTATACTAGCAGTACAAAGTTAGTTTGGTTTTAAACTCCAGGATCAGTAAAGAGTCCCAAGCTGCTTCCCAGGCTCAGCAAGTCGGGTGCGGCTCCAGGGACCGATGAGCCGCCAAGGTCCCTTGGCGCATCAGATGCATCGCACAGACCAGTTGGTAGTTCGGCATTGGAATCAGGTGATGGCCACAGCGGGCCCCCCCGGACATGCGGGGAGAGAAATGGAATGGGGATGGTCAGTAATGAGCAGGATCCAGTAGTGACAGACACAGAAATGAAACAATACAGTGCGATGGCATGTATAGCAGCACCAGCGACATTAGTAGTGGTGCAATATGGTGATTGGTGCAGGTAAGCTAAACTAAAAAAGTAAGTCTTCAGCCGTGATTTAAAAACTGAGACTGAATCTGCATCCCGTACAGAAGCAGGCAAGCTGTTCCACAATCTAGGGGCCCTGTAACTGAAAGCTCGTGCTCCTATACATTTATTTATGCGAGGGACAATTAGGAGATCTTTATTCTGGGATCTAAGTGGGCGGTTAGGTGTATAGGTATTAAGCAGTTTGGTTAGGTATATTGGGGCAAGACCTTTAAGTGCTTTGTAGGTTAAGAGGAGGACCTTGAAGTCAGCCCTGTACCTAACAGGAAGCCAGTGAAGCGAGGAGAGTATGGGAGTTATGTGGTCGTACTTCCTGCTCCTGCTAACAATCCTAGTGGCTGTGTTCTGAATGCGCTGTAGGGTGCTTAATGTGCCCTGAGAGCTTCCAGAAAGTAGGGCATTACAGTAATCTAATATACTGTATACAAATGCATGTACTACTTTCACTGTGTCTTCCATTGACAGAAAACACCATAGTTTGGCAATGTTCCAAAGTTGCAGGAAGCATGTCTTCGCAACTGCATTAACATGGGGATTAAATGAAAGATTTGAATCAAAAATAACACCAGGTTACGTGCCAGAGTACTAACTGAAAACTTCAACCCTGCATCCTGGATATGCAAAATGAAGTTGGCCCTGTCTACATCACTACTACAAAACAAAAGCAGCTCAGTTTTAAATAATTACACTACTGTAGCAAATTTATTATTTGCTCCGTAAAGTGACCTTGGATTTTAAAAAGGCACTATATAAATAAAAGATTCATTTATTTCTGTCACATGTTTGAAATGTTGGAGCCCAGCCACTAGGGATGCACAAGCCAGTGTATTTCGTCGTGCCGGTCCAAAACCCGGGTAAATGGGGAGGGTTACGTCAGGAAGGGCATCCAGTGTAAAACTTTGCCAAATCAATATGCGGACAATGATGCAGAATTCCATACCAGATCAGTCTAGGCAATTGGTGATTGGTGCAGATTCTAATGGTTATGTTGTTTTAATGGTCAAGGGAGCAGAGGTGATGAGGAGGTGATGGGTAGGTATGGCGTCAAAGAGAGGAATGCTGAAGGTCAGATGGTTGTAGATTTTGTGAAAAGGATGGAAATGGCTCTATTTGATACTTACTTTAAGAAGAGGGAGGAGCATAGGGTGACTAATAAGAGCGGAGGAAGATGCTCACATGTGGATTATATCCTTGGCAGGAGGGTCAGTCTGAAGGAGACTGGTGACTGCAAAGTAGTGACAGGGGAGAGTGTAGCTAAACAGCATAGAATGGTGGTCTGTAGGATGACCTTGGAGGTCAAGAACAGGAGGAAAGGGAGGATTGAGTCGAGGATCAAGTGGTGGAAGCTGAAGAAGGAGGACTGCAAGATTGAATTCAGGCAGGAGTTACGGGCATTGGGAGGTGTTGAAGAGGTAATGGATTGCTGGGAAACTACTGCAGAAGTGATAAGGCAGACAGCTAGAAAGGTACTTGGTGTGATATCTGGAAGGAAGAAGGAGGATAAGGAAACCTGGTGGTGGAACTGAGATGTACAGGAGTGTATACTGAAGAAGAAGGAGACAAAGAAGATGTGGGACAATCAGAGAGATGAAGAAAGTAGACTGGTGTCCAAGGAGATGGCGAAGAAAGCAGTGGTAATGGCCAAAGATAAGGTCTTTGGTGAATTGTATGAGAGGTTGGACAGTAAAGTGGGAGAAAAGGACCTATACCGATTGGCTAGACAGAGAGACAGAGCTTGGAAAAAGATGTGCGGCATATCAGGACGTTTAACAATAGAAATGGAACGTACTCACAGGTGAACAGAGCGGGTTGAGCAGATAGAAGTAGAGTAGTTTGAGGTGCTGATGAATGAAGAGAATGAGAGAGAGAGAAGATTGGATGATCTGACGATAGTGAACCAGGAAGTAGGGTGGTGCTGGTCTAGTGGTAGGATACTTGCGTATGGACCTATGGCTCAAGAGGTTCAAATCCCACCTCTGGCACTACCACCACTGGGTCCCTGAGCAAGACCCTTAACCCTGAATTGCTCCAGGGGGACTGTCCCTGTAATTAGGACATGGAAGTCACTCTGGATAAGAGTCTGCTAAATGCCTTAAATGTAAGTGCAGCAAATAAGCAAGATGGAAGTAAGGGCAGCGATGAAGAGAATGAAGAATGGAAAGGCTGTTGGACCAGATGACATACCAGTGGAAGCATGAAGGTGTTTAGGGAAGATGGCACTTGAGTTTCTGATCAGATTGTTTAACACAATCTTGGAAAGTGAGAGGATGCTTGCGGAGTGGAGACAAAGGGTACTGATTTTCAAGAATAAAGGTGATGTGAGCTATTTTTGCCTCAGCAACCACCAAAGCCACATTCCGATGTGTCTCCCACCTCCCCCGGGACGTGGTTAAAGCTTTGCCGGAGGTGGGAGTTGAAGCTTGTCCTGACAGGGGACTCTGCCAGACTTTCCCAGCAGACCCTCCACAATACGTTTTGGCCTACCAGGCCTGACCGACATCCTCCCCCACCAACGAAGCCAACTCACCACCAGGTGATGGTCAGTTGACAGCTCCGCCCCTCTCTTCACCCGAGTGTCCAAGACATGTGGCCACAAGTCCGATGACACGACCACAAAGTCGATCATCGAACTGCGACCTAGGGTGTCCTGGTGCCAGGAGTTTCCTCCGCAGGGTGGCTGGGCTCTCCCTTGGGGATATGGTGAGAAGCTCAGTCATCCGGGAGGGGCTCATAGTAGAGCCGCTGCTCCTCCGCATCGAGAGGAGCCAGATGAGGTGGCTCAGGCATCTAATTAGGATGCCCCCTGGATGCCTCCCTGGTGAGGTGTTCCGGGCATGTCCCACTGGAAAGAGACCCCAGGGAAGACCCAGGACATGCTGGAGAGACTATGTCTCTTGGCTGGCCTGGGAACGCCTTGGGATCCGCCCGGAGGAGCTTGAAGAAGTGGCCGGAGAGAGGGATGTCTGAGCATCCCTGCTGGAGCTGCTGCCCCCGCGACCCGACCTTGCATAAGCGTAAGAGAATGGATGGATGGATGGATGGATAGATGGGTACCAGCTAGAGTAAAAGGGAAGGTTTACAGGACAGTAGTGAGACCAGCTATGTTGTATGGCTTGGAGCTGGTGGCACTGACGAAAAGATAGGAGGCAGAGCTGGAGGTGTCGGGGTTAAAGAGCCTGAGATTTTTGTTTGGTGTGACGAAGATGGACAGGATTAGAAATGAGTATATTAGAGGGACAGCTCAGGTTAGACGTTTTGGAGACAAAGTTAGAGAAGCAGGGTTGTGTTGGTTTAGACATGTCCAGAGGAGAGATGAGGATTATATTGGAAGGAGGATACTGAAGATGGAGCTGCCAGGAAAGAGGAAAAGAGGAAGAATGGACATGGTGAGAGAGGACATGCAGGTGGTTGGTTTGAAGCAGGAATATGCAGAGGACAGGAAGAAATGGAGACAGCTGATCTGTTGTGGTGACCCCTAAACGAGAGCAGCTCAAAAGAAAAAAAAAAAGAAGACATGTTTGAAATGTTGGAACACGATGAGTTTTTCTGTTCAAGCTTTTTGTTTAATTCAGGGTATATAAGCCACACTTTTAATTTTTTACTAAGGTTCAAAGTCTTGTCACCCATCCAGCACAGGCCTTAACCTTAGCTTTCCCTTGTGTTTGAATAAACCTTTACCGCCTTCTTCCCTTCTTGTGATCGGTTGAAGCCTGGAAGCAGAATATTTTTTTAAGGCAGGAGAACACTACAATATTGTTGAAGTGAACAAAACAATGTTTTCAAATCAGTAATGGTGACTTGGATGGCGTGATATGGGGTTGGTGAGATCTGGTGTATTGTATCTGTATTTTGGGTAGTTTTTCCAGTACTGGCATTTCCAGTAATCTCTACCAGCTTGAAAATTATGTAAACCTATAACTCAGTAATGGGAGAAACCATACTTGTAATGCAACAATATATTTTTAAAACGTTTGTATAAATTGATTAATGCTGGTGTTTTGGGTAATATTTGTTCAGTTTTTGCACACTCTAGTTATTTTTCATATTTTGCCTTTATTGTACCCTGATTTTTCTGCTCTGTGTCTGCTGCAACTGACACCGGTTCTGGGTTGTTGTGTTTAATTATATTGTGCTTTATGCACTGTGTATTACTGTGCATTCTTGTGGTTGTCTTATGTTGTCTTTGCGTAGCACCATGGTCTAGCAATAACCTTATCTTTTATCACTGTGCACTGTGGTTAAAATGACAATTAAAAACCTACTTGAACTCTGTCAGTAGGTTGTAGTGTGGGGGAAAGAATTCTTCACAATGTTCAATAAAAGTGAAAGGATCTTCTTCTGAACCATCATACCTCAGAAAGTATAATTTAATTGGTATTCTATAAAAAAAAGGTATGGGGATACCTCCTCAAGTGATAATGGACAGGGTTAAAAGTGCCAGGGTTACACGTACGATTTTCTGTTTTGGCAAAGGACTCAGCTTCCAGTATTTGGAAAACACTGACTACCCAGCAGATGTTTTAACTAAATCAACATTGTAATTATTTGCAAGTCCTCTTTAAGGCAGGTCCACTTTAGAGGCTGGTCTAATTAAATCCAGTTCAGAGCAGAGTTAATAGTAAACTTTTATAGCCCTGTAATTTACAATTTATATATTTATATCTAAGATTGTAGAGAAAGTTGTGCCTCAACAGTTATGTTATATCTGCATAAGAAACACACGCATACACACACACACACACATTATATATATATATATATATATATATATAATATATATATATATATATATATATAATCTATCTGGATTTCAACCTCATTATGGCACAGAGAAGCCCTAGTAGATCTTTTAATGTCCTCTGATAAAGGTTTTATATTCTCACTGGTTTTGCTTCAGCTAAGTGCTGCATTTGACGATATATACCGCCCTATTCCATTAGATAGACCAACAACCTGTAAAAGTCCCACAAGATTCAGTTCTAGGACCTCTACTGTTCACATTATAGCTTCCATTGTAATATACACAAGACATGTACCGCATGCTATCTTAAAATTTAAAAAGACTGTGTGAAGAAAATAGTTGATCGGATATTACATAACAGGTCCTCCTCTTAGGTCATATAGTTTCAAGGGAAAAAAACTGTCAGGTTTAATGCTATTGCGTTCTTTTTAGTACGATTTTATTAACAATAGATTTTTTTGACAATAAGATAAAACGATCCTAAACATTGTGTATAGATAATGTTACTGGAATAGGCTTTCTTCATCTTAAAAAAAATTCTGAAGTTGAGAAATGTCCAAAGTGTTGACTATCTACTACTTCCCATACTTTCTAAAATTTTGGCAGTGGAGGAGAGCCCATTCATTCAAAGAGCTCCAATTTTAGAAAATGTTTCCAATCTTTGGAACTTTGATATGCTCTCAGTTTAGGCCAACCTTTAGTATTTTTTTCCCCCATTAGATAAAAGTTGCATTTCTAGAAGTTCACAAATAAAGAGAATTAAAGTAAATGAGATGTTGATGCTGCTGTCCCACCAGACTCACATGGCCATCCAGGTTTGTTGATGGGGATTGGTGGGGGCTTCTCTCAGGGTTCTCTGTCATGGAAGGAGAAATGGAGTGTGTGAGCTAAGTCAGTGATTTTTCTAAGTCAGAAATCAAGCCAGTTAGAAAGATTACGCTTCAACCACTTTACTGAAGAGTTTCAGCAGGCAGAGGTCCGGTAAGGAGCAGCTCAATGCTCATCCAGCAAATGTATTTCAATCACCTTTAAAATTTACATAAATCCATGCCATTAACAGTTTTCCACCAATAATATTCAATGCTGTCATGATTAACACCTCGATTTCCCCCACCATTGCCACTTCACCAACAATAGACAAAGGTCTTTTCACTGATGGCTCCCTGTCTTATCCACCACCCCTGTATTTCACGGTTCTTCCATCCAGTTTCCATCCAGGTTCTCAATTATGCTTGTAGTGTGATTAAATGTAACCATTTGCTACTGGCTGTCTTGTACATTTTCATTGAACTATTGTTCAATTAAAATTTAACTCTTTTCTGCTGGATGAGTGAGACAGCGTAAGACACTGGACAAAATGTAACTATTTGCAGGTGCAACCTTTCCCATGAGAACTTAGTGGTGTGAGACTATGAGACAGGGACAAAAGTAAAGGGATTTTTACTATATCTCTTATGGGTCATGTCCTTGATCCTTATACCCTGATGATCATTGTGTATGCCTCTCTTTCTCTCAGTCTGGACTCTTAGGATCATTTGTGATGTGTCTGTGCTGCGATCATGCTATCTGATCAAATACATAAAAATATAAATAACTGAAAATGTATTCTGAGGTTATCTTTGTCAGAGCTGATCCCTATTGGTCTGCTCTTAGAGGAAACTGCTTTCCTTTGCAGTCTATCTCTTTCCCATTTTTCCCATTCAGATATTTGCCAAGAGAAACAATTTGCTTCCCAACAAACTAATTATGATACTATTTTGATACAATGACCACCAGGAAGTTACTATCAAGTCAAGGTATCAGTTCAGGGTGCAACACCAGATGTCATTATTTTATTATGACATACCAAGCAGCCAGTCATATCACCAGCAGTAAGTTCCTAACCTTGAATTCACATTAAAAATATGAATATCCAGTGCACCTTTCAGTTAATCACTGCAAATGACAGGAAAACCATAGAGAGGTAGACTGTGGAATTAAAGAAAAAGTTTAAGTAAAAATTGGAGTGTAAATTGTGTTCTGCAATATACAGGACTTTTTACATGATATCCATTATAAGGGGCTGCTTTAAACATAAACCGATAAAAAAATAAATAAATAAAATAAAATTTAAAAAATCACCAGGCACAGATTACACTTTGAGCTGAGCCCAGGCATCTTGAGAGGTATGCAGATTTTAAACCAAAGCAAATAAAAGTCAAATATAAAATTAGCAGTTACATATAATCTAAAACATGCAATGTTTCATGAAGCTATAACAACAATGGACCCAAAACACAAGATTTTTTCTTTGTCATTTGGAAATACTACGGCTGATTTTCTTATTTATTATTAACATCTGCCGTGATTAACCAAACCTGTGACTCAAGGCCCAAGTCATTTAGACGCCATAAGGCAATAACCATGTCAGTGGTTCTTCCCTAAATGCCATCTTAAGAAATTACAATAAGAATTCAAATGTGTTTTTATGTGAACAAGTGTGCTCTATGTCCTCAGTGCTTCTCTTTAAAAACATTTCTTGCTACAAGTGGATACAGCAACTTTGAGATAAAATCCTTAATGAATTAAAGAGAACTGTTTTTTTTTTTAGGCTATTTTTTTCTCGTGAGTATAAATATAAGGGCATGAGTGTAGGAAAGCACTTCACAGAGCACTTTTGTATTATTCTCTCCATTTTATTGGATACTGAATGAATTTTTTATAACAATTAGATTTAGTATAGAACAGAACAGGCTGTAAAGCAAATAAGCAGTATGTGCTATGTCTGTGAGCATTTAAAGCCTTCATTCTGACCTTAGAGCTAAGCAGTCACTGAAATTTGAATCATGCAGAAAGTCATGAAACAGCAGGGAATAAAAAAAGCACTTATTTTTGTGAAACTTTGAAGGATTTTTAAATCTGATCATTTAGATGTCAGTGCATAAAATAACCAAGTTCTAATGAAAGATCCCAAACAACAAATTTCTCTCAAAAAAATTATTCAGTACTGCTTCCTAACTGCAGATTCTTAAAACAATAGAAAAAGAAAAAAAAATAAGAGTTGCTGTTAATTTTTATACACATAAATCTGCTATTAAAAATATTTCAATATATATCAGCTTTCCAAGCATATCTTCAGTCAAATGTGACTGTACCCACCAAATAATGAGGCCATTAAATACCATAACAAGAATACGGACTGGCTCTCTCACTGTAGGTACAATACACAGGACAAAAAGTATCAGGTGTGGAAAATGATCAAGTGTGGAGATCCTTGTTAGGTATTATGCCAACTAACATAATGCACAACCCCAGAGATCTACTGTGCAATGAAGAAACTATTTTGTATTCTTTTGTTTTTGTTGTTTGAGGGATCAGGATGATAGAACATTCCACAGTAATGGTGGGAAAACCCTGAAATTTCACCAGTGGTTCTAGCCTGGGCACCATTTTGTTCATTTTCATTACTGACAGCATTAGTTTGTCCATAAAACTGTTCACCATAAAACTGAATTGTTACGTTCTGTTGACTGATAAATATGAGAAGTCTCCAGGGTGTTTTTTTTTTCTGATGCTGTTACATTCCTGCTAATATCCATGAAGAAACAAACTCTAAATTCCAATACATACTGTTCCTCACTAATCCAACAGGAACTTTCTCTCATGAGTGTAGCAGATCATAGATAACTACGCGTAAGATACAAAGTGATCTCAAATTAATATCACATATTAAATTAATATCAATATTAAACCTAGTATATCACCGAAAAGAACATCTTAATTGTTGACTTAAACATCACTTTGTATATTTTCACTTGTTTATGCTACTTTGTAAATTTGTCAATCAATAGTTGAGTTGATCCAGTTGTGTTTGAGAAGAGAAATCGGTCTTCCATGAACATAGCCAGACACCCTTGACTTCCATTGACAGTACAGGAAATTACTGTTTAATTGTAATTTGAGGGCTTACAGTTTAATCAGACCAAATATCCTCAAGCATTAAATAATACAGTGATCAGTATATTAATGTGGTACATTTTGATAGAAGAGAGTTCAATCTGTCCCACTTTTTCCTGACAGAAGGCTCAGGCTAGTATCAGAATGCTGCAGCAGCACCAGCAGGAGGCGGCATTTGTTTGGGTGAGCACGCAGCTCAGAGGATGCACAGCAAGCACCAAAGGGAGACCAACAAGCCCATTGCTGAGCTACTGGCGGCGTGGTCATGGCTGCCCCATTGCACAGGTCAGATGTGCAGCATGTGAACGTGAAGCTTGAGATTTTGGGAAACTTTTGAGCGACTGCGTTGTAGTCACATTCGGAATATTTTATACACTGCCGATGTATTACCACCTGGGAGAGAGAGGAGCAAATGTTAAATGATCATTTTGGAAGAAAGAATTATTCAAATAATAGTGCTACATATGTCCTTGTGGGTACCTCCATTCTTGGTGAGTATGGGTGCAAGTGATTGTGAAATTATTTGTTTGTGAGTGTTAAAGGCAGAAAGTAAGTTGACCTCTCTGAATCAGTTTCAGGCAGGCATCATCCAATGGGCAATTCTGAGTTTGAGTGCAGCTTCCGGTGTAGTCCTCGCAACTGAAACACTTAACTGCAGAGCCTGTGGGTGTACAAGAGTGACATTAAAAGGGAGAGAAGGATAGATAGATAGATATATCTATACAGATTAATACAAGTCCCCTCCGAAAGTATTGGAACAGCAAGGGGGGGGGGGAAAGAAAAAAACCACTAATCATTTTATTTTTGGTCTGCCTCAAGCCAATTTGAACAAACATACAAGCCAATCTGTAATTTAAAGGTTTCTTAATCTTATTTTATGTGATGATCTGCACAAAATAGTATTCACCAAAAAAAGTTTGTGAAGTGAAATGAGAAAAACATAAGAGAATTTAAAAAAAATAAAAACCTGAAAATTGGCATGTGCATATGTATTCACCCCTTTGCCATGAAGCCCCTAAAAAGTCCTGGTGCAACCCATTACCTTCAGAATTCACATGATTAGTGCAATGAAGTCCACCTGTGTGCAATCTAAGCGTCAAATGAATGATAAACACACCTTTTCTGAAAAGCCCCAGAGACTGCAACACTACTAAGCAAGAGGCATCACGCCATGAAGACCAAGAAGCTTTCCAAACAAGTCAGGGACAAAGTTGTTGAGAAGTACAAGTTAGGGTTAGGTTATAAAAAAATCCAAATCTTTGATGGTCCCCCTGAGCACCATCAAATCCATCATCATCAAATGAGAAAGAACATGGTACCACAACAAACCTGCCAGAAAGAGGCCTGCAAAACTCACAGACCAGGCAAGGAGGCATTAATCAGAGAGGCAGGCAGAGAGACCAAGGTGACCTGGAAGAGTGCAGAGTTCCTGGCAGAACTCAGTAGAGCTGGAGCTTTATGGAAGTGGCCAGGGAAAAATACATTATTGGCGTTAAAAATGAGCACATTGTAGGTTTACCCAAAGGTATGTGGGCGACTCCCCAAATGTATGGAGGAAGATGCTCTGTTCAGATGAGACTAAAATTTAACTTTTTGGCTACCAAGGAAAATGCTGTGTCTGGTGCAAACCCAACACATCCCATCACCCCAGAACACCATTACCACAGTGAGATGTTTTTGGCAGGGACTGGGAAACTCTCAAGGGAAAGATGGATGGTGCTAAATACAGGGATATTCTTAAGCAAAACCTGTCAGTCTGACTGTCCAGCTGGAAGGTGAACCTCTGTCCCAGTCTCAAATCAATGACCTGAAGCATACTGTTAAAGCAACACTTGAGTGGCTTAAGGGGTGTTGTGAGGCAACAAAACAAGAAAAATGCCAAGGAGGGTGAATACTTTTACAAGGCACTGTACAAATGGATATATTAAATTACTTAGAACATTGCTACATGTGAATCTGACCAAAAAGTTAAAAAAGTAAGATTAAAATGAAGTAGTAATATCCTTTACGTAACAACTGCCAAAGCCTCCAATCTTTACAACTTCCCCAAACATTAAACCTCTTCATTAGTTATGGTTTTCCAGGGTTTAAAATATGTTCACAGACTTAACAAGTTAACTCCTTTATTAATTTAGCAATGCATTTTGAATCTTTATAGAGTTTCTGCTGATTAGTTTGAAGGCACTTCTATGTTTCTACACATCAGAATTAATTCTGCTGCTACCCTCACGGTTACAATAAGGACTACTGAGGCTGTTCCAGGACACTGTTTCCACTGCGCTTCATAAAAGCTTGTATGTTTTGGGTCAGGAAAATATACTCTCTTTTCCCACACTTTGGACTTGATCATTGTCTTATCGTCCAAAGTATTGTGCCTCAACTCTGTCCTTGTTTTTGTTTTCTTATTCTTTCTGATAATGCGTGGTTTGCATCTGGTGGTATAGTCTATATATATATATATATATATATATATATATATATATATATATATATATATATATATATATATCTGCTCTCCAAATCTTCACCCACTGGATTATGAAACTTACACCCCTGGCTTGTGGAGGGTCTTTCATGCTTCTAATTCATGTCCAACCAAGATAAATATCAAAATCTATTTTTAGTGTAATTAATCCCTGTAAGATGGCAGGTTTCTGTGTACTTACTTGTGCTCACTTGAGAATCTGGACATTTTACATGTATCAAAACAATGACATAAAAGCCAACATGATAAAATTAGTACAGCTTACACTTTTGGATACACTTCTTTAACAAATCCTCATTGTATCACTGACACAAAGCATTACTGTTATGAATCACCAAAAAAAAAACAACACCTGACCATTATTGATGCCAGGATTATATTAAGCCTGTCAACCCCATGGTGCATTAACTTTCTTTATCTTTATTACAAAGAACTGGTTTGATTGGTAATAATACAAACACTCTGAGACATGTGGCATGTGTACCGGCATGCAAAAGCAGATTTGATGCCCAGTTTTAATGCCAAATAGATCATCTCTGCAACTTTCTCATATCCTGCCTTTCATCAGTAATTAACCACAAAGATGTATTGGGGTTTTCTTTTTCCTCAGGTAAGTGAAATTTTGCTCACTGGAAATTATAACTTTTTAACCCTTTTTTTTTTTTTTTGCAAAAAGAACACTTCCACAATGTCTATGAACATATATTGAAACACAATTATTACATAATATGTACATACCCAGACTAAGCAGGGAAAAACCAAAACACCAAAAACTCACTCCCAAGACTTTCATGTTGCACCAAGTAGATTTCTGTAGGAAAGCAAGAAATAATACATTACTCATTCATTTTTAATTTTGATTACAGACTCTATATAAATGTCACACCAGGCAGTCATTTTGAACAAATAATCACTTCCTTTACTCTCCTGTATTTATAAGCACTGTATGAAAGTATCCCTTTGCATAAGGTTAGTTTCATGTCCCCAGCTTCACAGCTTGGAAGTTTGAGGACAGCATTTCAACTTTCCCAGCCAAATTCACCATGAGAAATGTCACATGCTTTTAGTGTCTTTTCAGTGAAACAGCCTAGATAGATTGTATTTAGTAGGGTGTTTTCTGGGCTCAACATCAAAGTATGATATTGATCAAATTCCAGGGCGGGAGAGGGGAGAAAAAAAAAAAAAAAAAAGTCTGCTCCTCTGCATTACAGGAACGTCAAGCTAAGTCAAGTCAACTTTATTTATATAGTGCTTTTTACAACTGTTGTCGTTTCATTCCTGTGATTAATTCTTTTTTTATTAATCAGATTAGAGCATAACATTATGGACTTCCTGCTATCTGAATATTATCTCTTTTTCAGACGAATAACAGAACTCAGAAGTTGTTGTTTTTTTCTGGTTTGTGAAAGTTGACAGAACTTTGGTACACACTGACAAATCAAGGTATTTCAATGATTTTATAAAATGCATTTTAATAGTATAATTTTGGAATATTTCATTTTAAAAATATAGCTGTTGTTGATTTTTGTTGATATTTTGTGACGCCCACTGACGAAAAAGACTCAACAAACCTGGCAGTTTCAAGCTGTAAGAAGCATGCTCTTGACATAGGTCCATAGACAAGTACTGTACCTAACGTGAAAAGCAGGGTGGAAGTGGCCACCAGCAGCGAATCGCCCGCATAACTACCAATACATCTGACTTATTCGGAATAAAGGCGACCGTTTTATTTACCCGCCGTGTTAGGGACCTGCTGCAGCTCCAACCGAATCTCCTTTCTTCTAGTCCCGTCGCTGTCCGAGGGGAGGAAAGGAATGTCAGAGTGAACGCCCAGCGAACTGAACTGGACTGGACTGAACCGAACCGAACTGACCTGACCTGCTCGTCTGCGCACGTCTGCTGCGCGGCCGCCATGTTAGTGAGTCAAACCGCGCTTACATAGAAAACACAGGACGAGGGCATGATTCGTCATGCTGCCATTTAAGACATTATTAGGCTAACGTTTACTTTCCTGCTGCGGCTACCTCTAAATGAGGGTGTATTTGCCGCCCTTCATGGGTGTTAGTGGCTACGTTCTGGCTGCTATCCTAACCATGTCTTTTAAACAGAGTAATGGTGGCTTTCTTATCCGCACTGAAGCCTTGCAGGGTACGGGGTTGACCTTCTCAAGATGGATTCCTTAAGCGCGTGATCGCATCCTGATTGTAAACAGACTTTTTCATGGGTTAATTTGATTTGAAATGTTATGTTAGCAGACTAATGGCTGTCTTCTTGGTGTAATAAAAAAAAATAAACACTTGCAATAAAGTGGCTCCATCACTCGTTTCATTGTTTCTGGTATAGATTTGTGCACCTTATTGACGCGGTGGGTAAACAACAAGGTAAATGAAGTTTTGGGCAAGCTCAACTCATTAACAAAGAAAATTGAAATTTTGACATTTGACTCAGGTTTTTGACTGTGCTTTGAGTTTTTGCCCCCTGTGCGACTGAATTATTATGCAACAGCTGGTAACAGCACATATATTGTCCATGACTGATTCATTGTCTTGGTCACGCTGTCACGAGAACTGACTAAAAAAATGAAACCCTCTTAGATGTTTTGAAAGGTCTTTCTGATTACTGCGCAGTTTCAATATTAAACAAGGTATGCTTTAGCACTGAATCCCAATCAGCCGAGTATAAGGTATTATGTTTACAATGTGCATTTAATATATGTGCAATGTACATATAATCAACGAATGATCAAAAAATAGCTATAATGTATGCAGCTGGTGCTGGAAAAAATGATTCCTATATAATCACAGATCAGGAGAACCTGCAATTAAAAGCAAAAAATATATATATATATACAAAATAAATACATCAAATTGGGAGGATCTGTAAACTGACTAGTCCTATGCAGATGTTTTGGCCCATGTGATTACAGCCAGAGAACCAGTTGGCTGCGAACCATCGTATGAAAAAGGAGGGACTAAACAGGAGGAGTTATGGCCCAAAACAAGCGGCACCACAAAGCGATAACAGATGTCAGGCTAACAAAAGCGCTCTTGATATCGTTTTGATTACAACATCCTAACTGACACCAATAGAGAGAAAAGAAAGGCGGGTTTGAGGTGGCGTCTGAATGGCTCACATTTTGTGTTAAAAGAACAATAGTGTTCATTTTTAGAGTGGAGCAATGTGGAAAGTCAAAACATCCTTTGCACACATAAACATATTTTCCTCTTTATTTACCCAAACATAAAAAAAACACATTTACAAAAAAACCCCAAAACAACAGAACTCTGATAAAATAGAATAGCAGATAGCTTGAAACCCCTATTACTGCGGTTTATTTTACAACAACAACAAAATAACTATTCCATGAATAACAAATATCAAAGTCTTATACACCTGTAGGCGATATATTGAACTCAAATTGCCTTCCTTAAGAGATGGATTGCAGATGATTATAGATACAAAAGAGCCTGTACAACTATGTGCGTTTAGGAGTTAAGGGGGGGGGGGAGTATGGTGCCTTCGCCAGGTGGCTCATTTACCAAATGGAAAGTTTAATGTGTATAATGTGTAAAGTAATGCCTGTTCAAGAGTCTGGTTAAATTTTTTACTAGGTGCAGGTGCGTTTTTTATAGCTCGGGTAGTACAGGGCCAAACGGAAGCCGTTTTTGAAACACTTTGTTCGAAAATAAACACAAAGCTGGTCTGTTACCAAGTGTAATGTACACTCGTTGGCCACTTTATCAGGTACACCCGCCATATAAGTGCACTTTTCAGATAGACTTTTACTGCCTGTCTCCCTGTGGCACAAACTCACAACACCTCAGGCACATATGCTGATTTTATTTGGGTTGGGGTTTTTTCTCATGGCAGCAAAATTGCATGGCTAGCATGACTAGGTATGTGTACATTTCAGACATGCTGATGCTCCTGGGAACTGCAAGATGGGTTGAGAATAGTCCTCTAATGAAAAAACATGTCCTGTACTCAGAACAAGCACTGCTGTATTCAAAATGTTCCAACAACCCAAAGATCTCTCTTTACCAGTGGTCCACCACTCGTACTTTATGTATGTGAAGATGCCAGGTCCACTTGCTGTAAATCCGCTGCATTGCATTTTGTGTGTATTGACAAATGTGTAGCAATTCACTACCTGATAAAATGATCAAAGAGTGTACATGCAAGTTGGATGTACCTGATTAATTCCATGGCAACTCCATGTTTAACACAAAACATGGAGGTTTGCACTACTGTTGTGATGTGCAGGAAATGTTTGTGAAGCACTAGTTTAATTGAAAGATTAGCTGTTTAGAGTTGAGATGCTGTGTGTATGTATATATATATTATATATATATATACACACACCACATATCTGTCCCATATACACACACACACACATGAATGCTGCTCTAGATCAGAAGAGAGAGAGAGAGAGAGAGAGAGAGAGAGAGAGAGAGAGAGAGAGAGAGAGAGAGAGAGAGAGAGAGAGAGAGAGAGAGAGAGAGAGAGAGAGAGCTGGTCTGGTGGTTGGGACATCAAAGCTTACACAGTGCAATGATATTGACTGCTGTGTTTTTTGTTTAAACCACATCTATCCATAACCTAATCACATAACATTTACTCAATTTAGTCTGTCCTGCAGAACCTTCTGATCAGAGCATAACTAACCCAAAATGCAGGCAAAGAATATATTTTTTTACACAATGATGGTTTAAGTGTTTGAAACAGGTTATTTGAGTTTGTGACAGAGCTGACAACAGTACTTGCAGTGTATAGAAACAAAAGCTTACTGACTGCAGTGTGTGTTCGTTCATGGAGCTTTGCTCGCAGGCCTTTTTGAGAGCGAACACTGTGACTATAGTATCTCTTTTAGAACATTACCCGGAGCAGAACACACACATGGCTGTGAAGGTTCACGGGAGGACAGACACAAAGCTTTTGTGTAACAAACAATGGATTTTTAGAAACCACTGCACTGCTCAGTTTGTTTATATGTATGTATGTATGTATGTATGTATGTATGTATGTATGTATGAATGAATGAATGAATGAGAGAGAGAGAGAGAGAGAGAGAGAGAGAGAGAGAGAGAGAGAGAGAGAGAGAGAGAGAGATCAGACATGACGAGGACAGCGCCCCCCAGGATCAGCCATGTTCATGCCTGGTATCTCTCCTTCATCGTAGTCGTCTGTATCTGAGGAACTGTCCTCATTAAAAGGAGCGACAGACACCTCACTCACTGAGCTCTGAAGATGACATATTTGGGGGTGGGGGAGAAAGAGAATCATGATACACAAAAACTGTTATTCATGCAGTGAATTAATACAAAGTGTAAAAAATGCTTACGTACTGAGCGTACTATAGATTCGCGGAAGGGTGGGCACACCATGTGGAATCGTGGAATGGAGACATCGAAGACTTCCTCTTTATTTTTTAGCCTATGGAAGGTGTAGTGCCCCTCCATGTACTCGGAGGTGGTGGAGAATGTTGTGCAGCTAGCATACTCATGCACTTTACCTGGGGTCATCACCGGAAACTCCCCTATAAAGAACACAATGGACGAATCTCAGAAAGCATTTACATTTGAAAATCTGAAAACACAGACTAACTCTGTATACTTCCAAAATTTGCAGGTTTCTATACACATTTGCACATCTTACAACAGATACAGGTGCACAAATGTTTACAAAAAGTGTTACTACATTAATACCTCCAAGGACAACACTTTTTACTCCACATTAAACATGCTATTTTTACTGACAAGTAATCACTGAATGATATGTACTAGTTCTCAAACAGCACTAATCTAGACAGATCAGTAAACAGGTTACTTCTGGATATCTCACCTACAACACCAGGCCCTCTGACCTCCTCCACATTTCCATTGGCATTGGTTATTTTCCAGTAGCGGCTGTCCAACTGGCACGCAGTCTCAGGCAGTGCTGACCGTGCCATCTCAATCCTGGTAAACAGGCCATGCATAAAAACTTAAAGAATTTGTGTAAAAAGTAACTACTCCGAATCCTCTCCTAACAGCAAAAAAAAAAAAAAAAAAAATCCCACAATGATGCAAGTATTTGGAAGGGTGACCTTGGCTAATAAAACCAATAATAAAATATGAAGCTACTTAATCACTATGGAGATCAAAAGAGTAGCAATTCAATGTTTTTGATTTACAGCCATGGCCAAAAGTTCAGAGAATGACAAATATTCATTTTCACAAAATTTGCTGCTTCAACAATGATGGTAATTTGTATAAACTCCAGAAAGGTACAAAGAGTGATCAGAATTGCAATTACTTGCAAAGTCTCTCTTTGCCATTAAAATGAATTTAATCCCAAACAAAATTATTTCCACTGCATTTCAGCCCCAAAAGGAAGAAGGTTGTGAAGAAAGCTATGAAGCATCCGGAGACCATTCATGAGTGTGCTCAGTCACAATTTAGCCAAACAACACAGCCATGTATATTTATTCTTCTGAGAGCAACTTCTTCCAACCAACCATCTAAGAACAGTTTGGTGGAGAACAATACCTTTTCCAGCATGATGGAGCACCTTGCCATAAGGCAAAAATGGTAACCGAGTGTCTCGGGGAACAAAATATATACATTTTGGGTCCATGGCCAGGAGACTACCCATTGAGAACTTTGTCCACCCACCTGTTGAGGACTGACCAACAAAAAACCAACGACAAACACCAAGCATTGATTAAGCAAGAATGGGCTCAATCAGTCAGGACCTGGACCAGACATTGACTCACAGCAAGCCAAGGTGATTTGCAGAGTTCTTGTAAAAGAAAGGCCAAACACTGCAAATATTGACTCTTTGCATAAACTTCATGTAATCGTCAATAAAAGCCTTTAAAACTTATGAAATGCTTGTAATTATACTTCAGTTACCATAGAAACATCTGACAAAAAGTCCAAATCTTGTGTCAGTCTCAAAACCTTTTTTTTTTTTTTTTGCAGCAATGGATGCAAGTCTATACTGGAAAGACCATACAGAGACAATCTTTTAAATGAATCATTTAAATAGTTATGATGTAGAATTATGTATGTATTTATGCAATATTTGCAATTATGGAACTAATGCATGACAGATCCCACAAAAGTTGCAGAGATGGCGTGAGAATGTATATTTACATTAGAAGTCAACAGTCTCCCCTATTATTATTATTTTTTTTTATATACACAAGTACATAAGTAATTCCCCAAAACTCAACATGCTCACACAGGATCCTGTTCTTCAAGGTGGTGCACAGTATAAACTGCTGTGAGCTTTAAAAATGAATAAAACCTAATTGTGTTGACCTGTGTGGGAAGTATTTTTAAAACAACAGAGTCAGTTTTCACAAACCACAGTGGGGGTAGAGGAATACTTGTCTGTGAATATCCTTGTGTGATAATGACCATTATAAACATGGAGCTGCTTAATCTAAGGTTACTCCTACCACTGTTTTGTGAACACCAACCCTTATGCTGTGGCAGTAAAATTGAAATGTTAAAGCTCAAAAAGGCATACAGAATCCTTAACCATATCCAAGGTCTTTGCAACCTTATTATCTAATATGGTCAAGTTTGGGTGACTTGACCTCTAGAGTTAACTTCCTACATTAGCCTTTAGAAGCAAAACCGTAGAAAGAAAATTTTAAATGCAATATTTCTTGACATGGAAATAAATTCTAACATGATAGGCTACCTCTGCCACCCAAATAGGGACTAAGCCCCTATAATCAGAAGATCGCATTAATGGTCCCTGAGTGCAGGATATAGCTGTGTACGGCTACACTGTCGATGTGTGGCTTAAATGTGCAGAATTTTTGTGGCCCACTGCGTGCTATACTGCATTTTCTAAATAAAGTCACTTTCACTTCACTTACATAAATCAATTTCACACAAGGTCTCTTGGTTTTGGCCTGTCATGGCTTGCTAAGCTCATGTTACAGGAAAGAAATTGGGCACCTCTGCTTCCACATAAAGCAGGTCTATGGGACATCTTACAGACTACATTAGAACATTGTTTCCCCTAAAACTGAACATCATTTGTTATATTTTATACTGTTTTTACACATACACACAAAGTGAAATACAGAATATGTTAATAATAACTGGCTATGGTAGTGGATGGTGAACAGGTTTTTATTTTTGAATGATTAAAAAGAAAAAACAAACAAAGCAAGATCACTAAAATATGGGCATAGATACAGAGATGTTGATAGGTCTATTTTGACACAGAGGGGTTGTCCTCTAGCAGGAGAAATGACATCAAATAACTGATGATGATAATAAGGGCTCTAGACCTGTAATATCAAAAAGCCAGGGTTCCACTTTGCAGTTTCTTACTGACAAATAAAAGGATACTAAACCAGGGTATATAACTTACTGTACTGATTATTGTATAATAATATTAGTAGTATAAGTCAAATATCAAAATGTTTAATCTCTTATCTGCATTGTGTCTGAAATTTTCTTTCCTTTTCTCTCCTAATGAATTTACAGGCATTGATTAACTGCTTTCCATGCAATTCAGCATGGACCTCCAACCTGCCTGGGTCCACATGCAATTATTCCAGACATATGTCATCTCCCATTGTAACACATACTACTTGAGTTATTTACTGTTGTAGGATGTACACTTCCTGAACTAAGAAAAGATAGAGCCTTTATAATAGTCTATCCTATTATAAAAAATACATTTTCAGTTTAGAAAAGTGATTATGGTGGCAGTTTTGGGCTATGTATGAACTATTTATTTTCTTAGACAATATGCTCACATCTGAATTTGTGGAAGATTCACTTGAAGTTTGTTGTCCAGATGCATCAGTTTTATTAATTTGGAAATTTGTACAATATTGAAATCGGATATTTATTTATCCATTCATTCATCTGCTTATCCCAACCAGGGTTTCTGGGGGAGCCCAAGCCTATCCCAGTGCTCACAGGACAAAAGCAGAAAGGTGACCCAAACAGGTCACTAGTGCAACTAGCACTTCCAGTCCATCTGACATGCAGGTCTTTGAACTTTCGGAAGAAACTGTAGCACCCAGAGGAATGTACTGTGTATATGGCTGAAATGACAATAAAATCCTACTTGACTTGACACCCACAAAGACATAGGGAGAGCATGCATACTGCACATAGAACTTAAGCCATCATCTTACAATCTCACAGTTCATTGTAAATTTCTACTGGCGACATAGGCAGGTATATATGAGCTTTACCTGATTCTGTAGGTGAAGAAGAAATGTGGTGGATGAACAGAGCTGAGTTCAGGCAAAAAGGAGGTGGAGACTGACACTGTGATGTCCCCAGTAGTGGCCACACACTTCCTATCATGGACATACCTTAAAAAAGGAGTGTGAATGAGTTGTTCATGATTTAATGTTGTTTAACATAATCACTGAGTTTGCTGCTTCCCAGAATTCTAAAGGTTTTATTCGACATCAAGTTCAAGCAATAAAAGGATGTCCACTATGCAACTCAATGTTTTAGGATATTTAACTATTGATATACTATTGACAGAATGTGTAACGTGTGTCATGGTTTAAAATTAATAGACCTGCAGTGTGCACAGATCACAGTGATAAGCAAAAATACATTTCTAATTTTTAACATAACACAGGTTTTGACATCACACATCTACAAAGTATCCTATACAGCTTAAAACAACAATGCACCAGATGGCTGATCATCCTTTTAAGGAGTTTAAAAGGAGAAGTATCACAACCAGAGCTAATGTACCGTAACATTTAGATGTAACACAAAGAGCTAAGCTAAGAAAAATGTAGAGGACAGAATAAGAGAGTTTTGTTTTTAATGTAAAGAGAAGGTCATGATTAAATTTACAATAAATGTTAAATACAATAAGAATAAATTAAATACTGCTAAATTCAATATAAAGTAGGGAGGGGGAGATAGCTACTCAAATATCAGGTTGTTAAAATCCTTGCTGGTAAGCCTTACCATTATTAAACCTATTTTCTAAGGATGGCGGTTAAAATAGCGCTGTAGGCTACAGATTTTTTCTACTATGAACAAATTTTGATAATATTCTTTATGCACTCTGACTTGAAATGATCTCAACCTATAATTAAGATTAGCAATATATCATTTTTTTCCCCACAAACATGCAGATTGCAGAAAATGACATTGCTAGTGTTTCATTCAGCCTTTTGGGAAAAAAACAATTACCACATTAAATAACCAGAACTGAATTAATGATTTTTATGTGATAATGGAAAAATAAAAGTGTATTAAGATTTGGTTTGCAAAATAAACCCCATTAGTCTCAGCTAACTTTAGACAGAGTCTCAACCCTTAAGCAGCCATTGACTTGTCATTAACTTGTCATGGGCCTGTCATGGACCTGGTGCTATATCAAGCTGACATATCCTCCGCTACTTAGGCAAATGTCTAACTGAAAAAATAATTATAACAATGAAGAAATACGCAGCAGGTTTATCACTACATTTACTTAAGGTAGCTTGTGTAGGGAATTTACTAGATTAGCGCAAATAATTTACTATAATATATATTTAGTAACCCAGCCACTAGGGATGCACAAGCCAGTATATTTTTTTGTGCCAGTCCCAAGCCCAGATAAATAGGGAGGGTTACGTCAGGAACAGCATCCGGTGTAAAATCAACTTCCATACTGGATCGGTCGAGGCCCGGGTTAACAACGACCGCTAACAATGCTGTTAGCCTACAGGGGTGGAAACTGGGCTACTGTTGACCAATGGACAAGAAGAAGAAGAGGAGGAAGGCATGAGAAAGAAGGTGAGGAGAGTGGAAGTGAGGGTAGGAACTTTGAATGTTGGCAGCATGGAAGGTAAAGGTAGAGAACTAGCTAATATGATGGAGAGAAGAAAGGTTGATATTTTGTGTGTGCAAGAGACTAAATGGAAGGGTAGTAAGTCCAGGTGTATTGGAGGAGGGTTTCAATTGTTTTACCATGGTGTGGATCGAAGGAGGAATGGGGTAGATGTTATACTGAAGGAAGAGTATGTGAAGAGTGTTTTGGAGGTGAAGAGGGTGTCAGATAGGGTGATGAGTAGATAAAGTGATAGAGCGTGTAACCAGGGAAGAAAGAGTGGTGATCAGTGCAGACTTTAATAGACACGCTGGTGAAGGGAACAGATGTGATGAAGTTGTGATGGGTAGGTATGGTGTCAAGGAGAGGAATACTGAAGGTCAGATGGTTGTAGATTTTGTGAAAAGGATGGAAATGGCTGCAGTTAATACTTATGAAGAGGGAGGTGCACAGGATGACATAAGAGTGGAGGAAGATGCTCACAGGTGAACTTTGCAGGAGGGTCAGTCTGAAGGAGAATGGAGACTGCAAAGTAGTGATAGGGCAGAGTGTAGCTAAACAGCATAGGATGGTGGTCTGTAGGATAACCTTGGAGGTCAAGAGAAAAAGGAAAGTGAGGGCAGAGCCGAGGATCAAGTGGTGGAGGTGCAATGTGGAATTCAGACAGGAGTTAACATGGGCAATGGGAGGTGCTGAAGAGCTACCGGATTGCTGGGAAATTACTGCAGAAGTGGTAAGGCAGACAGCTAGAAAGGTACTTGGTGTGACATCTGGAATGAAGAAGGAGGATAAGGAAACCTGGTGGTGGAACCCAGAAGTCCAGGAGTGTATAAAGAAGAGGCAAGCAAAGAAGGAGTGGGATAGTCTGAGAGATGATGAAAGTAGACAGGAGCTTGAGAAGAACCTTGATAGATGAAGATATGCTGTAGAGAGGAGAGCAATGAAAGTCAGTAGGACAAAAACAGAATATATGAGTGTGAACAAAAGGGAGGAAAGTGGAGTGGTTAGGATGCAGGGAGTAGGGGTGAAAAAGGTGAAAGAATTTAATTACTTTTGATCAATAGTTAAGAGTAACAGTGAGTGTGGAAGAGAGGTGAAAAAGAGAGTGCAGGCAGGTTGGAATGGATTGAGAAGAGTGGCTGGAGCGATTTGTGATGGGTACCAGCGAAAGTAAAAGGGAAGATTTACAGGACAGTAGTGAGACCAGATATGTTGTATGGGTTGGAGACAGTGGCACTGACAAAGACAGGAGGTGGAGCTGAAGGCATTAGAGTTAAAGATGCTGAGAATTGCGTTGGGTGTGACGAGGATGGACAGGATTAGAAATGAGTATATTAGAGGGACAGCTCAGGTTAAACGTTTTGGTGACAAAGGTAGAGAGGCACGGTTGCGTTGGTTTGGACATGTCCAGAGGAGAGGATGAGGATTATACTGAAAGGAGGACATTGAAGATGGAGCTGCCAGGAAAGAGGAGAAGAGGAGGTTTATGAACATGGTGAGAGAGGACATGAAGGTGGTCCATTTGAAGGAGGAGGACAGGAAGAAATGGAAAGAGTAGATCCGCTGTGGCGACCCCTAGATGCTAGAACAGCTGAAATAAGAACAAGACTTACATTAAATATAGTAATCACTTCAATTCATTATCTGAAATTCATTATTCTGCACAAACCTATACAGATATCCTGTGATAAAATTATCTGATACTATCTCACTATGTAAAATTGCACTGTATTCCTCCTAAATAGATCTTTATTCAGCAAAAGTTTATAAAGTTTAGATAGTTAACTTCCTTGATCCTTAGGTCCTTTTATCAACAACTAAGCCTGCTTCAATCTGCTCACATTTCATTTTTAACTGTGGCTAAAATTTGAACACTCCATATATGCATTCCCAGATGTGCTCTGTGTTGAGGAATTTCTGCCTTCCACCTAGCAAGTAACAGCCAAGTGCAGTAAGAATTCTAATAGAAAGATTTATTAAAGAAGATATGCATATAAATTGCCAGCAATTGAGCTCTCTCTCTCTCTCTCTCTCAGCGTGCTGAGAAACAGAGTGCTGCTGAGGTCTCCCTATTATAGGCTGTGCCTCACCAGATCATTACATCTATAGCCAATTTTGGTAGAAGCTGATACCCCTGTACTTCTGTTACATACTTCCTATTATTTTCAGTTGTCAAGAAGAACTTCTGGTTGAGAGGGGAAGGAGAGAATATCCTGTTATTATAAAAAACCTACTTGAGAACATCTTGTCATTTAGTCAGAAGAACATAAATGGCCATTATTTCACAGATCACATTTGGCCAACATCAACGGTTTTCTGCTTTACACTTGTCTGCCCATGCCCTCTATGTTACCTCTTATTTATCTGACAACATGTCTAGACAAGAAAGACTTAACTTCTAAATATCTTGCTTCCTGTACTTAAAAATACACAGGATGGAAAAATAAGTATGCAGACTACATGACTACATCAAAGCTTTCCATCACACTCGGTGCTGCTTTTCCACTTCACTTAACTTTTGCATCAGAATAGTGTTAATGTTTAAAATGTTCATTAACTGGCTCCTTAATGCCATCTGTCCAGGAAGAGCACGAAAAACCATCCCTTTGAACTTTGGAGACTGAGCCTTTTCTTACCCCGAGAAAACAAAAAATGAAACAACAATGAAGTAATGTCAGATTTAACATCAAACATACAAATGACGATAACTGAAGATTGCCATGTGCTTGACATAGATGTTAAAGAATGCATGTATAAGAGTGCACACACATGCATTTACCTGAAGATCTGGTCCCGAATAATGGGATATTCTCCTGTTACAACATTTTGGACATATGAGGTAAACCATTCGGTAAAGCTGGACCCTGTCATAGCAGGGGAAAAAAATAAATCATTATTTATACCAATAAATAAAGAGGAATTCAAGCAAATGTTCTACTTAACTGCAAAGCTATAAAAAAAGTCACTTAGAGTAGCTTGATATGAAATATGCTTTTTCAGATTATTCAGATTTCATTACAGCTGGTGAAAAGGAACAGGATATGTGAACTGCCGAATGCTTAAAAAAAATGAGTGGTTGCAACATGTTGCATTATCCCTGAGGTTACTTCACAATTATCAAAGAGCCAGAGTGAGATTACTTCATCATATCTAGAACAGTCCTTGTATTGAATGCCATCACAAAAAGTCAACAGATTAATGCCTTTGCTCAAAAATGTATTACCAAATCTATATTAAAAGTTTAGTAGTGCAGTACTCTATATGGTTATTCCAGTTTCTGTGGTATTCGCATGAATGTGCAATGAATAAAGGAGGGTCATTCCTTAGCACAAACACAAAATGCCCAAAACAATTTCAGGGTCAGGGTGTTTTATGTCATCTTTCGCATTGCTAGTCCAGAACTATAGTAAAGCAGTTTGATTAGCTGCATTCAAAATGCTAAACTGTGACCACCAATCGCCTACCTGTTATGAACATATCAATAGCAGATGGATCTTGTGCCAGTTGATCCTGTGAGAGGGGAAAAATGAAAACAAGCATAGTTAATTGCAGAGTCGATGAGATGAGAGAGCCTCCTACTGGACAAGCTGTGTTTGTTGAAAGAATTGAAATGACATTGACATTGAATTAATACACACTAACCATAATGAAATGTAATGTAACAGATAAATCTTGTCATCAAAGAAAAATTATTTGTTTACAGATTTCAACTGCAGTACATCTCAATCTGGTGCTGTAATCTTCATTCTCTAATGAAAGTGAAAGACACTACCCTTGTCATTGTGAAACGCAGCACACCACAAAGAAAAAAATTCAGCCTCTGCGTTTCACCCAGACATACATGTGCAGCAGGGGGCAGCTACTGAAAGAGCCCGAGGAGCAGTGACAGGGACGGTACCTTGCTCAAGGGTACCTCAGGGCAACCTACTGGTGAGGGAATTGAACCCACAATCCAGGGGCCAACTCCCTAACCAAAGCAAAACATTATTGAGTGTGAATATATTAACATAATTCACAACATTAGCAAAAATGTTATTTTTTTATATTCAATATTCATGATCAATATTCATGATCACTAGGATATCAAACCATGTGGTTATGTATATGCTTTTATTTGTATGTGAGCAGCCAGGTTTATATACAGAATATCTATGCTGAGTTTCAGCAAAGTCCTTATGGGAAAATATGTTTACTTAGTTGCAAAGTTGGCAACGCACCCAATGCAGTCCCGTTTCATAACTACGGTTGTGCAAAAATGCGTGCACATGATCATTTTGTTCTATTTGCATTTATATTTTTTGGGCAAATTAACTTGGGTTTGAGAAAGGCGCTATATAAATTTAAAAAATGATTAATTATTATTATTAATTACTTTATGCACAATTCATCTCTAAAAAAATGCATCCACCTAAAGCAAGCCTAAAAGCTTAATACTCTCAAAATTTGTTTTTGCAACCTGGCCAAAGAGAGTAAAATTGTGAAATAGACTGAAACAGTGTGAGAGTGTGCATATTCTAACCGGACAGTGGTAGAAAATCTCACTCCGCATGCGTCCCTCTGTGCTCTCCAGGGCCATGTACTGGCTCAGCCCTGTGTGGAAGCAGAAAGTGAGAGGAAGACACTGTCTCATGCCTTTTCTCTGTTGGAATCCTCCTGCTGCAGTCTCGATGTCCAGTAAGTCCTCTGAGCGATAGTGATTGGACAGGGCCATACTGCCCATCAACCTAAAGCAAGGAAATAGCTACATTTAAATGTGCAAAATGGGTGTAAGTACTGCACAGTACCAATTATTCCAGAATAAGCATCATAACCCTTAAGGTAATAAAATGTAACTTTTTTTTTGTTATGTACTGCTATGCATACTGTAGATTCTCACCCAGGAACCACCAGTTTCTGTCCATTGTGTATCCTGTAGGAACAACGGTAGTCATTAGGGAGTTTGCAGCCAATTTGATCTTCAATTGCATCTAGTTCCTCCTCCTTTGCACCCTCTTTGACAGGACAGAGAACAGCACAGTTACATTCAATAGTGTTAGTGTGCAGTGTTTTCTTGTAGTTTGTGTCCAGTTTACTGCCTCATAAAAGCACTAACAACAGGCTTTATAATTTTCTGCAAAATCTGCAGCTGGACCTTTGAGGGAAGCAATCATGCGTGGACATTTGTGGCCCAAGTAGCTCTTCAGGTCATCCCAGGCTTTCTTCAGAGTACTGTAGTGATCAATGTAGCGACCTAGATCGGCGTAAAACTCCCGGAAAAGCTCTCTCCAACTTTGCCCTCTCTGAGCCTTATCCACCCTGCAAAAGGGAAAACAAAACACAATGATCACAAATGAGCTGCACCTAAATTCCAAGTTTTTTAGCCAAAATTATTGTAAATTGGAGTCAGACATTAGGAATGTCTTCATGACTATTCATGTGGAAGGAAGTAATGGTTGGTTAGGAAGCTTACAGCACTTAAAAATCATGTGATTTGACTCTGCTTACTCTCATAGTGCTCCTTCCTCAATGGGAGATTTACTGTAACATCACTTCAAATTTTCTTTCTTAAACAAACAAACAATAATGCCTAACTGAATAATAAACCAACATTTTAAATTACATTTCAGAAAGATTTTCTTTAAAAAAGTGAATTCTCATTACTGCATAATATTTAGGGATTTTTATAACCTGTATATATTCCAAAAATAAACATTTTAAAGAGTTATTTTATTACTGCAACACATGTACAAACATTACAGCTTTCATTTTTAGTTCATTTAAAACTAACACAAATAATTTTCATTAAAATGCAAAAAAAGGATAAATGTGTATTGTGAAAAATGAAAAAAAAAATTGGATCCAGCAGTTATTTGAGAATAAAGTGATGAAGACTGAAGAGATGGATGAAGTAATGGATGAACTTACTCTGTGAGAAGCCAGTGTTTCTGGCAAAGCCCCTTCCATAAAGGATTGTGACCACTCAGTTCATTCAGGCGCCGACTCACAAGGCTGCAGCTATGAGAAAAGTTGAGAAACTTAATGAAATAAACTCTATGATAAAAAAATTTTAAAAAAAGGCCAGTGAAGTGGACAAGTTCACATTAGTGTGAATTCAGTCTGTGTTTATCAGTCCACAGGGCTGTGGGCTTATTTACAACAAAATGAAGTTGGTGAGTGTTTAATTACTGATGGCATCTTGATCTAGTACATATTTGTATTGAGATTTTACACCACGCACTTTATAAACGCTGCTTATACTGTTTTACTGCTAATCCAGAAGACTGCTGCTCTATACATTCATGTCCACACAGGCTCTGTCTTTGTCTAATGAATGTTTCCTGTCCTCTGATATGCAATAGTTTTTTGCACTGATTGTTGTCTGCCTGCACTTGACTCGTGGTGTGCTCTATGTAATGTTAGATGTTGTCTTAAGTGTACAACCAGGGTTCTGGATGAACGTTTTTTCGTTTCACTGTTTACTGTGTATATGGTTGGAATGATAATAAAACCTTGAACTTGAACTTGAACTTAAAACATTCAGAAAAGAACACTGTGATTAAAAACATGACAACAGGATTATGGTCATATAGTTGAGCAATATAGTTATTGTGACCAAAAATATTAACTCTAAATGTAGTAATTTCATTATATATATATATATATATATATATATATATATATATATATATATATATATAGATATATATATATA
>CM029391.1:6522671-6618457 GCA_017165825.1 Hepsetus odoe | reverse complement strand
TGTGTATAAGAGACAGATATATATATATATATATATATATATATATATATATATATATATATATATATATAACTAACCTTTTTGAATGAAAGCATATCTTATGTATGTTGGAGATGTGTTCACTGGCTGTGATTGGACATTTGACTGACTGCTCTTGTCCTATTAAGCATGGGATGCTGTCAGTTCGTTGCAAAATGTCAGTTTAACCATGCCTCTGAGAACGGTGGATAGTTGTGTAACCTTGCCTGCTTTGTTGTAATTGTAATAGTTCTTGACTAGCTAACAGGCTAAAAGACAGCTGATAAGCTAAAGGGTTCCTTCATTAGTATCACAGGTTTGAATAAAAGAACCTATTTTATGTTTTATTGTAAAACTACACTGTAACAAGGTAAAGAATGTAACTTCTGTCTAACTTCAAATGCTTGTGCATTTCATAAAATAGGGAATTCTACACACAAATAGGGCACTGCATGTCCTGAAAGGGATTACACACTTGGCTAAATCCTAAAATGGCTATATTACAAAAATAATGTTAGATATATGCACGATTTGAGTGCAAGAAAAAAGATTTTCGTTCAGTGTAGTGCAATGTGTCATTATGAGTACAAAAACACCATTAGCTTGGTTTTGATGTATAAAAACTGGAAAACAAAGAAGCACTTGAAGGTAGCAATGTTTTTGTAGTATGAATTTATCATGTAGAAACTTTGACTGTATAATGGATCTCCTCCTTTCTCCATCCTCCTCCATCCCCAACTTCATTAACCTGCTACAGTTCACCTACTGAGCATCACACATGTTCTGCACACCCCCTTCACCCATTTTGACATTAGTAAAGGCAACTTAGTAGTTCACAGACTACAGCCCAGCTGTCCACCACTGTTCCACTGTAGCATACTCACTAAACTGAGGGAGCTGGGACTGAACTCCCAGCTGCTTGACCTCCTCACTGGTGGACAGCTGTGTGTCCAGTATCATCACCATCAGTACTGGAGTTCCTCAAAGGTTTTTTTGAGCCCCTTGTATGCACTTTATGCTTATGACTCAGTAATTTCCAGCAGCTGTAATTCCTTTGAGTCTCATTAACAATGAGTCTGCCTACTTGGAGGTGTAAATTTGTCAAACTGGTGTCAGGACAACACTGTACAGGGACATTAATAATAGACTCCAGCTGAACATCAGCAAAACCAAAAAGCCAATTGTGGACTACTGCACATCCCTGCACATCAACAGGGACTGTTCTCCCAAAGATTGTAATGTGGCAGTGGTCTAGTGGTAGGATACTTGCCTATGGACCTATGGCTCAAGAGGCCCCAGGTTCGAATCCCACCTCTAGCACTACCACCACTGTGGAAGACCCTTAACCCTGAGTTGCTCCAGGGGGACTGTAATTAGGACATGGAAGTCGCTCTGGATAAGAGTGTCTGCTAAATGCCGTAAATGTAATGTCCTTCAGAGAGTAAATGGGGCAACTGAGTGCTTAATCAGATCTGCTCTGCCTTCCCTACAGGACATTAACATCAAATGCTATAGGTCCAGAGCCATCATAATCATGTTCCATCTGCTGGACTGGGCAAACAGTTCCATAGCCCAATGACAAGAAAAGAGAGAGTGAAAGAGGGTTTTTTGTTCTTTTCTATCTAGGTTTTTTAAATTTCATAATTATATATTCATTTTGACCTTTTTCTTATTACACTTATCCTCTATGTTGTTTCTAGAAATGGGTCTCTTTTCTTCTTTGATCTTAGATTGAATTCTGGACTACATCTTGCTGCCAGTTTTACTTTTATAACAGTGTGACAAATAAAGAGCCTTCATCTTGAAGATGACAAAGTTTAAAAGCCCATGAAAACACTAAAATTTATGATTATTGGTTACTGCATTACATTTTTTGGCAGAAAAATGGTTTATTGCTTCTGAGCGCTGATTTCTCTCAGATTCTGCAGATGAGACGCCATGTGCTGTTGAGCAGTCAAGTGGTATGACAACCAGCAGCTCTGTCCTACATCCGAAACTGCACTTCTTCCTCCGTCTGCACAGCCAGAACAGAGAGCTGCATATCACCATTATAGAGGGTAACAAACACTCTCACACACTGGCAGAGTTTAATTCATGCATAGCTAACTTTAGATGACAATCTGCAATCACCTTGCATGTTCAGTCATTTATGGATATATTTTATGGGGAGTACATTTTTTGATCTCCCAATGATTTGAGTTAATTAATAATGAAATCGTTTAATGCATAATGAAAGCTCTAATTTTATCATGACCCTAATAGGCATGCAAAAGTGACTTTATAGTGCAGACAAGGTCAGTTTTATTCATATGTTTATTTGCATTTTAAATAACTTTTTTCCATTTGATTGCAACCTGATTAAATAATAAAAAGTAATCAATTTTATTAGCAGTTGTGTTCAGTTGGAACATAGCAAAATGCACATATTCAAATCTCATCACTTTAATAATTAATTGACAGTAACAGTAGTTTTTCAATAAATAACTTTAAATAACTTGAGTCATTTTCTTGAATGACGTTACAGTACTTGTATAAAGATGAATTACCAGTCCTCCACAGGACCGATCTGAGAAGGTGAGGGCTGAGATTGGCTTCACCGCCCCCCCCCCCCCCCTTTTTTCTCCCCCGCACAGATACCGATTAAAAGCCGTCTCTCTCACACACACACACACACACACACACACGTGGTTGCTGTGGTCACAGACCCGACCATAGGTTAAGACATAATTATGGGATGCCTGTGGCATTTTCATCAGTTGCTCTATTGTTGTTGTTCCCTTTTCTCCTTTCTATCCTGCCACTGCAGACAGAGAAGACCTTTATCCAAAAATGTATTTAGGTTTGCTATTACTGAAGCACATTCGCAGAGAAATTGGATTAACTCAAGTGCATTCAAGTGCTTCTGATAGTTGTGTTCAGCTAAAAAACATATTAATCAAATTTGAGGCATGGTCAATTGGTGAGACAACATACTGGGGAGCTGCTCAGTGGTCAGAAGACGAATGTCTGCTCTGTTAATGGATGCTTCCTATGCTTCTGAGAGAATAAAGAAGCTTTTTTCATATTACTTTTATGTACTCCAATAATTTTAAATAGTCGTCACAGCAAGATCTGTGTGTTGTTCTTTTGAGTTGTTTTGTTTTTGTTTTTTTGTTTTTTTGTACTCATGATTTGAGGCTATTGTTGCTAAAGCAAAAGGAAGCTTATACTGTACCAATTAGCTTGCTGGATATTTAGTTTACTCAAGGCTATGTAATGTATTTGTCAAAATGCACAACTTTCCCTGAAAAGGTATTTATTTTCTGTTTCAGCTTCTTGTGTGTAGGCATCCACAATTACTATGCCACAGTAGCCATTGTGTAGTGTCTGGAGAAAACAATAGTTTCTTTTTATCTAAATACAACTAAAATACATTTGTTTAAATAAAGTAAAATTTTTGTTACATCATATCAGACACATTTAACTGACCAACTATATTTGTGGTAAGGAAAAAAAAAATCCCCAAGTTTGATTTTCCAGTGTTACTTTAACTGCATTGGGTATTGTGATTTTGGTCAGTTTTGAATCCTTGAAGTGAACCAGCTACAAGAACTAAAAGTTCAAACTGAATGAGCCCATCAGCTTCTGAACCATCAGGACTTGAAGAGTTCTTTGATTGCAGTGTAATTTTTCTTCATCTGCCTGTGTTATTGTCACGTGTGTTAGGGTTTGGGCACGCTAGAGGGCGCTCTCTGTCACGTGTGTTGTGTTTTGGGCACGCTAGAGGGCGCTCTCGGTCACATACAGGGTGTTTATGTCACAGGAGGTGTTTAGGGACGGGACTCTACCATCAGCTGACCGAGGGAACCGCCATGCCACAGGTGAACGCCACGGTCTCGAAGGACCGGAGGAAGGGAAAAGAGGAGACTTTGGCTCAAGTAAAAGGTGAGCGTCACGGAAGGAACAGCCAGTTCAGAGAGGTCCTTCGATTCAAGATACACGCTGTGAGGGTTTCCCAAAGAAAGGGACTGGGGAGAAGACAGGAACAGAGAAACCAGATCGTAGGCCGGATAACACGGAGAGTTGGGACTCCAACCACTCAGGAGAAGCTGGAGGCTAAAATAGCCATAATGGAGGGGCAATTGCATCAGTGCAGGACAGAGCTGAGACAGGTGCAGGACCACAACATCACTCTGCAGGCTGACCTGAGAGAGGCCCGTCATGAGGCCAGCAAGCTCACCGAGCTAGAAAACCAGGTCAGAGGTATGGAAGGTAAATTGGCCCTCATCGAATCTCTACTCTCTTCTCCGACACCAGTGCCTGCTGGAACCCAGAGAGCAAAAGCCGAAACAGAGCATCCGGAGAACAGTCCAGCGGAGAAATGGGTAACGAATGCAGAAAGGGAGCAGCTGCCTTCAGGCCCCCTAGCATCGGCTCGCCCCCGCAACTCAGCAAACCCAGAACAAGGTGACGTTTGGAGGAAGCCATGGGGAACTCCTCAACGTGAAACCAGAAGCTGGGACACTGCGTCGCCGGGCCCCAAGCGACCAGGAAGTATGACCCTGACAAGGAAAAGGGCAAAAGACACCAGCACGAATCAGTTCAAGGAGACGGACCAGAACTTCTGCGCCAGAGATTCGGGGAGAAGCGACGCGCGGAACCCGACTGACAGGGGTTGTAAGCAGAGCTTAGACTCATTGAAAAAGACTTCCTCTGTAAACCCTGTAACGTCTCTATGTAGCTCCCTTTCAGGTCCTGTCGAGTCCAGGGGTTCCATGGAGTCAGGCAAAGCCTCCAAGGACGTAAGAGCCAAGGTCAGGCACCGGTCAAAAAGGTGGACGGAACTGCTGGGATTCCCCTCACCACCACCAGCTGCCCGACATAACTGGTCGGAGGTCCTTTGATGGTTTTTTTTTGTTTTCTATGGACCTGACCGTGTGTCCCGACTAGGGCCTTTGTGTTGTTGTTTGTGCCTCCCCCCCTGAGGTTCGGCTGCGTTCGGGCACTTCGGGAGCCGCGCCCTTGGGGGGGGGGTTCTGTCACGTGTGTTAGGGTTTGGGCACGCTAGAGGGCGCTCTCTGTCACGTGTGTTGTGTTTTGGGCACGCTAGAGGGCGCTCTCGGTCACATACAGGGTGTTTATGTCACAGGAGGTGTTTAGGGTACGCTAGAGGGCGCTCTGTTCTGACTAAGCACACCTGAGCCCCTGCGGGCAGGTGTGCATCATTGGGGCTGACTATTTAAGCCCCGATGAGTCAGAACAGAGCGCGGCTCATTAGGTAGGTCTAACCTACACGTAACGGGTGGTTCTTATATATATATTTGTCAACTTTGTGTCTATGACTAGGTATAGGTCGCCTAGTATAGACCACTTAGTATCTAGGGCTAGACTGCAGTTCCCCAGTTCGAGGGTTTCAGGAGTAGAACTGCAGTCCCCCGTTCCCTGTGTCTTGTTTGTTTTGTCACTGTGCGTAATAAACTTCTGTTCTGAACTCTTGGCTCTGACCTGACGTCCCTCCGGTACCACGCCACCGTTACAGTTATCTTACTAAAGATAACTTTAGCTATTGAGTTCAGAGAGATACATCAACATTGCTCTTAATCCTATTCTAAGGGTGCAATCAGAAAATGCATCAGTTGCTGTTAGGTAGCTCTGTGACTATAAATACATCAGTAACACGGAGGTAACTGGAGTCCCACTGTGGTTTTCCTTCCAAAAAATTTAAGCAGATGTTGTGTCACCCATTTGAATCCCATTAAGTTTTGCAATGGTTATGGGGGAAGGGAAGGTGTTGCTGAATAGCATGTCATTTGGTATTTTGAATCCAAAATAGGTTCTCTTACATGCTTAAAAGACTTTTAAAGGTGCATATTAAGGCCATAATAACCACAGACATCAGTATGCATCATTAGTATTTGAGTAAATCTGGGTTCAGTCATTATATCTACACAAAGCAAGGAACACGCAATTAGCTCCTTCATCTGAAAACAGGAAAAAATATAGGGGGGACAGAAGGGATGAATACATGAATTAATTGAGCTTTTTTAGAATCTAATTTCTCCTTTCTTTGTTTCCCTTTCTGTCCTTCCCTCTTCCTCTCTGCAGCGGAGCACATCACTGTAGAGGCCAGCTGTGAGGGATATATCTCAGGTTGTGTGAGCGTTTCTGGAGAACAGAAGCATTCCCAGACAGCAGTGCGTAAACTAGCAACACGGGTCCAATGGGGAGAGGCCTTGGTATTTGCTCTGCCCAGCTGCTGTATTACAGAGAGCACAGAGGCAATGGAGGGAGAGGTAGCACTGACCTTACACAGTTGTGACCGTTTCTCCCGAAACATTACTCTGGGCACTGTGAGGTTCAAACTGGCCGATGTGGGCATGATGTCAGATGCTGACTGTTGGGTTGATATGCAGCCACCCAAACAGGTGAGGAAATTAAACCCTGATGCCTATTACCAGTAGCCATATCTTATATCTGCACCTTTTGTCTAATGGAAAAAAATAATTACTGAAAGTATGTTTTAGCTAAGACTTGACAAACTGTGGGCTTCATATTTCAATAGTAGAATTTTGGAAGCAGTACAGGATTATACTGAAAGCAAGTACAGTATTGGAAAAAACTGATGTGGTCAAATTTCAAACATTTCTGGACTCATTAAAGTTTGTATGGGTTCCTCCTAGAACATCTAGAGCAAGGGATTACAGTAATATTACCTATGTGTAGACTGAAAAGGTAGATCCAAATCAATGGTGATGCTGAGACTGAACTAATAAACTGATAAGATCTAGCATTAAACCTGTCAGTTTCTTGATGGCAGCTTTTGGACCTAAAAAAAGGACACTTGTGATTTGCAGATATTAACATACATGTGGAGTCCTTTTTCTTTAAGATCTTAAATATAAATGGTAGTTTAGAAAGAGGTCTCTAATTTGGTATCTTACAAGGGTTGAGGTTTGTTTTCTGGGTTAATTGCTGTTGCTGTTACTTGGAAGACTTATAAAATGAGAATAAAATAAGCTCTGGGTGAAGTAGACCAGTCTCTCCACAGAAACTATATTTTGATATACAGTACTGTGCAAAGGTTTTAGGCAGGTGTGAAAAAAATGCTGTAAACAAAGAATGCTTTCAGAAATATACAGTACTGTGCAAAAGTTTTAGGCAGGTGTGAAAAAATGCTGTAAACAAAGAATGCTTTCAAAAATGGAAGTGTTAATCATTTATTTTCATCAATCAACAAAATGCAGTGAATGAACAAAAGAGAAATCTAAATCAAATCAGTATTTGGTGTGACCACCCTTTGCCTTCAAAACAGCATCAATTCTAGGTACACTAGCACACAGTTTTTGAAGGAACTCGGCTGGTACTGAAGAGGACAGGCTGCCATTGAATGGTGATCAAGTGTATCAAGCAAGAAAGCTATTCACACATTACACTCACCATTATTATATGTTTATTTGGCCAAGAGACAACAATAGGAATGAAATTGCAGGTTAGCTGAGAGAGTGAGTAACTTTGGTGGGGTTGGAGGGTGATGTGGCATGTGACCTTTCATTTTAAGTTTTGGAAGAGAGGTTGGAGTCCTCAGAGGCATAAGTCAGCTGGTGCGTCATGCTGAAATTCTGGGTCAGAATCTCAATAATGCAACACACACACATGCTCCAAAATTCACATGCTCCATGTGAATGTATTTGGGTTTAAATGAATGACATATACCTGCAGTATCAGTTCATGCTATTATAAAATTATATTTTAAAAAAATGTCATACCAACTAATTCTTACATCTGCATACTCCTTGCTTGTGTCCTATTCGCAGCATTTCATAGGAAACAAGGAAAAGTTATTACTGTGGTGCATTATAAGAATACTTTTCCTAAATCACCCTTGTGGTATTTGCACTTGGCTTTAAATGAATGAGCCTCAGCTCAAGCTTTCTTCTTTACACACTCACTCAAATGCTTCCGTCTGATCTGCTGTTGGGCCGGGAGATCTCCATCTGCGTCATCACATATCCCAGTGGAATTGCAGCTCCCGCAGAGAGAGAGAGACCTGCCAGGAATGTGTAATGACTTTAGCCTGAAATTTTAATTAATTTTGTTATTTTTTAAATTGTGTAACATTTCACTGAAGTTTAATTTTATGTTCTGTCCTCCATACATTGTTTTGTTAAGTTATAATCAGACAAAAAGTCATATTGAATTACACTGATGTGTAAGTAAATAGTTGTTTTTTTCTTAGGAGGGGGTTGAGCCCATTCCAGAGATTTGAAGGCGCCAATAGTGTGTGCGCACCAGTTTGCATTTATGTCCTTGTGTGCTTGTATGTGTGAGTGTATTTATGACGCAGTTTGCACTGGACTGTATGAGCACCATTCTGAAATATTTATGTGTTCATGCAGCAAGACACTTCTTGCATACAGACACGCTTCAGCAGATGGGATAGTGGAGTCATATACAGGCAGACACTCTTACGCAAGCACAAACACACTCATACAGTAATATTGAGCTGGCCATTTTTCAATCCATGGTGTGAGATGATTCATATTTCCTCACTGTCAACAATATCACCAGGAGGTGGTGTATGAATATATAAAAATAGTCCTTGAGAGACGGAACCAAAGAGAGTGTGTGCGAGAAAGGAAGAAATGGGATTGATTATTGTATTGTGTATATCGTCTTTATAAGCGTAGGTGCCAAAGAGGGGGAGCCACAAGCTGTCACAATTATAGCCGTCCACCCACGTGTGCTGTAAAACAGGATTATTCCAGAATGACTGTTAAATGTGGTAACATGATCGTGATTATGCTAATGTGACCCCACTGGTATGAATGAGAATCATTCTAATTCACCTGGCTCATTAGCATTTGTATTATGCCACCAATATGTGCCTACCACAGATCACCAGGATCTTGTGATCTATGATAATAGCTGTTTATACGATGTGTCCTGTTTTGCTCATATAGGCTATGTCCCATTCCTAGGTAGCACACGTCTCAGATCAGAGTTTCATATCCCACCCGAGCTACTTTCATATGCTTTCATTCTTAGACTATATGTCTAGAATATACACTGTATAATCCAAATTAGTGGTGTGTTAAGGTGAACCCATTGCTGATAAGAATTTTGTATATACAGTACTGTGCAAAAGTTTTAGGCAGGTGTGGAAAAAATGCTGTAAACAAAGAATGCTTTCAAAAATGGAAGTGTTAATCATTTATTTTCATCAATCAGCAAAATGCAGTTAATGAACAAAAGAGAAATCTAAATCAAATCAATATTTGGTGTGACTACCCTTTGCCTTCAAAACAGCATCAATTCTTCTAGGTACATTTGCACACGGTTTTTGAAGGAATTCGGCTGGTAGGTTGTTCCAAACATGACTGTGTTTCAACCTCCGTGTGACATTGATGATCATCAGCACCTATAAATCCCTATAATCCTATAAATCCCTGACTTTGTGCAAGTGTACCTATAAGAATTGATGCTGGTTTGAAGGTAAAAGGTAGTAACACCAAATACTGATTTGATTTAGATTTTTCTTTTGTTCGCTCACTTTGCATTTTGTAAATGGATAAAAATAAACAATCATTATTTATATTTCTGAATGCATTCTTTGTTTACAGCATTGTTTTCACACCTGCCAAAAAGTTTTGCACAGTACATATTTTGTATAATCTATGAAAGTGAAAATTCTTGTCACTGCAAGGTCACAGCAGAGCACACAGTGAACCACAACGAAATTGTACCTCTGCATTTGACCCATGCAAACACCATGCAGCAGGGGGCAGCTATGAAAGTGCTCGGGGAGCAGTGATGGGGATGGTACCTTGCTTGAAGGGTACCTCAGGGCAACCTACTGGTAAGGGGTTTGAACCCACAATCTTCCAGTCCTGTGGCCAACTCCCTAACCAGGAGAACATTGCCCAGAGTATTACATGGCCTCTGCTGGAGATGCTCTGAGCCAACCCTTCAGCAATAGTCTGGCTCTCAACATCACATCATAAGCTTTTCTTTTCTTCTGCATCCAACACATCATTTACCATTTTTTCGGATCCAACACATCAATGATGTGTCATCTTTAGTTGCTGCCGAATATATCCCACCTTTTGTCAGAAGTCATTGTATCAAGATGATCAGTGTTATTTCCTTCACCTGTCAGGGGTTTTAATGTTGTGACTGTTCAAAAACCAATGATAGGTAAAGTGTTTAACATTGCTTATCAGGCAGCAAGTCCTGAAGGGGGGTGTGTGTGTGTGTGTGTGTGTGTGTGTGTGTGTGTGTTTGTTAACTAGTAAATGCTTTAAGTTGCATTGACTGTAGTGGGTAGCTCAGCCATCCCTGTTTGTTTACTGTAAAACATACATCAGATTATCCTAAGTAATGCCATTAAAGGATCTTTTCCAGATCAAGTAGAGGAAAAATATTAAGACTTGTTCAATGTGGAGGAAGAAGTATTATCAATAAACAATAATCCCTATCAAGCTAGTTTTAACATTTATTGGACTGACCAATAAACTCTGTTGGCTGGGAACTACTAACTAACTACTCAATGAGACTGAGATCTGGGATGATGGGTGTTTATTGAAGAAAAGCTTTAACACTTGATCTGTGGCACAATGCATTATCATCCTCAAAAAATGACTTCACCATCACCGCTCTTGTTTCCTATTGGTAGAATGAGAAAGGTGTACAAAATTTCAGTGCATGTAAGTGTATTGACTGTTGAAGTAATGACTATTATCTTCCCTGGACTTTAACCTGTCATGTAGCCCCAGAACATAAATCGATGGGTATTTGATTGTTTTCTTGAGCTAATCATCTTTGTTTCAGACAGCTTCTAATGTCATCCATATGGCCCCAATGCAGTTTGTGACTCATCATAGAGTATCTCTTTCATAAAATCAGCCATAGCCCTTGATTGTTTGTTTTTAGCTACTGTAACCTTGCTTTCTTCTGTTTAGATGTTAGTGCTGTTGTTTGACTTCTCTGTTGTTCAATCAAGTTTCATTCACCTCACTTCTTGATCTTCTTTCCTAATCATTTACTGTTCTTTGCTCACACTTGTTTTCCAGTAGCTTTCTTATGCAAGTCATATTGCCATTTTCTGATTCCAAAGCACAATGCCACAATGTTTTGATCCTGTTGCTTTGCTGTTTTCGTGGTCTGTTTTTATGTTTTCCCCCTTTTTAGATATGCACCAAACATTAAACACTAAGTGAGAACAACCAACTTCTTTTACCACAATATTGTTTAATTTCCTTCATTAAAGTGTTTCATCTAGTCTTGTTTATACCATTTCATTCAGCCAAGTCTTAACAGCTTGTTTTGGTTTGCAGGCACTCTCTTGTAAATGCAGACTGATTAGCATTTTTACATTTGTGCTGTTTTATCTTTTAAAAATGGCAAATTATGAGGTGGAGGAAATGGCAAATGATGAGCCAAAACGTTCAATTATTAATCAAAAATATTTTTGTTTTCTACGTATTTAAAAGCTGGAAGGAGCATCCTCTAATTGTGATGAGGGGCAGCGGTGGCCTAGTAGTTAGGGAGTTAGATTGTGGGTTCAATTCCCTCCCCAGTGGGTTGCCCTGAGGTACCCTTGAGCAAGGTACCGTCCCTGTCACTGCTCCCCGGGCGCTTTCAATAGCTGCCCACTGCTGCACGTGTGTGTATGGGTGAAATGCAGAGGACAAATTTCCCATTCGTGGGATTATAAATAAAGGATGATTATTATTATTATTATTATTATTCAGTATTGTTTTCAGGGGTTTTAGACGTCTGTTCTTGTCACATTTTCTCATTTTTAGAATATATTGTAATACCCTGCATTTTCCCCCAGATGGAAGTTACATCATCAGCTGGGGAGCTATTGCTATCATTGAGTTACCTACCAGCAGCTAACAGGCTAGGAGTGGTGGTGATGAAGGCACGCGGACTACAGACTGACAAACTCAAAGACAATATAGGTACGACTAATCACTGTACAGAACAAATTCACATTTGGAAAATAAGTACAGACCTCTTTTTCTGAATGTTCTCTACTATAGCACAGTGGCTCATTGCTCTTGGGCTCAATGCTCTTGCTTTGTCAGTAAATGCTGAAAAAGAATAAGCATAGCATAGAGTAATATTTTTACTTATTAGAGCTTTACATCTTTACAACCATCTTAAACATTATAACTATAAAATATATTGAGGAAAATTATTCAATATTAAATATCTGTAAGGAATGTGAACTTTTTATTCCCGTATCTGGTGTAACCTCTTTAGGCAGCAATTAAACAACTGCAACTAAACATTTCTGAAAACTGATGATCAGTCCTGCACATCGGTTTAGAGGAATTATAGCTATTCCTCTCTACAGAACAGCTCTGTGATGTAGGTGAATTTCCTCTTAAACTGCTTCTGCAACATTTCTAATGGGTTGTGATCAGGCCTTTGACTTCTTCATTACAAACATTTGAACTATTTCTTTATTAGAGTCACCTGTATGCTTAGGTCTATTGTTTTGTTGACCCACTTTCTCTTGAGGATCAGGCTGCAGTCCGCACATGTCCCTTTAGAATTTGATGCCATTATTTAGAATTTATTATTTCATCACTGATTACAAGCTGTTCTGGCCCAGACGCGGCACAGAAGACTCAAACCATGATAATACCGCATTAAATGTGAAAAGAACCAAGGCAACACCATGTCAAGGCAGAAGGCTATTGGAAAAATGTGCCAAATGATTACAGATGAGACAAATTGTTACTATTTCCTGCTGGATAAGCATCAGTATCTGTTCTTCCTCACAAAGTTCTTTTGTTCATGCCTTAATATGCTTTCACAAGCTAATGTTGCAAGGAAATGTCCACATAGTTTTGTCAGTCATAGATGTTGGATCATTATAACTAATATGATATTAGTTAAATTATATAATGAAAAAATTATTTCATAATTATTTCATATTTCATAATTATTTCGTAATATAACCTTTTTGTTTGTTTTAGGTCATTTAGGCAGAAACATAGAAAATCCTGAAGGGTTCACAAATAGTTAAGCCAGATTCTTTTTGTGTGTATTTCCTTCTGACCTGAAGAAGTGCTGAGCTTAAACAGTTGCCTGAGTTTTGAATAAAACATTTTTCCCCTGGTATCAAAGTAACCCTGCATTGCTACCATGAATAATAGATTGAATACTTTGATGTATCATATATAATGGAATTTCCCTTTTCTTAGATCTGTCCGTGAAGCTGACACTCAAGCACCAGAGCACAAAGCTGAAGAAGAAGCAAACACGGCGTGTCAAGCACAAGATCAACCCGGTGTGGAATGAGATGATGATGCTGGAGCTCCCGAGGGAGCTCCTGACCAAGTCTAGCCTAGACCTAGAAGTTCTGAACCAGGGCACCCCCGGTACATTGCTTACCCTTGGCTGTTGCCTGCTGGGGATGCATGCGTCCGGCACTGGCTTACAACACTGGCAACAAATGCTGGATAACCCACGCAAGCAGATTGCCATGTGGCATCCTTTGTATGCCTGAGAAAATACATGCTTGTAGAATAGAATAGATGTAATGTGCGCCAACTGTATGTGATGAATTTTTAAATGTCTGGAAAGATTTTGCAGCCCTGCTCTATTCCTGTATAATAATCTGTGCCATAAAAGGTAGTCAGGTTTGGATGAATCATTGATCATTGCTGTAATTAATAACTGTTCTTAGTAAAACTAGAATCTTAGCCTCATAGACAAATTACAAACTGAAGACTAACCTGTTATCCTGGTCACAATGTTGTTTGGTTCTGGTGCAGATTATTGCATGGTGATTTAGAGCACTTTGGTATCAAATAGTGCAATATTTAACTTTGATGTTGTGACTGTGTGAAAGGAACTCTTTACCACTCTACTTGAGATGAGTCATCCTTGTCCCTCCTCATCCACAGCAAACACTAAGGCATTGGACATCATCTTGGATTGTATGTTTCAGAAAAAAATATCTAGCTGTGATTTAATGGCATTCTAGATGTTTAAGGAGGTCTGCCAAAACTGTCCATCCACAACAGCCAAAAACATATTCACAACAGATGTAAGGTACAACTTTGATTGGTTTGTGACCCACATCAGAAATTAGTCTCCCAATTCATGTACACTATATAGCATTATTAGACAAAATTAAACCTGCAAGCTAAATGTAGTATTAGAGTATGTGTTTTGTAAGTCTTGTCAAATGTTATTCTGAATGTGAGTAGAGTATTATATCTATGGCATATCAGGCATAAACCTAACTGAAATGCACAAATTTGTAATTGCAGTTTGTGAATGGCATACTGCAGTTGAACTCTGTATGCTTCATCAAGTAAATAATGTCTATGAACCATATAGTAAAAGCTAGCTAATGTTTTTGGAAATGGCTTTTCTCTCTCCCTACAGGGAGAGAGAAAAACCTTTAGGTAGTTTATCCAAAAGAGTTTGTAACATCCTGACATGTTTCCTGATACATACTCTGATTTGTTACTGGATCACTCGGAGGGTCATGTAAACAAACATGAAGCATAGCTTACCCCAAAAATCAGATGGTTCAAATTGGAATTTCACTCTCTCAAACAGGCAGCTTAACTTAAAATATGTATTATTGCTGTCAAATCAAAACCTTTCAACTCCCTTTTGTATGATTTAGTTTTTTTTTTACGAGGTTTAAAATGCCAGCTGCCCTTCATGTTTTATGAGTAGACTAATATGTGGTCTCTTCAAAGTAGCTCTTTTTCCCCTGCATAACCTCAGTGTCCATTCTGCTGGCAGAATGGAATTTAATCAAACAAACACACTTCTCATAATTTTGTCAAATACCTAGGATGCTGCTGGCTGTGTGAAATGACTGTTGAGCTGCTAGTGAGAAGCGAACTGAAATGGAGAAACCCTTGTGAAAATCTTTATGCTGCAGAAGCAATTCACACTTCTCTATTAAAATGCCCAGATAAAACACTGCAGGCACAAATAAAAACACATTAAAGTATTTATTTTTAGTTTTCGTCTGGTTTGTCAATCATACACATTTCCTTTAATATAAAGATACAGGGATTTGGTGTTATGGTATGGGATTCTTTTTAACCAGAAAATGAAGAGTTTCACTCTGTACTGTGCGTTGTATAAGCTAACTGAGCTTTCTGGACTGGTTTCACCTGGCTCAAAATACTAAATATTATAATAATAATAATAATAACCCCATCAGTACTACCTGACCTACATAACACTGTGTCAATACTTTTGGCTTATTTATAAATCTGCCTTTAATGAGCTTTTATATTATTAACTGGAAACAACCCTGTTATTGAATTATGCCATTATGCAGCAGGGAAAGTAGATGCTGAACATGTCAACTTTTTTTCTAAGTAAATATTTTTAATGGGGCTATCAAAATAAAATGTACACCAGATGTTGGTGGGCAGCATTGGCTAGGGCCTGATTAGTGGTTAGGGCGTTGGCCGCATGATCGGCGGATTGGTGGTTCGAACACCTTCCCAATGGGTTGCCCTGAGGTACCCTTGAGCAAGGTGCCGTCCCCGTCACGCTCCTCCCTGCGATGGGCTGGCGACCTAGCAGCTTCAAGATGCCTCATACATGGAGAAACTAGTTTAGATTTTGGCCAATTCTTCCACTCAAACTGTCTTCAAATATTGAAGGGTCTGAGGCCTCTTCTGTGAACTTGTCTTCAGTTCTTAAAGTGAAAGTGAAAACCCTTGTCATTGCACAGCACACATGAACCACAACGAAATTGGACCTCTGCATTTAACCCATGCACACTCAAACCCGTGCAGCAGTGGGCAGCTATTGAAAGCGCCCAGGGAGCAGTGATGGGGACAGTACCTTGCTCAAGGGTACCTCAGGGCAACCTATTGGGAAGGGGTTTGAACCCCGATCCTCCGAGCATGCGGCTAACGCCCTAACCGCTAGGCCACCACTGCCCCAATCTTTCCATAGATTTTCAATTTTATTCAAGTAAGCTGGTTGACTGGACCATTGTAGCAGCTTTATTTTCTTTCTCTGAAACCAGCTGAAAGTTTCCTTGGGTCTATGTTTGGAATCATTGTCTTGCTGAAATATCCATCCTTGTTTCATCTTGTTTCATTCTGGTAGATGGCAACAGAGTCAAGAATGTCCTGGTATATTTCTCCACTCATCCTTCCTTTAATTATATGAAGTCTGCCAGCACTATATGCTGAAAAACATTTCAACACCATGATTTTTCCACCCCCATACTTGGTTGGTATGGTAGCTGTACCTGCTAATTCCAGGTCTTACTGAATCTCTCTGTGAGTGGTCCTTGGCTCTTGGACAACTCTTCTGATTATTCTTTTGACTCCTCTGTCATAAATGTTGCGAGGGGCACCTGATCGTGGGCAGTTTATGGTGAAATTATGTTTTTTCCACGTTCTTTCCGGATTGCCATCAGCATATTTGGTAACAGTAAGGTCTTGAGAAAGCTCTTTGCTTTTACCCATCATGAGATGGATCTTGTGTAATACCATGGTAATGTGAAACCTTTTTATAGGCCATCATTTAGGACTAAACCAGCTGGTTTCTTGGCTTCATATGTTCATGACTTTTTTGTGTCGATTTCTTTGTATGTGTGGATTTCTTGGATTGTTCCCTACATCTGGTATAAATTTAATGTCAGTAGCCCCATTAGACATATATTTACTGAGAAAAAGTTGCCGTGTTCAATACTTATTTTCCATGCTGTAAGTTTATACTCTTTTATCTTATTAAATCTACAGTATGCTGTATACTCACACTATACTCATAGGCTGTATCATAGAGGTGACCTGTGCGTTTGACCTGCATTAATTTAATCCATTCAGTCATGCTTTTGAGTAGCTTTTCTTTTACTGCCTGCCTTTCACACCATGACTCTTGACCCTGCCATAATTTTATTTGATCTAAGTAAATTATACATAAATGTCACTGATTGTGATTTGTGTATAAAAAAGTAATATTGCTAAAAACAAAGTAACTATTTTTTACCCGTTTTTGAATTGGTTGCATTTACTGTTGTTTCTGTGTTAACATCCTTCATGGTGTTAGATGTGGGTTAATACTGTGAACAATGATCCATGTCCTGATATGTTCCTGAACACTTTCTAATGTAATCAAGATGATCATGGGCATAAATATCACATCAATTACAGTCATAATTATGGAATTTACATGCTAATGAGCTGCCTGTTTAACTGTTTAACAGGGATTTAGTAGCTGCTTGTTTTGTATTCTTCAATGGCTCCAAAAAAACATGAAAAATGTAAATTATTTCCACTGGCAAAAAATATTTAGGTACTGGTATGTCTCACTATATTTTTCATAAATATTTGATCAGGGTAGCTGGAGTTTCAGCTGACATTCAGCAATAAAATTGGAATAAGTCCAGATTTCTGTGCTGCATGGCTGAAACTTTCAAGCATCTTGGGATTTCCATTTGCATTGATGCATGTTAGTGCATCTGAGGCTTTTTGAAATGGTTGAACGCATACAAAACAGATGGTGTTATCTTTGCCATTTCATACTGTATTTTGCCCCTGCACAGCTACATGGAATGCTGCAGAACAAAATTCATTCATATTTTCAAGGCGCTTTTTCTTGTGGAACTAATATGATCCATTGCTGATGTGAAATAAATGTTCTTTTCTATGAAGTATATCCAGTTTTGTATGAAGCTGTGTGTTTTTCTCAGAAGGGCTCCTTGTCAATGTCGTATTTAATAAGATGCATGTCTCACGGGTCTGCTGGGTAAGTAAAGCTATTCAGCAAATTAAAACCAATCTTATTTGAATCTTAGCAGAGCAGCTAACATGGTCAGATTAAAAGCATCTGTGCAAACCTACTCCCCCTAACAGATCTGATTCAATTCCTAGTTAATGATCACCCCAGTCTGATGTTATGTAACAGTGTTGAATGTGTAGCAGACTTTTCCCTGGTGAGACAGACTGCAGGAGATCAAAGATCTGCAAAGCAGACATCTGCACCTATGCCAGGCATGGCCAAGTTTGCCCTTCAAGATCTACAACTGGGGGAAATAGTACACGCTAAATCTGAACCTGCACCAGATATATTCTATTCTGACTGAGCATAACTAGTTTGCTCTGACTGGTCAGCTTGTCTGCACCTACATATTTTACCCCTTCCAGCAGGCAAAAAAAACAAAAAAGTGTAATCTAACAATGAGTTCATTGACCTAATCAACCTCTGCAATCTACACTTCCATTATTATAATCAATTGTCAGTATGGAACTTTCGTAGCTCCATTGAAGACTAACAAAGCAATTTGTCTTGGAGGATCATCTATGTCTAAGAAAAGGGGAATATTTTGTATTTCTGTCAAGCTCTCTTTAAGATCAGCTAACTAGAAACAAGCTCACAACATGACAACTGGGGTAGCAGTGAAATGGGAGCTTACAGGGTTCATACCAGAAGGTGGAATAGAATTAGGAGGCTCCTATATCAAGTATTGAGAAGGCTTTTCATTTAAGTGTTTTTAGTAGTGTTTGAGTCTTCAGTTATGACAAGACTTCTGTTTTAGAGTCATGAGAGATGAAGCACTTTTATTTTTCAGAATATCATCATTGCAGTACCACTGTGATGCACACTGTGATGGTCACTACTGTCAGTATATGAAATATGTTGTTCTACACCATGCCTGTGCTGAGAAGTGCCATTGTTTCAATTAATAGCCTAAATGACCAGAGAAGTTTTACCCATTAAGACAGAAAAACGTTTGTTGGGTTGAGGTCTGGGATCTGTGCAGGCGACTAGAGTGCAGTGACCATTTGTCACTGTGATCACTTCCCAGCACAAAGGATACATCTTGTTCCTCGTTTGTACCTTAAGGTATCCTACTCATCTGGGACTTCTTTTTTTTTTCAGCTGCTCCTGTTTAGGGGTCACCACAGCTCATTTCCTCTCTTACCACATCCATAAACCTCTTCTTCCCCTTTTCCTCTTTCTTGGCAGCTGCCTCTTCATGTCCAAACCAATGCAACCTTGCTTCTCTTACTTTCTCTCCAAAACATCTAACCTGAGGTGTCCCTCTTATATATTCATTTCTACTCCTGTCCATCCTCATCAAACCCAATGAAAATCTCTGCTTAATTAACTCTGACACCTCCAGCTCCTCCTCCTGTCGTTTCATCCAATGCCACCAGCTCCAACCCGTACAACATAACTGGCCTCACTACTGTCCTGTAAACCTTCCTTTTCACTCTTGCTTTTTACCTCTGTCACAAATCACTCCAGCCACTCTTCTCCACCCATTCCAACCTGCCTGCACTCCCTTATTCACCTCTCTTCCACACTCGCCGTTAGTCTGAACTGTTGATCCCAAGTATTTAAATTCCTCCACCTTTGTTACCTCTACTCCCTGCATCCCTACCACTCCACTATCCTCCCTTTCATTCATACTTATGTATTCTGTCTTTGTCCTGTTCACTTTCCACATATTGATTTGGCAAGAGTTTTACACCAGATGCCCTTCCTGACAAAACCTTCCCCATTTATCTGGGCTTGTGACCAACACAAAGAAATACACTGGCTTGCACATTTGTGACTCAAGGCTGGGTTAACCTACTCGTTAACCCACTAGCCATTCCATTATGTAATGTTTTGCCAAACCAGCAGAATGTATGGTTTACACCACTCTAGCCAACATTTGGCATTGCACACCGTGGTCAGGTGTTTGTGCAGCTGCACAGCTATGGAAAATATTTTTTATGAAGCTACTGATGCAAAGTTTTGTTCTGACTTTGTCCCAGAGTCATTGTGGACCTCTATACTGAATGGAGGAAATGTATTTATGTGCCATATGCTTCAGCAGCCCTGCTCTGCATAATGTCCCATTTCATGGCTGAGCGTTTGTTGTTGCATTTGTCAGTCAGTCAGTCATTTTCTGGGCCGCTTGTCCTAATAAGGGTTGTGGTGGGGTGCTGGAGTCCATCCCAGCTCACACAGGACGAAGGAAGGGGACACACCCTAGACAGGTGTTGTTGCATTTGGTAGGAGCAGATCAAGTTGGACAGTAATTTTACAAGCAACATCTTTTCTTGTAAAAATGTGTTTTAGCACATTTTTAGCACACTAGGGGCAGCGGTGGCCTAGTGGTTAGGGTGTCGGCCACATGATCGGAGGATCGGGGGTTTGAACCCCTTCGCAATAGCTTGCCCTGAGGTACCCTTAAGCAAGGTGCCGTCCCCATCCTTTCTCCCCGGGCACTTTCAATAGCTGCCCACTGCTGCACGGTGTTTGAGTGTGCATGGGTTAAATGCAGCGGTCCAGGGCAGCAGTGGCCTAGTGTTTAGAGCGTTAGCCACGTGATTGGAGGATTGGGGGTTCGAACCCCTTCCCAATAGGTTGCCCTGAGGTACTCCTTGAGCAAGGAGCCATCCCTGTCACTGCTCCCCAGGCGCTTTCAATAGCTGCCCACTGCTGCACGGTGTTTGAGTGTGCATGGGTTAAATGCAGAGGTCCAATTTCGTTGTGGTTCACTGTCTGCTGTGCTGTGTATTTTTCATGGCTGTGCAGCTGCACAAACACCTGACCACGGTGTGCAATGCCAAATGTTGGCTAGAGTGGCCTCGCAATGACAAGGGTTTTCACTTTTTTCACTTTAGAATTGAATTGAATTAATTCTCCAGCAAGCCTTCTCCTTATGATGATGCATTTTTGATGTCAGCAGTGAGTTCAGCCAAAGAGCTGTCCTAGGTATAGCTTCCTTGTGTATGCTGAGTATATTAACAATAATAGTTGTATCGCATTGTATTTGTATATAACAGTGCCTGAGGTCTGTTTGACTTCCTGCAGAGCAGTACAAGACAGAAAATTAATGGAACATGCACACACACCCACACACCCTTGCCTCCTGAACAGCATTTTAAACATAGCATTGAATGAAAACTGGTTTCAAGGTCAGTCTTCACAGGAAGAAGCCACTGACTGGGTTTTTGCTGACCTCATAAATAGAACACATTTAGAATAAAATTAATGGAAAAAATTACTTAATGAATGCACAAAAGTTCGATGAATAAAATGTTAATAAGAATTTTCTAATGTTTGAGGAAATCATATTTAAGTATGTTGATATGTTTCCTAATTTATACTGACCATTTCAGTTCATTTTCACATGGCTAACATTTTATTGTCACCTGCTGAAGGTATTATGGACCGCAGAAATTGATATTTAGACAGTTATACTTTAATGTATAAATACATTTTTTTTAAGGGAGATTTTGAAACTATGTGTCTGAGTACTTCTTTAGAAACATCCCCTTGGCTTGGGTGGAGTGGGCTGGACATAAGTGCGTAGCCGGGAGTCTCATACTCAACTTTATTAGACAATACTATATTCATAGAACTCAGAAACCACTATCATAATGAAGCAAACCCGAGTAATAGTAAATGATCGATGCTCTGCTCTGACTCACTGGGACTCTTAAACCCTGCCCCAATGATGCACACCTATCATCCTAATGAGCGCAGGTGTGCCTAGTCTACCGAGTGTTGCCTACCATGTTAAAAAATTATAAAGCTTGCGAAATGATATACCTACAAACCCTAGGTTCACAGAGAGGATATTTTAATCAATGACTCATGAAACAAGTATTTTTAAAATAATTTTGAGAGTCCTATGAGAGAAATGATATATAGGTATTACTTGAGGTAAAAAGAGAGAGAGAGAGAGAGAGAGAGAGAGAGAGAGATTGAGTAGTATCTGAATTGAATTCATACTCTTTTCATTATTATTGTGCCCGGCCATAATTAAACAATAGTAATGCACCCCATTAAATCTTGGTACAAACACTCACATGTCCTCTTTTGTTAAAAGCAACCCCTAAGAACAGTACTGTCTGAAGTCTGAAGATCTTTTCCATTCAGTGGGAATATCTCTCTCAAGAGAAAAACAGATTCAAGGAGATCCCAGATCCCATATTCTTCAGGGGTGAGATATTGTCCCTGAAAAAATGAATCAATGTTGCTTTGACACATTCTGTGAACATTGTTGTGCAAGTCTGATATGCATATACACATTTTAAAATCTTTTATCTATCTTCCCTTTTTTTCTCTGTTGCCTTTTGTTTTTTTCCTCTCCTTTTCTGCAGGAGTGTCAGTGGTTGCAGCAGGACTGCAGAATTTTTTTTTTTTTTTGTCAGTGGAAAGAGCTGAGAAAGATGCAGAACACTAAGTCACGATGCTCACTCTAGACAAGGGATGGGGTGGGGTGTGAATAGGCATCATGAGTTGCTGTTTGGCAGTATGGCAATGTGCAGTTTGGAAATCACTGCATCACTCTGGACACAACAAAATTAAACTATTAAAAATGTACGCATTAACACTAGTGCCATCTTTTAGATCAGGGCTAATTTTTGCTTGTGGTTTCCAAGCCTATAATGCTCACATCCCCCACACACACACACAAACAAACACACACACACACACACACACACACAGACACACACTGCAGCTACAACTATGCCTGTAGTTAGGACATGGAAGTTTATCATTACTAGTTACAACAATCCAAATGGCTACAAAGCTAGAAAACTGAAAATCTTGCATAATCACAGTTGTCTTGACAGTGTAATATAAGACTAGACCTGAGCAACTTTGGCTTAATTATGATCAAATGAAAGAGCCAGAAGATCTCTTAAAAAGCACTGGTTGAGAAGTGCTCCTGTTCAGATGTGGTAAGAATACCACAAATCCATGTTGGTGCCTATAACTTATTGATTTGTGATGGCAAGTATCAGAAGTTCTGTTGTGGCAAAAGTAATCAGAAATTCTTGCTGTGCATGGAGCTGCATAGATGAACCATTGTCCACTGTGAAAAACATTGTCTTCTCAGCACATGAGCATCAGAACTGCACCTTTGAACATCAAAAAAAAGATAATCTGGTCAGAGTCCTCCATCCATCCATTATCTGCCACTTGTCCCAAACGGGGTCGCGCTGGTGTCCAACCCAGCCCATCGCAGGGAGGAGCAGGACGGGGACGGCACCTTGCTCAAGGGTACCTCAGGGCAACCTATTGGGAAGGGGTTCAAACCCCCGATCCACCGATCATGTGGCCAACACCCTAACCACTAGGCCACCGCTGCCCCTTGGTCAGAGTCCTGCTTTCTTATATTGCATGGATGGCTAGGTGTGTGTGCATCAACTATCTAGGGCAGTGATGGCACCAGTATACATCAAAGAAGGAAGATAAGCTAGTGGAGGTAATGTGATATCTTGGGCAATGTTCTGCTGGGAACCCTTAGGTTCCAGCATGTGGATGTCACTTCAGCATGTACCACCTACTTTAACACTGATGCAGAGCAGGTTCATACCTTCATGGCAATGATACCACAGCACACCTTCAGAGATCTTGTAGAATTCATGCATCAGTAGATCGATTGGGACAATTTTAAATATTACTTTTAATACGCATAACATTTTCAATTCAATTCAATTCAATTTATTCTTGTATAGCGCCTTTTACAACAGAGTTGCCCCAAGGCACTTTACATCGGTGGTAGATGGTGGAATAGGTTACAGTAATAGAAGTTAAAGCCGGACGACTACAAAGGAGAGGAACCAAAAACTCCACTGTGTGGAGAAAAAAGGGTCCAAAGTCGACTGGCTACCCAACCCCTTGGGTATACTAGCAGTACAAAGTTAGTTTGGTTTTAAACTCCAGGATCAGTAAAGAGTCCCAAACTGCTTCCCAGGCTCAGCAAGTCGGGTGCGGCCCCAGGTACCAATGAGCCGCCAGGGTCCATTGGCTCATCAGATGCATCGCACAGACCAGATGGTAATTCGGCATTGGACTCAGGTGATGAACACAGCGGGCCCCCCCGGACATGTGGGGAGAGAAATGGATTGGGGATGGTCATTAATGAGCAGGATCCAGTAGTGACAGACACAGAAATGAAACAATACAGTCCAATGGCATGTACAGCAGCACCAGCGACATTAGTAGTGGTGCACTATGGTGATTGGTGCGGGTAAGCTAAACTAAAAAAAGTAAGTCTTCAGCCGTGATTTAAAGACTGAGACTGATTCGGCATCCTGTACGTAAGCAGGTAAGCTATTCCACAATCTAAGGGCCCTGTAACTGAAAGCTCGTGCTCCTATACATTTATTTATGCGAGGGACAATTAGGAGATCTTTATTCTGGGATCTAAGTGGGCGATTAGGTGTATAGGTATTAAGCAGTTCGGTTAGGTATATTGGGGCAAGACCTTTAAGTGCCTTGTAGGTTAAGAGGAGGACCTTGAAGTCAGCCCTGTACCTAACAGGAAGCCAGTGAAGCGAGGAGAGTATGGGAGTTATGTGGTCGTACTTCCTGCTCCTGCTAACAATCCTAGCGGCTGTGTTCTGAATGCGCTGTAGGGTGCTTAATGTGCCCTGAGAGCTTCCAGAAAGTAGGGCATTACAGTAATCTAATCTACTGAATACAAATGCATGTACTACTTTCACCGTGTCTTCCATTGACAGAAGGAATTTTGATAAGGGTTTGCATGCTAGTGGTTAAGATTTACTGGCAACATGTAGCAAATGAAAGGACAGATTTACTTATGAAAACCTTAGTACAGCAGTGGCAAAACACACTTGTTATACAGTATAATACAGTATGATCTCATACACAATATGATTTGATATAACATTCTTTTGTCAGTCAGTGTTGTATCAAATCATATTGTGTACTGTGGTATCTGGTACCAAGACATTTAGCAGTAGATAATTTAAGATGCCAGGTGGAGATGTCATACATTGGACTTTTTTCAACACAATTGCAAAATTCAGTCTATGTGTGATTCAACATCTATGTACAATCTCTAGATCCACAACACAGTCTATAAGACATTGTATTAATCAGTCTATAAAACAATTAATAATCCCATCTTTTAAACATTGCATACACCAAATATTCAGTTACTAAAGTCCCCTGAGCCACCAGGAGGTTCATCACATTCTTATTGTATCTATTGTTCATTAATTGTAATGTATGACATTTCCATATACAGTTTAATTTTTCACAGCAATTAATTATGTATAATTTATTATGTATTATATGTACCCTGTATTACACTTTTTCCTGGTGAAAATGAATAACTAATTTTCATTTTTGAATTGAAAATAATGTTATCGGGAGGGTGGTGTCACTTAAAGTAGTAAATTAATAAGTGTTAAGTAGGTTAAGTGAGTGTGACAGCTACAGCTATTAAGTAGCAATTAATACATTGTGCTTGTTAAAAATGTTTAGTGCTCAAGGACAAGAGCTGTTGTGTAATTAGTATTTTGAAACCTCCTTGACAGCAAGAGGTAAACATTGTGACTGGGCAGTGTTTTTGAATATACTATACTGCTGTAATGATAAAATAACACTAATAATATAAGTCTGCCATTGTATTTTGTCAATATAAAATGAATGAATCATTGTGAGACATTCTTGAGTCTGGAATCTCTCGCTTCACCAACAACATTCAAGGACATGAACATTGAGTCTCACTTCATTCTACTCTAACAGGTTGTCTCTTGCTGCTCTCCTCTAATGATGTGCATCACACACATCTGTGGCCTGTCTAACAGCACTTCTGTCTCATCTGTCACACACTCCTGATCGATCTGGGAATTATAGCCTGCTCAGCCAAAAATAAGATCTGATTGACATTCTCAATTGCATCTCACACACCAAACTATGCTCTGATTGGACAGCATGTTTCACGGAACCTAGCAGGAAAAAAACAAATTAGTTTTTCCAGTTGTAACCATGAAAACTGAACCAATAAATTCACCTTCCATGCATCTATTGTCATTAGCTGTAACGGTGGCGGGGTACCGGAGGGACGTCAGCTCGGAGCCAGGAGTTAGGGACAGACTTTTATTGATCACACTTACAAAAACAAGGAACGGGGACTGCAGTTCTAAACCTGAAACCCTAGAACTGGGGAACTGCAGTGTAACCCTAGACACTAAGGAACATGGACCAAGTTACATATACCAGGTTCTAGAAACCAAATTACTTATACAAAAACCACCCGTTACGTGTAGGCATAGCCTATGCAATGAGCTGCGCTCTGTTCTGACTCATCGGGGCTTAAATAGTCAGCCCCAATGATGCACACCTGCCTGCAGGGGCTCAGGTGTGCTCAGTCAGAACAGAGCACCCTCTTGCGTACCCAAAACACCTCCTGTGACATACCTTATATGTGATAGAGAGCGCCCTCTAGCGTGCCCAAAACACCCCACGTGTGACAGAACCCCCCCCCCAAAGGCGCGGCTCCCGAAGCACTAGAACATAGCCGAAACCCAGGGGGGAGGCCAAAACAACAAGACTACATAAACAGAAGCCCCTTGTGGGGACACATGGTCAGGTCCACAACAAAACATACAAAGGGCCCCCGACCAGCCATGTCAGGCAGCTGGCGGTGGTGAGGGGAATCCCAGCAGTTCGGTCCATCTTTTCGACTAGTGCCTGAACCCGACCCTAGAGTCGCTGGAGGAATCACCTGATTCCACGGAATGCCTGGACTCGACAGGACCTGAAAGGGAGCTACACAGAGACGTTACAGGGTTCACAGAGGAAGTCTTTTTCAATGAGTCTAAACTCTGCTTACAACCCCTGTCAGCCGGGTTCCGCGCGTCGCTTCTCCCCGAATCTCTGGTGCCGAAGTTCTTGTCCGTCTCCCTGAACTGATTTGTGCTGGTGTCTTTTGCCCTTTTCCTTGTCTGGGTCATACTTCCTGGTCGCTTGGGGCCCAGCGACGCAGTGTCCCAGCTTCTGGTTTCACTCTGAGGAGTTCTCCTTGGCTTCCTCCAATTGTCACCTTGTCCTGGGTTTGCTGAATTGTGGGGGTGAGCCGACGCTAGGGTTGCCTGAAGGCAGCTGCTCCCTCTCTGCATTCGTTACCCGTTTCTCCGCTGGACTGTTCTCCGGATGCTCGGTTTCGGCTTTTGCCCTCTGGGTTCCAGCAGGCACTGGTGTCGGAGAAGTGAGTTGAGATTCGATGAGGGCCAATTTCACTTCCATACCTCTGACCTGTTTTTCTAGCTCAGTGAGCTTGCTGGCCTCATGACTGGCCTCTCTCAGGTCAGCCTGCAGCGCGATGTTGTGGTCCTGCACCCGTCTCAGCTCTGTCTGGCACTGATGCAACTGCCCCTCCATTGTGGCTATTTTAGCCTCCAGTTTCTTCCGAGTGGTTGGAGTTTCAACTCTCCGTGTGATCTGGCCTACGATCTGGTTTCTCTGTTCCTGTGTTCTCCTCAGCCCCTCTCTTTGGAAAACCATCACAGCGTGTATCTCTAATCTAGGGACCTCTCTGTCCTCTCTGAATTGGCTGCTCCGTCCATGACGCTCACCTTTTTCTTGAGCCAATGTCTCCTCTTTTTCCTTCTTCCTGTCCTTCGAGACCTCGGCGTTCACCTGTGGTATGGAGGCTCTTTCGGTCAGCTGCTGGTAGAGTCCTGTCAGCAACTCCTCCTGTTCTGCAAACCGAACATTTCTGCAGCTGATCAGCTCACCTCCGAGGTGGGACTGGATTGTCCTCGCCTCTCTGTGCCACACGGCCCGATCCCTCACCGGCTCCTCTCTGACTGACTTCTGCAAGCACATCGCAGCATGTTTACACCTCTGACACCTCTGTCCTTGTTGAAGTCCCGGTCTCCACCTTCCGAACCTCCTCTGATGACCACCTGTTGCCCAGCGTGGGCTCTTGAAGACAGATCCCCGCTGGTGCACTCTCCCAGCAGCCTGAATGATGACAGCAGCTTTGTTCATAGCATTAATATTTTTTCGCACTAAATAACCTCTAAAAGCTGCCTGGATGCATATCGCTGACTTTCTCAACACCTGGAATCTTTCATGTTCACTTTTGCCCCTGATGTAGGACCTATAATATCCTTGAATGAAGATGGCTGACCTCCTTATGGCTTGGTACTTTACTACCTCCCTGTGTCCTCTGAAAGCAGCCTGAATCAGGGAAGCTGCCTGATGGTGCAGGATCACCGCCTTTCTGACCCTCTGACCTCTGAAGCAGGCTTGCAGGAACATTGCAGCGGAGCGAAATTTCAAAAATTCCTCTCTCTGTTTTCTGGCTTCACGTGTGGAATGATACCTCAGCTGAGTTGCAACAACAGTCTGTTTGATGTATGAGTATCGTGCTCGAGCACAGTGAGCCCTGTAAGCACCTTGTATAACAGTGGCAGCCTGGTGCTTCAGTTTCAGAGTCCGTCTGGTCTTCATCCCTCGGAATGCAGCTTGTAGAACAACGACAGCCCTTTTTCTCCTTCAAAGACCTCATTTCTTGCCTCATACTCTTGTTAGCTCTATAATATCGCTGAACAGTCTTGGCTGCCCATCGTAGCCTCAGGTAGTACTTTCTGCTTATGTGTTTCCTCACCTGTGCCTGAATGGTTACAGCAGCCTCATGTTCAATTCTCCTTTGCACCCGAACTTTCCTTTTAAACTTGCCACTAACCTGGAGCTGCTCCTTCTCTGCTTTCTGTGTAGCAGATGGCTTCGTGGAGCTGGGTTTGGGGGTCGACTTCTGATGCTGCTTTCCTTGCTGCAATGGGCTTTCTTGGTTGACCTCCCCGGTTGCACGAGGCAGGAAGTGGTCTCCACCATCCTCCTGCTCTCTATGTTAGGAACTGCCTTCTTTGCCACTGCCTCGCCTCTCTGGTTGCGGGCGGCCTTCTTTGCATTCCTCTCGGTGGGCTCCGTGCAGTCGCGTTGCGGCGTGGTGAACGCCGTGCCTTCGCGTTGCGGCGCGGTGAACGCCGTGCCTTCGCGTTGCGGCGCGGTGAACGCCCTGCCTTCGCGTTGCGGCGCGGTGAACGCCCTGCCTTCGCGTTGCGGCGCGGTAAACGCCGTGCAGTCGCGTTGAACGGGGCAAGGCGCGGTTGCTACCAACCTCTCGTTGTGATTCGCGCTGGCCGTGTTCCCGCTATCAGCTGCGCGCGGCGCTCTCTCTGCTGGCGGATCGCGGTTACTGGCGCGCGGCGCTCTCGGCGCTGAATCTCTGCGTTGAACCGCGTGCGGCGCGGTTGGCTTCGAGCTTCCGCGTTGAGCCGCTTGCGGCGCGGTTGACGCTGTGCTTCCGCGTTGAGTCGCTTGCGGCGCGGTTGACGCTGTGCTTCCGCGTTGAGGCGCTTGCGGCGTGGTTGGCGTCGTGCTTCCGCGTTGCGCAACGCCAGCCGTCAACGAAGCCCCGCCTTCCCTGTCGCGTGCGGAAAACAACACGCGGTCCAGCGTGTTGAGATAGCGCTGCGCCCTTGTAGCCTCGGAGATCAGCATCCGGAGGCAAAGCGCGAACTGATCCATGCGAAGCTCGGGGTCTGGGATGATATCGAGTGGGAGCAGCGACATCGTATTCCTCAGACGGCGCTCTAGCTCCCTTGCCGTGGCCGTCGGCGTCCGTCGCACCCACTCCTCACCATCCAGATGCTCGCGAAGGTCCAGAGAAGTCGCCTCTGGCCCCCAGCTCCTCATCAGCTGCAGTGTCCGCTCGACAGCATTCGCTGCCGCCCACAACATACGCTCCTGCTCGCCCTCGTGGCTCGTGACGTCCAGGTACTGGCGGCTCATTTCTGTAACGGTGGCGGGGTACCGGAGGGACGTCAGCTCGGAGCCAGGAGTTAGGGACAGACTTTTATTGATCACACTTACAAAAACAAGGAACGGGGACTGCAGTTCTAAACCTGAAACCCTAGAACTGGGGAACTGCAGTCTAACCCTAGACACTAAGGAACATGGACCAAGTTACATATACCAGGTTCTAGACACCAAATTACTTATACAAAAACCACCCGTTACGTGTAGGCATAGCCTATGCAATGAGCCGCGCTCTGTTCTGACTCATCGGGGCTTAAATAGTCAGCCCCAATGATGCACACCTGCCTGCAGGGGCTCAGGTGTGCTCAGTCAGAACAGAGCCGCCCTCTACGATACCCAAAACACCTCCTGTGACATACCTTGCTATGTGATAGAGAGCGCGCCCTCTAGCGTGCCCAAACACAACACAGGTGACAGAGGTGCCCTCTAAGCGTGCCCCAAAACACCACGTGTGATATTAGTAAAAAGCAAAGTGCAGGTCAGATTCCAGAGCTACGATGCGATTACAAAAGTAATGGAATAACATTCTGACGATTAATCCAGGTACCAATTACAAACAATTTAATTGTATTTATATGCAGATTACAAACATTGCATTTTAAAGATTTACAAGCGTTTTAACACTTATTTTCTTTCTTTCTGTGATAAACACAGTAGTGAATATTTTCTCCTTATGAAAATTTCTTTTTCAAACAATAGTTTTCAAGTAATTTAGAGTAATTTTGACTGAGGAAAATTCTGCAAATCTGAGTAGAAAAATGTCTTAGTATTATAGAAATTATAGAATTGTACGTTCTAACTTCTGATCCAAACAGTCATGCAGACCTTTTGACCTTTGCATGTATTTGTGCATTTATTGTTTGATGGAAAATGAAAGGTTAGTGTTTGTGCATGGCCAACCTTGAACAGGAGGACCCAGGAGAGTGGTACATTGTACTGAGAAGTGCCAAGAAGAGGGTTCTTTGGAGTAAGGGCCATCCGATGGGATTTCATTCAACAGATGGTCTTTTAAACCATTCCTGATAATGACCAGGCATGAAAGAAGAAGATCTTGAAATGCTTTCCTGTGTATTTCTCTTGTTCCGAAATCAACAAAAGATTTGTGTGAGTTTTATATACCAGGCTGGTTATTAAGTAACCTCTAGGCTGATGTTTTTGTTGCATGTGATGGAGTGCTTCTGTTTATCCACTTCTGTGTTGTACTACTTGCATTATTGCTCCATTGCAGCCCAGTCTCAGCTGTAGGAAACACTAAAGCTTATTTGCTCATTGGGGTCTAGAAACTTCAGGATAATGTACCAACAACAAAAGCACCATACATGTCAAAATAGAATGGAAACAAATTCTTATTAATAAATGTGTGTGTTTGTGTGTGTGTGTGCGCGTGTATGCTGTAATCAGGGAAAGCTCTCTGCTGTCAGACTGCTCCGCAGGTTGCCACGGTGATGTGAGAGCCTTATCTGATTGAGGGATTCTCTCTTATTCCTGGATTATAAGGTCTACATGCACAACCACACTAGTTTCAGGGCACTTTAGAAACATAAAAAAAGCTATTTATTTTAAAATTATAATGTGTCCATGTTTCTGCCTTTCTCCCTGTAGTCTGAAAGCTGAGAAAATTCAGGTTTCTTTGTTTAGAGATGGATTAACTGTAATCACTGACACATAAATATACATATTAGCTCATTAATATGTACCTATACATATATATAACATATATATATATATATATATATATATATATATATATATATATATATATATATATACATATAAATATACATATTAGCATATTAGCTCCTACATACAGGAGCTAAATCAATATAGCAAGCAGGCCAAAAGGAGAGGCAAAGGAGAGTGAGAGAGAAAGAGGTAAAAATAACCGACGTCCATCCAGAGAGTGTAATATGAGTGTTATATGTAATGTTGGCACTGTTTTACAGTGGTAAATCTGAAACTAATGCTTTTAACAGAACCTGAACCTCAAGAATAAAAAAAAGCCATCTCAGGTGTTGAATGGTCTGTTGACAACCATTTGTAAAAGCTTTTTCATAATGTATTGGTAAGTTTCATTTAATATGACAGTTTTGCATATTTGTTATCTGAGAAGGACTTAGATTTAAGCACTATTTTCATCGCCCCTTTTAGATAGCAGGGTTATCTTCTTATAGTTGGAACAATATTACTGTAGAACTATAGAAGCAACTAATTCATAACGTGAACCATCACCCACTATTTATTTTTTCTGCATAGAGAAAATGACCCAGACAGGTATAATTTTCTCCCTGATGTACAGAGTCTTTCAAATAAAGCCATCTGAGAATAAAAGCACATGGTTCTCCTGGCGAAGGGAGATAATGCTTGCTGGCTTTATGTTTGTGTATGTGTGTGTTTAAAGTTTACCTGGGTACATATAACGGAAGAAATGTTTGAAGTCACTAACAGCTACTTACAGTGTTTGTCATTGTAAATGTCATAATTACATGCTATTATTGGTTTGTTGCTTGTTTAAGGGTATGACTGAATACCTGGATGCAATAAATAGTAAGGGTGTCCACATACTTTTGGCCACATAGAACATGTCTTCGCAATACTTCTGATGTCGTGTGCTTTTAAGTAGTATCCATAATTGAAAGTACAACTTTATACAAAAATAAAGCAGCATTCATAGAAAAAGCTTAAAGAGACAAAATCATTGGCATTTGGTTACTTAAGCTGTTTTGAAAGTAAAGGCACAAAAGTACTTTGCAAATAAAACACCAAGGTCAACAGAAATACTTCTAAAGGTAGTAATACAGGTGTATACGTGTATAAAGCTAAACTCCAAAGTAGGTCCTTAAAAATGCATGCAGTGGTAATGAACCGGCACGCTGACCTCAGTGGAAGCATGCAGTCCTGCTGTAACTCATTGAAAATATCCAATTAATCAACAAATAAGTGAATTAATAAACCCTTTTTATAGGTACAACCCTTTTTATAGGTATAGGTAAACCACCTACAAATGTGGCTTTATCTGACTGGAATAAGTGCAATTGTATGTGGCTTTCTGCTGTTCAGACTGCAGAATAGCAGCGCTTTGAACTAGATATGAAGAAAGATTGGATTTGAGCTGAGTTTCTCTACAAGGCCATCATGCACTTCTGTATGCAGCACTAAGGAAAAGGCTTCAGTCAGATGATGTTCATGATGATGTCAGTAATTCATTTATTCCCTGAGTTGTATGTCCATGATCAGCCTACATACAAAATAACATCCTGTTCCTCACAGAGACACTCAAACATATATTCCTGCACCAAGATCATGAACGCACGCACAGACACACCTTTAATTTTCTTTGCTTTAATAGCCTTTCAGCAGGTGAGTCTGTAGTGGAGGCCTGTAGGTGAAGGCCATTCTTCATAATGACACATGAACATAAAAATATTAGTACTGCTTCCAGAAGCACCTCTTTATAGGTTATTTATGTGTCTCTAACTAAAATTAACACAATTAGGTAAGGCAGATCCATATGGCTCTCAGACTAAAGCAGAGACCAATGTGGCTTTGAAACAAATGATCATTTAGTCACAAAGATGTACATAGAATGCACAGTATTCTTCAGTGAATTGTTGCTCTTGTGCAAACATAAAAGCCACAGTTTTCCCTCCCACTGCAGTTAAACAAATGCCAGTAGCCCCATCTTGTGGTAATACTTTATTTGCAGACATTGTAATCCAGACTTGATCAGTGAACCAGCCTAAATCTTTACTCCTTCATTCCATGCAAATCAGCATTCAGAAGGGATGGCAACTTTGAACAGCTGTCTCTATATCAACAATAAAAAAAAAAAAGTAATCATTTTTTACTACTGTGTCTTAAGAAGATGACTGGTCATTGCTTTGAGTTCTGGACCAGGAGGTCCCTTAGTTACCTTTGAGGAAGGTATTATCCCCAACACTGCTACCTGGGTGGTGTGTGTGTGTTCACTACCTGTTTGGATTAGTTAAATACAGAGGACAAATTCACTGCATACTCCACAATGTGAGTGCAAGCATGAGGAATTTTATAGAATTTCATTCATGTCTATATTTTCAGGTTTTTCTGCCCTTGAGTAGTAAAAGCAGTAAGCAGGGTCTTATCACAGTAAAGTCTGTGCTACAAGCTGTGTCTTTGCACTGTAATGGCAAGACATTTCCAATAATGAAGCTACTATCAACAGATTTCTCTCCCTAACTGAACTTCAGCTCAGCTACATCAGACTGGATCATCTGCAGGAGCTGCTGCCACTAAGAATAACAAAAGCTTCATTATTTATGAAATGCACTTTCTCTTAATTTCCTTCTTTATTTTCCGGTGTGGACTAGAGGAGGATGAGTTCCCCTTTTGAGTCTTGGTTCCTCCCAAGATTTCTTCCTCCTGTTTTAGGGAGATTTATTTATGTCGCCCACGGTTTACCCAATTGGGGCTCGGACCTGGATTCTAAAATGTTGCTTTGTGACAACAACAATTGTAAAAAGTGCTATATAAATAAAACTGACTTGACTTAACTTAACACTAATGCATAGTAATCATTAAATGCCTTGCATGAGGTTGCTCACTCATTTTCCTAGCTGCTTGTCCGGATTAGAGTCACAAGCGGTGCTGTAGCCTATCCAAGCACTTAAAGGGCGAAAGGCATGGAAACACACACTGTACTACCAACACCACCCCCCAACCCCCACCCGCCCACAATGAGATCAGTCTTTAGTGGATTTTAACTAACATGTACGTAATGTATTTATGAGAGTAAATTATGGAGATGTTGGACAGGTAGCATCACAGTGTACCACACTTTGGGAAACACTGGAAGAGAAGAAGGCTTTTGAGTAATATCTAAAATATATTTATTATAAAATATATATATAAATGCATGACTCTTATCAAGCAGATATGAAACAAATATTTTTTATGAATTGTAGCATTAGCCACATAATCCCCTCTATTCATAATTCATGGTCTGAATAAAACAAACCTTAACTGGAGAAATAACCCACTTTGGAGTGTAAAAAAGTAATTTCAGACACAGACAGCAGTTCAAACATCAGAATGTATGTCATGAAAAAATCTTCAAAATTGATGTTTCCCACAAATGATCTTATTAAGTACACCTTAGAACATCCAGATATATAATTTTCAGAAATCACTTTCATTAATTAATTATAATCTGCAGATTTTGCAGATTATAATCTAAAAAGGTGACGTGAAACATATAAAAATATACATGTGCAATATAAATATATTCATATATACATAAGATATAGATATTTAACAAGGTAAAAACGTTAAAGTACAAGATGAGAAACTGATGATGTTCTTAGTCTTATCTTCAACATTGTCGCTGTCATTTTGTCTCACTGGGTGTTTCTGAACAAACACAAATAATCATTTAATTCAGTTCGTATTCTGCACTTTTTCACTGATAATAAAATAAAACAGATAATCAATAATCACTATTAATGAATTCCAGCACATATTCTTACCTCTTCTGAATGGCATTCTTAATGTAATTCTGAGCAAATTTGGATTCTGGATTCAAGCATTTTTGCCCTGCACCATTCTTCAAAGTGACTCTACAAGGAAATAAAGCAAATTAAACATGTAAGATACTTTAACAAAACAGCATATTAAGACTTAAGTGATATTAAGAGGTTAATGAGTGACTTCCTATGAAAGTCTACAGGACTTACATTATTTCTACATTTTCACAAGATGGACCAGCAAGGTGAATTTCAATTTTCTCAACACGTTGTAGGCGAACCATGTTCATCCCAGGACCTTGACATAAGCACCTCATTACACTAGGCTTGGCTTGTCCTGCAAATTAATACAGTTTTATATAATTTCTACAATATCTCACATCCATCCAATATTCTACAGACAGCAATGAGCTCTGGTTCAGTTTAGTGAGATATGAGAAACAAGAGAGAAAACTACCTTGTACATGCACTATAACCACAGAAGCAAGAAGAACAAGAGCTGCAGCAGATTTCATTTTGCTGTTGTTCTTGAAGACGCTTTTGCTGATGATCCTGAATTTGCTCCTTCCTGATCAGGCAGCTGTTCAGATGAAGTAGTGTCTGACTAAGGATTTATTCCATTTTATATGCTCACACTGGGCTTCCCCAACTGTTAAAGCGGAAATGCTCTTGTTTGGAGCTGCTTTCACTTGCTTTTCTCATTTCTTGGAAATGTTTTAGTTTAAAGCCAGCAGTTAAAAGGCCATATTTCATCATGCTGATGCAGAATTTCTTTTTCTATATTGCATCATTAAAGCACAAGCAACAAATATATGGGACAGGGAATACATTTTTAAGCTATAGAACAGAGTGTAAATCTCTAGTGTCACAGAAAATTGATCAAATTTACCATTAGTTTTTCATTTAAAAGCTATTCTTGTTACAAATAACTTGATTTAGGAACACTAGACTTTAGCTATTGAAGCTTCTCTAAGAAATATCATACTTAATAAAATGCATTTCTAAAACACTTCCTCTAATAAGCCAAGGTATTTTTGCCATTTGCATGACTACATACACACTTTAAAAAAGGTAAAAATCATGAACTTGCTTCTGTAATAAAGCTCAACTGCTTTCAAGTCAATTGTGAAAAATAAATTCTGTATGTACATAAATCATGTTTAAAGTGGCTGAGGACAAGCTCTGCTTTTCATCTTACTGTACCTTCTCAGTCAAAACTAGCAAAGCCAAATACTTTGTATTACTTTGTATAAATTACTTTGTAGTTTATATGTTTATGGTTTAATATCTCTCACTTCTGTTGCTTCAGCTTTCTAAAAAAGCTGCTATTTACTCCAAATATTTACTTAAATGAACACTTATTTAAATCATTCAGCCCTAATGTAATGTCATAACTGACATTTTATTTTTTCCTCATCCCACATTATTGTGAACTTTCATTTTCTTTATTTTTGGTGTTTAAACTGTTGTGCACAATAACCCAGCCACTAGGGATGCACAAGCCAGTGTATTTCTTCGTGCCGGTCCCAAGCCCGGGTAAATGGGGAGGGTTACGTCAGGAAGGGCATCCGGTGTAAAACTTTGCCAAGTCAATATGCGGACAACGATACAGAATTCCATACCGGATCGGTCGAGGCCCGGGTTAACAACGACCGCCATCAGTGCTGTTAGCCTACAGGGTGCTGGTGGAAATTGGACTACTGTTGGCCAAAGAAGAAGAAGAAGAGGAGGAAGGCATGTCCAGAGGGAGAAGGAGAGAAAGAAGGAGAGGAGATTGGAAGTGAGGGTAGGGACTTGGAATGTTGGCAGCATGACTGGTAAAGGTAGAGAATTAGCTGATATGATGGAGAGAAGGAAGGTTGACATTTTGTGTGTGCAAGAGACTAGATGGAAGGGTAGTAAGGCCAGGTGTATTGGAGGGGGGTTTAAACTGTTCTACCATGGTGTGGATAGAAGGAGGAATGGAGTAGGTGTTATCCTGAAGGAAGAGTATGTGGAGAGTGTTTTGGAAGTAAAGAGGGTGTCAGGGAGGGTGATGAGTTTGAAGCTGGAAGTTGAAGGTGTGATAATGAATGTTGTTAGTGCTTATGCTCCACAAGTTGGTTGTAAGAGGAAAGAGAAGGAAAAATTCTGGAGTGAGTTAGATGAAGTGATAGAGAGTGTACCCAGGGGAGAGAGAGTGGTGATTGGTGCAGATTTTAATGGTCATGTTGGTGAAGGGAACAGAGGTGATGAGGAGGTGATGGGTAGGCATGGTGTCAAGGAGAGGAATGCTGAAGGTCAGATGGTTGTTGATTTTGCAAAAAGGATGGAAATGGCTGTAGTTAATACTTATTTTAAGAAGAGGGAGGAGCACAGGGTGACGTATAAGAGTGGAGGAAGATGCTCACAGGTGGATTATATTCTTTGCAGGAGGGTCAGTTTGAAAGAGATCAGAGACTGCAAAGTAGTGACAGGGGAGAGTGTAGCTAAACAGCATAGGATGGTGGTCTGTAGGATGACCTTGGAGGTCAAGAAGAGGAGGAAAGTGAGGGCAGAGTCGAGGATCAAGTGGTGGAAGCTGAAGGAGGAGGACTGTAAGGTGGAATTCAGGCAGGAGTTAACACGGGCACTTGGAGGTGTCGAAGAGCTTCCGGATTGCTGGGAAACTACTGCAGAAGTGATCAGGCAGACGGCTAGAAATGTACTTGGTGTGACATCCGGAAGGAAGAAAGAGGATAAGGAGACCTGGTGGTGGAACCAAGAAGTCCAGGAGTGTATTCAAAAGAAGAGGGAGGCAAAGAAGACATGGGACATACAGAGAGATGAAGGAAGTAGACAGATGTACAAGGAGATGAACCGCAGGGCGAAGAAAGCAGTGGTGAAGGCCAAAGATAAGGTGTTTGCTGAATTGTATGAGAGGTTGGACAGTAAAGAGGGAGAAAAGGACCTTTACCGATTGGCTAGACAGAGAGACAGATCTGGGAAAGATGTGCTACAGGTCAGGACGATTAAAGATAGAAATGGTAACGTACTCACAGGTGAACAGAGCGTGTTGAGCAGATGGAAGGAATACTTTGAGGAGCTGATGAATGAAGAAAATGTGAGAGAGAGAAGACTGGATGATGTGAGAAGAGTTAACCAGGAAGTGCAGCAAATAAACAAGATGGAAGTAAGGGCAGCGATGAAGAGGATGAAGAATGGAAAGGCTGTTGGACCGGATGACATACCAGTGGAAGCATGGAGATGTTTAGGGGAGATGGCAGTTGAGTTTCTGACCAGATTGTTTAACACAATCTTGGCAAGTGAGAAGATGCCTGAGGAGTGGAGACAAAGTGTACTGGTACCGATCTTCAAGAATAAGGGTGATGCACAGAGCTGTAGTAACTATAGAGGGATAAAGTTGATCAGCCACACCATGAAGTTATGGGAAAGAGTAGTAGAAGCTAGGTTAAGAAAAGAGGTGAGGATCAGTGAACAGCAGTATGGTTTTATGCCGAGAAAGAGTACACAGATGCAATGTTGCTCTGAGGGTGTTGATGGAAGTACAGAGAAGGTCAGAAGGAGCTGCATTGTGCCTTTGTGGATTTGGAGAAAGCATATGACAAGGTGCCTAGAGAGGAGTTGTGGTTTTGTATGAGGAAGTCTGGTGTTACAGAGAAGTATGTGAGAGTAGTTCAGGATATGTATGAGGGCAGTGTAACAGTGGTGAGATCTGCAGTGGGAGTAAGCGGATGCATTTAAGATTGGATTACATCAAGGATCAGCGCCGTGCCCGTTCTTGTAATGGACAGGTTGACGGACGAGGTTAGACAGGAGTCTCCGTGGACGATGATGTTTGCTGATGATATTGTGATCTGTAGTGAGAGTAGGGAGCAGCTTGAGGAGAACCTGGAGAGATGGAGATATGCTCTGGAGAGGAGAGGAATGAAAGTGAGTAGGGCAAAGACAGAATACATGAGTGTGAATGAAAGGGAGGAAAGTGGAGTGGTTAGGATGCAGGGAGTGGAGGTAACAAAGGTGGAGGAGTTTAAATACTTGGGATCAACAGTTCAGTGTAACGGCGAGTGTGGAAGAGAGGTGAAGAAGAGAGTGCAGGCTGGTTGGAATGGGTGGAGAAGAGTGGCTGGAGTGATTTGTGACAGACGCGTACCAGCTAGAGTAAAAGGGAAGGTTTACAGGACAGTAGTGAGACCAGCTATGTTGTATGGGTTGGAGATGGTGGCACTGACGAAAAGGCAGGAGGCGGAGCTGGAGGTGTCAGAGTTAAAGATGCTGAGATTTTCGTTGGGTGTGACGAGGTTGGACAGGATTAGAAATGAGTATATTAGAGGGACAGCTCAGGTTAGACGTCTTGGAGACAAAGTTAGAGAAGCAAGGTTGCGTTGGTTTGGCCATGTGCAGAGGAGAGATGATGATTATATTGGAAGGAGGATGTTGAGGATGGAGCTGCCAGGAAAGAGGAGAAGAGGAAGACCAAAGAGGAGGTTTATGGATGTGGTGAGAGAGGACATGCAGGTGGTCGGGTTGAAGCAGGAAGATGCAAAAGACAGGAAGAAATGGAGACAGTTGATCCGCTGTGGCGACCCCTAAACGGGAGCAGCCGAAAGAAAAAGAAGAAGAAGAAGAAGAAACTGTTGTGCACAATAAAGTGCAAATACTTTAAAATATACTTTAATAAGCATCAAACAAAGAAGCCTATAATATACAAACAACAGTACACAATTGTATCACGGTTATATCAAGCATTCAAATTACAGCTTCTTTTATTCAACATCTGACCAACTACACCTTATGTCATGGTTGGGCTTCATGTTTGGTGCAGCAGAGGGCACTCTGTTCTGACTGAGCACACCTGAGCTCATGAAGGCACAGGTGTGCTTCATTGGAGCTGATTATGTAAGCCCCAGTGAGTCAGAACAGAGTGTGGTTCATTCACTAGGTGAAGCCTAGAGTTAATGGTGATGTTTTAGTCCTTGTTTCTGGTTTTGTTCATTATGGACAATAAAGTTATGTTCTGGACTACTGGATCTATGTTGACGTCCTGTGTCAGAAAAATCCTGCACGCAGAGACAGTACAACGAAGGAAAACACAAGACAGAGGATCTGCAGTTTTTACTTGCAAGGGGAGCCAGGCACTAGCCAACACCAGCTACCTCCTCCGAAGTGCTTCCCCCTCTGCAAGCCTTTTATTTGCTTTCCTGATTTTACAGCGTTAATTAGCCCACATTCCTTGTTACAGGCTTGTAACAAGCTTTTTGCAGAAGTCATAAATAAAGAAGGATACCAAAAAGGTCAACAGTTCATCATCAATGATAAAATATTTACAATTTTCTTAACATCCTGCCAGCACCCTGCCACTGCTACACCTTAGAATTACATTTATTTCATTTATTCAAGCAAATATTCTCACATCCCTTGAATTGTAATTAATAACAAAGTAAATTCTGGGATCAAGCAATTTTTGTTCAAGTGACAATAAAAGCAAAATGATATGCTTAAATGAAACTGAATGAAGTGTAACTGCACTTCATTTGATAGAGAACTTTTACATTTTCAGTCTTCTCAGCATATTGTAAACAAACCTCGTTCACCCTTGACACGCATGTTTACACGAGTCCTATACTGCAAATAGTATACAGCTTTTGATTGTTAATGTAGAATTTGTTTTATACAGCTGATTTAAGAATTAGTGTCAACTATGGTACAATTAGAAAAAAAAAAAAAGACAACTCCAATTTGCTCTTGTTTATCAATATACTCCTGATGATCATCTTGAGGATTTAGTTGGTCTAAATTTTAAAGGATTCTGTTGGTAAAGTTCTTGATGACTCTGTTGATGTTCTTGAAGGTGCTCCTGTAACCGCAGAAGATGCTTTGTGTAAGAACCATTTTGTACTGCAGTTATGTACTCAGACTGGGGCTTTCCCCTCTTCCAGCTCATTTCCCCTTTCTCCACATTTTCACTTTCCATAGCAAAGCTTCCTCTCATGTTCAGCTTCCATCTTCCATGAAAGTTCTTTACATATAGTCAGCAGTAGCAAAAGTGCAGTTTCAGGTTTATGAAAAAGTACAGATGAAATGTAATATGGGTCTTGAGTTTGGTCTATTTTGATCAATCATTTTGATAAATTAGTCTTAAAAGCACAGTAACAAAATCAGCCTGCATAAAGTGAGACTGAAAGTTGTTTGTTTTTGGTATATAATATTGTGAAAGTATCATAAGTAGATTTCTGGGAAACGTGAAAGTAACCATTCTTGTCATTGTGAAACATGGTACATCACACAGTGAAACACAACAAGCAGTGGTGGGGATGGTACTTTGCTCTAGAGTACCTCAGGGCAACCTACTGGTAAGGGATTCAAACCCACAATCTTCCAATCCTAGGGCCTACTCCCTAACCACTAAGCCACCACAAAATGGTGAACATGTACTAGAAAACTTTTAAAAGACAGATTACAGGATTCGTCCGTTCGAGTTGAATGGTTGTCTAGAATCCAGTCATTTATTTGCGTCATGCCTTTAGGTTGTTTATGTTATATTTTGCTGGATATGTAGGATCTCTGTTATTGTACAATCTCAGAGAAATACATTAAAATATATTTTGTCTTTTGTCCTTCAGTAAAGTTTTTGTATTTAAAATTTTCCTTACATTTTCATAAAAGCCTTTTGGGATTTTTTTGTAATGCTAATTTTGCAGTATTTCTTCCCAACATCAAGACTCATTTCAAGCAAAATGGACAACAACATGCAGAAAGAAAACGATCCCCTGGGGTTTCCATCAGTGCAGATTATGACTTAAAAACAAAACAAGAAAGAACATAAATATTACAATATTACATAAATATTGCACATATACTGAATACTGACAAAAAAGCTGATGATTGAGGTAATATTACTGAAGGCAATTTTCTTAAGATATAATTTACTTTTTCAGCTGGAAAAAACGCTAGTTTTTGACTCAAATTCAAAGTTTTTAGTTTTTGACTCAGTCTTCCACTTGTCTTATAGTGGAAGAAAAATTTTAAAGATCATTTCCATGTAATTTTGGACCAATTCCTTTAGTCCATAAATTTTTCACAAAATGTGAAAGTTTATAAATTTCTGAAAAATTTAAGTTAAACCAATAATGTAAGTATAATAAGTCACATGTGGGTTTGTCTGCGATGGGCTGGCGACCTGTCCAGGGTGCGTCCCCCGTCCTCGCCCTGTGTGCGCTGGGTTGGACACTGGCACTCCCCGCTACCCCGTTTGGGACAAGCGGCAGATAATGGATGGATGGATGTGGGTTTGTTTTTTTTTTTTTTATCTTCTCTTTAATTTACCTCGATGTAATTCTGGGTTCAAGTAATTTTGTTCTGCACCATTTTTCAAGGTGACACCGAAAGAGCACAATTAAACTAGTAAGATGGTTAAAGGGAATTAAATTGTGTCACTGGACTTCATTGTTGCTGCAAATTGATAGAAAGCCTACATAATTATATGCTGATTTAGAATATTGAAAATAAAGTAAAATGCATACTAGTGAATGAAAGGATGTCAATCTTTAAACCTCTTAGGATAAAAAAAAACTTCTCAATACCCATGCGCTCATCTAAGTAGGATCTACTACAGATTATTGACTCTTAAAAAGCAAGAAGACAAAATAATGTGTGGACTTTGTTATAACTTGTGTGACTGTAAATAAAATGTCACTAAGAAACAGAAATAAAGGGAAAATGTACAAAAAGTAGCGTAAGTAATAGTAATAGAAAAATCTATCAAAGATCTGCTTTTAAACTGAAAAACAGTGGAGTAAATACCCATATTACCAACGAGGTCCCATAAGGAGGGATATTTACGTAACCGCGAACCTTTACCAAATTACCGTCTGTGTCGTAATCCGACCCTGCGAATCTGCATTCTTTTCCTTCCGTTTAAATAGGCCACAGCACAACTGAACCGAATCACTGTTGATTACTGCGCCTGACTCGCTGGCCTCCCAACAGCGGTCTGGCTCCCCCTGGTGCCCCGTCGGGGTAGGGCTCTTACAATTTCTATATACATATATATAAAAGCAAAACTTTTCACCATGTGCATTGAGAAAAAAGACCTGACCAGCAGGTCAACATGAAGGCAGATCTGTTGTTCTTTGGGCTTTGGCAGCTAGAGCCATAGAAAGTTCAGAAATGAAAATAACAAATATTGTTAAGACTAAGTGGCATTTTTGCTGTTGTTGAGCAGGCAGGGAAGATGAAGGCATGCCTCTCCCTAAAGAGAAAACAAAAATGATACTAGATTTTTTTCCACCCATTTCTACTGAAGAATCTTTTGAATATCTATCAATGTCTAGAGCACCAATAAAGATGCCTCTAAAGCTGCAGCTCCTTTAGACATCATTCTCTTTGCAGCTGGCAGGAAGATATTATGTTCTGATCATCTGATCACATAAACAACAGAATTTTTGCTGTAACCTTGTACATACATGAGGATGAAAGGCACTCTCTGATGGTTATACTTTCCTTCAGCGAGTCTCTAAACTATTTGATCTTTGTGACTATTCATCTTATGAAAAGGATAATTTTCTACCATAGGGCAAAAAATATGGTGGCCTGAAAACCTTTGCAATGTTTCTTATGATGTAAGTATTTACAAGAGTTTAAATATAAAAATCTCAATGGCACAAAAATATATCAGTCAACACATTAAATACATCAGGTACAAATATTTCCCATAAATAAAAAGGACAAAACTGAGACAGTGAGCTAAATATTTACAGGGTTTATAAAATTAAAATAAAACAAGAACGAAGTTAGTAGAGAAAACTGTCTGAGTGCAGGATTTTAAAATGTTCACAAGCTCTTCAATCACATCTTCACTGGTGTTCGTCCAAATGTTCATTCCTAAAAAAATTAAGACACATTTCTGAAAAGTTCATTTAGATATTATCTTCATTTTATTTCCCATCTCAAAAAAAGAGAAAATCATTTGGGATTGTTTTCACCTTTTCTGAATGATCTTGTTAATGTAATTCTGAGCAAATTTAGACACTGGATTTAAGCATTTTCTCCCTGCACCGTTCTTCAAAATGACACTAAAAAAGTCAAATGGAACAAATCAGCGAATGAAGATGAAGTATATGATAGTACCAAAGATGACAATGAGATGTTGTTGGACTTACATGATTTCCATATTTTCACAAGATACACTAGGAGGATACACTTCAATCTTCTCAGCTCTCTGGAGGCAAATCATGTTCATTCCAGGGCCTTGACATAAGCACCTCTTTACACTGGGCCTGGTTTGTCCTCTAGGTAGACGTTCATTACCCTTTTATATCTGTTTATGGCTCTTCCAACAATAAAAGCAAAACATCCCACGTCAGTAAAACCTGAAAGTAAAATAAAAATCCTACCTTGAACATTCACTGTAAGTACACAGGCAATCACAATTAAAGCTGCAGCAGACTTCATTTTGCTCTAGTTTTTGAAGATGCTCTTGGTTGTTCTCTTGAAGATGCTCTATTTACTGTTCCATTTGCTCTGAGATTGAACTACTGTGAACTACTGTCAGTTTCATTTGCTTAGACTGAGGTTTTCCACTCCCGGCGTCAGACTTCCTCTCTGTCCAGCTTCATTATTTATTAGAAATACCCAGGGTTATAAATAGCAGTGGCCAGTTGTGGAAAGCCTGACTTTGAAGTATTTTTGCATGTTATTATCACAAAACATTATTATCACATTACATCACATTTATTTTCCACCCATTTTGGGTTTTAATTGTTTTTTTGTTTTCTGCCTGTTTCAACCCGTACATTTCCACCTGAGGTTTATCGCTTCAGGCCTTGTTCTCGATGTTTGGAGTCAGTCACACCATAACATGCAATATTCTGTTTAAACTAGTTTTTAAACATCATACGTTCTGTAAAACTGGTATAAAAAAAACCCCACAATAATATAATAAATAATAATAAACATAATATGAAAAAAGTTTTTAGTCTCATGTATATGTAAAAGGTAATGTAATTAAAAATACAGATGTAAATTATCATTTTCTACAGCTGGTTATAAAATTGTTATTGGATATTCCAGTGTGGGGAAAAAAAAATCTGACTCATGGGAATTCTCAGTAATAGCAAGTTTTTAGAGAAAAGAGAAGTCTGTTGTGAAAGAAGTTGAACTGCTTGTGTAGAGGAAGAGAAAGTGCTGACCTGCTTTTCCTTTCTCTTCCAAAGGAAACTATATTTTAAATCATCAAAGCAGGGAAGTAATGGGAATTTGTGTTTTAAGATTGTATTTCAATTTTTTTTATATATTTATATGATCATCTGTAAAACTGGACAAAATTATCTTGTAACATTAGTAGCTTATTAGCCACTTTGAAGTGTGAATTTTCTCCATTCAGGGACACTGACAGGTTGCTGGTGAAGCAGCATTTCCTTTCCCCTTATTCTTTCACATTTTCTTGTTTTCCTTACACCTGAAGAAATGTATGAATCATTCTTTTTCTATTGTCCCACTGCACTCATGGAAATCATCATGAAGTGCTTTGAGAGGCTGGTCATGAGGGACATTAAGACCCCGTAGTTTCCATCTCTGGACATTCTGCAGTTTCCATATCGTCCCAGCACTTCAACAAATGAACCCGTTGCCACTACCACTCACTTGGAAGTTGTGCTTCACTGTGCTGTGCTGTCATGTTCACAATGACAAAATGGGCCAATATGGGATATTTTTACATGACCTACAACTACCAATACAACCACTTTAAGGAAACAGCGTGTTGCCTGCACCAAGACTGATAAATTATAATTTAAAAATTTCACACAGTTTTGAGAATGACAGGCACAACAGGAAGTGTGTCATAATGTAAACAGATTCTGTTATCTCTTTACTTTGTTACTTTGTTGCTTAAAATGTATATATAATGGCGTTTTTGTGGATTGAGAATGTTAATGACAGCGAACAGACACTCTTAAGACCCTCCTACAGCCAGATGTCCTCATAACATTGTATTTATGGCTTTAGCAAAAATAAATTTTTTCCAAAGGCCAAGTTTGGCTACCTGTTCAGCTTCTTATTCTGACTTTCCTTTCCATCTTAAATCAAACAGCAACATATCAACATATAAATCAAAGAGCAACATATCACCTACACAGAATCCTGATCCATTTAAGCTAAAATGGGAAATTAGAAAAAGAAGGTAGCTTTGTATTTTCTCCATCTTCATGCCTCTTGCTGACTCTGGGTAAGCTTAGAGTTAATCAAGAAGAGGAACAAAGTGACAGATTTAAACCTGGTCTTGGAAGTTCGATGAGCTAATAGTGGTGGTTCTGCTTGAGTGGGCAAAGCTTTTGTTAATCTTAGTTAGTGGCAGCAGCTCCTGCAGATGATCCAGTATAATGTAACTAATCTGAAGTTCAGCTGAGGAGAGAAATCTTATGATCGTCGTTTCGTCAACTTGGTGGACTAGCTGGTCTGGACTTCAGGAAACCCTCACAGTGATAGATGGACTTGGGAGGCCTTTGCTTCCCGGAAATGCATAAGCTGTCCACTGTACAGGTGGTGGACAGCCGTCCATCTCAAACATAGAGAAAGAAATTAGCAAACAATTAATGTTTACACTGTGTAAAAGATCAGTCTCAGTCCCTGTGATCTAGTTTCTTGTCTCTGGTCTGTGTTATCTTTATGGAACGTATCCTGTGTTCTTCACTCTTATTCTGTTTGGTTGCTGCTGTTTCCTGTATCATTCTTTTTTAAACTTCTGATGTTCTTGGTAAAACTGTTTTCCTTCTTTTCATTTCATCTGTTTAAGAGGGATGACAGATGCTGTTTACACAAATCCCTTTTTATATTTTGGATCATCTTCAATTTATTTATTCAGGCAAGCAGTCAGTCAAAAACAGTCATGGAAGTTTAAATAGGTAAAACTTTGCAAATAATTAGATTAAAGGGTTAATATTTTTAAAAGATTAAAAAATAAAAGTTTAAACTTGGCAACTCCTTAAAATAAAGTTTTAGTTTAAAGCATTTAGTTTGAATGTTGATTGGATAAGATGGATGTGGCTCATAGTTGCAGTTCTGTGATTGGTCAGTGGGAGGGTCAGAGTGAGCCGTAGGCGCACAGTCGTTGGAAGAGCGTAAAGAAAAGCACGCATTGAGAAATGTTGTTTAGTTAGTGAGCCGGTATGCTGACAAGAAGTAAACTCTGTGTCTGTAGGTGTGTAATAGGGGGTTTTGAGCTACTGCAGTAGAAGACTACAGCACAATCAAACCAGAGGCACCAAGGGAAACAATTAAACAGCTGATCCAGAGAAATACTCGGAACTGGTTATACACTAAGAACGCTAGTTCACGAAACAAAAAGAACAACAGAATACAATTTGACAGCTACCCAGGAGCAAACCTAACACACGCACCTCACATACAAAACAAAACCCTGACGACAGAAGTAAACCCAAAAAATAATCTTATCATTTGGGATCAATTACGTTTGGGCAGCGGTGGCCTGGTGGTTAGGGAGTTGCCCTGGATCGGAAGATTGTGGGTTCGATTTCCTCACCAGTAGGTTGCTCTGAGGTACCCATGAGCAAGCTACCGTCCCTGTCACTGCTCCCTGGGTGCTTTCAATAGCTGCCCCCTGCTGCACTTTTGTGTATGGGTGAAACGCAGAAGTTGAGTTTCATTGTGTTGTGCTGTGCTGTGTTTCACAATGACAAGAATAGTCACTTTCACTTCACTTTCAATAATAAATCACAAAATAACTGAATAGAAGAACCCTACAGAGACTGATGGGGACAACACAGAAAACGTTCTTCTGCACAGAAATCAACATTCCACTGATAAATTATAGTGAAGGACTACCAAAAGCAATTAAGGAAAACAAACCGGGAGGAGCATTTCGGCAATAAGCAAGGGTAACTTTAAAACAGAACGGGGCAATCTCAATTATATGTCAGAAACAGCACAAAAAATATTAGAACATTGGATGCAGCATTTAAACTAGAATGGTGTAAAGGACTTTTTTGAAGAAACAGAATTAAGGAATAAACCACCATTCAATCCAAAATTAAACTGGAAACCTTCCATTAATCAGATACCAAATGAAGTCTGGGAAAAATGGAAAGGGGATTTCAACATAGTCGTAAAACCAGCAGACAAGGGTAATGCCACTGTAGTCATGGACCGGGGATAATATGTAAAAGAAGCACATAAACAACTCAACAAAGAGGAATTCGACAAAAAATTAGAAACATTGAAATACTGTTAAATCAAAATATTGATACAAAAACAATTGGAAGAACTAGTCAATAAAGCATATATAGACCAGAAACAAGAGAACTATATTAAGGAGGATGAAACTCCTAGAGCATTCTGTCTCTTCATGTAATCCCAGACACACTTGATCATGCTGAGATCAGGGCTCTGTGGAGGCCATAAGAATTGATGCTGGATTGAAGGCAAAAGGTAGTAACATCAAATATTGATTTGATTTAGATTTTTCTTTCGTTCGCTCACTTTGCATTTTGTAAATTGATAAAAATAAACAATCATTATTTATTTTTCTGAAAGCATTCTTTGTTTACAGCATTTTTTCCACACCTGCCTAAAACTTTTGCACAGTACTGTATTTAAATACAAAATTTTAATTTTGGTAATTCAGAGCTTATGAGAACTTGATGATTCCTATTTATGTACAACTGCACTGTTATTTAAGTCATCTGTTATGACTGGGTTACTTTTTCATAAAAATACAATACAGCACTTGTTTGTTTTTCCATGTAAGAACTAAAGAAATTTAAAGATCATTAACCCTAATTCTTACACTAACTCTAATTAAAATGCTAATAATTACCGTCTTTAAGTAACAATGACCAGTAATGTCTGTGTCTGGAAGATTCCCCTGTAAAATCTAGCTCTTTAATTTTTGTGGAATTACAATAAATACAAGCAAACCTGTGTATTTCTTCTGTTGAATAGTGCAGTGCTTTCCTCCTTAACATAAAAGGACACACAAAGTCTAAAGGGGTCTTTCTGCTGTCCAAAATGCAGGGCTGAAACTGAAGAACAGTTTGAGTAAATGTTTTCAAGCTTACAAATGTCTGCTGTTACTGTAACCTCTGTAGGGTTTTACTTTGATTGTTTGGGGAGCTGTAATTTACAATGCATTTGAAAGTGACAACCCTTGTCATTGCAAGGTCACAGCACAGCACACATGAACCACAACGAAAACCTCTGCTTTTAACCCATGCACACAAACACCGTGCAGCAGTGGGCAGCTATTGAAAGCACCCAGGGAGCAGTGACAGGGACAGTACCTTGCTCAGGGGTACCTCAGGGCAACCTACTTGTGAGGGAATCGAACCCACAATTTTCAGATGCGGGGCCAACTCCCTAACCACTAGGCCACCGCTGATGTTTTGGTACTTTTTTGCTTTTTATTCCATGTTTCTTGTGGCTCCTCTAATGACAGATGTCGTTTCAGTGCTTTTAGTCATACCTTTCCACAGAACTCTCTTTCCCTTGCTCTGTACAAATTATATGTTTAATTATACATTTAAGTTTAATTATACATTTGTTAACTCTCATTGTTCCTTCACCTAAAATAATGTTTTTGTATTTTTAAATATTTCCTCACAAATTGCTGTGGTTTCATTTTCATATCTCTGCATTCCTTTTTATAGGAATTAGAAAATCTAGTCAAGTCTCAAGTTTCTAGTCAAGAAAGCAGTTTGACAATAAAGGAATAACAGAGATAAAGTTGCTAAATAATTTATCAAGCAGTGTTGGACCAAAATACGAATTCCTTTGAAAGGATTCTAATCTTATCTCAACTTCGCATTTCAATCTAATTGAGCAAGGAGGATTTTACTGTGTCAACAGCTTGACAACTTTCCCCATTTATATATGCTGTTGTTTCTCCATGTTCTTGAATATTTCATTTTTGAACTTTAGATTTGATATTTGAAACATTCATTTTTGCATTATACTAGGGAGCAAATATCATAAAGAATCTGTAAACATTATGCACAATAGAACAAATTACTTGCATAGATAACTGAATATGAACATCCCCGTTCAGTTATCTCTCATCTTGATCACTGTACAGTCTCATCAGATCTAACTATACTAAATTTTAAATCTTCCTCTGATGTACATCCACTGACAACACTTGAATAAATATAACTCCATAATTTTGTTAAGAATGCTCACTGCAGCCTTTAATAAAACAGTTGATCTATCACTATTAATTTGTACTGGTAGAGTGTTACTTTGAAACAGCTGCTTTTCATGGACTCTGACTGATGTAAGTAAATGTTATATTGCACTTTGTGTGGGCTCTTCAGAAATTTGGTGCTGTAATTTGGTGTGATGCTGGGTTACTCACCACAATGATGCTGTGCTGTTTCCTGTTTTTGTTCTGTTTTGAGCTGACAAAGAACCAGGATCTGCATTTTCCGATGCATTATTATAGAAACAGCATTGTTTTAATAATAACTAATAGTAAACTTAAAAAAGGAAATAAAAAATGAAAAAGTTTAAAGTTTAATCAGAAAGACATTGGGCATGATTTAGAATTACAGTATTGTGAGGAGTGTCTCTAGGTCTTAATTTAGCTTAACTTAAAATGTGATTTTTGAAAATCACACACTATGTATTTGACCTTTAAATTTTTTCAGGAAATCCTGCCACAAGAATGTTTAAAAATATTTACCAGCTCTTTTGGCATTTAACGCTGCAGAAGTTTTAAATTCTCCAAAAGTAGCATTTTTTGAAAGAATGCTTTAAAGTCTTCTCGGAAATAACTGTGTTCTCGTCTATCTTTGGTTCAGCGGCAGCTTTAGCTAAAGACATTCCTCCTGAAGAACCTTTTAGTTTAAGGTCATCTAATACACTGAAACTTTCTGAATAAGATGCAGAGCTAGTGCTAGGAGATTGTCTCTTCTCCATTTCAAAACCATGTCTAACATTGATCAACTTTTTTTTTATGGTCCATATGCACTGTATCAGTTTAAGGGTCTGTGCGTTTGACATCTTGTTCTGTTCTAATATCATCATGTATCATGTCAGTTTCACATTCTTTGTGTTTTATATCTCCACATGTGTCACAGCCTTCTCCATTTTGTTGTTGAGATCCTTTTGCTGTTTTTTTTTATTTTAGTGTGCACTAATGCACACTAAAATAATGGTGTATCTGTTACACCACTATATATATAATAGTCTGTTTTTAGCCTCATTTTTAAAAATAAATCCTTTTGTCAAAGTTAGGATCTCTAATTTGCACAATTCACCAGAACACATTTAACCTACACTTTCTAAATCTATATAATGTTAATTAGAAATACCTTTACAATCAACATGATACCACTGATTGCAGAAATCACAAGCTACCATTGTTTTTTTTTTGTTTTTGTTTTTTTTGGGAAATTTACAAATACTGGAGTTGTCAGTGAGTTAAAGATGCTGAGACATTTGTTGGTTGTGACAAGGATAGACATGATTAGGAATGAGCATATTAGAGAGACAGCTCAGGTTAGACATTCTGGAGACAAAGTTAGAGAGTCAAGGTTGAATTGGTTTGAACACGTCCAGAGGAGAAACAAGGATTATATTGGGAGGAGGATGTTGAAGGTGGAGCTGCCAGAAAAGAGGAAAGGAGGAAGACCAAAGAGGAGTTTTATGGATGTGGTGAGAGAGGACATGCAGGTGGTTGGTTTGAAGGTGGAAGATGCAGAGGACTGGAAGAAATGGAGATAGTTGATCCACTGTGGTGACCCCTAAATGGGAGCAGTTGAAAGAAGAAGAATATATGTTATTGTGGTGCACAAAACTGAGTAAAAATTGTATGAGGTAAAAAACCGTTTTGCTTAGCCCAAAGTTCAGCTTAATTTCAGGAACAGAAAAAATGTCAGGAATGAACAATGTGAGTGTAGCTAATTAAAAAAGTGCAGTTAATAATAAACTTTACATTTCTTACATCAAAATTGTTTATGTACTTATTTAAACAGTGTCTGCTCTGTGTTAATGATGCTGGAACTCTATTCTCTACAGGCTGGGGCTTTTAATCATTGCTTTCATATCAGCATGATTAGCTTTTTATATAGGCAGGCTATATGGGCCTTTAGCTGAATGTCTGAGATTAAAATTTGAATCTGTATAGCCTAATCTATAGCCTGCTTGATTACATATTAGCTTTTTAATATTACCTTTAATATAAATGTCTAAATAACTAATGCGTATAAATAAATCATCCAATTTGAAGAACCATAACTTTGGCTGGACTTTAAATATTTTTAACTTTCTGAAAGGTCATCTGTAAAAAAAAAAAAAGCCTAAGAAATGTAAGAATATGTGGCAGAAGTCAAAGATGGATGTTTTATCAAAGGTTTCTTACATCCCACTTATTTACAGTTAACATGAAGTAACAGTAGCATTTAGGCTCACCCAGAAGATCAATCTGCTTGTTCTTAAGGAGCTTATAGGACATCTTTTTTTCTCAAGTCCCCTCGAGAAATATGATTTCAGACAATCAATCTTCAAGGAGAGTAAAAGAGTAAAACATTAAAATTGCCCAGTTTGCTGAACTCAACATGAGTCCTGTGAAAAACTGCTTAATGTTAATTTATTAAAGATTAAATTCTACACTTAAGAAGATAATCAAATGAACAGCAGACACAGGCAGTTTGGGCCCATTTCATTTGACATACTGAGGAATTGCTATTGGAAAAAAAGTCAGAGTAGTGCATAAGCCTGCAGACTATGTACAAGGACAGGCATGTATGTTCCATTGCAACAACAAAGAAATTCACTGTTAACCAAACTGATATTTAGTCACTATGGATAAAAATCTGCCAAATGTATTAATGATATTGTTATCCATAAAGTTATTCTGACAAAGTTTCTCCCAAAGTTATGCCTCTTCTTCCTCAATTTATTTAAGGATTTCTTGTGGGTTAAGAAAGTAATGAATATGATGTGATTGATGTGATCTTAATATGATAACAACAGTTCAGCAGTTGGGTCATAAGGTACCATATACATAGAGTGAAGTCAACTCTATGTATATGGCACTTTTTACAACTGTTGTTGTCACAAAGCATCTTAACAGAAACCGGGTCCGAGCCCCAATTGGGTAAAATGAGGGCAACAGAGGCAAGGAAAAACTCCCCAAAACAGGAGGAAGAAACCTTGGGAGGAACCAAGACCCAAAAGAGGAACCCATCCTCCTCTGGTCGACACTGGAAACAAAGAAGAAAAGAAAGAAAGAGAAAGTGCATTTCATAATTAATCAATTAGGGGATGACTTCTGGTAAGCATGAGTCACAATAAAAGAGTCCATTTGTGTCTGTAGTTGGAAGTTCTGCGAGCTAATAGTGAGTGGGTGAAGATTTTGCTAATCTTAATGGCAACAGTTCCTGCAGATGATCCAGTCTGATGTAGCTTATCTGGAGGTCAGGTGAGGAGAGAAATCTGATGATAGTATTTTCGTCAACTCTGTGGAGTAGCTCGTATGGAGTTCGTGAAAACCCTAATGGTGGTTGATGGACTTGCTTTCTGGAAATACCTAAGCTGTCCTCCATACAGGTGTTGGATTGCCATACATCTCAAAAATAAAGAAAGGAATCAGATCTATTTTGAACTCATACTGTACAAACCATTAATTTACAGAGTGCAGTACTGTGACTCCAGCAAACTATTACAGCCTGACTAGAAAGGACAGATCTGAGGGTTTTACAAACACAAGAGCACCCTGAGACACTGGCGTCCTCCCACACCATCAACAAACCTGAGTGATCGCGTGAGAGTGGTGGACCGGCAGCACCAACATCCCAGTCTACTGAAACTCTCTGTATCCATGAACCCCTGGTTCAAAAATTCATTACTAACAGCCTGACTAAACAAGTAAGTCTTTAGCCTGGACTTAAGTACTGAGAGTGTGTCTGTGTCCCGGTCATTAGCTGGAAGGATGTTCCATCCTTCAATGAGAAGGCTCTTGATCCCTGACATTTTCAAAATTCTGGGAACTGTTAGAAAGCCAGCACCTTTGATCTAAGTTGATAGATACTCTGGAGCAAGGCAGTTTAGGGCTTTGTTAGTTAGAAGTAAAATGTTATAGTCAATGCGGAATTTAACAGGAAACCAGTGAAGTCTAGATAATACCAGACTAATGTGATAAAATTTTCTAGATCTAGTGAGAACTCTAGCGGCATTCTGAACTAACTGGAGTTTATGGAGGCTTTTACTGGAACATCCTGACAACAGGGCATTACAGTAATCTAGTCTTGAGGTGATTAATGCATGTATCAATGTTTCTGCATCATGTAACGTGAGTGAGCTTCTAAATTTAGCAATGTTTCTAAGGTGAAGGAAAGCTATTTTAGTGATATTTCCAAAGTGTGTATGCCCAGGCTTTTGACAGTAGGTTTGAGATTAACTGTAAAATTAGGAAAATTTTGCATTAAACCTGAAAGTTTGTCTCTAGCAATTTTAGGACCTAGTAAAAGACGTTGTCTTTTCAGAATTTAACCTAAGAAACTTGAGTGACATCCACTCTCATATCATCCTCAATCCTTTTTTAATTTGAGTTTATCATCTGGTGGCATCAGCGTAACTGTGGAAGCTGATTCCATGTAGGTGCTGAATCGAGGATGCATTTGAAAGGTTGAAGATTTGGAAGGGATGCATGCGTCCAGAAAATTATTCAAAGCATAAGAACTAAGCTCCATGCCTTTCTTAGAACCTAACAGGCCAAAAGATGCCATTTAACACACAATAATAACCAGTAATTGTTTTCCGGAAATGATCACTGTTTACAGAAGCAATTATGATGTGACAAAAACATTTCACTCACTGAGTAGTTGGAATTTATTTATAAAATATATAACTGCTTATGACTGAAATACCTTTTTACTAATAACACCAACCCTTTTTAATCAACTCTTCAACAAACACACAGAAATATACTTTGTTTCCATGGCCTCTACCAGATTAAAGAGGACTTAAGCAAATGTGAAAGCCTCAATGAGCACCTACTGAGGCAGTTCTAAAGCAGCAATAAGACTGCACAGAAAGTGATTATGGTGTGATAACAGAGCTGTTTTCACCTAAATACACCTGCATTTTAATGTTTGGAAAAGATGACCTGGATGAACTGCCTTTTTTCTGATTCAGTATAGGTTGGTTTATAGTTTTAAATTTTAAACAGAAATAATTCTTCATGTGTTGTTTGTTACACAGATTTTTCAGATTAACTAAGCTTTCAGCAGATGAGGCATTGCAGAGAACGCTCACTGTGAGTTCATTTTTTTTTTTTTTGGAAAGCAACCTTGGGTTCAAGGATGGCACTGTATAAATCAAACATGATTATTTTATTAATAGTAGAAATAGGTGAAAAATTTGTGCATGAACGAAAAGAAATCTGTAGCTAGAAGCGTGCCTGGCTTCTCACAACTCTTGTGGAACTAAGTCACTGGACAAAATTGGCTCCTCCTCCATCTTTCCTCCCAGACAAAGCTCCTTAAGGGTTGATTGGGCATTCAGGTGGAACGTAATTTGAGGCTACTGAGTTAAAATGAGGGAAAAAAGCAGATAAAACTCAAAACCAGAATACACAAGAAAGATTAAAACACCCATGTTTCATCTTTTTTCAGAGAAAGGAATGAGTTGCCTGCGATGGGCTGGCGACCTGTCCAGGGTGCGTCCCCCGTCCTCGCCCTGTGTGCGCTGGGTTGGACACCGGCACTCCCCCGCGACCCCGTTTGGGACAAGCGGCAGATAATGGATGGATGGAATGAGATGCACCATTTCAGGAGATCCTGCAGTATCAGGCCAGTGGCTGGAGTTGGTGAAGAAGGCTCCTCCTCCATCTTGTCATTCTAAAAGGCAAAGTAACATGCAGGTCTCATTTAACGGCAGTATCAGAAATTAAACTGAATTGAATAGATAGTACACTTTAGTGGGAAAGATTTGTGCGCAAATTAAGAAAATCCCGAGCTGTAACTACAAGTGCGTCTGGCTTCTCACAACTCTCGTGGAACTAAAACATTGGACAGAGAGCACAGAATCCTCCAAATTTCAACATTCTGGCTGATGGGACCAGAATCTGAAACTGATTTGAATAGATAGTATGTTTTAGTAAAATGTGAAAGATATGTGCATGAACTTCAACTTCCTCCTCTCAAAATAATTGAGACCTCGCTTGTCTAACTTTGTCTCAAAAACGTCTAACCTGAGCTGTCTCTCCAATATACTCGTTTCTAATCCTGTCCATCCTCATCACACCCAATGAAAATCTCAGCATCTTTAACTCTGACACCTCCAGCTCTGCCTCATGTCTTTTCACCAGCACCACCCTCTCCAACCCTTACAACATAGCTGGTGTCTCTACTGTCCTGTAAACCTTCCCTTTTGCTCTCATTGATACCCGTTGGTCACAAATCACTTCAGCCACTCTTCTCCACCCATTCCAACCTTCCTGCATTCCCTTCACCTCATTTCCACACTCACCGTTACTCTGAACTGTTGATCTCAAGTATTTATATTCCTTTACCTTCATTGCCTCTACTCCTTGCATCCAAACCACTCCACTTTCTTCCCTTTCACTAACACTCATGTATCCTGTCTTTGTCCTACTCACTTTCATTTCTCTCTTCTCTAGAGCAAACTCAATCTCTCCAGGTTCCCCTCAAGCTGTTCCCTACTCTCGCTACAGATCACAATATCATCAGCAAACATCATCCACAGGGATTCCTATCTAACCTCGACCGTCAACCTGTCCATTATTACTGCAAACAAGAATGAGCTCAGTGCTGATCCTTGATGTAATCCAACTTCAACCTTAAATGCATCCGTCTCTCCTACTGCAGATCTCACCACTGTCACACTGCCCTCATACATATCCTGAATTGCTCTCACATACTTCTCTGTAACACATGACTTCCTCATGCAAAACAACAACTCCTCTCGATGCACCCTGTCATATGCCTTCTCCGAGTCACAAAGGCACAATGCAACTCTTTCTGACCTTCACTTTTCTCGGCATGAAACCATCCTGTGGTTCACTAATCCTCACCTCATTTCTTAACCTAGTTTCCATTACTCCTTCCCTTGACTTCATGCTGTGGCTGATCAACTTTATCCCTCTATAGTTACCAAAGCTTTGTGCATCACCCTTATTCTTGAAAATCAGTACCAGTACACTTTGTCACCACTCCTTAGGCATCCTCTCATTTTACAAGATTGTGTTATACAATTTGGTCAGAAACTCCACTAGCATCTCTCCTAAACACCTCCATGCTTCCAACAGCCTTTCGATTCTTCATCCTCTTCATTGCTGCCCTTACTTCCCTCTTGCTTATTTGCTGCACTTCCTGATCCATTATCCTCACATCATCCAATCTTCACTCGCTCTTCTCTCCATTCATCAGCCACTCAAAGTACTCCTTCAATCTGCTCAACATGCTGAATTCCACCTTGCAGTCCCCCTTCTTCAGCTTCCACCACATGATTTTTTGACTCTTCTCTCACTTTCCTCCTCTTCTTCTTCTTCTTGACCTCCAAGGTCATCCTACAGACAACCGTCCTATGCTATTTAGCTGCACTCTCCCCTGTCACTACTTTGCAGTCTCCAATCTCCTTCAGTCTGAACCTCCTGTAAAGGGTATAATTCACCTGTGTGCATCTTCTTCCACTCTTATACATCACCCTGGTCTCCTCCCTCTTCTTAAAATAAGTATTAACTACAGTAATTTGCATCCTTTACACAAAATCTACAACTATCTGACCTTTATCATTCCTCTCTTTGAAACCATACCTCCCCATCACCTCCTCATCACCTCTGTTCCTGTAACGGTGTGACTCACTCAGAGCGCAGGGAGTCACACTGGGTTAGGGCCCAAATGCAACACCTGAAGCTGACAGTACCCAAAATACACAAGGACAGCCGAGCTACCACAAAACAAATCCAAAAAACGGGAGGAAAACAAAAGGCTCAAAAGGGGTGGAATCGATAAGACTAAAAGGGGTGGAGTCAAAGGGAGGGGAGGGGAGGGGGGGGGGCTTAGCGTCAGGCAACACAAGCCGAGGCTCGAGTGTGCCGATCTGACGCAAACACACAGACAGAGAGAGAGAGAGAGAGAGAGAGAGAGAGAGAGAGAGAGAGAGAGAGAGAGACCAAGGATCTTTACGAAATTTCCGTCTGCAACTCTAAATTGTTTTCCCTCCCTTCATATGAGTCAGTGCACAGCTGACCCGAATCCCTGTTGATTACTGCGCCTGACTGGCTGGTCTCCCAACAGCGGTGTGGCTCCCCCTAGTGCCCCGTCGGGGACGTGCCTGACTTGCTGACCTCCCAGCAGCGATCTGGATCCCTCTAGTGGGCTCTTACAGTTCCCTTCACCAACGTGTCCATTAAAGTCTGCACCAATCACCACTGTCTCTCCCCGGGGACACTTTCTATCATTTAATCTAACCCAAATCTTCAACTTTCAGTTTCAAACTCATCACCCTGTCTGACACCCTTTTCACCTCCAAAACACTCTTCACATACTCTTCCTTCAGGATAACACCTACCCAATTCCTCCTTCCATCCACACCATGGTAAAATAATTTAAAGCCTCCTCCAACACCTGGTCTTACTAACCTTCCATCTAGTCTCTTGCACACAAAAAATATCAACCTTCCTTTTCTCCATCATATCAGCTATTTCTCTACCTTTACCAGTCATGCTGCCATCATTCAAAGTTCTCACTCCCACCCTCCTCCACCGTCTTCTCTCCTCCTCCTTCCGGACATGTTTTCCTCTTCTTTCTCTTCTTCTCATGCTATAAAGAGTGATCACATAAATTGCATTTATTTGTAGAGTCCCTGTTTGTCATGAAAACAAAGTCTAAAAGGAATAGTAGACTGGATGCCACTAAATAATTGTTCTTCCTCTGTTAACCATGGTTACCTGCGAGGAAGCCCATGCAGTCATCATTGCTTTGCACAAAAATGATTTTACCAGTGAGGATATTGCTGCTGGTAAGGTTGCACTTAAATAAATAATTTTTCACATCTTCAAGAGCTACAAGGAGAGATTCAATTGTTGTTAAAGAAGGCTTCAAAATCCTGACAAACTCCAAGCATTGATTATGTAAGAATGAGTTCCATCAGTCAGGATTTGGCCAAGAACTTGAATGACAGCATGCCAAGGTGAATTTCAGATGTCTTGAAAAAGAAAGACCAACTCTGCAAATACTGTGTCTTTACATAAACTTAATGTAGTTGTCCATAAAACCTTTGAAACCTATGAAATGCTTGTTATTACATTTCAGTATATCATAGAGACATCTGTCAAAAAGATCTAAAAACACTGAAGCAGCAAACTTTATATAAACCAGTAACTGTGTCATTCTCAAAACTTTGCCATAGCTGTTTGTTGATTGTTTTTTGGTTCTGCCATTTGAATTTTTGTCATTATTTGAAAAACTGTGGCTGTAAATGGTTCGGATGTGCTCCCGCAGCTTGGTTGGTTCATGTCATTCCCCTTCATGTTTCTTTAAGTGAAATTAATCACCTGCTGTGATTCGCTGGCTCTGAACTGGGTGGATCCAGAGTGGCACTGTATAAGAACAGGTGCCAGCACTTGTCACCTTTCTAGGTCACATGGTTTACAGTTTGCAGACAGGTGTAGTTGGTGTGGCTGATGGTGGCTGTGCTTCTGTTTGTGTGTTGGTTCTTCTGGTTCACGGGAAGTTTTTTTTTGTTCGTTTTGTTTTTTCCTTTTTCTGCAGATGGATTGTGGCCCATCAGTGTTAATTTAGTCTTTACTTTCACTTGTAGCATCATAGGCTCCCACTGTGGTGCTGGTATCGTGGGTATTGTTACCATTTTAATCATGATGGTCTGGCTGATGCTTCACAGATGGTTTTATTTGGCGCTGTTGCGTGAGATGGGTTTGGTTCCAGGGGAGGTAGGCTGGTCTGTTATGAAGGTTAAATTCCTTTTTTCCAATTAACTGGTGTTTGTGCCTTTAAAGCCTTGGTTCATTGTTTAGGAGGCAGCATGTTTCCTGATCTCTTTTAGCATTTCCTTTTTGAGCGGTGCTGCTGTTTACATGCTTGGTAGCCTTTATTATATCTGAAGTTGATTTTATTTCTCTTTGGGAATGAGAAATAAATAGATAGCGGTAGAGTGGGTCCACTTTTGACTGCAGCCATTTCGGTTCCTTTTCTGTGATGTTTGTTTTTTTTTTTTTATTTTATCTAGTTTTTTTGTTCAACAGGAGCTGTTGACATAAGGGGGTTTAAAAATGCTTGGATGGCATTGGTGTTGCAGTGTCCAGGTTAGTTTGTAGTGGTAGGACACTCATCCCATTTTAAACTGATTTCGTCTCCACAGTAAGCCCAAGTCCAGTTACTTTCTATATACAGGCTACTGGACTCTCAAAACCCTATGTAGTGTTATTGTCTGAATTAAGTGGTCAACTGTTCCTGTTTTTAAATTGAAAATCTTTCTTGCAGTAGAAAAGTTTTGACTGAACTCTTCAAATCATCTTGTGAACAGATGTCTTGATAACGTATCCTCAGTGTTGCCACCTTGGGGAAAAACATGTTACAGTTGTATCACAAATGTTAAAAATTGGGACTCCTTGCTTAGGTGTTGTGAGAGACTTCTTGCCAGAACTGGAAAGAAATTCTTCACTTTTATGAAGCATACAAATGGCAGGGGGTGTAATCTTTGGTAATGCGGCAGCCATTTTGTTTGTGGAGATAAATAAGCATGAAGCAGAGTATGAGGTGGTTCAGCTCAGAAGGTTTTGGTATGGAAACTCTCAGCCAATGGGTAATGTTGATCAGAACGATTAGAAGATGAGGCCTGGATCACAATTGGGTTGTTCCACTTCAGAAGACCAGAGGTACATGTGCCAAACAGATTCCTCAGTCATCATTTTACATTGATTGCAATTTGCACCAAGAAAGCAGACCTGCTGTGCAAGCTTGAGACACAATTTGCATGGATAGTGTTGGGTTTTCCATTTGTAGACAAAGGAGCAAAAAGTTTTAATTCTAAGCCCCAACTCCTTGGTGGTGAGGAGTACAGTGGGGAGGGTAGGATGGACACTTGGCAAACTGGAGAATTTTTAAAATCACAGTACAGCTTATTCATTTCTGGAAAGTAAAGGCCTCCCAGCCAAGTCCATCAATTACCATCAGGGTTTCCTGAACTCCAGACAAGCTAGTCCACGGAGTGACTCCACCTGAACTTCAGACCGATTACGTCATACTTGATCATCTGCATGACCTTCTGCCACCAAGATTAACAAAAGCTCTGCACACTCCAGCAGAATCACCACTGTGTGCTCATTGAACATCCAATTGGACTCTAATCAACTTATTGTAACTTTTTTTTGCTTTACTGGAACTCAACGCTAAATCGATTTAATTTATATATATATATATTTTTTTTCTTTTCTGGTGTGGATCAGAGGAGGATGGGTTCCCTGTTTGAGTCTTGGTTCTTCCCAAGGTTTCTTCCTCCTGTTTTAGGGAGTTTTGCCCCCATCAGCTTTGGCTTAGTCACTAAGGGTTTGGACCTGGATTCCCTAAAGCTGCTTTGTGACCAACAGTTGTAAAGCGCTATCTAAATAAAACTGACTTGAATTGACTTGGCTGACTGTGTTAGAATTCTGCATCCAAAATGGCTTTGCTCCCAAGTATCTCTCCAAGCTTCTGAGAAGTTATGTACCACACCCCTTACACACACTCACTCATCCTTAGAATGTAAGGTACTGGTTTCCTTGTAGTTCCCAGATGTTCGAAAACAACGGCTGGAAGAGCCTTTTCTTTCAAAACCTTCCCATTTTTGGAATAACCCTCCAGCTACTGTCTGGAGCAGTCCCCCCTGGAGCAACTCAGGGTTAAGGGTCTTGCTCAGGGCCCCAGTAGTGGTAGTGCCAGAGGTGGGATTGGAACCTTGGACCTCTTGAGCCATAGGTCCATTGGCCTCTTAACCCACAAGAAATCCCCAATAAATTGTGGCAGAAGAGGTGAAACTTGGTCAGAATAACTTTATGGATAAGAATATCTGCCAAATGCATTAAAGATTTAATGTTAGTTAGTATTCATACATTTGGCAGATATTCTTATCCATAGTGACTAAATATAAGTTTGGTAAATAGTCAATTGCTTTCCATTGTTGCAATGGAACATAAATGCCTGTCCTTGTACATAATCTGCAGGCTTATGCATGACCCTGACATTATTCCAATAGCAATTCCTCAGTATGTAGAATGAAATGGACCCAAACTGCCTGTGTCTGCTGTTCACTTGATAATCCTCTCAAGTGTAGAATTTATTCTTTAATAACTTAATAAGCAGTTTTTCACAGGACTCATGTTGAGTACAGCAAACTGGGCCTAGTGGTTAGGGAGGTGGCCACAGGATCGGAAAATTGTGGGTTCAAACCCCTTACCAGTAGGTTGCCCTGAGGTACCCTTGAGCAAGGTACTATCCCCGTGACTGCTCCCCAGGTGCTTTCATTGCTGCCCCCTGCTGCATGGTATATGTTTGTGTGCCTGAGTTAAATGCAGAAGTCCAATTTCGTTGTGGTTCACTGTGTGCTGTGCTGTGTGTTCTCACAATGACTAGATTAGTCACTTTCACTTCATACTGGCTTATACTGGCTTTCACTTCTGACCAAAATAAATCAGAAAGGTTGAGAAAAAAAACTTCTAAACAACATTTCTCAATGCGTGCTTTTCTTTCTGCTCTTCCGATGGTTGTGCGCCCGCGGCTTGTTGTGTCCTTCCCACAGACCAGTCAAAGAACTGCAACTATGAGCGGCATCCATCTTATCCAATCAACATCCAATCACAGGGGCACTTATGAGACTGATGTTTAACACAGTGTAAACATTAATTGTTTGCTAATTTCTCTCTCTCTGTTTGAGATGGACAGTTGTCCACCACCTGTACGGTGGACAGCTTATGCATTTCTGGAAACCAAAGGCCTCCCAGTCAAGTCAATCCCATCAATCACTGTGAGGGTTGGACTAGCTGGTTCTCCAGACCAGCTAGTCCACCAAGTTGACGAAATGACGATCATAAGATTTCTCTCCTCAGCTGAACTTCAGATCAGCTACATTATACTGGATCATCTGCAGGAGCTGCTGCCACTAACTAAGGTTATCAATAGCTTCACCCACTCAAGCAGAGCCACCACTATTAGCTCATCGAACTTCCAAGACCAGATTTAAATCCAATTGCAGAAAACAACAATGCATATGGATATTTTTTTTGTTATTACCTATAAAGCACAATAATGACTAAACTTTTTGTGTTGTTTATTTTTTTATTGCCTGTCACAGCATAGCTAATGAGTTATATCAGTTTCAAATGTAATTTTTTTAAGTGTTTTTTTTTTCTTAACTGTCACTGTCCTTAAAATTTTTGCATGAACGTGTCATGAAGGCTACAGGTACAAAGACAAGATACCAGGATGGGGACAGTTCACTTTACTGAATCAATTTAGTATTGTCTACTTATTGTTCTTTCAGCTGTTCCTGTTCAGGGGTCACCCCAGTGGATCATCTGTTTCCATTTGTTCCTGCATGTGTTGGTCCAGTTAATGTTTTCATTGTTTGTTTGTTCTTGTTTTTTTATATTTTATAAACCCTGTAAATATTTAGTTTACTGTCTCAGTTTTGTTTTTTTCATTTATGGGAAATATTTGTACCTGATATATTTAATGTGTTGACTTTTGTATTTTTGTGCCATTGAGATTTTTATATTTAAACTATTGTAAATACTTACAACATAGTAAACATTACAAAGGTTTTCAGTCCACCATATTTTTTGCCCTATAATAGAAAATTATCCTTTTCATAAGATGGATCGTCATAAAGATCATGTAGTTTAGAGACTGAAGAAAAGTATAACCATCAGAGAGTGCCTTTCATCCTCATGTATATACAAGATTACATCAAAAATTCTGTTGTTTATGTGATCGGATGATCAGAACATAATATCTTCCTGCCAGCTGCAAGCAGAATGATGTCTAAAGGGTGGTGGTGGTCTAGTGGTAGGGTACTTGCCTACGGACCTATGGATTCAGAGGTTCCCGGTTCGAATCCCACCTCTAGCACTACCACCATTGGGTCCCTGAGCAAGACCCTTAACCCTGAGTTGCTCCAGGGGGACTGTCCCTGTAATTAGGACCTGTAAGTTGCTCTGGATAAGAGCGTCTGCTAAATGCCGTAAATGTAAAGGAGCTGCAGCTTTATTGTTGCTCAAGACAATGATAGATATTCAAAAGATTCTTCTGTCGAAATTAGTGGAAAATAAATCTAGTATCTTTTTTGAGGTGCATGCCTTCATCCTCCCTGTATGCTCAACAACAGCAAAAATGCCAGTAAACTACCTCTTAGTCTTAATGTATAATATTTGTTATTTTCCTTTCTGAACTTTGTGGCTCTGGCTGTCAAGCCCCAAAGAACAACAGATCTGCCATTATGTTTAACAGCTGGCCAGCTGTTTTTTTCTCAATACACACAGTGAAAAGTTTTGCTTTTACATATATGTATATAGAAATGTGTGCAACAGCACTGCACAGCGGGCCAGTGCATCAATATCCCTCCTTATGGGACCTCGGTGGTAATATGGCGGATTTACTTCACTGTTTATCAATTTGAAAGCAGATCTTTGATTGATTTTTCTATTACTATTACTTACGCTACTTATCTTTTTGTACATTTTCCCTTTACTTCTGTTTCTTAGTGACATTTTATTTACAGTCACGCAAGTTATAACAAAGTCCACACGTAATTTTGTCTTCTTGCTTTTTAAGAGTCAATAATCTCTATAAGTAATTTACCTGAAAGGCATGACGCAAATACATGAATCCATTCTAGACAACCATTGAGCTCAAATAGACGAATCCTGTAATGTTCTCTACATGTTCACCATCTTTCAGTGGTGAGCGGTGGCTTAGTGGTTAGGCCCCAGGATTGGAAGATTGTGGGTTCAAATCCCATACCAATAGGTTGCCCTGAGGTCTCCTTGAGCAAGATACCATCCCTGTCACTGCTCCTTGGGCAGCTTTCAATAGCTGCTGCGTGAGTGTGTGGATTAAATGCAGAGGTGTAATTTTGTTTCAGTGTGTGCTGTGCCATTTTTCACAATGACAAGAATGGTCACTTTCACTTTTCCCAGAAGTCTACTTATGATACTTTTACAATGTTATATACGAAAACGAAACAACTTTCAGTCTCACTTTACGCAGGCTGATTTTGTTACTGTTACTTTTAAGACTGATATATCAAACTGACCTCAGAATAAATAGACCAAACTCAAGACCCATATTACATTTCATCTGTACTTTTTCATAAATCTGAAACTGCATTTTCACTACTACTGACTACATACAAGGAACTTTCATGGAAGATGGAAGCTGAACATGAGAGGAAGCTTTGCTATGGAAAGTGAAAATGTGGAGAAAGGGGAAATGAGCTGGAAGAGGGGAAAGCCCCAGTCTGAGTACATAACTGCAGTACAAAATGGTTCTTACACAAAGCGTCTTCTGTGACTACATGAGCACCTTCAAGAACATCAACAGAGTCATCAAGAACTTTACCAACAGAATCCTTTAAAATATACACCAAATAAATTTATTTGAAATAAATTTAATTCTAAGGTGTCATTGCTCAGATGTAAAATAAAAGAAACTGTCATTTGAATGCTTGATATATCTGTGATACAACTGTGTACTGTTGTTTGTATAATTACAGGCTTCTTTGTTTGATGCTTATTAAAGTATATTTTAGTGTTTGAAGTGTATTGTGCAAAACAGTTTAAACACCAAAGATAAAGAAATAAAATTATGATGGTTCACAATAATTCTAGGAAAAATAGGTTCAATAGCATTTGGCCAACAGGATCTTTTTCTGTCAGTATTTATAGATGTGGGAAGAGAAAATATAAAATGTCAGTTAGGATATTACATTAGGGCTGAATGATTTAAATAAGTGTTCATTTAAGTAAATATTTGGATATAGCAGCTTTTTTTAGAAAGCTGAAGCAACAAAAATGAGAGATATTAAACCATAAACATATAAAATACAAAGTAATTTTTTTGGCTTTGCTAGTTTTGACTGAGAAGGTACAGTCAGATGAAAAGCAGAGCTTGTCCTCAGTCACTTTGAACATGATTTATTCAATTCATTTATGTACATACAGAATTTATTTCCCTCACAATTGACTTGAAAGCAGTTGAGCTTTATTACAGAAGCAAGTTCATGATTTTTACCTTTTTTACAGCGTGTATGTAGTCATGCAAAAGGCAAAAATACCTTGGCTTTTTTATTTATCGGAAGTGTTTTAGAAATGCATTTTATTAAGCATAATATTTCTTAGAGAAACTTCAGTAGCTAGTGTTCCTAAATCAAGATATTTGTAACAAGAATAGCTTTTAAATGAAAAACTAATTAATGGTAAATTTTATCAATTCTCTGTGACACTAGAGATTTACACTCAGTTCTACTGCTTAAAATGTATTCCCCGTTCCATATATTTGTTGCTTGTGCTTTAATGATGCAATATAGAAAATAAATTCTGCATCAGTATGATGGAATATGGCCTTTTCATTGCTGGCTTTAAACTAAAACATTTCCAAGAAATGAGAAAAGTGAATGGCTGACTGAAGGAAGTGAAAACAAAACAACAAGAGCATTTCCGCTTGAACAGTTGGTGAAGCCCAGTGTGAGCATATAAAATAGTAAATTCTCAGACACTACTTCATCTGAATAGCTGCCTGAGCAGGAAGGAGCAAATTCAGGATCATCAGCAAATGTGTCTTCAAAAACCACAGCAAAATGAAATCTGCAGCAACTCTTGTTCTTCTTGCTTGTGTGGTTTTAGTGCATGTACAAGGTAGGTTTCTCATATCTATAAACTAAATGGAACCAGAGCTCATTGCTGTCTGTGGAATGTTGAATGGATGTGAGATATTGTATAAATTATATAAAACTGTATTTATTTGCAGGACAAGCCAAGCCTAGTGTAAAGAGGTGCTTATGTCAAGGTCCTGAGATAAACATGGTTCGCCTACAACGTGTTGAGAAAATTGAAATTCACCTTGCTGGTCCATCTTGTGAAAATGTAGAAATAATGTAAGTCCTGTAGCCTTTCATAGGAAGTCGCTCATTAACCTCTTAATATAAATATAAAGTTAATTCTGATCTGTTAAAGTATCTTACATGTTTGATTTGCTTTATTTTCTTGTAGTGTCACTTTGAAGAATAGTGCAGAGCAAAAATGCTTGAACCCAGAATCCAAATTTGCTAAGAATTACATTAAGAATGCCATTCAGAAGAGGTGAGAATATCTCCTGGAATTCATTAATAGTGATTATTGATTATCTGTTTTATTAATCAGTGAAAAAGTGCAGAATATGACCTGAACTAAATAATTATTTGTGTTTGTTTAGAAGCACCCAGTGAGACAAAATGACAGTGACAATGTTGAAGATAAGACTAAGAACATCATCGGTTTCTCATCTTGTACTTTAACATTGTTACCTTGTTAAATATCTATATCTTATGCATATATGACTATATTTATATTGCACATGTATATTTTTATATGTTTCATGTCACCTGTTTAGATTATAATTTACAAAATCTGCAGATTATAATTAATTAATGAAAGTGATATAAGTGATTTCTGAAAATTATATATCTGGATGTTCTAAGGTATACTTAATAAGATCATTTGTGGGAAACGTCAATTTTGAAGATTTTTTCATGACATACATTCTGATGTTTGAACAGCTGTCTGTGTCTGAAATCACTTTTTTACACTCCAAAGTGGATTATTTCTCCAGTTACATTTTGTTTAATTCAGACTGTGAATTATGAATAGAAGGGATTCTATGGCTAATGCTATAATTAATAAAAATATTTGTTTCATATTTGCTTGATGAGAGTATGTTAAAAGCATTGAAGAAGTAAGATGGGCATATATTTTCAGATACATCAGATATATTTCAAAAGCCTTCATCAGTTCCAGTCTTTCCCAAAGTGTGGTACGCTGTGATGCTACCTGTCCAACATCTCCATGACTTATCCTCATAAATACATTACATACATACACCATCTCCACGGGTGAGCTGTTGAAATTCAGTGGCGAGTGATCATGACGTGGTCTCCTGAAGTCAACAACCATCTCTTTAGTCTTGTCGATGTTAAGAGACAGGTTATTGGTTCCGCACCAGTCCGACAGCTGTTTTATCTCCTCTCGCCGCCTCGTCACCACCACTGATCAGACCCACCACGGTTGTATCATCACCTAATCAGATGTTGTGGTTGGAGCTGGGCTTGGCTGCACAGTCGTGGGTCATCAGTGTGAACAGCAGTGGACTGAGCATACAACCCTGAGGAGCCCCTGTACTCAGAATGATGGTGTTGGAGATTATGCTTCAGGTCTACAGTTACAGTTACAGAGCAAGGTTTTAAGGTCCAGCAGCCTTAGCTTCTCACTCAGATGCTGAGAGATGATGGTACTGAATGCTGAACTGAAAATGATGAACAGTATTCTGACATAACTGTCCTTTCTCTCCAGATGGGAAAGGGCCAGATGAAGGGTGGTAGAGATGGCACAAACTGTAGGAGGTCCAATGAGAGTGGAAGTTGGATCTTTATGTGCCTCATGAAGCACTTCATGATGACAGGTGTGAGTGCGACGGAATAATAGTCATTGAGGCAGAAGACAGATTAATTCTTTGGCATGGAGATAATAGTGGTGGTCTTGAAGCACCTAAGAACAACTGTGGTGCACAGAAAAATTTTAAAGATGTCAGTGAGAACATCTGTCAGCTGTTCCGCACATCCTCTGAACACACAGTCAGGTATGTTGTCAAGACCAGCAGCTGTCTGTGGGTTGACTCTGAGCAGAGATCTTCTCACCTCAGCCATGGTGAGGCAGAGAACCTGGTCGTTAGGAAGAGGGATGGACTTCTTCGTCACTGTTTTGTTCACTTCATCAGACCGTGCGTAGAAGTGGTTCAGTGCATCCTGAAGGGAGGCAGGTGGAGATGACCTGTAGTTGTTGAGGGCCTGAATACCCTGCCACATGTGTCGCTTGTCACCGGTTCTTGAAGTGGCAGTGGATTCTCTGGGCATATGCTCACTTTGCTACTTTGATGGCCTGAGATAGGTTGGCCCTCGCCGTTCTAAGGGCTGGCCCATCCCCTGACTTGAAGGTCTTATCCTGGGTTCTCAGGAGTGTGTGCACCTCAGCAGCCATCCATGGCTTCTGAATGGGTCATGAGATGATGGTTTTGGAGACAGTATTATCATCAATGCACTTACTGATGTATCCAGTCACTGATGCTGTGTTCTACTCCAGGTTGGTGGAGCTGCCGTAGGTCACAATCTACCTAAATATATCTCAGTCGGTGTGCTCAAAGCAGTCCTGAAATGTAGAGATGGTATAGTAAAAATGATGATGAAGGTGTGCTGGATTGTTACAGGAAGTAAAGAAAACAGATGAGAAAAGAGAGAGAATTAAGGAGAGAGTTAAAGGATATGGAAAGGATGTTACAGGATGAGGAAAGGAAAGTGAACACTGAGATGAGTAAGGAAAGTAGAAATGAGAGAAGAGTAGGATGGAGTACACCAAGTGGAAGGCCTAAAAGGTGGATGACACAAAGTTTTGATGATTCTATCCAAAGAATAAGCAAATCAGTTACTGATTTGTATGAAATTGTGCGTGTAGCAATGGAGAGAAAAAGTCCAAGGAGACAGAGTAGAAGGGATAATGGTGACATATCAGAAAGTGAAGAGGACACAGAGATTCAGGTAGAACCAAGTATGAGATTAAGATCTGGAAGAAAATGTGGGATGGTACAAGCACCTATATTGATTAAGGGAAGACATGCTCATTACATACCATGGCAGACCCAGGATTTGGAGGGGTTGGTCAATAGCTTGCCCGATCTGCATGAAGGGGCCCAGAAGTGGATACTGGACTTTGAAGAAAAGACACTTGGGCATCTCCTTGCTATAGGAGATGTAATAGCCTTATTGGCCAGAATAATTGGACAAAAGGCAATGGAAGAAATCATGACAAAATCAGGCATGGAGCATCACGCTGTGGATGCACCCAGTGATGGTGTGGAATTTAATCCATACCGTAACAGACTGTGGAACGTAGTGAGGGAAGTTTATCCAAGAAAGTTAGATATGAAGACCCTGAAAGGAGAACCAATAGGAGAAACTGAAAATCTCTCTGCGTATGTTCATCGCATGAAAAAGAAGTTGAGAGCAAAAGCAGGTAGTGACCCAGATCAAGACAACCTCATGAAAGTGGTCTTTCGGACATTGGTCCTGGATGGCCTTCCAGAAAAAGTCAAAAGCAAACTGGAAGATGTAGTGGGACTGACTGAAAAGACATTTGATGAGTTTGTAGCCCACATGACATACTGTGGATAAACACAGACAAAATGAAAAGAAAACCAAAGAACAAGAAAGAGAAGTGCTGAGAAAGGTGGCACAGCTTCAGCTGGGAGAACTGACAGGAAAAGCTAAGAAAAAGGGGGAAAAGACTCAAGCTGCAGTTGTGGAAGAAAAAACTTTGCAGGCATCACAAATGCCAGTGACTCCAAATCCTGCATCACCAGTGAGTCAGCAACTGGATGGAGTTCAACAACCATCACAGCCCACAACTCCCTCAGTTCCAATCATCAATGTGTATGTACAGCCTGGCGGAAGTGGACCAAACAAGCCGAAATTCAGCAGACAACAGCAGCCCCAAGGTCCACCTGGAGTGTGTTGGGGATGTGGACAACCAGGACACACCCGAAGGAGATGTTCAGTAAATCCATGGAAGGGACCTTGAGTGCAGGGAGGTGCGGGTTGGCGGGTTCCCCAAATTGTGGGTCAAGAACAGTCACAGCAAAACCCAAATTTAGGACGTCCATGGACAGGAGGGGATCAGAACCCTGCCTGGACTGGATTGACTCAAAACTTCGGCCCAGTAAATTACTGGGGCGGACAGAATGGGTGCTAGGGAGGACCAGAGGGTCCTACAGGGGAGGGTCAGCTCTTATTGACAAGCAAGGGAGCTGATGAGGAACCAATGCTGCAGGTTCAGGTGAATGGCAAAACTACACCCATGATGATAGATACAGGAGCTTGTTATACATGCCTAAATTCAAATTATGCCATAAACCTCCCCAGGTCAGGAGTTTGTTAAGACCGTAGGATTCTCGGGACAAGTGCAGCTAATACCAGTGACTGCTCCAGTTAAAGTAACAGTACAGGGAAAAACAATCAATTTACCTATCTTAGTTTCAGAGCAAACTCCAGTAAATTTATTAGGGAGAAATGCTTTGTGCCAGTTGGGATTCCAGATTTGGGCACACCTGATGGAGTTTATGTGGATGAAATGGCAGTCAGTGCTCAGATGAGCGTGACATTAGGAAAGGAACCTTCCTAACATGAGACAGATGTGGGACTGGTAAAATCAGCTTCGCCAGTTCAGATCAGATTGAAACCTAGAGCACAATGTGTCCATTAAAACCAGAAGCTGAACAGGGTATAGAGAGAACTATAATGGGGCTGGTAGAAGCAGGAGTACTTATAGAGATAAGAAGCCCATGTAACACTTCTATACTCCCAGTACAAAAGGTAGATAAAACTAAGTGGCGATTGGTGCATGATCTAAGAGCAGTAAAAGAAGACTGGCAAGCGGAAGTGCCCAATCCACACACACTATTTATGAACATTCCACCAGATGCCAAGTACTTTACAATAATAGATTTGTGTTCTGCATTTTTTAGCATTCCAATAGCAGAAGAGTCGAAGGTATCTATTTGTATTTACATACGGGGGAAGCAATACAGTTATACAAGGTTACCACAGGGATTCAAACATTCCCCTCATATATTTAATCAAGTCCTGAGACAGGATTTAGAGGAACTGGACCTAAACAACACAATGCTACAGTATGTTGATGATTTAATCTTGTGTTCCCTGACAGTGGAACAGTGTCATCAAGACTCTGTTGAAGTTCTCAGAAAATTAGCTGAGGGGGGACATAAGGTGTCACAAGCAAAGTTACAATATTGCCAACCACAGGTAGAATACCTGGGACGGCTGGTGGCACATGCAACAAAAGCAACAGCTCCTTCACAGCTGAAAGTAACCAGTAAAGCACCACAACCAATAACAGTAGGACAGATGATGTCATTCCTAGGAATGACAGGGTTTAGTGCAGAATGAATTGAAGATGCAATAAAGACTGCACCCTTGAGGGGACTGATAGCAGAAGCAGGATCAAAGACTTTATATGCTCCATTAAAATGGACATTTGACGCTTATGTGGCATTTGAAACTCTGAAGCAGGAAATACAAACAGCACCAGTGTTAGCTACACCAGATTAATAGAAACCTTTTTGTTTGTTTGTTGCTAATTGCTGTGATGGATTTGCATCAGCAGTGTTGATACAGGAGACATATGGTGGAAGAAAGAAACAGCCAATAGCTTATTATAGCACTAAACTGGATGGAGTGGCTCAGGGATGGCCACCATGTTATCAGGGTTTAGCTGCAGTACTTTATGCCTATGAAAAGGCTTCAGTTCTGACGATGGGTGGTCATCTATTCCCATCATAAAATCATAGAGCTGATCGAGAATAGCAGATTTGTTTTAACACAAGCAAGGAGTTTGCAGTACTCGTTTTTGCTTACATTTCCAGATGTGACTCTTAGGAGATGTAATACAGTTAATCCAGCAGAATTATTACCTTTCCAGTTTGAAGGAAAACCACATGATTGCATAGCTAGTTCATTGGCATTCTCTAAGTTAAGACCTGATTTAGAGTCTACACCAATTCCGGAAGCACAATTGATTTATTTTGTTGATGGATCCTGTTTTAGGGATCACTTGGGGAACCATGTGGGATATGCAGTGGTGAGGAAAGGAAATGGAGATGTTTTTGAGGTAGAAAAGGTTGAAAACTGTCCTCAGCCATGTTCTGCCAAACTAGCAGAGCTGAAGGCAGTAACCGAGGTGTGCAGATTGGCAGAGGGAAAGTGTGTTAATGTTTTTACTGATTCAGCAGATGCTCATGGAGTTACCCATTTGTTTGGGGCAGTATGGAAACAGAGAGGTTTTAAGAAGACTGATGGTACCCCAATACAACATTTGCAGCAAATACTGGAGTTGATGAGTGCTACGATGCTGCCACGAAGACTGGCAATAGCTAAATGTCAGGCACACAAAAAAGGAAATAACTATGTGATAAAGGGGAATAATTTGGCTGATGAGGCAGCTAAAAATGCCTCTAAGAGTGAGGATCCGGTGATGGCACCAATGGTAGCTACACTGGATGACTTGGTAGAGATGCAGAGACAAGCAACATTTTAGGGCATTGTAAATCATGAAGGGTTGTTGATTGCACCTAACACATTACTAACAATACTAATCACTTATGCACATGGGTTGGATCATTGTGCAAGAGGAGAAGTGGTGAGAAAAATAAAGAAACAAGGATTTTGGTCTCCATATTTACAGGCAACGATTGATGAATTGCTGGGCCGATGCGATGTTTGTGCTCAAAATAATGTGCAAAAGGAATTACTACCCCAGCTGGACACATACCGGTACCTACCGGATCATTTCAACATCTGGTGATTTATTATGTGGACATGATTAAAAGGGTGAGAGGATACAGGTACATGCTTGTGGTCATTTACAGATTTAGTAGGTGAGTGGAAGCAACCCCATCCAAAGATCAAGGTGCTGGAACTGTTATTAAGTTTTTGATGAGAGAAGTCATCCCAAGGAATTCCATCGCAAATAAGTTCAGACAATGGAACAGCTTTTATACAACAGACTGTTAAAAAGGTATTACAACAATTGAGAATCATAAACGATTGGGATGTGTTTACCACCCCCAATCTCAGGGGATGGTAGAAAGGGTTAATGGAACTCTAAAAACAAAGATAAATAAAATTTGTGCAGAAACTGGATTCCATTGGATGGATGCGCTGCCCCTAGCCCTGATGCATTACCGAATGCAAGCTAATAGAACCACTCATCTGACTCCACATCAGATGCTTACTGGTAGACACATGCCTGTACCCCATCTGAGGGAACCCTATCAGGGACCTCACTTGGAACAATTGGAAGCAGAGCTGAGAGCCTATATGAGACAACTAACTGCTGTACATAAAGTTATTTATCAACAGGAGCTGAGACGTGCTCCGGAACCGTGGAGGAGGCCACAAACCCTTTAAGGCCAGGGGACCAGGTATATGTAAGAGTTTTCAGGAGGAAGTGGAATGAATCAAGGCAAACTGGTCCTCACAAGGTGGTAAGCGTGACACCCACAGCAATACAAGTGGAAAATAGTAATACTTGGTATAACCTTAACCACTGTACTCGAGTTCCCAGAAATCTGTTGCCAAGAACAGAGCCAGACGACACTAGTGATGATGATGAGCCATCAACAGGAGGAGAAGAACACAGCGGAAACAATCAGGAGAGCCCTGGATCGAGGCATAAGAGGCTCACAGGCCACAACAGCACATGCTGGAGGCTCAGAGGAACAGGGGCTGAGGGCGCAGAGGACTCGGATGACTCAGAGGAGACAGAGAAGCAGGAGGAGAGAACAAGATCGGAGAACCCGCTCAGACCAAAGACAATCCCAGTCCATCACAGAGCCAGCAGATCCCAACAGTTCCATTCTCCCAGCTCCAACTGACAACGGCGTTCAATCAGCAGATAATGCCCAGCACGTCCAAGGAGAAGGGACAGAACCAGACGCTGCTGATCATCGAGTGTCTGGCACTTAGTGTTTTTTGGAAGGACTTTGATAAGAATTTTTTATCATTATTCTCATATATTTAATGTATATCCTGATTTATAGGCATATATTCAGTTTTTTTATTTTTATTGATAATTTAACAACCTTAAATTTAATAGTTGTGAAGTATTTTACCCTACATCTTGGTAAGAAACAAAATATTTAGATACTCTAAGTGAGATTTTGTGTTCTTTTTCTGTGTTATGAGCACAGTCATATTATCCTGAATCAGCACATGGTATACTCTAATATGTACCCTTATATGAGGTACTATTCTATTGATTCATTTTTGTAATCTCGAGAGCTGGATCAGGCTAAGCTGGAAACTGCTGAACCCAAGCGCTGATAGCGCTATTGCAACATCTGGGTAGAGTGGGATTTTTCCTCTTTGACTCGGCATAGAGGTTTTCGCCCACTCTTGGGGAATGGGTCTCTCTTCTTAGTAACCTGATCACTTAAAAAGCAGTCAAGCTAAATCTTGATATGATCTCTTTATGAATATTTTATGATTATTATTATTATCATTTGTATTTCATACATAATTACGTTATGCAGTACTTTTAATCATTAACATGTATTGCAGCAGGGGCAGTGGTGGCCTAGTGGTTCGGGCGTTGGCCCTATGATCGGAGGATCAGGGGTTCGAACCCCTTCCCAATAGGTTGCCCTGAGGTACCATTGAGCAAGGTGCCATCCCCGTCCCGCTCCTCCCTGCGATGGGCTGGCGACCTGTCCAGGGTGTGTCCCCCGTCCTCGCCCTGTGTGCGCTGGGTTGGACACCAGCACCCCCCCGCGACCCCGTTTGGGACAAGCGGCAGATAATGGATGGATGGATGGATGGATGGATGGATGTATTGCAGCATTATTGTTCTACAAATCAGTACCTAATCTTACAGTATTTTTAACCGCATTTATCGATGTATCCGACTTGTAAGTCGGAGAAGGGGGATATATATATTATATATATAGTAAAAATCCCTTTACTTTTCTCCCTTCACTTTTGCCCCTGTACTACAGTGTCTCACACCACCGAGTTCCCACGGGAAAGCAAGTAGTTGCACCTGCAAATAGTTACATTTTGTCCAGTGTCTTGCTATCTCATGAGTTCCCAGAAAACATCCAGCAGAAAAGAGATACATTTTTAATTGAACAATAGTGCTCATAGACGGCCGGTAGCGAACAGTTACAGTTCTAATCAAGCAGCTGCACTCACAATTGGGAAACTGAATGGGAAGAAACCTTGAAATGCAGGTGGTGGATAAGACAGGGAGCCATCAGTGAAAAGACCTTTGTCTTTTGTTGGTGAAGTGGTAAAGGCGGGGGAACTGAGGTTTTAATCATGACAGTATTGAAAATTATTTGTGGAAAACTATTAATGGGATGGATTTATGTAAATTTAAAGGGGATTGAAATGTATTTAAAGTCCGAAGTTGGGATGAGCATTTGGAGCTGCTCCCACTGGACCACACCTGCTGAAACTCTTCAGTAAACTGGTTGTGCCGCATCTCTCTGACGTCGCTTGATTTTTGACTTCGTTTGATTTCTGACTCAGAAAAAGTTTTCCACTACAATGGCTCTTGAGGTCCAGGGTTTTACCTGCTTCTTACTTATTCATTTATCCATCCTACCTCTTTCAAAACCTTTAATTCAATAAAGGGTTGCAGTCATGGTAAAACACCATAAATATAAATGTAATAATTTTCATAGCTCAAAATGTAACCCGAAAATCAGCCCCTTAAAGCATCTGATGAGTGGCTGTCTATGCAGTGGCCCTCTATAGCCCTCTGGAACTAATGTGCACCTATCTTGACCAGTAGGATTTCAGTGAGAAAGCATAAATGTTTACCAAGCTGAAAGGAAGACTCTTTCTGGCTCTGAAGTGTGTAGTTTGATCATTGGATGTCTGTCCCAGTGATATTTTCCTGTGATGTGAAGCATCATTAACATGTAGAGTTCAAGTTTAATTGCATAAAACACATTCCAAAGCTTGGGGCAATGGTGGCCTAGTGGTTAGGGCATTGGCCGGAGGATTGGGGGTTCGAACCCCTTCCCACTAGGTTGCCCTGAGGTACCCTTGAGCAAGGTGCTGTCCCTCTCACGCTCCTCCCTGCGATGAGCTGGCGACCTGTCCAGGGGTGTGTCCCCCCATCCTTCGCCCTGTGTGAGCTAGGTTGGACTCCAGCACCCTCCCGCGACCCTGTTGGGGACAAAGCAGCAGAAAATAACTGGCTGACTGACATTCCAAAACTAAATATTATCCAAAAGTAAACATTACACTTGGATTCGTGCCCAGTTAATCTGAGACTATGATAAATTTAAAGATTTACTCCTGATATATGTATCTACTAAATACATACGTTCCCTTTGAGGCTCTGTAAACGATTTCTGACAACAGGGGCCTCCTTCATAAATGTCAATATTATGGTGGGTCATGGTACCAGAGCTACATTCAAACAGAAAATCCTTCAAAGAATAAGTCTTTCTGACAACTTGACTGGCCGAAAGATGACATTTAACACTAAATAATATGATTACCAGAAATTATTCTACTGAAGTGATCACTGTTTACAGAAGCAATTAAGATATGAACAAAAAACCTTTAATTCACTGAGACGTAGTGGAAATCTAGATTTAAAAAGAATACAGTAATCCTCTGCTATATCGCAGCTCACATTTCACGTCCCTGGCGGTTTTGCGGATTTTCATAAGGAACATAACCTGATATCCCAGGTATATTGCGGCATCTACAAAGCGATAATTTTTGCCTTCGAAAATTACTGCATTAAAAAGTTAACAACGGTGAGGTAAATCATAATGCACGTACATACATACAGTACTGTACAATAGTTTCTGTAACTATGTTTGGCAGTAGAATTTTGTCAAACAGCTGTTTCTTAATTCAGGTGATTTTGTTGAAACAGTACAGATTGTTGTTTATGCCAACGGTAGAGGTTCGGAAGTACAGTCTGTAGCAGGTGCTTGTTAATTACAGCACAGTGTACACTAAGAGAAAGCATAGGCCTGGCTAGAATACTGTACAGTACATTGCTCATTATATTTCTATGAATTCTACACAAAATTCACCTCATGACAGTGAAAAAAAGTGAAAGTGACAACCCTTGTCATTGCGAGGTCATGGCACAGCACACATGAACCACAACGAAATTGGACCTCTGCATTTAACCCATGCACACTCAAACCCGTGCAGCAGTGGGCAGCTATTGAAAGCGCCCGGGGAGCAGTGATGGGGATGGTACCTTGCTCAAGGGTACCTCAGGGCAACCTATTGGGAAGGGGTTTGAACCCCCGATCCTCCGGCTAACACCCTAACCGCTAGGCCACCGCTGCCCCACCGCTGTATATATGTATATATATGTATATACCGTTGTATATATGCTTTAAAATGTTGAATGTGTTTTAAAAGTATTGGAGGATAATTTAGGGCTTAAACAACAACAAAAAGCATTTTTTGCTGTCCTTGTATTGCAGATTTTCTTCTTTTTGGTTTTGGAACGTAACCCCCACGAAAAAGGAGGATCTACTGTATAACTGTGTATGACTGAAAAAACATTAACCCTTTATAAACAAATCTTCAGCAAACAGACAAAAATATATTGAGCACTTCAGTGGCCTCTACCAGATTAAAGAGGAATTTGAAAATGTGAAAGCCTCAATGAATGACCACCTCACCTCAGAAGACTGTATCTGTGGTCACACCTACTGAGGCAATTCTAAAGCAGACTTCTTATCGCCACAATAAAACACCACACTCACTTGGATAATTACTCACTCTTACAGTGGGACAAACAGAATCTTGAAATATGAGCTTCTTATATATAATAAAATCTTATGTCACTGAAACAGTGCTTTTTTAACTGTTATTATTATTATTTTTTTTAAGAAACACATTTTTTATTTACATTTTATTAGCAGGTGTTTAGACATGTCTGATGATATCTGAATAATACTGGTACATAACTGTTCTAGAAAATGTCACCATTTTATGACGTTTAGATTTAACCAGTGATGGCCTAGTGGTTAGGGCGTTGGCCTTGTGATCGGAGAATCAGGGTTCAAACCCCTTCCCGATGGGTTGCCCTGAGGTACCCTTGAGCAAGGTGCTGTCCCCGTCCTGCTCCTCCCTGTGATGGGCTGGCGACCTGCCCTGTGTGCGCTGGGTTGGATACCAGCACCCCCCCGTGACCCCGTTTGGGACAAGTGGCAGAAAATGGATGGATGGATAGATTTAACCAGTAATTCAAGTATTTGATGATGTAGTTAATGTGCTCTACAAGAATCACACCCTTAGAAAAGGGTGTTGTAGAAGCAATAGTACTACTGGCTAAGTGTATCAGGACTGAGTCAGAGGGTCTCCAAAGCAGTGGGTTTGTAGGTTATTAATGTATGCAGTGGCTGGTTCCTACTTTAAGTGGTTCAAGGAAGAACAACCTGTGAACTGGTGTCATGGTCATGTCCTGTTTAGCTGTGCTGTTAGCATTAGCTGTTACTTATTAGCATTAGCTGTTACTCTACATGTGGTGTTAGAATTAGTTGTGATCTTAGAGTTAGTTCTTATTATAGCTGTGGTTTTAGCATTAGTTGTGGCATTAGATTTCATTTTTACTTTTCTGGCATTGGTACAATGTATAGCATTGTATGTTTAGCTTTAGCATTAGTTATTACTTGTTGTGTTAGTGGCAGCATTGATGATAGCATTAGTTTTTACTTTACATCACAACATCTCTGCGATAGGCTGGCAACCTGTCCAGGGTGTGTCCCCCGTCTTTCACCCTGTGTAAGCTAGGATGGACTCCAGCCCCACCCCCCCGCGACCCTCCTTAGGACAAGCGGCTCAGAAAATGAATGAATGATGAATGAATCACAACACCTGACAAAAAGATCTAAAAACAAAGTAGCAAACTTTGTGAAAACCAATAATTGTGTCATTCTCAAAACTGTTGTTGTGAAAATGTTTGCTGATTGTACTTTGGTTCTGCCATTTGAATTTTTGTCAAAAAACTGTGGCTGTAAATGCCACGGATGTGCTCCTGGGTCACATGGTTCACAGTTTGCGGAGAGGTTAGGTCGGTGTGGTTGATGGTGTCGCTGCTTCTGTTTGCGTTTTGGTTTTTCTGGTTTACGGCAAGTTATTAATTAATTTTTTTAAAACCCTTGTTCTGCACTTGCCTTGGTGGTTTGTGGCCCATCACTGTCAATTTAGTCTTTACTTTCACTTGTAGCATCATAGGCTCCCACTGTGGTGCTGGTATCGCGGGCATCGTTTCCATCTTAATCATGTTGTAGATCAGATTTTCGGCTTTTCCTTCCTTCACTTTGTGTAGAGCAGGTCCGGCTGATTCTTCACAGACAGGCGTTTTATTTGGAGCTGCTGCATGAGATGGATTCACTTCAAGGGGTGGTAGGCTGGTCTGTGTTATGAAGGTTTATTTTCTTTTTTTCTAATTAACTGGTGTTTGTGCTTTTTGTGGTCTTTAAAGCCTTGGCTCATCATTTAGGAGGCAGTATGTTTTCTGATCTGATCCTGATCTCTTTTAGTGTTTCCTTTTTGAGCAGTGCTGCTTTTTACATGCTTGGTAGCCTTTATTATATTTGAAGTTGGTTTATTTCTCTTTGGAAGTTTAGCTTTATTTTTATATTCAGTTTTTCATATTGTGTGGGAGTGGCTGCAGTTTTCTTGAACTTGCTCCAAGCGGTAGAGTCAGTCCATTTTTGACTGCAGCCATTTCAGTTCCTTTTCTGTGATGTTTGTTTTATTTTGTCTTGTTTTTTTGTTCAACAGGAGCTGTTGAGGTAATAAGGGGGTTTAAAAATGCCTGGATGCTGGAGATTCATGGGTCTCCTACTATAGTGGCATTGGTGTTGCAGTGTATTCAGGTTGGCTTGTAGTGGTAGAACACTCATCCCATTTTAAACTGGTTTTATCTGCTCTCTTGAGAGAAACAAAACACTTTGTGCAGCTTTATTGTCAGAATTAAGCCGTCAAGTATTCCGGTTTTTAATACTCAAAATTTCTACTGCTTTGAATTTAACTCCTCAAAAATCATCTTGCGTACAGAAGTCTTCTTCTTCCTTAGTTTTTTTTTTTTTTTTTTATTGTTTTGAGACTTCTTTCCCCAAGGTGATGAGACTTCTTGCTAGAAGTGAAAGAAATTATTCACTGTTATGAAGTGTACCAATGGCAGGGGGTGCAATCTTTTGCTTTATGCCTATTTATCTCCACAAAACAAAATGGCTGCTACATTACCAGAGCATGAGGTGGTGATGGTGGCAGCTCAGAAATTTTTGGTGTGGAAACTCTCAGCCAACAGGGAAGGATGGTCTGGATGGAGGTAGGAATATTAAGCAGGAAGAGTGAAGGGAATGATTACATGAAAACGTGGAGAAGATGAGGCCTGGGTCACAATCAGGTTGCTCCTCTTTGGAAGACCAGAGGTTCATGTGGCCCCCAGATTCCTCCAATGAAGTCATCATTTTACATTGATTTTAGCAAACAACTTGCTAATGGTTTTTCACGCGTGTGTAATACTTGGCAGTCTTCCTGATAGTTTTAGCTAGGGATTATTTCTTTGCTTTGCAAATAACATGACAGGAATGACATATGGAAGTCGTGATTTTTAATATTACAAATTTTACAATTGGTATTTAATAGGGTTCTATTAAATACCAATTGCAAAGTTTTTAATAAAAAAATTTTAACCACCTGAATACTGACAGTTTCACAAGGCATCACTAAACGTGCCACAGGCTTAAATCTTGAGAGGAAACAAATAGATCGTAAAGTTGCAAGTTTCGTTGAGAAGCACAACAATGTCTATATCCACCACAAACTCCTGGTTCTTCTTGCATAAACACAGTGTTGTTGCAAAGCTGCACATTTTCTGTCTCCTTTTTTGAAGGCTCAAAATACATTCCACTTCATTGTCCAATCAACAGTTAAGGAGCTTTGTCTGAGAGGAGTCTGGGCCCATCAGCAAGAATGTTGAAATTTGGAGTCGACGCATTCTGTCATGTCCAACCTCGTCCAACAACTTAGTTCCACGAGAGTTGTGTGAAGCCAGACGTACTTCTAGCTATGGTTTGGGTGTTTCTTCCTTCACGCACAAATCTTTCACCTTTTGCTAGGGAACGTTGAAGAGCTCTATATATTTTTGAAAGCTCCATTGTTGCATAGTTGCACATTTTAAATCTAAATCTAAAAGCAGACAGTAATGTGTTTATGCAAGAAGAACCAAGAGTTTGCAGTGGATATAGATATTGTTTCACGGTTGAGAAAATAAAGGGTAGAGGTGTTTCTGGGTATCATTTCTTGGTGTTCTGAGATACTACTATCTATTCAAATCATGTTACTTTGTTCATTTGGATAAAGTATTGCTTTGTGGGGAGAACTTTCCAGATATACAATCGTTATGTCTAGATGAAACCAAGCACTGCTCATTATCTGGCCAAAACAATCTACAGTAAAGCACTGTGGTTGCAGCATTATGATGTAGGGATGTTTTTCAGTAGCGGGAATTGGGAGACTAGTCATGGTTGAAAAGAAAAATTAATGTGGCAATACCGAGACATACTTAATGATAACCTGCTCCAGAGCGCGCCAACTTCCAACAGACAACACTTAGCACACAGCCAAGGTAACAAAGGAATGGCTTCAGGACAACTCTGTGAATGTCTTTGAGTGGCCCAGCCAGAGCCCAGATTTTAACCTGACTGAATGTCTCTGGAGAGATCTGAAAATGGCACAGATGCTCTCCAACCAACCTGATGGAGCTTCTGCAAAGAATTGGAGAAACTGCCCAACTGGGGCAGTGGTGGCCTAGTGGTAAGGGAGCTGCCCCAGCATTGGAAGATTGTGGGTTCAATTCCCTCAGCAGTAGGTTTGCCCTGAAGTACCCTTGAGCAAGGTACCGTCACTGCTCCCCGGGAGCTTTCAATAGCTGAATGGTGTTTGCATGGGTTAAATGCAGAGGCCCAATTTTGTTGTGGTTCACAGTGTGCTGTGCTGTGCTATGCTGTGACTTCGCAATGACAAGGGCTGTCACTTTCACTTTTTTCAAATAGGTGTGCCAATACTCAAAATGACTTGAGGCAGTTATTGCTGCCAAAGGTGCTTCAACAAAATATAAAAAAGCCTGTGAATAGTTATGTAAATTTTTTATTTTGAATAAATTACCAAAAGTTTCAAGCAAACAATTTTTGCCTTGTCATTGTTGTGGAAAAAAATATATACCCAAGGAACAAGTCAGAGGCACCTTTAGTCTACCAAAGAGTTTAATAATCACTGCAGTGAGGATTCCTCTCGCACTCTACCGAGAATACAAGAGGAAGCCCCGAATACATAATAACAGAGGTTCTTATACACATTTTGGGCCGCAGGCCCACCTCCCCTCGACCTTCAAGTCCCAGTAAGCCTGAAAGTTGCTTTGTCTAAGTCCCTTCTTAACTCTTTTCCCTTATCTGTTTTCGTCTTCTGCACTAGCAAGAGACCTGTCCGGGACATGCTGTCCAATTTATCTTTCTGCCTTATGTCGAAAACAACAACACGTTACAAACATGATACTAAATCAAGGTTAGAACAAATTTTGCCTCCACATTCCCCCCTTTTGATTATTTAATCAACTTTTAATCTAACTATAGCAAGGCAAAACATGGCAATACTAGATTTCTTTATTCATTACCAGTCCACACTTCAGTAACTTATTCAATTATTGATTGTTTTCTTCATTCGACATTTAAACATTAATCATTATTACTCACTTTTAAGATCAAATCAAAAGCACTAAATCATGTTATGTCAACATCTCGATCACACACATTGAATCAAATCAAAATCAAAAACTATGCAAATCAAAGCATAAAAATTTCAAAACTCCTCATCATCTTCATTGCTTGTAACATCATCAGGATTATTAATTAATCATTAATAATTTTTTCTCTTCATTGACAATTAGTACACAGAATCTGTTTCAGCTCGATCATGATTGACTATAACCAAAATCAAATCCAATCAATTAAATCATCCATTATCTGCCGCTTGTCCCAAACGGGGTCGCAGGGGAGTGCTGGCGTCCAACCCAGTGCACACAGGGCGAGGACGGGGGATGCACCCTGGACAGGTCGCCAGCCCATCGCAGGGAGGAGCAGAACGGGGACGGCACCTTGCTCAAGGGTACCTCAGGGCAACCCATTGGGAAGGGGTTCAAACCCCTGATCCACCGATCACGTGGCCAACGCCCTAACCGCTAGGCCACCGCTGCCCAATTAAATCATTTTAGATCAAAATCATAATCCCATCAAATCAAATCATAACTGAATCACAGAAATGCAAGGAGCAATGTTAAACATAAAAAGAGATTCAAAATTCTTCTTTGTCGACTTCATCACTGGTGAAACTGTCATTTATTTGGTCTTGAACCCAGTCTGGTCTTGGGTTCAGATCTGGAGATGGCATCCCATCTTCATCTGTCTTTGCGTACATTTTTCTTACGTGTGTAACATTCGAAACTGTGCTTGTCAGGATATGATGAGCCATTGGACCATCATCATGCAACACTGCAACAAACAAGGTGCACACAAACAAAGACACAAGAAAACAACAGCAATGGTCACCATCATCGTAGCAGATGCCAAAATGGTCCCATCGAAGTGTAGATTGAACTGTACCAGCTGTAATCCATCTTTATGGAATAACAATAACATTTCCCATGTGGTCTGTTAGATCTGTAATTTTCTATGACGCCTTGTCTCACATTTTCCATTTGATCATTACTTAGTTCATTCATTCACCAGTGTAGTGATATACAAGCGATATGCAAGTCCAGTTATCTTATTGAGTGCTGCAGTTGTACCACCCCCCAGGAAAAGTGAATGTACTAGCTTGCCTTGAAATGGATCATGGTTAAACTGCCCTGGAAATACAATTGCAGGGTAACAACAACCTCACCATTTTGACTCTGGTGATTATGTACAGGCTCTCAGGCCACACGCCCACATTACTACATCATTTGCCCATAGTGTTGTAAAAGGTCATTTAAACTGACGTTCCTGTCCCGAACTATCATAAACCGAACAGCTGGACTGGGTTAGATCATCTACCCCCGTATTGTCTTTAAACCAATTGACATTACACTTTTACAGTCTGACCAACCTAATTCTGTTCCCCCATTCGCTCAGGCAGATAAGAGTCATGTTTCAGCCAGGCCCTCCACGGTAGAGGGCTACAGTTAAACCCAACAACATTATTTTTCCAAAGAGCACACACGAGTCAGATTAACAGCAGGTGGAAGCTGATCTTTGTTCCTGACTATCTCTAACACAGTAATCATACTCAAAGTTGTCCAGTGTACCGTACAAGTGCTGCACTCTGCACTGGGACCAGTATCCTTTGCATTATTTACCTTTGCATTATCGCAGTGATTTGGTCCTTCCCTTGTTTGCCACTGGTGCACTTCCTGCCACCATCTTTAGTAAGATGATAACAGTTACCATCAAAATATTTCAATCAGGTCAGGATTCTGGTGAGTGTTTGGGTGAGCCTTTGTCTTTCTTCACGGGTCTGTGCTCGGAGGGCAGGATATACCCGTTATGCCCTTGTCCCACTTCACCGAGACTTTGTCACACCCTTTACCCTCACCCTGTCACCTGTTTCCACCCTCACACGCTTACATTGTAATACGTAGATCAACGTAGCTCTCTCTGCTTCACGGTGGTAGGTGTTGTCAGCAACACTTGAAACGTTCCCGTCCAGCACCTGGACTTCCAGTGCTTCCATCTGAACTCCTTTACCAGGATCGGGTCACCAGGACTCAGGTCATGTAGAGGACCCTCTGCTGTCCTCGGCAACAATTCTTTAACCTACTAATGGACAGAGTGGAGAATAGCAAACAAAGAACAATAGTATTGCAACATTTCATCATCACAGTGTTGTTAAACTTGCTCCTGCTGCTTTACCTCCGGGCGGTCCCATGCCAAGGTTCATAGGTTTACCAAACAAAATTGCAAATGGGCTCAAATTCATTCTGGCTCGCCTGAGTTACTCTCTAGGCAAATTGAGCATGACTGGCAATATTATTATTATTATTTTTCCTTCCCACAGCTGAGAATCTTTTAGTAAACCACTAAATTTCATATCCATCATCCCCCCTTTTGACGCATAGTCTTTACTGTGCGTCAATTTATACTTCAGTCAAAGATACAAATTCTGCTACTTGAGCAGACAGAACGAGGAAGGGTGCCGCTGTGGAGTGTGCCGCTTTCAGAACAAACTGCAAGGCCCACACAGTTTAGTCCTTTGTTATCTCTCGAGGCAGAGCCATCTGCAAAAACACAAGATTAGAGTTAGAGATGGGAACTTCCTGTAAATCTGCTCCACTGCTGCCACATAGTCATGAAGTTCACTGTCTTCTGGTAATGGAAGAAAAGTGGAAGGGTTAAGGTTAGTGCAATGTTTAATGGTGACACTTGGCATACATTAAACATCTTGCAGCTAACAGGTGGGCTGCGCTGTGGTCCTGTAAGAGAAGAGAGACTGCATGTGGTACAAAAAGAGTTAAATCAGCATAACCAACTCGATCTCTGGAGGCCTCTATGGTCTTCTCTGCTGCAGCTATGTTTTTCAAACAAACCGGCAGTCTTACTGCTGTCGTGGAAAATTGAAGTGTAATCCCAAGTCCGAAACTTTTTCCAAGTCAGAAATCTAATTTTAAAAAAAGCGAAGTCAGAGAGATGCAGCACAACAAATTTACTGAAGAGTATCAGCAGGCGTGGTCCAATGGGAGCAGCTCCAAAAAGCTCATCCCAACTTTGGACTTTAAATACATTTCAATCACGTTCAAATTTACATAAATCCATCCCATTAATAGTTTTCCAGCAATAATATTCAATGCTGTCATGATTAAAACCTCAGTTCCCCCACCTTTGCCACTTCATTAACATTAGACAAAGGTCCTTTTACTGATGGCTCCCTATCTTATCCACCACCAACATTTCAAGGTTTCTTCCCATCCAGGTTCCCAATTGTGAGTGCAGCAGCTCGATTAGAAATGTAACTGTTCGCTCCTGGCCATCTATGAGCACTATTGTTCAGTTTAGAAACATATCTGTTTGCTGCTGGATGATTTCTGGGAACTCATGAGACTGCATAAGACACCAGACAACGTGTAACCCTTTTCAGGAGCCACTATTGATCAGTTATAAATGTAACTCTTTTACTACTTGCTCATTGGAATTCGATGGTGTGGAACACTGTAAGACAGGGGCAAAAGCAAAGGGACAAAAGTAAAGGGATTTTTAATATACTGCCACTGGATCTAGCTCTAAAGAGAAATAGGCCACCGGCCTAAGCTTATCTCCATGTTTTTGTAACAAATCTGAAGTCACGTGTCCCTCCTTCTCAGAGACTGTTTGCACAAATGGTTCGGTGGATCTGGGATTCCCAGTGTTGGAGGATACAATAGGACTTGTTTCAAATTGTTAAAGGCCTCAAGTTGTGTCATTTCACGTGAGTTGACAGTTATTAGACAATTTCTGAGAGGTCATCGCCCGCAGCGGTGCCTCCATCTCTGAATAGTTAGGAATGAAACCTCTGCAATAGTAACACATTCCCAGAAAAGATGCTAATTGCTTCTTAGTCAAATGTCCGGTTATATCACGAATGGCCTCAGCGGGCTTATTTGAGAGTGATTTACTTATTGGTGAGATAATATGGCCCAAAAATGTCACTTGCTGTTTAACAAACTGAACCTTAGACAGACTGACCTTGTGGCCATTCTCAGCCAAATGTCTTTTCTACACTGTGCTTGGCTGGGTGCTGCAATCAGAAAATCATCAACATACTGCAAAACTGTGGTCCCCGGGGACAAAGCTAAGGAAGCTAATGAATCGCGCAGTGCACCTTTGTGAAATTAAAAGCAACCAAAAATTGACAGTCAGGGTGTACAAATCTCCATTCTGTGGGCTGGCCTTTGTCCCTGACCCTTTTTTACGGGAAACAATCGTGTACGAACGGGAGAATTTGGACATGGAATGATCACCCCTGCTTCCCTCAAAGCCATAAACACTGGTCTCATACCGTCAATTGCCTCCTGCTTTAATGGATATTGTGACCGACATGGCCTGTATGTAGACCTTGGAGTTATGACAACTGGAGGACAATTCTTTATCAAGCCAACATTATTCTCATCTTTCGCCCATAAGTGATCAGGAAGATTTAACGAATCCGGGTCAACATTCAAGCTAGCCATTGCATACAATGATTCAGAAATCTCTGTAACCCGCTCACAAGAGATAATCATCTCCCAAGGCCCGGTGAAGGCTTTAGCTTTATTACTATATTCAACACCATCACAGATAAGTACCCAATCATCTGCCTGTACACATGTCTTAACAAATAACCCCACATCCCCCCAACTTTCTGACACACCTTTTGCAAGTGGGACATGAGGAAATGAATCAGACTCAGAAAAAGAATACATCTGCTGTTCTGTCAACTGCAATGACACCCCCACAGTATGTTCATTCCAAAACAGTTTATCTAACTGCAGCGTATCTGTTGTAAGTGCATTCTCCCATTGTTCCATTAAAGCCCAATCACAATCAGCAGTAGTACGAGCATTGCAATACAATCCATCCGAACACAAAGTCACTGCGCTCTGGTCTCACCCTATCCCTAGCCGCAGAGATAAGAGTGCAGGCAATGTCTGCATCCGTGAGCTGCCACTTGTGATAAAACAAAGCACTGCTTGTAAACAACTGAAAACAACCCTCTTTAGGTTCGTCAATTACCATCCCCCTTTCAGAGCAATTTAGTTGCAAACCCAAAAAACACATCAAATCACGGCCCAACAAATTTATCGGGCATATGGATGAAACCAAAAACTGATGGTTAAAAAACCCACTGACCAATTTCACATTTGAGAGGTACAGAAAACGGCTCAATTACAGACATTCCCCCCGCTCCCGTGGACGTAACGGTGCGTCCACTCAAGGCAGGTGAAGGAGATAGGACAGATTTTTTTTCAACACAGAATATGCGGCCCCAGAATCAACCAGAAATTTTACTTTTTGCCCCTCTATTGTCAATGTTAATTTTGGCATTTTCTTAAACCTAGTGCCTTGATACAAAGTGTATTCCGTCGTGTGTGTAGCTCGTGCATGTTTGGATGTGTGTGGGAGAATGAGAATTTAAATCATACGACCTGATCACCATTCCCTCCGAGACATCTCCTTCCCCCACCTCCTCCCGTCAATATCTGCTTGTCTGGTGTGAACTGTTGCCACCATAGTTGTTCCCTGACTCATGGTGAGTTTGACCTTGTCCTTGGTTCAACTTGTTTGGACATTCCCTTGCCCAGTGATCCATGGCCCCGCAAATGAAACATCCGTTGTTATCACCCCTTTGTCTACCTCTGCTGCGTCCGCGGCCTCTACCACGTGCACAGCCTTTATTCCTGCTGTCACCCCGGCCCTCAGCTGTTAACTTCAGCATGGTCAGGGAAGCCTCGTGTAACTGTTGTTGTTGTTTTCGGGTTTTCTCCTTGGTCCTTTTCCCCAGCAGCTCTTCAGCATGTTCTGCATGTTTGACAATGTTAGCCACACGCTCCGTTTTCCATCCGATGCAGGATCATTCTACTTCCTGCCTTACCTCGGCGCGTAGTCCATTCAATAGGGTGCTCCTCAGATAACATTCCCATGGCCCTGGTACATCACCCAGGGTCCCAGGTTTCTGCAGGCCACTGCAAGTTTCAAACACCTGATACAATCTTGCATAAAAGTCAGTCACTGTCTCATCCGGTCCCTGCTTGCAGCTCTCCAATTTTGAAGTGTTTGCAGTCTGCGGGAATGCATCCATTAGCGCCTTTCACAGAAGATCTAGTGCATGGAGATAACAACTGTTCTCTTTGTGATCCCACCTGGGCTGTACGCTCCTTTCATTCATATATTCCTTTGGAAACCCATCTTCCACTTTCATCCACCCTGCTGGTCCCAGATGTAGGATCAGAAGGCGGCGTAGTTCAGTGATGGTTGGCCTGAACTCTCTGCAGAAAGTCATCAGTTGCTCGATGTACCGATCGCCGCCTATGTCCATAGGCTTCCCTTGGCCTAGTAGGACCGCCTTCATTTCCTCATAGGACCACGGTCTATACACCAGCATCGACCCGACCTGCCCTGCCACCTCGATCATCGGCATGGTGAAAGTGTTCTCCGCGGGTGTAGGGGGTGGTGGTGGAGGTGGAGGAGGAGGAAATTCCTCTTGCTGTGCTGGCACCTGGATTGCCTCTGCCTGCGGCGATGGCTGAGATCTTGTCCATGGTCGTTCCGTAGGAGAAGCGCTAAGGTGTTGTCTAGGAGGAGGGGGATCCAGGTCTGTCTCAGTCAGGAACGGGAACTGGCCAACTGGTGGGTTAGAATGCTCAGAAGAAAGAAAAGGGTTAATACTAGCAGATAACATATTATTTAGTACGGGTGCGGCATAAGCCACAGGCCTGCGTATTTTCTTCCTATCCCTGTTCTCTGCTTCTGTCAACCAGGCTTTTAACACTTTTTCTTCCAGTTCCTGCCTTTGCAGTTTTTTTTTGTTTGTTTTTTTTTTGCCCTTCCAATTTTCTTGCCATTCGGCTTTTAGTTTCTCCTATAGTTCTTTCAAAATTTTAGTATTAAAGGTCCCCTCTCCTGGAAATCCATATTTCACAACCCATCTGCTCAATATCCTTAAATCAGTTGCTTCCTCCCCATATCTCTGTCTCATAACAAGCATTCTTTCGCAATTCTCATTTACCCTTTTTCCCAGATCTTTTGATTGTGAGGTCCCCATAGTCAAACGCAGTCCCGTTTCTGTCCCAGACAGGTGTAGCGCTACAAAATCTACTGTCGATCGTCACCCTGGATAATAAACTGGACTGTATACGACTCCAGCTGAACACCCAGTGAGTACAGAGACTGTTGTGTTTTCGTTTTTACGGAGACATGGCTCAGCGACAGCGTTCTGGACACCGCCATCCAACTCGCCGGACTCTCCGCGTTTTGCGTGGACAGAAACTCCGCTCTGACTGGCAAGACTCGCGGAGGGGGGCTGTGTGTTTACATCAACACACAATGGTGTACAAACGCTGTGCTGGTATCGACTCATTGTTCAACACTGCTGGAGGTCCTGACAGTCAGGTGCAGACCGTTTTATCTGCCCAGGGAGTTCTCTACAGTGTTTATTACGGCAGTCTACATTCCACCCAGCGCTAGCGCTAACAGCGCTAATGCTAACAGTGCACTGGCTGAACTTTATGGAGTTATCAGCGGGCTCCAAAATTACCATCCAGACGGACTGTTTATTGTTGCCGGAGATTTCAGTCATGCAAATCTCAAGTCAGTTCTCCCTAAAATCAAAATGTGGACTTTGCAACGAGGTGGGAAAACACGCTGGACTAGGTTTACACAAACATGGCCGGCGTGTACAGAGCGGAGCCCCGGCCCCACCTCGGACTCTCAGACCACATCTCTGTTCTGCTGATCCCAGTGTACAGACCCATCGTCAGGCGTGTGAGGCCCACCCTGAAGCAGGTAAAGACCTGGCCCACAGGAGCCATCTCTGTTCTTCAGGACTGCTTCGAACGCACCGACTGGGACATGTTTAGGGAGGCTGCAACCTACGGTGACTCCATCAACCTGGAGGAGTACACAGCTTCAGTGACTGGCTACATCAGCAAGTGCATTGAGGATGTTACTGTCTCCAAGTTCATCATCACACGACCCAACCAGAAGCCATGAATGACTGCGGAGGTGCGCAGACTCCTGAGAACCCGGGACAAGGCCAGGGGATGAGGCCGCCCTAAGAACAGCAAGGGCGAACCTGTCTCAGGCGATCAGAGCAGCGAAGCGAGCTCACGTACAGAGAATCCATGGCCACTTCAAAAACACTGATGACACATGGCGCATGTGGCAGGGCATCCAGGCCCTCACCAACTACAGGACATCTCCACCTGCCTGTGACGGTGACTCCTTCCTCCCAGAAGCGCTGAACCGATTCTATGCACGGTTTGATGCAGTGAACAACACGACAATGAGGAAGACCACCCCTCCTCCGAAAGACCAGGTTCTCTGTCTGAGAAGAGATCTTCCCACCTCGGCTGTGGTCAGAGTCAACCCACGGAAAGATGCCGGTCCAGACAATATTTAAGGTCGTGTGCTCAGAGGATGTGCAGAACAGCTGGCAGATGTTCTCACTGACATCTTCAACATCTCTCTGAGTACCACTGTTGTTCCAAGGTGCTTCAAGACCACCAGCATCATTCCAGTGCCATCTCCTGCCTAAATGACTATCGTCCCGTCGCACTCACACCCATCATCATGAAGTGCTTCGAGAGGCTGGTCATGAGGCACATCAAGTCTCAGATCCCCTCCTCACTGGACCCCCTGCAGTTTGCGTATTGTCCCAACCACTCAACGGACGATGCAATCTCCACCACCCTCCACCTGGCCCTTTCTCATCTGGACAGAAAGGACAGTTATATCAGAATGCTGTTCATTGACTACAGTTCAGCATTCAACACCATCATCCCTCAGCATCTGAGTGAGAAGCTGAGGCTGCTGGGCCTGAACACCTCCCTCTGTAACTGGATCCTGGACTTCCTGACTGAGAGACCCCAGTCAGTCAGGATCAGTAGCAGCACCTCCAACACCATCATGCTGAGCACAGGAGCCCCCCAGGGCTGTGTGCTCAGCCCACAGCTGTTCACATTGATGACCCACGACTGTGCAGCCAGGCACAGCTCGAACCACATCATCAAATTCACTGATGATACAACCGTGGTGGGTCTGATCAGCGGTGGAGATGAGGCAGCTTACAGAGAGGAGATACAAGAGCTGACGGACTGGTGCAGAACCAACAGCCTGTCTCTGAACGTCGACAAGACTAAAGAGATGGTTGTTGACTTCAGGAGACCACGTCGGGACCACGCTCCACTTATTATCAACACCTCACTTGTGGAGATGGTCCAGAGCACAAAGTTTCTTGGTGTTCACATAACTGACAACCTCACGTGGACCCTCAACACCAACTCCATCACTAAGAAAGCCCAGCAGCGTCTCTACTTCCTGCGCAGACTGAGGAAAGCCCATCTCCCACCTTCCATCCTCACCATCTTTTAGAGAGGAACCATCAAGAGCATCCTGAGTGGCTGCATTACTGCCTGGTATGGGAACTGCAATGTCTTAGCAAGTCCCTACAACGGGTAATGAGAACAGCTGAGAAGATCATCGGGGTGTCTCTGCCCTCTGTACAGGATATTTTCACCACCCGCTGCATCCGCAAAGCAACCAGCATTGTGGATGATCCCTCCCATCCATCCATCCCACACATTCTTCTCCCTCCTGCCATCCGGGAAAAGGTTCCGCAGCATATGGGCCTCTACTTCCAGGATGGGAAATGGTTTCTTCCCCCTGGCCATAACTTTTACATCAATGTAAAGTGCCTTGGGGCAACTTTGTTGTAAAAGGCGCTATACAAGAATAAATTGAATTGAATTGAATTGAACTCTTAAACCACTAATGTCTACTCATTCCACCATTATCATTACCATCATCTATTTATTTATCTCTTGTTAAAAAGAAAATTGCACTCTGCACTTTAACAATAACGCTGCTCTGCCACACTGCAATCAACCTGGGCTGCTTTGTTCTAGAACACTGCGGCCCTCTTATGGATTAATGTACTGTCTGCTGTGCTGTCTGTCTTGTCTGCACTTGTTGCCCTGTTTTGTGTATTATGTTGTGTCTTCTGTTGTCTTGTGTCTTGTGTGTAGGACCAGGGTCCTGGAGGAACATTATTTCGTTTCACTATGTACTGTGTATATGGCTGAAATGACAATAAAATCCTACTTGATTTCTAATCCTGTCCATCCTCGTCACACCCAGTGAAAATCTCAGCATCTTTAACTCTGACACCTCTAGTTCTGCCTCCTGCCTTTTCATCAGTGCCATCGTCTCCAAACCATACAACATAGCTGATCTCACTACTGTCCCGTAAACCTTCCCTTTTACCCTAGCTGGTACGCATCTGTCACAAATCACTCCAGCCACTCTTCTCCACCCATTCCAACCTGCCTGCACTCTCTTCGTCACCTCTCTTCCACACTCGCTGTTACTGATCCCAAGTATTTAGAATAGAATAGAATAGAATAATCCTTTATTATCCCACGAATGGGAAATTCGGGTATTACAGGGCTATTTGACAAGAAAAAACAGAAAGAAAGAGAAAATAAATAAAAAACAAATATAAAAAATATATAAAATATATAAAAATATCCAAATACATATCCATATACAGATATATATATATATATATATATATACATACACACACATATACATATTTACAGGGCAATTAACAAGAAAGAAAGAATATGAAAACGGAAAGATAACCTTATACACAGAGAGAAAATAATAGTAATAATAAATGATAAATAAATTATAAATAAATACATGTGAATGTAATAATAATAATTATTATTATAGTATTAATAAAAACAATAATAAATGAGTAATAATAAATAAGTATTGCTAAGTTGAGTTGTGGAGTCTGATGGCGGCAGGTAAGAATGACCTGCGGTAGTGTTCCTTTTTACACTGTGGGTGTTTAAGTCTGCTGCTGAACGAGCTGCTCAGTGCTCGTACAGTCTCATGCAGGGGGTGGGAGGTGTTGTCCATGATGGATGTTAGTTTGGATAACATCAAATCCATCGAGCAGGTAGGGGAGGAGAGGAACGGGCAGTCCAGGACAGAGCTGGCCCTCTTGACCAGTTTATTTAGTTTCCCTCTGTCTCTCTCTGCGATTCTACCACACCAGCAGACCACAGCATAAAAAACAGCAGACGCTACCACAGTGTCATAGAATGACCTCAGGAGATTCCTGTTTCCCCAAAAGGACCTCAGCCGCCTTAGCAGGTGAAGACGACTTAGGCCCTTTTTGTACAGGGCATTTGTGTTTGTGGACCAGTCCAGTTTATTGTTGATGTGGACACCCAGGTATTTGTACTCCTCCACTGTTTCAATGCAGAAACCCTGGATGTTCACTGATGTAATGAGGGGTGACTAATCACCAGCTCCTTCGTCCTGCTGGCATTAATACGCAGATGGTTTTGTTCACACCAGCTGACGAAGTCACTGATGACCCCCCTGTATTCCTGCTCATGCCCCTCCGACACATGACAAACAATGGCGGTGTCGTCTGAGAACTTCTGCAGATGACAACTGTTCGTGTTGTATTTAAAGTCTGCTGTGTACAGGTGGAAGAAGAAGGGGGCGAGGACTGCTCCTTGTGGGGCTCCCGTACCACAAACCACCACCTCAGACACACAATCCCATACTGGAGCCTATTGGTGAGGCAGTCAATAATCCACGCAGTCATGTGTTAGTACACACCTGCTCCCTCCAGCTTCCCCCTCATCACTGAAGCCTGGATTGTGTTGAAGGCACTAGAGAAGTCAAAGAACATGACTCTCACAGTGCTCTAGTCACTCTCCAGGTGAGTGAGTGCCCGATGCAACAGGTAGATGACGGCATCATCCACCCCAATGTGCAGCTGGTAAGAAAACTGTAGTGGGTCAAGGTTTCTGTAACGGTGTGGCCTACTTTGGACACAGGGAGCCACACAGGGTTTGGACCCAAATACAGTGCCTGAAGCTGCCAGTACCCAAAAACAGGTAGAAAACAAAATGCCCAAAATGGGTGAGCGTTTGAGCTTGAACGTTATAGCAAACAGGAAAAAATGAGAAACTCGGAAGGAAGGGTGCAGCGTCAGTCAGTACAACAAGCCAAAGCTCGAGGAGCGGACCCAAGAGCCTTTACCAAATTACCATCTGTGTCAACCAACAAC
>CM029391.1:6222671-6502671 GCA_017165825.1 Hepsetus odoe | reverse complement strand
TGCAGACCTTTTTATCTGCACAGGGAGTTCTCTAGTTTTTTTCACGGCGGTCTACATTCCCCCCTGAAATTTCAGTCATGCAAATCTCAAGTCAGTTCTCCCTAAATTCCATAAATATGTGGATTTTACAACTAAGGGGGAAAACATGCTGGACTGTGTTTACACAAACATGGCCAGCACGTACAGAGCGGAGCCACACCCCCACCTCGGACACTCAGACCATATCTCTGTTCTGCTGATCCCAGCGTACAGACCCGTCAGGCTTGTGAGGCCCACCGTGAAGCAGGTAAAGACTTGGCCCACAGGAGCAATCTCTGCTCTTCAGGACTGCTTTCACGCACAGAGAATCCATGGCCACTTCAAAAGCACTGGTTACACGCAGCGCATGTGGCAGGGCATTCAGGCCCTAACCAACTACAGGATATCTCCACCTGCCTGTGATAGTGACTCCTCCCTCCCAGATGTGTTGAACCACTTCTACGCATGGTTTGATGTGGCGAACAACACGGAAATGAGGAAGACCATCCCTCCTCTAAACGACCAGGTTCTTTGTTTGACCACGGCCGAGGTGAGAAGATCTCTACTGAGAGTCAACCCACGGAAAGCTGCTGGTCCAGACAACATACAAGGTCGTGTGCTCAGAGGATGTGCAGAACAGCTGGCACATGTTCTCACCAACATCTTCAACATCTCTCTGGGCACCACCATTGTTCTTAGGTGCTTCAAGGCCACCAGCATCATACCAGTGCCAAAAGAAATCATCTGTCTCCTGCCTAAATGACTATCGTCCCATCGCACTCACGCCTACCATCACAAAGTGCTTTGAGAGACTGGTCATGAGGCACATTAAGAATCAAATCCCTCCCTCACTGGACTCTCTGCAGTTTGCGTATCGTCCCAACCGCTCAGCAGACGATGCAATCTCCACCACCCTCCACCTGGCCCTTTCTCATCTGGACAGCAAGGACAGTTATGTCAGAATGCTGTTCATGGACTACAGTTCAGCATTGAACACCATCATTCCTCAGCATCTGAGTAAGAAGGAGAGCCCATCTTCCACCACCCATCCTCACCATCTTCTACAGAGGAACCATTGAGAGCATCCTGAGCAGCTGCATTACTACCTGGCACGGGACCTGCAACATCTCAGACCGCAAGTCCCTATAACAGGTAATGAGAATGGCTGAGAAGATCATCGGTGCCCTCTGTTCAGGACATTTTCACCACTCGCTGCATCTGCAAAGCAACCAGCATTGTGGATGATCCCTCACATCCATCCCACACTCTCTTCTCCATCCTGACATTCGGGAAAAGGTTCCGCAGCATACGGGCCTCCACTACTAGGTTGGGAAACAATTTCTTCCCCCTGGCCATCAGACTTTTGAACTGATAATCACCTTACTACTGTTATACTTATTACTATTTATTTTTTGCACCCGCACTTTAACCACAGCATTGCTGCTTCATCACACTGCAACAACATGTGCTGCTTTGTTCTATAATACTGTGGCTATTCGAAGAATGAATGCACTGAATGCACCGTCTATTGTTCTGTCTGTTGTTGTCTGCACTTGTTTGTTTGTCTTATATTGTGTCTTATGTTGTCTTATGTGTAGCACCAGGGTCCTGGTGGAACGTTATTTCATTTCACTATGTAGGGTGTATGTGGTTGAAATGACAATAAAAACCTACTTGCCTACTTGACTTACAGCTCTTATTCCCTGGATAGGACGATTCTGGAAACTATTGGTAAAGAAACTATTGGTAAAGAAATGCAATTATTCCTAAAAGTATAGAGAAAGGACTAAATGAAACTTTGCAGCTTTGTGCGTATAATGCACAACCTGTTATGCACAACCTGTTAGGAAAATTTGCCAGTAGGCGCTCTAAAGCTTTGTTGATAAATAATGCTTAGGGGAATGTCAAACAATAAATAAGGAATGCTTCACGATTTTGCGTGTCATGCTAATCTTTTCTGTATCATTCTAGAAATCTTGTAACATTAAACTTAAAAATGTTTAGCTTCAATCACAGGCCAGATTGTTGGTACAGTTAAAATACTGTCAAACATTGAGTTCCAAAGCTGACATTGTGGCTCACATAGGACAACATTCGTTATGTGGCTTGTCTGTGATCAGTTTCACATCACTTACAGCAAATAAATGCATGTGTGCAAAGTAAAATTAAACTTGCTAAGGTGAATTTTACATAGGCCACATTGGGAAAACATAAAGCATGACATTATATCATGGGCAATGGTGGCCTAGTGGTTGGGGAGTTGGCCCCGGATTGGAGGATTGGAGGAACCCCTTTCCAGTGGGTTGCCCTAAGGTGCCCTCCCTGTCAGTTCGCTCGTCCCTGTGATAGGCTAGCGACCTGTCCAGGGTGTGTAAAAGCATAATGCAATGATTCTCAATTGTCTTGCTCCAACACAGCTTTGGGTAGTTTATATCAGGAGTGTTATGGGCGGGAGTAATCCTAAAATGATACTAAATGTTATTTTGGGGCAGTTGTGGCCTAATGGTTATGGAATAGGCCCCTGGTTCATAAGGTCATTGGTTCAAATCTCAAACTAGTAGGTTGCCCTGAGGTGTAAGGTACTGTCCTCATCACTGTTCCCTGGGCACTTTAAATAGATGCCCCCTGCTGCACGGTGTGTATGGGTGAAAAGCTTGTTGGTTTCACTAGGACTAAACTAGTCACTTTAATCAGCTAGCTAATCAGTTATTCAGAGCATTAGAGGTCACACAGAAATCATTTCACAACACTGTTTAATGCTGAACACTCTCAGTTTACTATGAAATTGCAATCTTATTTATTACCTGTTCTAATGGAGTCCTTCATGTAAACGCCTCTGCTAAGATTGGCATTAAAATAGTCACAGTGTATATTCACTTTTTAAAATAAATTAAATGTTGCTTTGACAGTTTCCTCTGGTGGTGGAGTATGTTTTTTGCACACAGAGCATCCTAGTTTCATCAGTGATAAGCAGAAAGGAAAGGGCGCTAATAAATGAGCACATGATTGCGTCTTTCAAGAGAGACCATAGCAATGGTAGATGAATCATTAAGACCATGAAGACAAATTGCATACATGGAAACCTTATGCATTCTGAAGTGTAGAAGAGAAAATAGCCCAAACAAAAAATGAGTCAGAGGACATCTCTAATATATATATATATATATATAAAAGGGTAATATTTATTTTTAAATAAATATTTAAGGTAAATAAGCCTTTTAGCTGAGCGATGTACTAGGGAAGGGCAGAAAGAGAGGGAAATAATATTGCTGCTTCACCCACGAGGCTAAGGTTGATGTTATAGCTTTATTAAGCTTGCTTTGACACCTCTTTAATAAAACCCTGCACGTGGGAACTTTAAATATGGTGGTGAGTGTTTCATGGGGAAGAGTTACGGTGGGACAATTGTTGCTGTGAAGCTTGTTGGTTGATGAGCGATCTCCTCCATTGAGTTTTGACTGGAAGTTTAAAGACTGGAGTGGACAACTCTAGGAGGAAACTAATCCCAAATTGGTTGGAGTTAACCTTACATACTCTAAATGTGAACTACCACGCAAACCGCATAGATTACCCGAGGTGTTGTCACGAGCAGGGTTCCTCGTTTTTAGCTAACCCGAGGGACCTCTGGCACTAGGAACGCCCACTAACTCTTGTCTTTTTCTTCTGAAGGAGGTCGATATTTGGTTAAGTTTGCCAGTCTAACTAAAACTCGCTGGTGTTGCTGGAAAGCTGCTCGATAGCAGATATAAACTATGCTGTTAAACTTACCATAACTGCAATTCGATCATGGCTAAAAGTATAAATCGCCATTTTTGCTCAGACTAACGTTAATAATGCTAAAATACTGCTAACTATACAATTAGTCTATTCAGTTAATTTGAATCGTTCTTCATGGACATAAAGAATATAGAAGTATTAAGATGTACCCTTTTAGTATTGGGTGCAGGTCAGGTTTGCAAAAAAAGTGAAAGAATAGAGACATTATGAAGACTTGAGTGAATTTAGGCTTTCTACTGTTATAAAGTGAAAGTGAAAACCCTTGTCATTGCGAGGTCACGGCACAGCACACATGAACCACAACGAAATTGGACCTCTGCATTTAACCCATACACACACGTGCAGCAGTGGGCAGCTATTGAAAGCGCCCGGGGAGCAGTGATGGGGACGGTACCTTGCTCAAGGGTACCTCAGGGCAACCCACTGGGGTGGGAATCGAACCCACAATCTTCCGATGCGGGGCCAACTCCCTAACCACTAGGCCACCGCTGCCCAGTAAATATAGGATGCTACCTGAGCAATGAGACAATTGAGAAGATTAATATAAAGAAATAGGAGCCTTCATAAAATAGTGACACACTATTTATGTCTGTAGGAGTAAGGCAATGTCAGGTAGATCATATATGTGAGGGTCTTTTTACAAAAGATCTACTGAAATGTTGACAGCCTGTTTCCCCACCATAATTCTGAAGGCACCATTTAATGCTTTTCCTGCTTTAACACACACATTCTTGCTTACTCACTCACACTCTCAGCAAAGGAGTGCGTAGTTATAGAGATAATTAATAGGATATGGTGTGTTTGTATCAATGATAATGAAAGATGTGCAGGGCAGTGTGCTTCAAGGGCCAGGGATGGGGGAACACAGAAATGAATCATTTATTTATATTTATAGTTTTGCCTGCTTCAGAATGTACACATTTTTGTTCATTGTGTACAAAATTATGACAAATAAAGACATATGCAAGTGAGTTAAGTTAGTATTTTCATATTTGAATTGCAAAGGGTTTTTCAGTACCTTTTACCTCCAGCAATGAAATTAGGCCTTCTCCCTAGACACAAAGGACATTTAAGAAGCATGCAGAGGTGCACCTTTGAAAACATTTGTCCCGAACTGACAGAATGTGATATAGACCAATAAAAATAATTGGCAGGTTAATTTAGTTAAATCTAAAACTTTTTTAGCCTAGTGTTATATAAATTATTTTATATTGTCATCCTTTATCTTACAAACTTAATAAAGTGTAATGTAACCCTAATTCTTGATCTAGGTTTATTCTGAGCAGCTTTGAGAGAGTTTTCCTGCACTTGACAGAGTGAGTATGCTTAGAGATGGTTGTTGTGCAGTAATGGATTGTCACGTCAGTAATTATTTTGCAAAGATTCTATTGCTTGCAGTTTTTAGATACAAAATGATTCTTTTATTTCTCTATATTATGTAAACTTAATTATTGAGTAGGAAATTTAGCAGGCATTCCCATGATAAACATTATATACACTGCCTAGCCAAAAAAGGAAGAAGTGTCTTCCACTGTATAAATAAGTGAATACTGTTGTGTTTAATATGGCAACAAGTTATTTAACCCTAGCTGATGCAGCAAGTACCTTCTCATTTCTTAAGGAAGCATGTCTGAGGACATATAGTACTGTGCAAAAGTTTTAGGCAGGTGTGAAAAAATGCTGTAAACAAAGAATGCTTTAAAAAATGGAAGTGTTAATCAAAATGCAGTGAATAAACAAAAGAGAAATCTAAATCAAATCAATATTTGGTGTTACTACCTTTTGCCTTCAAAACAGCATCAATTCTTCTAGGTAGTTTTTGAAGGAACCGGCTGGTAGGTTGTTCCAAACGTGACTATGTTTCAACCTACGTGTGACATTGATGATCCTTAGCACCTGTTTGGTAAAATTGGTTGATCATACACCTGACTATAATCCTACAAAATCCCTGACTTTGTGCAAGTGTACCTATAAGAAATGATGCTGGTTTGAAGGCAAAATGTAGTAACACCAAATATTGATTTGATTTGGATTTTTCTTTTCTTTGCTCACTTTGCATTTTGAAAATTGATAAAAATAAACAATCATTATTTATATTTCTGAAAGCATTCTTTGTTTACAGCATTTTTTAACACCTGCCTAAAACTTTTGTACAGTACTGTATACTGTAGTCATGGAAAGGATACCAAGTTACTCTTTTTCATAAGAGTTCAGGGGACAAACTTATGGTCTGGAGTTGTTTCAGTTAGGTCACAGTTGTGCCAATGTGCCAAAAATTAAGTCAGCCTGACTGCCTGAATATATTGAAAGACCAGATTTTTCCATCAGTGGATTTTTTTTCTCTGATGGCACAGGCATGTTCCAAGATGACAATGGTAAGATTCATTGGGCTCAAATTGTGGTTTAAGAAGTGTGAAACAATTTTATTGCCACCAGAGACCTTTAGCCACAGGGAAGTGCAAGAAAAGACTTTCCAGATTGATTGACTCCCCATCATTAAGTAGATCTCATGTTGTGTCTGATGCTGTCTTATGAGTAGCACCAGGGTCCTGGAGGAACGTTATTTCATTTCACTATGTACTGTGTATATGGCTGAAATGACAATAAAATCCTACCTGACTTTAGCATAGCTTTGTTTGGGTTACTGTTCCATGATAAGCCTCATATTCCTTGTCTTTTTTTCATTCAGTGGCTACAGGCAAATGGGATAAAGGCTTCCTTGATAATGTGAAAGAGTCTTTACATAGTGTGCTGAGATTGGTGCCTCGTGGGCTGACCCTAGGTCCCTCTTTGGCAAAAGATGGGCAAATGGGATTGTGGTGTGTGGGGAAGGCAGTACAGAATGGAACTCTCCTAGGTCTGGATAATCCAGGCAAAGTGCCTCAGAGTGGAAAAACAGTGGAGGTACTGATTGTATTGTAAAATGTCATGGTTGGGTTAATGACAATTTAAGACCAAATAATTAAATTATGCAGCATAAAGCATGATAAAACAATGCCTTCTATCTTAATTTTGTATCTTTCAGGGAACTGAAGTGTGCAACAAAGAGGTCCAAGGACAGTTATCAGACAGAATGTACTGGATGAGGTAAGATATCTGTACACCATTTACAGTCTTGGGGGACTGAATCAAGATAATATATGGTAAATGCGACATATAGTAGCATGCAAAAGTCTTTAGCCACCAATAATTTATTTTTCAGGAATCACCTTGTTGGTGCAAAAATATTTATGCCTGTCAGACTGTTATCTATGACACTTTAACCAGATTTAACAAATGGGAACAAACAGTTTCCTGCAATGTTTTTACAACAGGCTGTAAAGTGCCTATAAGATACAAGGTGTCTAGAGCAAGGGTCCAACCAGCATTAAGCATCGCCAGTAATTACTGGCGTTATTATCTGTAATCATCTGCACCTGTAACCATTCTTCACTGCTTCATGCCTCAGGTTAGATGGCTTTGTTCTGTTTTGATTGATTAATTTGAAGGTCATTGTCTGCCAAAAAAAGCCAGTCCTCTGAAACTGTTCTGGTATAGGAAGTAAACTGAAAATGAGACCCAAAACTTGGGGCCTGGAGAGCTATTTCCCAGCCATACATTAAAAATCTGTTTAGTAACAAAAGACGAAGAAATTAGGAGTTGCTCAAGACTTGCCTATGACTGTACTATATAAGAGCACAGCCATTACATTAAGTAATATGACATTTAGGACTAGAGACGATGTTCAATTATTGTCACTTTAGGATAACTTTTTCAGTTTGCTAATTTCACAATTCTTATGTCTCTTTAGATTTGTCTGTAGTGCTCCAAGTGAAGACAAGAGTAATGTTTTTGTGCACAAGGTTGATGGGAAACTGTATCTCAGGACCTGTAAAGATATCAGTCCAGGATCAGAACTTCTGGTCTGGGCAGAGCAGCAGGACATTCTGTTTGAATCTATGAAACAGGAAAAGAAGCCAGGCTACATACCAGAAAACCCTTGCAAAGAAAGCACACCATGCAGTGGAACAAAAGAAGAATCCCACCATTCTTGTTGCTCGGAACAGGAGCAGGCAGGTATGTTGATGTACACTGTTGCTGTTCTTCTTCACCAGGTATTGTAACATCACCTCTTTCTTATCTAACCCTTGCCCTATATCCACAATGCTTCATTCATGCTATTGAATTTCTGACAAGGAATGTTCAAAAGGATATTCTTTTACTCACTTTGTTAATGCTTGACCTGCATCTTTCTCACAAGTACATTTGACATGTGTCATCTGTGCATTCAACAAAAATGTTCCTTGTAGGTTACCTCATAGTGAGGCCATTCGGGCTGGGCAACATAGCATATTTTATCACAATAACTATAATTATTATCTTTTACTGAGCATATTGTTATATTATTGATAATTAGACTACTCATCAGCCTCATGTTTCATTACAAAGAGAGCAGAATTTGTCATGTTTAAGTGGATTTAGTGCAGCATAGTGTGTAAAATGTTGACAAACAACATTGTATTTATACTTTTGTGGCAAGACTGGTGTCTACTTCACAAATGTATTTGATGTCAGAAAAAATAAATAGGAAATTTTGTGTATAGTAAAAACATTTTCAGAAGTATTTGAGGTATTATACTTTTGCCAAGTTGCCCACCCCATATGCTGTGAAGCAGAGAAGACTTCTGGCTGCCTCTTGGCTTTTGTCGACAGCAGTGGGCATGTTACTGTAAGATGTCATTGTAGCATGGCATAAAAAAGACAACAAATACTATTATATTTGGCAATAAACTGATTAAAGATCAGTTAAAAGATTTTTTTAAATTATGTGCTAGATTTGTATCTTGAGTACTAGTTGTTTTATTGCCAGTGATTCATTTTTTAGGGTAAAAAAACAGAAGCTACATTATTTAAAACAAATAAGGTGGACCTAAATCACCTTCCGAGGGAAACTGTGCATTATACATGTGTTTCCCTCATTCAGCACATTAGATTAGATTGTCTAACCATTGAAGAATAAGGGTTAAGAATAGAAGTATATAGAATAGAAGTATCAGTAGAAAATTAAATTTCCTGAGGCTCTGAAAATCATTGCTCTGGAGATCCCTGTTCATTTTTACTAAACTGTTTTCTATGTTACACATTGACCTTATGATATTTGTATATCTCATAGCAAAGCTGATGAAGGATGATCATCGGGTTAACAGTTCAAAAGTGGCTCAGGAAACAAAACATTCTTATGTTCAGAAGAGTAGGCCACAAGTCAGTACTATGAAAAAGCACCTTGTTAACTTCACTGAAACCTGTGAAATTCATCATCATGAGCATAATGGTTTGGATGAGAAAGAAGACAGAGATGAGCAAAAAGCACTAAATGTTTCTAGCACTGTAAAGCTGGGAAATATTATTGCAGCCAGTGTGAAAAAAGAGCTTCAAGGAACTCTGAGAACCAGCTTTCACCTTGCAGGTAAACCATGCAAAGTACACCCACTAAGCAGGCACATTCAAAGGCAACAGCAAAGGCTGAGAAGTGAATCTGCCTTTGTTATGAATAAATCTCTAACTAAAGTAACAAGCACTGAAAATGAAGCTCTTGAACTCAACAAGAAGCCTGAAGAGAGGTCTGGTAAACTGCACAGAGAAATGGAGGGTTCCCCAGATTTCTTTCAGCTCAGCCCACGACAACGGAAGTACAAGTGTGACCAGTGTGCTCAACACTTCTTCCAGCTGAGCCACCTCAAGAAGCACAAGTTTACACACTCAGGCCTGAAGCCATACACTTGCACGGAGTGTAGCAAAAACTACAGTTCCCAGGACTGTTACCATGCCCACCTGCTCATGCATCAAGGTCAGCGGCCCTTCAAATGTCAGCAGTGCAACAAGAGCTATGGCCTCAAACGTGACCTCAAGGAGCACCAGGTACTCCACACGGGGGAGAAACCCTTCATTTGTGACATCTGTGGCAAGGCTTTCACACGTCGGCCCTCACTGCGTATCCACAAAGAGGTTCACAGAGCCAAAGAGGAGTACTGCCAACCACCAAAGGTCAAATGTCCCAAGTGTGACAAAGAGCTGGCTAACTCTGGCTCCCTACGGAATCACATGCGACTGCACACAGGTGAGCGACCACATAGTTGCCCACGCTGTGGCAAGAGCTTCCGCCAGCGTGGAAATCTGCAGGCCCATCTGCGCATTCATACGGGGGAAAAGCCGTACAAGTGCAAGCACTGCAGCCAGTGGTTCTCGCAAGTGCCTGAGCTGCGCCGGCACCTCATTTCCCACACAGGTGAAGCATACCTATGTCCCATGTGCGGTAAGGTACTGCGAGACCCTCACACACTGAGGGCTCATGAACGCCTGCACACCGGGGACAGGCCCTACAAATGCGAGCAGTGTGGGAAAGGATACACTATGGCTACCAAGCTGCGCAGGCATATGAAGTCTCACCTAGATGAGAAGCCACATGGTTGTGAGATATGTGGAGCTAGATATACACTGATGCAGAGTCTGCAGCGCCACCTGCGGTCACATATGAAACAGACTGAAGCTATATGCTCAGCGCCAGCCAGAGGACAACCAAAGAAGGCGATCCAAAGAGAGTGTGGGCAGACAGGGCATGATAATAGGAAGGAGAAAAATGAGCAGGGACTGCTTTATATTCAGACTCTGGGTGGCCTCATTGGTATGCCTCCCTCTGAAGAAGGAATTTTTGGGTTTGAAACAGAAGAAGGGGTGAGACAAATTGAGCTCAGGGACGACGTTGTGGAAAATATAGTATCAAATGGTAGTGCTAAGCATGTTGCTCAAGAACCAGATGCTAACCATGAGTGTATAAGTTTGCAGCGGGGAGAGGATTCTGAATGTATTGCTGTGCAAAAAAAGATTGAACATAGCAGTGTGGTGTTACTGCAGGGTTATGATGATCTAAACTCAGTGGCGGAGATTATTGAGATAGAGACTCAAACTAAGACTGAATACGTTGAGCATTATAAATACCTACATAAAGTTGAATAAAAAAAACTTTACCCACTTCCTTAAAACAGCTCAGACATAGTGTGTCATTTGATTTGAAGGTCATTTTGCAATGGCAGCATATGTTGCGGAGTTGAGGACGTCAGTAAATATTGACTCATCTGCCCACTGAACCTTGTGTCATCACTGTTTGTACCAGATCTGTACAGGCAGATGTCCAAAAACTGGTGGAAATAAATGCATATGTTATAAGTCTGGTCACTTCAACTTGCATTCAACTGTATAAAATGCAATTAAACAGTTAATTGTTAAAGTTTGTTCTTCATCTCAATATTGTAAGTGTGTTTTCACAGACTAATAAAATGGATGAAAATGGACCTTCCTGGCCTCCCTTTCTCAGGCAATCCTGAGAAATACAACTAATAATCTACTGACAGTTATTTTTTGTTTTTTTATATATATATAGAAAAAAGGTAGATCTTGTGAAATGCTTGGTAGATGAGATGAGACTAGTAAAAGGTGACAAGTAACTATGTATCCATGTATACAGCAACACACCCGCAACTGGCAGTCCGGCATACTACAAACAGAGGTTAAGCCTCAAGCTTATAGAAAAGCATATTTTCATCCTTTGAGTTCAACCTTACATATAGTCCCCAGCTTCTGATGATGACAGTCAGGGATTTGGTAATCCCATTTTTGGGATTAGGGCATCTAGCACAATCAACTCATGAGGTAATTTACATGGTCCTTGTCTGCTAGGTAAGAACTGTAGGTAGGGACCATGGGCATAACTCCAGAACTATACAAAGGACATGTTTCAAAGATAAGTAGGGAGTCTGTTGTTCAAAGGTATCATTTAACTTCCACAATTTCTACCATATGTAGTCAGTCACCTAAAATGTTTGAAGCCCAAAACATTACCTGTGCCTGACACTGGGAAATTCACATTCGAAGTTCAAATTCACCAAAGTCGTTGCTGTAAATACATCACCAAAGCTTTCTAAAATTGATCAAACTTCATGCAGCTTTTCAATTCTGTGACTCAGTCTTGTGAATGTGGATTAGAGCAACTTATGATTTACCTGTCAACTATTAAAACACCATACTTAAAATTTGTTTTGGTGTGCAGAAATGGCTGCTTAATGTTATGTTGGCACTCATTGTACAGTTCTTGAAAACAGACCTCTAAAAAAAACATGTATGTCTTGCCTGTGTTGTTTTGTTTTTACTGTATCTCATAATGGGACATAATGTTCCCAAAACCACATACATAAATCACCTTAATGAAAACCTTGTGTAATTTAAGAGAATGTTTGAAATTACGAAAAACATTTTGATGTCTATTAACTTCTTGTGTTATTAGTAACATTAACATGGAAGCTCCAGTTTAAATTAAGAAGAATTATTTGGACTTAAAGACCGTATCTGTGGCTAATGGTTTTCACTTAACCTTTCCTTTAATGGATGATTGCTAAAAATAACTTAAGTTGAAGATTTAGTTTTAATGTATGGCCATTGTTTTTTCTTTGATTTACTGTAGCCCTTTAGAAGACATTGATAGTCTTGGCTTACAAACATTTTTTGACACATTTACACAATGCATTGTTTTGTAAGATATGCCAAATTTATCCAATAAAAATTATAACTAGCTCAATTTTTCATTTATATCATATGCAGGGTTCACAATAGATCTTCTAGAGTGTCCTCAGATTGTTTTGGAACATCTGGAACGAATCACTGCCTAGAGTGATATGAGATTATACACAATCTCTGTTTTCTTTGACCACCAGTAGTTCAATATTAACTCAAGCAGAAGTAGTCGGACTGCTGGGGTAGGATAGCAGCTCTCTAGCTCTGTGTCATGTTCCAAGTCTTTTCAGGATTGTAGACACTAAAATAATGGGAGCAGTACCGGCACCCCTCCTTGTCACGCTTCTCTTTATCCAAGTGTTCCATCTTACCCTCTGTTATGATGGTAAGTCACCTTTCTATTTATGTTCTATTTATGTTAAACGGCCTTGTGTTCGTTGTTTGTCAGTGTGCAGTTAAAAAGAACTAAAAATTGCTTTTTAATCTTTTCGTCAGTTTTTATTGATGCCAAGAGGGCTTCTGAGGTAATCAGAGTGAAAAGAGCAAACACAGCCTTTGAGGAGCTAAGGAAGGGTGATCTGGAGAGGGAATGTTTGGAGGAGATCTGTAACCATGAGGAGGCTCGAGAGGTGTTTGAGCAAACTGACCAAACGGTGAGGAAAGCTGTATAATGCTTTACAACTACATTGGACCTATTAAACATGTAGAATACTTTAAAACGCAACAATGTTATATTACCTTCAATAGAGATTTACTGTGACTATACTGTGTTAGCACTGAAAAACAATAGCTCTCTTTTAAAAGCAATACAGTTTGCATTTTCTCACCAGTTTTCCACAAATATGCAGAATGTGTTGGGAGTGTTATGTCCATTTTATTCATTTCTTTTTGTTGTCTTCTAGGCTCAATTTTGGGATAAATATCTTGGTAAGGCATTCTAGCCCTATAATGTCTCCACAGGCAACAAAGTCAGCAGTGACCACATTTTGTGTAAATATACAATATTGAACCAGGAGCAAAGTGCATATTATCAGCAGCTTTTTCTGAGTAATTACAAAATCAAAGGCCCAAGCTCTGGTGGCCAATTTAGATATCCTCCTTATTTGAACTATGGTTTTTGTAATGTTGAACAACACATGAAAACTGATAACTTGCTTTTTGAAAGCTTTACCTTTATTATAAGTGTAAATGAAAGGGCTTAAGAAAAACTCTCCCCTTCACAACAAAGAATCTATTTTTGAATGGGCACATATTATTAAATATTGTTCTGACAAAACATTTCACATAAAACCCCTCTAAATTACTATTTACTTTTAAATCTCTTTGCATCTTAAAATGAACGCATCTTAAAAAAGCTATGATTTAAAATAAAATAAAAAAATTACAATAATAAAGGCAATGGTTATCAGGATGTGGATCAGACCAAACTATAACAATACCAGAATGCTAATTTAAAAGGAGACAAGAACATGTAAACATATAAGACATATTTAGATTTAAAATGTAGAAACTTGATCATAAAGTATAAAATACCAATAGTATAGCAAAGGTTCCAGGTTTTCAAACCATTTTTTGCAGCAGACTTTGATTTAAAAAAAAACCTTGATGAAATTACAGAATATGGCTTTACTCTTTGCACACATTACCCTTAAATATATAGTACTTATGCCAATAAAATAACTACATATTAATTTTTACCTGCTCAAGAGCATTATGAAAAGTCAAAAATATACCTACAGACAATTTTACATTGACTAAGCTCACAAGGCTAAAACAGATGAAAAACTGTCCTTAAAAAACAGTTTCTGTTGATGGTCGTGTTAAACCTTGATGTTAATTTTGTTGGATATATTTTATAGACAAGATTGCAAGAAAACATGATTTTATTTATCAAGAATATTTAGTAGACAGTCTGTGTGAGTTTTCTTGACACTGCTATAACTGACAGATGTATATAAGCCAAGGTCTTTAGACCTTGAGAACCAGATCAGAGTTAATGCTGGATGTCAATGGAGCTTCTCTGTTTCAATTCATATAATGTTAAAATGTAGGGCTGTAGACAAGACAATGATGAATTAGCTTACATTTTTCCTTTTTTTACATTCTTGTTGTTTTTTTGTTTTTCTTCATTGCTTTCTCCCCTACAGCTTGTGCTGGCACCACATTAGTAAGGAACAAGGCAAATATTGACAACATTAGAGCCTGTGTAAATAGAAAAGGTAAGGATGAACACATAAACATTTTTATATTGAATGTTCTGAAAATATTAAAGTATGAATCCCATGATCTCTTGAGTGCATGGATTAAGGTAGTCATGGCACTTGTGTTTATTAAATTATTAAAATGTGATTTCTTGTAAGGTGCCTTTTGCCTGCCCCCAAATACATCTTTGCACACTGTATTGAAAAAGTTTTTTTGACAACTTAAACATCTGGTTGGGTCTGTTTTCCCTGCATAGACATCTGCTACACTAATTTGGGTGAAGTCTATGATGGGAATGTCAGTATCACTATTTCTGGGAAGAGATGTCAATACTGGCGAAGCAACTTTCCTCACAAAATCACGTATGTATTTTTATTTTTTATTTTATTTTCATTTCCCCTAGATATATAGAGAATATACCATATGGGAGTGTAATGCATCAGTTTTATGAAAAAGGAATAATATTTCATATAGTGGCTGTTTTAAATTGAGTCTCAAGCTAGAGATTTGCAGAATATTAAATAGCATTACTCATAGTATAAAAGGTGGAGAAATACCCAGGACAGGTCACCAAGCCGGGCAGACTCACAGACGCATTCAGAATTAGAAATGCAGTTACTTGTTTTAAAACATAATTATTTGTCACACTGCCTATGAAAAAGTTGATTTTGGTCTTTTAATATGCATCTTTATATGTTTTCAGTGAGGTTAATGCAACAGTGCTGAAACTTCCTGAGAATTTCTGCAGGAACCCAGACAAGAGCCAAAGTGGACCATGGTGCTTCACCAGCGACCCTACTGTCAGGAGAGAGAAATGTGCTGTGGCAAAATGTGGTACTGACATTTAAAAAAAAAGTTCCCTAATGTTGATGTTAACAATGAATGAAACTGGTGATTTCTAGCTTTTATTCATTATCGCAATGTTTGCATGTTTGGCTGACCTCTTCCTTTAAAGCATACAGATCTTCTTTGTCTTTCGGCTGCTCTCATTTAGGGGTCGTACAGTGGATCAACTGCTGATTGCTGATCCCAAGTATTTAAATTCCTCCACCTTTGTCACCTCTACTCCTTGCATCCTAACCATTCCATTTTCCTCCCTTTTGTTCACACTCATGTATTCTGTCTTTGTCCTACTCACTTTCATTCGTCTCCTCTTTAGAGCATATCTCCATCTGTCCAAGTTCTCTCCAAGCTGCTCCCTACTCGCTACAGATCACTATATCATCAGCAAACATCATCATCCACAGGGACTCCTGTCTAACCTCATCCATCAACCTGTCCATTACTATTGCAAAAGAATGGGCTCAGTGTTGATCCTTGATGTAATCCAGCCCCTACCTTGAATGCATCCATCACTCCCACTGCAAATCTCACTGCCCTCAAACATATCCTGAACTACACTCAAAAACTTCTCTGTGACACCTGCATTCCTCTTAAAAAACCACAACTCCTCTCGAGGCACCCTGTCATATGCTTTCTCCAAGTCCACAAAGGCACAATGCAACTCCTTCTGACCTTCTCTGTACTTCTCCATAAACCCCCTCAGAGCAAGCATTGCATCTGCAGCTTAAGGCATAGGCATAGTGGTAGTATAATAAATGCAACCAGTTTATTTAAAAATACAGCATCTGTCAAATTTTGTTGGCTTTATTTTTTCATCAATACCAGAACAACCCGCAAATTGTAAGCTTTGTTGGCTATACACCAAGGAAGCTTAAGACACTTTGAATACTTTTTAAGTTGTTTGGCATTATTTAGTTTATTGGTTCTTCAAAATGTTTCTTTTTTTTTCTTCTTTTTCTGTATACAAAAAAAAAATACTACTCTGGTAAAGAATGTACATCTCTGTGTCTGATATAGTTAATTATGTTTAAAGATATTTTGGCTTGAAAATTGAAAAAAAAAAAAAGTTAATGAGGAGCGCTTAATCTTCCTTATTATGTGCAGCTAAGTTGACCTGTTCTCGATATGTGTAAATTTCAGCTGCTGTTTTTCCTTCGTCAGGTGAGACCTTACAACCTGTTCCGACTATGCCAGTAAAGACAGTAGTGTACCAAAAGTTCGACTGTATTCCTGGCAATGGGGTGTCGTATACTGGAGATCTATCTGTCACTCTGCATGGCTATACCTGCCTTGAATGGAACCTGCCCAAGGTGAAGTCCATGAATGGGGGGAGGTATTTCAAACCAGAGGTACAGCTATTGAAGAACCATTGCAGGAACCCAGATGGAGATCTGGAGGGACCTTGGTGCTATGTAAAGAGTGAAGTTGGAAACATCACTTTTGACTACTGTAATCTGGAGTTATGTGGTAAGCACTGTTTTGTTTAGAGCACCTCATACATTTATTTTCTGAAATTAATACATTGTCATGCTATAATGCATTGTACACCATAAACTATAAAAAATAAGCCCTCAAACAAAACATTTCCCTTTTGTCTTTAAGATGCTCCTCTGGAAGGCAATATAGAGGAGGACTCAGATCGAAAGAGAACTGTTGCTGAGAAAAGGGATACGTTTTTCAACCCTAGTAGCTTCGGCCAAGGGGAACTGGGTAAGATTATCAGTAACTATGGAACCTGGTATTTCTTCTTAGATCAGAATGTTTAGAAAGACCCATCTGTACTCAGGAGCATGTCACCAAACATATCCATCTACTTAGGCAATTTGAAAGGAGATGAGGGGGGCTTGCATTCAGTTGACAAAACTTTTATTTTCATGATCTAATACTGATTTGCATTGTTAAGTGTTTTAACTAGTCTCTCCAAAAGGCTAAACTGAATTGAATATTTTGTTGAATACACTGGAATGAAAGTGTTAACATGAAAACTTTATAATTTTATAAAGTATATATATAAAACTATATAAATATTATAATTGTGACTAGAAGATACCTTTTTCATATGAGTATAAAACCATAAAACCTCAATGGTTTAGTTTTGCATACCTATCACCTGGACAGATTTAAAACAAATCATATCTGGGAATCTCTTCAATGACCTGAAGACCAGCTTACACTCTTGCAGTCCCTGTCTTTCATAGTCCTGTTTTGCTTTTAATAAGATTTTTGCAATCTTTTCTTTCTCATTTACTAAATGAGATGTGTTATATGATTAACAAATGATGTGTTATATGATTCACAAATATTGATTTCCAAGTTAGATCTATTCATGTACAAGGCTGCTGTAACTGGTGGAAAAGGCTGCTGTAACACTTGTCTAATTTAATGCTTTCAGATTGTGGAGTGCGCCCTCTGTTTGAGAAAGCAGGCAAAACAGATGCAACGGAGGTTGAGCTCCTTAAATCATATTCTAAAAGAATTGTGGGAGGTGAACCTGCTGAAGTAGGAAGTGCACCATGGTAAGTACAGTACTTTTTCTTTTTTTAGTGCACCAATGGTCAGTCTTTAATTACATTTTATGGTGAATGCTTAATTTAACTTCCAAACAGATATTGTGTCTTATGTGTGTGTTGTGATCCGCAGGCAAGTGATGTTGTTTAAGCGTAGCCCTCAGGAGCTGCTTTGTGGAGCCAGTTTGATCAGTGATCAATGGATCCTTACTGCTGCTCACTGCATCCTTTACCCGCCATGGAACAAGAACTTTACCATTGATGACATTCTTGTCCGCATTGGAAAACACTTTCGTACTAAGTGAGCCTTCATAGCCATAAAGTTGCCTACTCCAAAATCCAGATGATTTATTGCATTCATACTAAGGAAACATCATACATAAACGTATATGTTAGCTGATTATGAATGTATGAATCAAGAGAGTGAAATGTTAACGGAAAAAGGTGCTACTCTAACAAAGGTTTGAACTCCTTAGGGTAAGTGAAACTTGATTGTTGTTTTTGTAATGTAGGTATGAGAGGGGCACTGAGAAAATTGTGGCTCTTGATGAGATCATTATTCATCCCAAATATAACTGGAGGGAGAATCTAAATAGAGACATTGCCCTGCTGCACATGAAGAAACCGGTCACATTCACCAATGAAATCTTCCCTGTCTGCTTGCCTACCAAGAGTGTTGCAAACTTGTAAGCCCATGTCTATAACATACAGATGTAGAATGATTTTAAATGACACCCAGCGGCTTTCTGCATATTAATTTGCATAAAAAGACAGATTCCATTTTTGTATGTAGCTTGATGTCTGAGGGCTTCAAGGGCCGTGTGACAGGCTGGGGTAACCTGAAAGAGTCATGGACATCAAGCCCTCAGAACCTGCCTGCGGTGCTTCAACAGATCCATCTGCCCATTGTCAACCAGGAAACCTGTCGCAAGTCCACCTCTATCCGAATCACTGACAACATGTTCTGCACAGGTGAAAGAACAATATATGTTATAGTAAGAATTTGACAAATGACCATCCAGCTATTCAATGTTGCCTTGGATGATTTGCCTTATCAGTTTTTTGGGCTGCAATTACACAAATTCACATACCATTCTACTACATCTTGTTTAGGAGCCTGAGATTTGACTTGTCGTTTTATCCCGTGCTTGATTTTTAGGTTACAGCCCAGATGACAAAAAGAGAGGTGATGCCTGTGAAGGAGACAGTGGAGGACCTTTTGTAATGAAGGTAGGAGGAATATTTTTTTACTCACTGTATTATAGATTTATAAATGAAATGATTAGGTTTGATTGAAAACCCTCTCTTACGCCTGCAGAATCCTGATGATAATCGCTGGTATCAGATTGGCATTGTGTCTTGGGGCGAGGGCTGTGACCGGGATGGTAAATATGGATTCTATACTCATCTTTTCCGCATGCGTCGCTGGATGAAGAAGGTCATTGAAAAATCTAGTGCTGCAGATGACGACTGATGTCCTTGTGACCATACAACATTCATGCAGTCTTGCTATCTCTTTCTTTCTTACTCACACACACACACACACACACACACACACACACACACACACACACACGCACACTTTTTATCCAAAAAAAAGTGTGTTTTATCCAAAATGCAAATAAAATGTGATTCTTTTCAAATTCTGTGTGACTTTTTTTTTTAATGGCTTTGGCAATACCTTTTTAAGAGGCTAAACAGTGAATCAACAAATATACAGTAATGATTAGAGTTATTACAAATAAATTCAGTCCTGGGCAATCTCAAATGTAATTATTGGTACAGAAATATTGGTACAAATTCCCAGCAAAATTGTAAAATAAAAAATAAAATCACAACTTTAGACTTAAAAAAAACTTTTGCTCATGTTATGTTTTGAGATTGAGAAATATATGTTATATTTATAATATATTAGAGAAATATAAAAGCCTCCTGTAACTAAGGCTTTTATAGTGAAATGCACTTTGAAAGGCTCCAGCCGGAAGCGTCACACTGAATTAGCTTGATCGACAAAGTGGTGAAATATCCAGTCAGCTCCGAGCAGCAGGTAAATATTATTGTCTTCTTTTATCACGAGGTTATTTCAGCGAATACTTTTACCTTTTGGAAGGCTGAATGCTTTGTATTTGTATTGTAATTGAAAAGGAAAGTGCTCTTGGCCGAATTTGAACCGGAACACTGTTAACCAAAATCGGTTTCTGGCTAACCTGATTAGCCTAGCATCTTCTGTTTTGCTGAGAAAATAATCTGAGCAGTTTAGTTAGTTACCACAGCGCAGCGAAAGATCAACGACGGCCACGTACAGACTCGGTCAAATAACACTTAACTTGCCTATTAAGACCCGCTTTTAATGTCTGACGCTGAATGAACACCCTCGGGGTGGTGGTCTAGTGGTAGGGTGCTTGCCTACGGACCTCTGGATCAAGAGGTCACAGGTTCGAATCCCACCTCTGGCACTACCAAGACCCTTAACCCTGAGTTGCTCCAGGGGGACTGTCCTTGGACATGGAAGTCGCTCTGGATAAGAGTGTCTGCTAAATGCCGCAAATATATGCAAATGAGTTCTCAGCCACAGTTTACTTCAAATAAAATAAAGGCAGTAAACTCATTTGGTGATGTCGATGCCAAATGAGTTTACTGCCTTTATGATGTCGAGTAACAGGACTAATGTAGATGATATGTGCGTATATAGTTACATTGCAGTCTGACCTGCGATTTCTGTGATGAGACGAGGTTGGTATAGATTTACTCGGAAATAAACAGGTGAAATGGACCTTCGCTCACTGCGTCCTTCCTTCTGTTCTGTCATTTCATCCTACTGTAGGACAATTCGAAGACCATTATTGCATGTGTACAGACAGTGATGACATAACACCTGCTATAGGCTGTTTTTAAACGACAGGAAGAGATTAAAGCAAGGTGCTTCCCTGACTTAGCACATCAGGTGTGTTGAGGGGCATCACTGTATAGGGAGATCATCAGTAATGTTAGTGATAGTAATAAAAGAGAAATTAGCTCAAAATGTATCTTGAAAGTAAGCCACGATACTCTGTATCACTGGCTGAACAGTCTCTAATAACAGCACTTATTAACTGTTTCCAAAAATGCATTCTGTCATAATATATTACAAGGATTGAAACAAGTAATTGGCATTTCCAGGGTTTTTAACCTATAGGAGATAATCTGTCAGTAATGGTAGTGGTTAATTACAAATGCAAATAAATTTCCTGTGAGCATAGCTCTCTACCTTTTGTGCCCTTTTTATAACAAAGCACCTTGATTACCCAAAAGACATCTATTATATGCCTCTTTAAACCACCTTGTTGCAGTCTCACCTGAAAGATGAAAAACTGCAGTGATTTATTTATTTATTTATTTATTTTTTTTCCTCCTCTCCTTAAAGCTCTCACTGTTGTCTAATCGTGCAAGCAGCCACATTGGAAGCATCAGTGAAACTACAGTTTTACTTAGTTCTACATTATACATATACCCTGTCCCACTAAAAGACCCTTTGTTGCTTGTATTCACTCATGGACAGATGATGCAGATGTGAGGCATCCTGAGGAACCAGCTATACCACTATTTCTTTATGTAGACTGTGTGGTACAGTATGGAATCCTTGGGTTCTGTTGGTATCTTGAGGTATCTGTTGAGCATGCCTTGGGCCACAGCGCATCAGGGCTTGATGCTGCCGAAATAGACCTGAAAGAGAAGCATTGTTTGTGCTCTCTAGGTGTGATTGGGATGAAAGGAAATTGAGAACAGGGCCTGAAATAAGCCACAGGGTGGCCAGTGGCCTAAAAATATCAGAGAAAAAAATCCTCATCAAATATTATCTTTAACACAGAATTCAGCTCAGTTGAATGTCGAACAGTTTTGTGCTTCTTATTGTATTTAGAATTATGATATTAGGTGGTTTTTTTTTGTTTTGTTTTTTTCGCTCATAGTCGCTCATACCACATATCAAGGTTCCTTAATCCATTCTCCTCCACTTATTGGAGGTCGGGTCGCGGGGCAGCAGCTTTAGCAGGGATGCCCAGACTTCCCTCTCCCCGGCCACTTCTTCCATCTCCTCCGGGCGGATCCCAAGGCGTTCCCAGGCTAGCCAAGAGACATAGTCTCTCCAGCGTGTCCTGGGTCTTCCCCAGGTCTCTTTCTGTTGGAGCGTGCCCAGAACACCTCACCAGGGAGGCGTCCAGGGGGCATCCTAATTAGATGCCCGTGCCACCTCATCTGGCTCCTCTCAATGTGGAGGAGCAGCGGCTCTACTCTGAGCCCCTCCCGGATGACTGAGTTTCTCACCCTATCCCTAAGGGAGAGCCCAGACACCCTGCGGAGGAAACTCATTTCGGCCGCTTGTATTCACAATCTCGTTCTTTCAGTCACTACCCACAGCTCGTGACCGTAGGTGAGGGTGGGAACGTAGATTGACCGGTAAATTGAGAGCTTTGCATTTTGGCTCAGCTCCTTCTTCACCATGACCGAGCGACGCAGAGCCCGCATCACTGTGGACGCTGCCCCGATCCGCCTGTCCATCTCCCGCTCCATTCTACCCTCACTCGTGAACAAGATCCCGAGATACTTAAACTCCTTCACTTGGGGCAGGATCTCACTCCCAACCCTGAGAGGGCACTCCACCCTTTTCCGGCTGAGGACCATGGCCTCAGATTTGGAGATGCTGATTCTCATCCCAGCTGCTTCACACTCTGCTGTGAACCGATCCAGTGAGAGCTGAAGGTCGTGGCCTGATGAGGCCAACAGGACAACGTCATCTGCAAAAAGCAGTGACCCAATCCTGAGCCCACCAAACTGGACCCCCTCAATGCCCTTGCTGTGCCTAGAAATCCTGTCCATAAAAATTCTGAACAGGATCAGTGACAAAGGGCAGCCCAGGCGGCGTCCAACTCTGACTGGAAACAGGTCCGACTTACTGCCGGCAATGCGGACCAAGCTCCGATGCCGGTTGTACAGGGACCGGACAGCCCTTAACAGGGAATCCGATACCCCATACTCTAGGAGTACCCCCCCACAGGACTCCCCAAGGGACACGGTCTAATGCCTTCTCCAAGTCCACAAAGCACATGTAGACTGGTTGGGCAAACTCCCATGCACCCTCCAGGACCCTGCCAATGGTGTAGAGCTGGTCCACTGTTCCGCGACCCGGACGGAAACCACACTGCTCCTCCTGAATCCGAGGTTCGACTATCCTACAGACCCTCCATTCCAGGGCCCCTGCATAGACTTTCTTAAAGAGGGGGACCACCACCCCGATTTGCCAATCCAGAGGCATTGTCCCCGATGTCCATGCAGTGTTGCAGAGGCGTGTCAACCATGGCAGTCCTACAACATCCAGTGCCTTGAGGAACTTCGGGCGGATCTCATCCATCCCCGGAGCCCTGCCACCAAGGAGCTTTTTGACCACCTTGGCAACCTCGGCCCAAGAGATGGAAGAATCCACCTCTATGTCCCCAGGCTCTGCTTCCTCATCGAAAGGCATGTTGGTGGAATTAAGGAGGTCTTTGAAGTATTCCCCCCACCGACCCACAACGTCCCGAGTCGAGGTCAGCAGCGCACCATCCCCACTATACACTGTGTTGACTGTGCACTGCTTTCCCCTCCTGAGACACCGGATGATGGACCAGAATCTCCTCGAAGCCGTCTGGAAGTCTTTCTCCATGGCCTCACCAAACTCCTCCCACGCCCGAGTTTTTGCCTAGGCAACCACCAAAGCTGCATTCCACTTGGCCTGCCGGTACCTGTCAGCTGCCTCCAGAGCCCCACTGGCCTCCTTCAGCTTGATGGCATCCCTCACCTCTGGTGTCCACCAACGGGTTCTCGGGTTGCCACCGCGACCGGCACTGACCACCTTACGGCCACAGCTCCGGTCAGCCACCTCGACAATGGAGGCGCGGAACATAGTCCATTCGGACTCAATGTCCCCTACCCCTGGGACGTGGTTAAAGCTTTGCCGGAGGTGGGAGTTGAAGCTCGTCCTGACAGGGGACTCTGCCAGATGTTCCCAGCAGACCCTCACAATACGTTTGGGTCTACCAGGCCTGACCGGCATCCTCCCCCACTAACGAAGCCAACTCGCCACCAGGTGATGATCAGTTGACAGCTCCGCCCCTCTCTTCACCCGAGTGTCCAAGACATGTGGCCGCAAGTCCGACGACACGACCACAAAGTCGATCATCGAACTGCGGCCTAGGGTGTCCTGGTGCCAGGTGCACATGTGGACACCCTTACGCCTGAACGTGGTGTGCGTTATGGACAATCCGTGACGAGCACAAAAGTCCAATAACAAAACCCCGCTCTGGTTCAGATTGGGGGGGCCATTCATCCCAATCATGCCCTTCCAGGTCTCACTGTCATTGCCTACGTGAGCATTGAAGTCCCCCAGCAGAATGATGGAGTCCCCAGCAGGGACGCTCTTTAGCGCCCCCTCCAGAGACCCCAGAAATGGTGGGTAGTCCAGACTGCTGTTTGGCGCATAAGCGCAGACAATACTAAGGACCCGTCCACCAACCCGAAAGCGGAGGGAGGCCACCCTCTCATCCACCGGGGTAAAGCCCAATGTACAGGCCCCGAGCCGGGGGGCAATAAGAATGCCCACACCTGCTCGGCGCCTCTCACCGGTGGCAATTCCAGAGTAGAAGAGAGTCCAGCCCCTCTCAAGGAGACTGGTTCCAGAGTCCAAGCTGTGCGTCAAGGTGAGTCCAGCTATATCTAGCCGGAACTTCTCAACCTCACGCACTAGCTCAGGCTCCTTCCCCACCAGAGAGGTGACATTCCATGTCCCTAGAGCCAGCTTCTGCAGCTGAGGATCAGATTGCCAAGGTCCCGGTCTTCAGCCACCGCCCAGCTCACACTGCACCCGACCTCTTTGGCCCCTCCTACAGGTGGTGAGCTCATGGGAAGGGGGACCCAAGTTGCCTCTTCGGGCTGTGCCTGGCCGGGCCCCATGGGTGAAGACCCGACCACCAGGCGCTCGCCATCGGGCACCACCTCCAGGCCAGGCTCCAGAGGGAGGCCCCGGTGACCCACGTCCGGGCGAGGGAAAACGTCTTCCAAAATAGTTTTTCATCATAAGAGGTCTTCTGAACCGCTCTTTGTCTCTTCCCTCACCTAGGACCTGTTTGCCTTGGGTGCCTCTACCAGGGGCATGAAGCCCCAGACAACATAGCTCCCAGGATCATTGGCACACGCAAACCCCTCCACCACGATAAGGTGGCGGTTCGAGGAGGGGAGGTTCCTTAATCTGATCCTTCAGTTTTTTTTATCTAAAAGCTGTAGGTCACAAAGGAGCTGATCATAGGTCATCGCTCTTGTTCGAAGTTGCTGGAATCAAACTGGGCCAGTTCATGGTGCCATTCAGCAATGATAAAGCAGTAGCTGGGCTGTGGATAAGTGGCATAGATGTGTGAAGCTGCTGTTTCTGCACAGCTGGACTTCCAGAGGGCCAAAGTCCTCCCCCCTTGCTCAGCCATGATAAATAAAGCAGAGAAATGTCACAGCAGATCATTGTCTGAATCCAGCAAGCGCTCGTACATTCAGCCTTACGGCCAGATATGCTAAGATAACATACAGATTTAAAGGAGCCTTGCATTTTGCAGTGGCACATTTACACTAGGTCATTAGATCACATTATTGCATATGGTTTACTATTTTGTTTGTTGTAATTAATTTTATGCTAGACAAAAGTGGATGCTGGTATTCCATTAAAACCGGCCACATTGAACTATACATGTGTACAGGTGGCATGGTATATGTATTTCCTCTAAAAATGGGAAAACTCAGTGAAGCTGTTAGCACTTGTCATTCCTTATGAGGAGCAGCATGATTTGGTTGTGTGGATATGTGTGAAAGGGGGTGTGCATGAGAGAGAGAGTTAGTGGTTATTGATTTCAATTAGAGAGAGCAGCAGCAGTACAGAGGTGACCTAGGGGCAGCTAAGACATTATTAGTTTGTGGCTCAGAGGGAGCTTAGAATAAACAAAGTTCATCAGTATTTTTACCCTTATTGGTAGTATGTTATTCTGGGGCTGGTGTGTGTTTATTTGTGACTGATGGTTTGACGCTACTAAGATACTTGTATATGTATTTATAGCTAAATGTACTTGTACTACATTAATCCTTCATCTTTGTGTTTCCCAGGTCCTTGCGTGTGAAAGTGTTAAAGAGGACCATCATGTCCTCTGATTTGCTGGTGGATCTCCATGATGATCTTGGGGGTGATGACTCTCCCACTGCTGCCCTGGACCAGCTCAAACTGGTGCAGGACAAACAGTGGCCACCAGACTATCCTGTCAGCATCAGCAAGTCTGGTGAGCAGTTTTAATTGGTGATTGTGTGTGGACAGTTTGCTTGCAATGGCAAAATTGCTAATAAAACAAATAACCATCTACATCTGGTTATTTATGTCACTGGTAAAGGATGATTTTAAGAATGAATTACATTAGAAATAATGGATAAGCAGATAAGATAACAGATAAGCTTCTGTGGGGTTGTGGATTCAAAAATAGGTGTCACAAGGGGTTTTATAAGCAATACTATGGAAGTACTTTTTTTGTGAATTCAATGGATGAATGTGGAAAAACCTCTAAAAGGTATAAGGAACATTTACATAATGTGAGTTACTTTATTTATTTTTTTAACCATTCAAAGGTTTCGTTTAAAACATTTTAATTATATGAATGTTATTTTAACCTTAAAATCACATTCACGAATAATTTGCATAAATGCTCAAACAAATAAACGAATCAAAATATATGTATATATGTATTTATATGTATATATGTATTTATATATATAGGTTTGTGTATACAAAATATGCAACATACAATATATAAAATACAAAACTACACAGTAAGCAGACCTATGTGCAAGAAATATAGTGTAATAGTTATATATTATATATATAATTGTTTTTTTTTGTGTGGTGTTTTTTTTTTTTCGTTTTTTTTAAAAATTACAGCAGTTTAGGTTGTTTATGACTACTTTCATTTAAACAGAAATTTACATCAAAATACTGCATTATATTTCAAAATAATACATCTTTTATTGTGATCAAGATTCATGCATTGACTGAAAGGCCATCGATGTGTGTCACTTGTGTGTCAAAATTGAATACACAAAAATGTATTCCTATTTCAATATCTGTGCGCTTGAGGGAGTGAATAGCTTATTAATGGTATGAATAGATAGGGAAGTACAGTTGTCTGCCTAAGGAATTGCTGCAGCAGATTGAGTGGAGGGACCCGGAAGAATTTTAGAAAAGCAAAGTTCAGTTTGCTCAAGGGAGATACATAAAGAATTAGGCTGTGCAGTCACACACACACACACACACACACGCATAAACCCACAGTCTTCATAGTAGTCTTGTCAATTTTCTTCGTAAGATCCATGTAGGCTAAAGGTTTATATCAACATTCACGTCTCTATATCTGTTCTATATCTCTATATCATGTCTATATCATATCATGTCTCTATATCTGATCACAATTTGTCCAGTGCCATTCAGAGAGAGAATACATGGCATGGGCTGACATTTACTAATCACCAACTAAAGATGAGTGGAAATCATCACACGAGTGTTCATAAGCTGTTGACATTTTGCTAAGATCACAGTACAATGAAAGAGTATTTATATGTCCCTGACTTTTTTATTTTATTTATTTCTTTATTTATTTATTTCTTTATTTCTTACTTAATCTGCTTGTGCATACAACAAAAAGGATCGCTTAAGGGGACATGCATGCAGTCTTAGGAGAATATAGTAAGATGATGTATCTGTTCACTTGCTGTATAACATGTTTTAACTCAGTTATATCAACAATCCTTTTGTTGTGTAGCTACAGACATTAAGACTCTCACTGAAGGCTCGCACTTGGCCCAGGATGATCCATTCTATGAAATTGCAAAGCATCAGATTGTTGAAGTGGCAGGTGAGCCATCAAAAACTTTTGTATTTGATTCCCTAGAGAAACTTCTAGGTAGGCATTAGAAAAGGAATGTTGGAAACAAACTTTGAACATCTCACTGTGTCTTCCTCCTTCTTCATACTTGTTCTCTCTGCAGGTGATGATAACTTTGGACGAAAAGTGATTGTGTTCAGTGCATGTCGCATTCCACCCCACAGTCAACTAGACCACCATAAGCTACTGATGTAGGCTTGTCTACTTCCTTAATGCTGGTCCTTGTCTTAATATTACAGTTCTTTGATAAAGACAAAACTAGCTGACTTTTTCTAAGCCAGTGTAGCAGGTGAAGAATTTACTCTTGTTTGTACTTTTTTTCTTTACTTATTTTGTACTTTCAAAGAAGGAACAGTCACCTGATAGCTGGTGTAAGCAGTTGCTTTTTTTTGTTGCTTGTTTGTTTGGGGCTCTCACTATCAGTTAGATTAGTGACTGAGTTATTAGGTGTCACAATATCTAAACAGTAAAAGCAACTGGGAAGTATAGGATAACAATGCCTTTAAAATATTATGTTCAGGTATGACCAGTAGAATTTTATTTTGTAAATATACAGTACTGTGCAAAAGTTGTGAAAAAATGCTGTAAACAAAGAATGCTTTCAAAAATGGAAGTGTTAATCATTTATTTTCATCAATCAACAAAATGCAGTGAATGAACAAAAGAGGAATCTAAATCAAATCAATATTTGGTGTGACCACCCTTTGCCTTCAAAACAACATCAATTCTTCTAGGTACACTTGCAGACAGTTTTTGAAGGAACTCTGGTAGGCTGGTAGGTTGTTCCAAACATCTTGGAGAACTAACCACAGATCTTCTGTGGATGTAGGCTTCCTCACATCCTTCTGTCTCTTCATGTAATCCCAGACACACTCGATGATGTTGAGATCAGGGCTCTGTGGGGGCCATAAGAATTGATGCTGGTTTGAAGGCAAAAGGTAGTAACACCAAATATTGATTGGATTTAGATTTTTCTTTTGTTCGCTCACTTTGCATTTTGTAAATTGATAAAAATAAGCAATCATTATTTATATTCCTTTGTTTACAGCATGTTTCACACCTGCCTAAAACCTTTGCACGGTACTATATATGTGTAAATTGTAGTTAATCATGGCAACCCTGCAGTGATTTAGATTATTATTTATATAGGTAGTGAAACAAGCTCTTGAAAGTAGCAGTCAGCTGGTGTCAGCAATTTTATGTTGTCTGCTTTTGAATGTGAATTGCAGTCATCTGTGTTTGAACTGATCATTCTAAAGTGGATGCTGTTTGTACATTTGTACAATGAAAGGTACCTGAAGCAGACATTAGATAAATATGTGGAGAGTGATTACACACTTATCTACTTCCACCATGGCATGACCAGTGAGAACAAGCTATCCCTCAGCTGGTTGAGAGATGCCTACCGTGAGTTTGAAAGAAAGTAAGTCAAACCATTATCCCATTGCATGAGAGTATAGAAAAACACAAACCTCTGTAGTCCAATGAATATATGTTTAATACATTTTGTTTTGCCATTTCAGGTATAAGAAGAACATAAAGGCATTTTACATTGTCCATCCCACCATGTTTATCAGAACTGTCCTCATTTTCTTCAAGCCATTCATCAGGTTTATACCAAATATACACTACATAGTCTTTGAAAAATATTTAACTAAACAGTATACAATACGTGCACATTTATACTGAAATGGTATTAGCTTTGTTATTGTTCTTAATTTCCAGTTATGGATACAAATGTTTCCTTCTCTGACAACCTTGATTCAGCTCATAAGAGCTTAATAATTAACTAATGATATGACTTGCATTTGTTAAAATGGAGACCCAAAGCCCTCACTTATGAAGGGTTCATAGACTGGATTACCCTTTACTCTTTGCTGGCAGGATTACTCTTGGCTTTTTCATAAAAGTAATTCATGTATGACTGTGCCCACAGCTTTAAATTTGGTCGTAAGATACACTATGTAAACTACTTGAATGAGCTGGAGGAGATAGTGAATTGTGAACAGCTGGTGATTCCCAGTCGAGTCAGAGCGTAAGATTTCTTTGTATATTACCTAACCCCAATGTAAACAAAACCTTCTGCGACACACATTCTTTGTGTCTTATTCTGTAATCCTTATATTTCACAAAATACATTTATGTATAAATATATAAAAATATATGGAATGTACAATAGTGTCAAAGTGTAGTGAGTTTATTGTCTATGCTCCAATTATTTATTTTTTCTGCCTGTCTCTAGGTACGACGATAAGATCCGTCTCAATTTGAAGCCGTCTGTCATCCCTGGTCCAATATCACCTCCTCACAGTCCCCCCTTACCCTTTCAGCAGTTTGGGGTGCCACTCTCAGTGTGAGTGTGTGTTAAATTTCTCAACAGTCTTGCAACAGTCTTTAATTATATGTTATGTTATTATGTATGACTATAACTGCAGCGGTGGCCTAGGGGTTAGGGAGTTGTCCCCGGATCGGAAGATTGTGGGTTCGATTCTCTCACCGGTAGGTTGCCCTGAGGTACCCTTGAGCAAGGTACCCTCCCCATCACTGTTCCCCAGGCGCTTTCAATAGCTGCCCCCTGCTGCACTTGTGTGTATGGGTGAAACGCAGAGGTTGAATTTCGTTGTGCTGTGCTGTGCTGTGCTGCGTTTCACAATGACAAGGGTTGTTGTCACAACTGGAACAATAAGAAAGACAGGTAGCAATGATATAATGCCCTTTAAAGCAGGTTTATGAGTTGTGAGTGCTAAGGTTGGCCTTGGAGTTGATTTGTACTGTGTTTGTGTTTAGGTTGCGAGATAGAGGTGCTGATTCAGAGGGCATTCCACTTGTAATGCGAGATACTGTCATCTTCCTGCAGGAGCAGGGTGAGCAGCATTTTCTGCCATTTGCCTTTTTTCTTCAAAGCTAAATTCACATCTGTATATGAGTTTCACTGCAAGAAGGTTCTTCTTCTTTTGGCTGTTCCTGTTTAGGGGTCACCACAGCGGATCATCCATTTCCTTTTTTTCCCCTGTCTTCTGCATCTTCCTCCTTCAAACCAACCACCTGCATGTCCTCTCTCACCATGTCCATAAACCACCTCTTTGGTCTTCCTCTTTCCAAGCAGCTCCATCTTCAACATCCTCCCAACGTAATCCTCGTCTCTCTTCTGGACATCTGTTACTCTGAACTGTTGGTCCCAAGTATTTAAATTCCTCCACCTTTGTCACCTGACCTCTTCTGTACTTCTGCATCAACACCCTCAGAGCAAACATTGCATCTGTAGTGTTCTTTCTGAGCATGGAATCATACTGCAGTTCATTAATCATCACCTCTTTTTTTCACCTAGCTTTCACTACTCTTTCCCATAACTTGCTGTGGTTGATCAACTTTATCCCTCTATAGTTACTACAGTTTTGTGCTTCACCATTATTTTAGAATATCAGTACCAGTACACATTGTCTCCACTCCTCAGGCATCCTCTTACTTTCCAAGATTCTTTTAAACGATCTGGCCAAAACTCCACTGCCATCTCTCCTAAACATGCATCCATCGTTTCCAACCCATACAACATAGCTGGTCTCACTACTGTCCTATAAATTTTCCCTTTTACTCTAGCTGGTACACGTCTGTCACACATCACTCCAGCCATTCTTCTCCACTCATTCCAACCTGCATGCCTGCACTCTCTTTTTCACCTCTCTTCCTCACTCTCCGTTACACTGAATTGTTGATCTCAAGTATTTAAACTCCTCCACCTTTTTCACCTCTGCTCCACTTTCCTCCCTTTCCTTAACACTCATTCCTCTCCTCTCTAGAGCATATCTCCATCTGTCCAGGTTCTCCTCAAGCTGCTCCCTACTCTCACTGCAGATCACAGCATCATCAGCAAACATCATCGTCCACGGAGACTCCTATCTAACCTCGTCTGTCAACATTTCCATTACTATTGCAAACGAGAATGGTCTTAGCACTGAGCCTTGATGTAATCCAACCTCTACCTTACATGCATCCGTCACTCCCACTGCAGATCTCATCATAGTTACACTGCCATCATACATATCCTGAACTACTCTCACATACTTCTCTGTAACACCTGACTTCCTCATGCAAAACCACAACTCCTCTCGAGGCAACAAAGGCACGATGCAACTCCTTCTGACCTTCTCTGTACTTCTCCATCAACTCCCTCAGAGCAAACATTGCATCATTCTCAGCATAAAACCATACTGCTGTTCACTAATCATCACCTCTTTTTTTAACCTAGCTTCTACTACTCTTTCCCATAACTTCATGCTGTGGCTGATCAACTTTATCCCTCTGTAGTTACCAAAGCTTTGTGCATCACCTTTATTCTTGAAAATCGGTACCAGTACACTTTGTCGCCACTCCTTAGGCATCCTCTCACTTTCCAAGATTGTGTTAAACAATCTGGTCTGAAACTCAACTGCCATCTCCCCTAAGCACCTCCATGCTTCTGCTGATATGTCATCCAGTCCAACAGCCTTTCCATTCTTCATCCTCTTCATCGCTGCCCTTACTTCCATCTTGCTTATTTGCTGCACTTGCTGGTTCACTATCCTCACATCATCCAATCTTCTCACTCTCATTTTCTTCATTCATCAGCCCCTCTAAGTACTCCTTCCATCTGCTCAACACGTTCTGTTCACCTCTGAGTACGTTTCCATATCTTCAATCGCCCTGACCTGCTGCACGTCTTTCCCAGCTCTGTCTCTCTGTCTAGCTAATTGGTATAGGTCCTTTTCTCCCTCTTTACTGCCCAGCCTCTCATACAATTCACCAAACACCTTATCTTTGGCTTCATCACTGCTTTCTTCGCCCTGCGGTTCATCTCCTTGTATACCTGTCTACTTTCTTTATCTCTCTGACTGTCCCATGCCTTCTTTGCCTCCATCTTCTTCTGTATACACTCCTGTACTTCTCGGTTCCACCACCAGGTTTCCTTATCCTCCTTCTTCTTTCCAGATGTCACACCAAGTACATTTCTAGCCATCTGCCTTATCACTTCTGCAGTAGTTTCCCAGCAATCCGGTAGCTCTTCAGCACCTCCCATTGCCCGTTATAACTCCTGCGTGAATTCCACCTTGCAGTCCTCCTTCCTCAGCTCACCACTTGATCCTTGACTCTGCCCACACTTTCCTCCTCTTCTTGACCTCCAAGGTCATCCTACAGACCACCATCCTATGCTGTTTAGCTACACTCTCCCCTGTCACTACTTTGCAGTCTCTAATCTCCTTCAGACTGACCCTCATGCAAAGGATATAATCCACCTGTGAGCATCTTCCTCCACTCTTATACGTCACCCTGTGCTCCTCCCTCTTCCTAAAATAAGTATTAACTACAGCCATTTCCATCCTTTTCATAGGATGTAGCAAAATCTACAACCATCCGACTTTCAGCATTCCTTTCCTTGACACCGCACCTACCCATCACAGATTGACCATTGGACAACATGACCATTAAAATCTGCACCGATCACCACTCTCACTCCTCTGGGTACATTCTCTATCGCTTCATTTAACTTGCTCCAGAATTCTTCTTTCTCCTTCATAAGCACTAATAACGTTATTTATCATACCTTCAACTTCCAGCTTCAAACTCCTCACCCTATCTGACACCTTCCTCACCTCCAAAACATTCTTCCTTCAGGATAACACCTACCCTATTCCTCCTCTCATCCACACCATAGTAAACCAATTTAAACCCTTCTCCAATACATCTGGTCTCTTGCACTTACAAAATATCAACCTTCCTTCTCTCCATCATATTAGCTAATTCTCTACCTTTGAATGTTGGCAACATGACTGGTAAAGTCCCTACCCTCACTTCCACGCTCCTCCTCCCCTCTGGACATGCCTTCTCTTCTTCTTCTTTGGCCAAGAGTAGCCCAGTTTCCACCAGCACCCTGTAGGCTAACAGCACTGGTGGCGGTTGTTTACAGTGTTCTACACTGGATGCTTTTCTTGACGTAACCTTCCCCATTTATCCGGGCTTGAGAGACACTGGCTTGTGCCTCCCTAGTGGCTGGTTACAAGAGGATTATAGGCATTAATCAGATTCAGCATAAAAACCACTGATGGATAAAATGAATAACGTTAATTATTCTGTTACAATGACACCTGAAGAAAAGGGGTGGGATATTTAAAGAAGCAATTCAGTCCGTTCTTGGACTTGCATAAGGAACTGTGTGATTTTGACAAGAACAAACTGTGACAGAAGAAGGAGGATAAGCAAACCTTGAAGTGAAATGAGGGAGATGAGGAAAGTAGTTACACAGTGACATATGGGCTTGCTCATTTAGTTATATTTATCCTGTTTTTACTTCCTGTTCACATCTTTTTCTTTGTCTTTCAGGTTTGCAAACAGAGGGGATATTCCGGCGGTCAGCTAACGTTAGCCTTGTGAAAAACATCCAGCTCAAATACAACTCCGGTACCATCATGATGCTGCAAAAACATGCACTTTTACAAAATTATAAAATTATTTTAACATGTTCTCTTAAAGGGCTTAAAATGATGTATGGTGATCAGAGTTAGGATGTAAGGGAATAAGTACACAAAAATCAAGTATTTATATTTAGTCCAAGGTAAACTATTAAAGCTTTCAGAATGCAGTAAGCCTCTTCAATAGCGATGAGTGATAAGCTCAGCATTTGTGTTGTATGTCACTAACTGGAATTTTAGCTTTCCACTTTATGTAGGGGAGTGATCTCAAACTTGGGCTCATGGAACAACCCATTAAAACCGATCACATGTTCAATTAAATAGCCATTGCTAAGGACAAGAGGGGTAGATTTTTAGCTGTGAAATAACTGGCCTGAACCTACACACAACTTCAGAAGTAAATTTCATTAATGTAATGTAATGATGCTGTTTTATTTGTATATCTTTGAGTGGTCAATGTTTTGGAATGTTTATGTATTGGCATGATATTTTGCTGGATTGAATGTTTTTTTTTTTTTTTTTGTCCTTTAATGAAATAGGCTTGTTGCGACAGCTTACTTGTGAAGTATTGTTTTTGGTTAAAATCAGGGTGTGTGTGTGTGTGTGTGTGTGTGTGTGTGTGTGTGTGTGTGTAGGGGAGGAAGTGAATTTCTTTCAGATTGAGGATGTGCATCTGGCTGCTGTTATACTGAAGACATTTCTAAGAGAGCTGCCAGAACCCCTGCTTACTTACAAGCTTTACAATGATATTGTCAACTTCCAAAGTTAGTATTCTCTAGATTTATCACTGCTTACACAGCACTGATAACCCTTACACTATATCACAGCATCAAGAATTTCAATGTCAGAATACAAATAGTTTTGCATGCATTTTCCTTATGGCACTCAAATCTTATCCTTCTCAATTTCTGTGTTCAGACATTGACAGTGAGTCTCAAGTTGTAATGATCAGAAACATGTTGATGTCACTTCCTGAGGAGAACTATGCATCACTACGCTTCCTCATTCAATTTCTTGCTCAGGTGAGCAAAACATTACAGTCGCATGTAAATGGTAACATCCACATTACTTTGTTCCAACACAATTAATTGTAATTTCTAAACCAAGCAAATAATTTGTGAAGGTGACTTTTCAGCTTTGTAATGTTTATTTGTATTGCATATATTGTGTTGTTGGGACACACAGCACACATTTTTTTGGTGACTTTTAAGCCATGCTGATATGCAGGTTACTGTAGTTCTGACAAAGGAAAGCAGTTTTAATTTTAACCAGGCTGTCTTTAAAAGAGATCATGCCAAATATAGATGCTTGTAATCTATAAACTTTTACCTCTAGAGGCATCAGTCAGTCATAATTAGGACAATACAGGTGGAGGTGATGTAAAACCAACTGACAACCATAGGAAACTTCAAGCCTCAGGCTAACATTTTGGGAATATATTCGAGTAGGCCTTCTTTAAAGCGGGTCCTGCATCATGTCTTGAGAAGATCCAGCCATGAAGTCTGTTATTAATATGAATCCAGCTGTGGAAATTATCTATTTTGCTTGGTGCAAAATCAAAATCACTTTGGCAAAGTGATTTAAGGAAGAACAAAGTAAATGTAGTCATCTCACATTGCCTGATTGCAATTCTCATAGGTTTAAGAAAATTATATATAGAAAGAATCAGCAAGAGAGGAAAATAAAATGGAAGACTTTGGTGAATTTTTGTTTGTTAGCAAAACAATAAATCTTAAGTGGAGCCATTATTTGACTTATATTTACCACTGTTCTCATTTAGGTGTCAGCAGAGAGTGAGGTAAATAAGATGACCAACACAAACCTGGCAGTTGTGTTTGGGCCAAATCTGCTGTGGGGCCAGGATGCTGCCATGACGCTGAGCTCCATCGGACCAATCAACAACTTCACCCGCACTCTGCTTGACCTGCACAAAGAGGTCTTTGTGCTATGAAGAGCAAAAGATTCTATTTATTACCCCACTTTCTGTAACTCAGCCCGTTGTGCTATGGCCCTCTCTCTTCTCATTAGTGTTACCAAATGCATGGGTGTTGTAAATAGGTGAGGCTTCGAGGGGGGAAAACTGGCAGGTGTAGAATTTATGCAGGCTTCTGGTTTGGAGACTGACTTTTGTTTTTTGGGGTACCCATTTTTTTCATGAATGGAGTATACTTTTTTGAAATGCAGACAATCAATAATTTCTCATATCTACTTGATCACGTAGCTGTTGTTTGTTATTATAAGGTACCGGCCAGGCAGAGTTATACATTGCTCTATTCAAACACCAATATATATATATATATATATATATAGCCAAATAATCCTTCAAACCTTATTTTTTTTTTTTTTTTTGGATCCATTTGGGTGGAATTGCTGTAAAAGAAAAGTCCTCTCATGTAAGTCATAGTTGCAGCTATCGAGCAGTATAAAGCACTAATATTCAAACTTGAAACACTTGTTTTAAACTTTAAAAGCTCTCAGTTAGTCTTCATTTTTATTCTATATCTTATATATTATTTGTATTATCTTTTCTACTGTTATTGTGTGTGTGTGTCTGATGTTAGCCAATTGGAAGAAGGATTAAGTGAAAAAGTTAAATTACACATTTGCATATGATATGCGATATACTTTACGTTTATATAAATATAAATTTATCATGTTATTATTGCAGTTATGTTGCTATTATTGCAGACCAGATTATCTCAGATGCACTGAGATATGAAGATGAGTCAGGGATTATATGAGTGCTGATTTACAATCATTGTCTGCCTTTTAAAATGTCTCCCAATCAGCGATATTGGTCATAAATCAGCACTCTGTAAGACATTTATAATGTCTGGATCCAGAGCACAAGGGACATTTTGTCGGTCCTGAAGTCGGATGTACTGTTGCACAAGGACCCGTTTTATTGTTGTTATGGCTGCACGTGCTAATGCCTATTTCTTAAAAGGGTGTGCATTTTATTCTGTTTTGTGGAAACTATACTTTAGCTTTGCAATAGGTCTCAAATCGACAAACGAAATGGAAAAACACTGTTGTCAGCTGCCGTGATCCTCCGCTCTTATCCTTGCTCTTTCTGTCTGCTTTTTTCTTGATGTACACACGTCCAAAGGTGTGTGAATTTTGTCGTAAGTGCTGTTCTGTAATGCTGTTGTTTAGTTTAGGCCTGTATTTTATTTTACCTAATTGAAATGGTTCCAAACATTTTCTCCTTTTCAGAAACTGTTTTCTGAATGAGCTTTGACAGTTCTGTTCATGTTTTTTCTAGATGTGTTCTTTCAGGGCCCTTTTAGATGGGTGAGAAAATAGCTGGAGTGCCTGGGACTCTCAATTAGGACTCCTTTCACTATATCATAAGGGCCCATCAATGCCCTTGACAGAAACTGCTGTTTTGCAGTGTTCACCTGCTAGGAGGAAAATAGAATTGCTGACTTTTTTTTCTTTTTATTTATATATATATATATATATATATATATATATATAAATAAAAAGTCCAGGGCTCCAGCACTTGCAGCAGGGACAAGGAGAGTTTAGCTCTACCATATTTAAGTATTGTAATGCCTTTGTACTGAAATGTAATTGTTTACTGTGTCTTTATGTCAACCTCAAATTCATGTCAATATACTTCCAGATTGACATGTTGACCAGTGGCTTAAATCGTATAGTAAAACTCCCCCAAAACTCATGTATGTGTGCCTTAAGGTCAGTTGGCCATTAGATTAGGCTATTGTAGACTTTAGTTGTTTAACGCTCCCTCTTCTACTCTAATCTGTGAACTTTGTGCTATTCTGTTGTAAAGCTTTGTCCCAGTTGCCAACCACTTACCTGTGCTATAAACGTGTTACCATTTTTTAGGTGGAAAAAGCTGTTTTCTTCTCTGTGAAGGGTCTCTGCTTTCACCTTTAGTAGTTTGAATGCACTTCTCTTGCTTTTTAGATATGTACTTTTGTAACTGTGGTAATAAATTAATAAACAACCAATAATTTATGATTTTCTGTCCAGTTCAAACAATCACTCATACAAAGATTCAACTGCAATGTTCATATTAACTTAACAAATTATGAGTGTGGTTCCTTAATCACTTGGAGGAGTACATAAATGACTTATTTAAATAATTGATCTGTGCATATATAAAATCACACCATTTTTGAAAATATCAGTTGCCACTTACACCATAGCAATTAGATAGTAATTAAAAATTGACCAACTGCATGATTCTTTTGGGAGAGATAGTTATCCCATATAGTTCATCCCTACTGTAAAGAGTGGACCAGCAGTAACTACAAAATGATTACTTTTTTTTTTTGCGCAGTCAATTCTTTACTCCTGAAAACATTACTGTCTGGATCAATAGGTTTTTAAAAGATTTTGCTCAGAGTAACAATATTACTGTAATAATATAAAAATATTACTGAAAGCAGTTATTTTACATCACATGTATCGTTTTGAATAAGGTCAGTAAAACTTTCCCCAAAATCCCATTCAGCTATTCGTCATATATAACAACACACTTGTAACAAGATACATGTTTTGAATAATTTGTGACAAAGTTTTTTGCAAAGTACTGTATACATTTTCTGTAGACAATATGTTGAGTCCAAATTAATTATATCACATTTATATGATTTATTATAATGATTTATTTCTTGAGTATTTCTTTTATTGCCTAATGTTATTCTTTTGTAATACAAAGTTGCTTTTTACATATGTTGCTCAGTGAATGATTTTTACTGTTGTGGTGTGGCAAGCAGTAGGGATCTGTGTGACTAGTAAGAGATCAGTAAATAGATCAGGCAAAAGCTCATCAATGTCAGTAAGCTGCTTAACAGTCTGTTTTCGAACAAATGAAAGCTAATACTCCACTGGTATATTATAAAACTGCACAATGCTTCCATTCTTCATTAGCAATACTGACATTTTTGGCTGTGCTTATACCTTGTATATTCAAAAAAGCAAATTAAACATTTATCATAATTAGTCTGACTGAGGGAGGACTAGTACAGTACTTGAAGAACAGGGTAGGGTTCTGTGCATATTCTTCACTGTGGCTTTGTTCAGATATCTCAGTATGTTTTTTTGTTTTTTTGGTATAACCCATTTCAGCAGCAAGAACGTTCTATAGATTTTTATCCCAATTAGAACCCTCATCAATGAAAAAGCAACTGAGTTTGACCTGCCAAACAGACATCTTGAGATCAAAATGAGACAAAAAGTTCTGTTCAGACCTAGCATTCAGCATATGTTGAATTGCTACTCATGTGACAAGTTTGACCATAATGATTTGGATTTTGTCACTTGTAACCTGTAATGTTACCACAGTCTAAAAAAATTAAGAATATGAACAAATTCAATAAGCTTTGTTCAGAATATTCTTTCAAAACCCAAAACCAGGCAGTCTGATTATATTTGTGATCAGACATACAGCATACATAGCTAAAAATTTAAAGCAGAACACCATTCAGTGGTATGTGTATATTTGCCACCGTAATGCAACTGGCAGAGGCAGTGAGTGGCTGTAACCAATGTTTCTGAGACAGTGTGTGATGGTGGAAATGCAGTGTTCTTGCAGGGAGGAGGGACGATATGTTCTCAGGCCTAGCTGCAGCTCAGTCTCAGGAGCTGTGGAGCTCACCATTGGGTACAGGGCACTGCTAACCTGTAAACAACACACATTTTTAATATAGCACAGAACAACACACATCCAGGAAAGGGCTTCAAATGTAAACGTGGTTAGCTGGCGGGCCTGTGATGTTACATCTGATATCAGCCATTTCAGCGTTCCTGTATAATCGTAAGGATGAGATGCAAAGAGACTGAAAATGCTCACTTAACTCTAAGCCACTGGAACAATTTTTTTTGAGAAATTGGTGGCATCAGAAAACATATTTCAGGGCTGTGCTTTCTTAATCTGTTGTATAAAAGCAATAAAACATTCCAGCATTGACTGAATCATAGGCATAAAATACAGTATTAAAAACTCAAATGTCTTTACTGTGCCATAATTAAGAAACTGAATGGAAGGGAATGTGCTGTGATTACTTTGTGGCTGTCACCATTGATAATAAGAGTAATCGAGTTATCTAGCAATTATTTGGACCATCAGTCAATTATCATATACATTAAATCTATAATTCCCATTTTAAAAAAAAACAAAAACAAAAACAAAAAACTTAACAGCATATAAATATGAGTTCATTTTTGTGACATACCGCTATAGTGAAAATCCCTTTACTTTTGTCCCTGTCTCACAGTGCCTCACATTACTGAGGTCACAGAGTTTGTTGGCCTAAATCTGACCCCAGGAGATAGCAAGTGGCTGAACCTGCACTTAGTTACATTCTTACTTGCTTGCATCATCTCATGACCCCCCAGGAAACATCCAGCAGGAAAGAGTTACAGCTCTACTTAGGCAGATGCACTCTTAAGTGGGAGCCTGGATGGGTGGGATGCCTTGAAATATAGGTGGTAGGTAAGGCAGGAATGTAAACAGTGAGAAGGCCTAAGCCTAATGGTGGGAAAGGGGCAAAGGTGGGGGAACTGAGGTTTCAATCATGACAGCATTGAATATTATTGGTGGAAAACTATTAATGAGATGGATTTATGCAAATTTTAGAGGGGTTTGAAATGTATTTAAAGTCCAAAGATGGGATGAGCATTTGAAGCTGCTCCCACTGGACCACGCCTGCTGAAACTCTTCAGTAAATTGGTTGTGCTGCATCTCTCTGACTTCGCTTGATTTTTGACTTTGTTTGGTTTCTGACTTAGGCTCACACTTCAATTTTCCACGACATAATTTGGCGTAGTCGACAGGATTGAAAAGGCTGCATGGGCTCCTGGTTCGGCGCTGCTCTGATTTTGCTGCCTTTTAGTTTAGGTTCTGTGTTGCCACTGGGATACCAGTGCACCTCTCCAATAAAGAACTGTACTTAATGTTTGTGTTTATTACAAAAGAATGATAAATGAGTATTCATAGAAATTGGAACTGTGGAGTGAGAGGGTGAAATCCACTCTAAAATTAACTTTTTGCTGAAGTCAAAGAGGTGGAGCTGTGGCCCAACTGTAAAATAGTGGAATCTGAGTGTGCACGCCAGTGTTGGCTTGACCCTGTTAGGGCAGTCAGCTTTTAAAGCCTGTAATATATTACAGGTCACGTGGAGCGCTTGTAAAAGCCTGAGAGATCTCGGACAGGTAATGTGCGACCCATGGCCGGCAGCGTCTGGTGAATATTCAGACTCTAAGTAAAGTGGGTTGACGAATCTGACTTTCTTCTGAAATTCCAGAGGGGGCGTGACGGCGGGTCTGGTATGCCGCTAGGATATATGGCAGTCGCTTCGAGAACAAGGAGTTGAAAGATCATATTGACCTTTGCGTAGGAATACCGTTCCTGCTTCATCCACAAACAAACAGCAAAGTTGATGTGTGTCTCTGTCTGAAGATAAACCTGTGGCAGTCGCATTGTGAGGTCAGCAGTACGTGTCCTCACAGTAGGTCGGACGGCAAGGTTTACGTCCAAACTTGTGGTTTGCGTTATACAGTTTTATTGAATATTGAGTGATTAACTGTTGTCTTTAAAAGATTGTTCATAGAGAACTAAAGGAAGCAAGATTTGTGTGTACACGTGTATTGCAGCTGCCAAAAAAGTATGAATGAAGTAATGTGAGAGAGAGTGATCACTTTGAGAAGAAGCTACTGTGTGTGTGTGTGTGTAACTGCAGTTCTGGTGAGTGTGTGTGGTTGTCAGTGAGAGAGGCGTTAAGGGGAGTGTGTTTTGAAGAAGTGTATCTGTGTGTGTGTGTGCGCATATGGGTGATGTGTGAATTTTGACTGAAGGCCTTAAAAGAGTGTGAAGTGATTTTTGTATATTTTTTCTATAACAATTGAGCAGAATTAGAGCAAGAAGAAAGTGAGAGGAACATTGTCATAAACACATTAGAAGGGTGGGGGTCTATGGGAGTCTATGAAGCAGTGAACAAGGAATTGGCCCAACACCCAGAAATTCCTCTGATAAAGATTGGCTGAGCGTTCAGAAAGTTTTGTACTGAGGTGCTGATCTTAGAAGAATCAGTTGTAAAGTCAAAACATCACTGGTAAATGATTAAATAATTAGGTTAAGTGTTTAAAAAGAAACAAATAAACAAACAAATAAATAAATAAAATATACTATAATAGTAATAATAGTAATATTAGTTGTAGTAATAATAATAACATTAATAATAATAATAATAATAATAATAATAATAATAATAATATTATTATTATTATTATTATTATTATTATTATTATTAAGTGGGACAAAGAGAACCAAAGAATAAGGATGACTAAGACAACTAAAGTGAAGACCCTTGAGGGACAGGGTAAGGTGAAAACACCAGTGGAGAAGATGTGTGAAAGGAACCCCTTATAAAGGATAAAATTCTGAAGATAAATCAAAAGTGGGCTAAGAGGATGCTGAGAGAACATCCAAAAACCCACCGACCCTCCACAAAAGGGAGGGGCCCTACTGCACAGGGGGAGAGAGAGAGAGGGAGGGAGAGAGAGAGAGTAGGCAGCAGAGCAGTGAGACAGTATATCCAGATCTTAATAAATTATAGCAGGAGTGGAGAAGTGTAGTACTAGAGAGTGAAGAGGCAGCAAGGAGAGAAAGGGAGTCAGAGGCACGGTCAGTGAAAGGTGATGAAGGAAGAACTGAGCAGACAGAATGGGAAGACAGTGATGATGAAGGTGTGTTGGATTGTTACAGGAAATACAGAAAACAGGTGAGAAAGGAGAGAGAATTAAGGAGGGAATTAAAGGATATGGAAAGGATGTTACAGGAAGAGGAAAGGAGAATGAGGACTGAGATGACTAAGGGAAATAGAGATGAGAGAAGAGTAGGATGGAGTACACCAATGGGGGAGGCCCAAAAGCTGGATGGCACAAAGTCTTGATGATTCTATCCAAAGAATAAGCAAATCAATTACTAATCTGGATGAAATTGTGCGCACTGCAATGGAAAGAAAAAGTCCAAAGAGACAGAGTAGAAGGGATAATGGTGAAATATCAGAAAGTGAAGAGGACACTGAGATTCAAGCAGAGCCAAGTATGAGATTAAGATCGGGAAGAAAATGTGGGATGGTACAAGCACCTATACTGATTAAGGGAAGACATGCTCATTACATACCATGGCAGACCCAGGATTTGGAGGGGTTGGTCAATAGCTTGCACAATCTGCATGAAGGGGCTCAGAAGTGGATACTGGACTTTGAAGAAAAGACACTTGGGTGTCTCCTTGCTATAGGAGATGCAAAAGCCTTATTGGCCCGAATAATTGGTCAAAAGGCAATGGAAGACATCATGACAAAAGCAGGCATGGGGCATCAAGCTGTGGATGCGACCATTGATGGTGTGGAATTCAATCCATACCGTAACAGACTGTGGAACGCAATGAGGGAAGTTTATCCACAAAAATTAGACCTGAAGACTCTGAAAGGAGAACCAATAGGAGAAACTGAAAATCCCTCCACTTATGTTCATCGCATGAAAAAGATGTGGAGAGCAGAAGCAGGAAGTAACCCAGATCAAGACAGTCTCATGAAAGTGGTCTTTCGGATGTTGGTCCTGGACGGCCTTCCAGAAAAAGTCAAAAGCAAACTGGAAGATGTGGTGGGACTGACTGAAAAGACTTTTGATGAATTTGTAGCCCACGTGACACACACTGTGGATAAACACAGACAAGATGAAAAGAAAACCAAAGAACAAGAGAGAGAAGTGCTGAGAAAGGTGGCACAGCTTCAACTGGGAGAACTGACAGGAAAGGCTAAGAAAAAGGGGGAAAAAACTCAAGCTGCAGTCGTGGAAGAAAAGACGTTGCAGGCATCACAAATGCCAGTGACCCCAAATCCTGTATCACCAGTGAGACAGCAACTGGATGGAGTTCAACAACCACAGCAGCCCACAACTCCCTCAGTTCCTATCATCAATGTGTACGCACAGCCTGGCGGAAGTGGACCAAGCAAGCCGAAATTCAGCAGACAACAGCAGCAGCAGCCACAAGGTCCACCTGGAGTGTGTTGGGGGTGTGGACAACCAGGAAACACCCGATGGAAATGTTCAGTAAACCCATGGAAGGGACCTGGAGTGCAGGGAGGTTGCGGGTTGGCGGGCTCCCCAAATTGTGGGTCGAGAACAATCACAGCAAAACCCATATTTAGGACATCCATGGACAGGTGGGAATCAGAGCCCTGCCTGGACTGAACTGACACAAAACTCCGGCCCAGTAAATTACTGGGGTGGACAAAATAGGTGCTAGGGAGGCCCAGAGGGTCCTACAGGGGAGGGTCAGCTCTTATTGACTAGCAAGGGAGCTGATGGGTAACCAATGCTGCAGGTTCAGGTGAATGGCAAAACTATACCCATGATGATAGATACAGGAGCTTGTTATACATGCCTAAATTCTAATTATGCCATTAACCTCCCCAGGTCAGGAAAATTCGTAAAGACCATAGGATTCTCAGGACAAGTGAAGCTAATACCAGTAACAGCTCCAGTTAAAATAACAGTGCAGGGAAAAACAATCAATTTACCAATCTTAGTTTCAGAGCAAACTCCAGTAAATTTATTAGGGAGAAACGCTTTGTGCCAGTTGGGTTTCCAGATTTGGTGTACACCTGATGGAGTTTATGTGGATGAAGTGGCAGTTAGTGCTCAGATGAATTTGACATTAGGAAAGGAAGCTAATGTGTATTGGTTAGGAGAAATAGAAAAACCAGTTCAAGAAATAATGAACATATGGGGGAAGTTTATTTTAGCGCGGATACCAAAAGCAAGGGACCCCAGATTAGAATATCACTGTACTATGATTTATGACAAGAACCAGGATGAGATGCTGGAGGAAGAATGGCTTAGAAAGACTGCAGGAACAAAAGTTAACCTTAAAATTAGAAGTGTGGTGATAGGGACAGAAGGAGCAGCGCTTCAAGTGGAGGATAATGAGTTCATCAATGAGTGGTATGATGTTGAAGGAGCAAGACCTCATGTGACACTACTAATAAATGAAGGATTTGAGTCAAAGGAGTTGGGAACAATGGTTAAAAGAGCAGAAGAACTGAAGTGGGAGAAGACACAAAATCCATTGATACTGTGTGCTGAAGATAATTCAATGATCAAAGTGTTGTGTGAACTGGAAGTGACAACAGCACCACAGGCAGTAGCAATCCCTAGATCTGAAAATGATGATGTCTGGAAGCAAATGAGTGCACAACTGAAAGAAGAAGATTCCCTGAAGAAACAAATGATTAAGCAAGTCCCTGAAGAACTGTGGTCACGACATGAGGCAGATGTGGGACAGGTAAAATCAGCTTCACCAGTTCAGATTAGATTGAAACCTGGAGCACAACTACCTAGGAGAGCTCAGTATACATTAAAACCAGAAGCTGAGCAGGGAATAGAGAGAACTATACTAGGGCTGGTAGAAGCAGGAGTACTAATAGAGATGAGAAGCCCATGTAACACCCCTATACTCCCAGTACAAAAGGCAGATAGAACCAAGTGGCGATTGGTGCACGATCTAAGAGCAGTAAATGCAGTGGTAGAAGATTGGCAAGCGGAAGTGCCCAATCCACACACATTACTTATGAACATTCCACCAGATGCCAAGTACTTTACGGTAATAGATTTGTGTTCTGCATTTTTAGTATTCCAATAGCGGAAGAGTCGAGGTATCTATTTGCATTCACGTACAGGGGGAAGCAGTACAGCTATACAAGGTTACCACAGGGATTCAAACATTCCCCTCTTATATTTAATCAAGTTCTGAGACAGGATCTAGAGGAACTGGATTTAAACAGCACAATGCTACAGTATGTTGATGATTTAATCTTGTGTTCCCCGACAGTGGAACAATGTCATGAAGACTCTGTTAAAGTTCTCAGAAAATTAGCTGAGGGGGGACATAAGGTGTCACAAGCAAAATTACAATATTGCCAACCACAGGTAGAGTACCTGGGACGACTGGTGGCACATGGAACAAAAGCAATAGCCCCTTCGCAGCTGGAGGGAATCAGTAAAGCACCACAACCAACGACGGTGGGACAGATGATGTCATTCCTTGGGATGACAGGGTTTAGTGCAGAATGGATTGAAGATTATGCAATAAAGACTGCACCCTTAAGGGGACTGATAACAGAAGCAGGATCAAAGACATTGAATGCTCCATTGAAATGGACATCTGATGCTTATGTGGCGTTTGAAACTCTGAAGCAGGAAATGCAAACAGCACCAGTGTTAGCTACACCAGATTATGATAAACCTTTTTGTTTGTTTGTTGCTAATCGCTGTGATGGATTTGCTTCAGCAGTGTTGATGCAGGAGACATGTAGTGGAAGAAAGAAACAGCCAATAGCTTATTATAGCACTAAACTGGATGGAGTGGCTCAGGGATGGCCACCATGCTATCAAGGTTTAGCAGCAGTACATTATGCTTATGAGAAACCTTCAGTTCTGACGATGGGGTTTCCAGTGGTCATCTATTCCCATCACAAAATCATAGAGCTGATCGAGAATAGCAGGTTTGTTTTAACACAAGCAAGGAGTTTGCAGTATTCGTTCTTGCTTACATTTCAAGATGTGACTCTTAGGAGATGTAATACAGTTAATCCAGCAGAATTATTACCTTTCCAGTTTGAAGGAAAACCACATGATTGCATAGCTAGTTCATTGGCGTTCTCTAAGTTAAGACCTAATTTAGAGTCTACACCAATTCTGGAAGCAGAAGTTACTTATTTTGTTGATGGATCCTGTTTTAGGGATCACTTGGGGAACCATGCGGGATATGCACTGGTGAGGAAAGGAAACGGAGATGGTTTTGAGGTAGAAAAGGCCGACAATTGTCCTCAGCCATGTTCTGCCCAACTAGCAGAGTTGAAGGCAGTAACCGAGGCGTGCAGATTGGCAAAGGGAAAGAGTGTTAATGTTTTTACTGACTCAGCGTATGCTCATGGAGTTACCCATTTGTTTGGGGCAGTATAGAAAAAGCGAGGTTTTAAGAAGACTGATGGTAGCCCAATACAACATTTGCAGCAAATACTGGAGTTGATGAGTGCTATGATGCTGCCAAAAAGACTGGCAATAGTTAAATGTCAGGCACACAAAAAAGGAAATGACTATGTGATAAAGGGGAATAATTTGGCTGATGAGGCAGCTAAAAAGGCCTCTAAGTGTGAGGATCTGGTAATGGCACCAATGGTAGCTATCGAACCTATAACCACACTGGATGATTTGTTGGAAATGCAGAGACAAGCAACATTGTGTGAAAGAACTATGTGGAGTAACAGAGGAGCTAAACAAGATGAAAAAGGGTTATGGAGAAATCATGAAGGGTTGTTGATTGCACCTAACACATTACTAACAATACTAATCACTAATGCACATGGGTTGGTGTAAGAGGAGAAGTGGTAAAAAAGAATCAAGAAACAAGAGTTTTGGTCTCCATATTTACAGGCAACGATTGATGAATTGCCGAGCCGATGCGATGTTTGTGCTCAAAATAATGTGCGAAAGGGAATCACTACCCCAGCTGGTCATATACCGGTACCTACCGGACCATTTCAACATCTGGTGATTGATTATGTGGACATGATTAAAAGGGTGAGAGGATACAGGTACATGCTTGTGGTCATTGGATGGGGTTGCTTCCACCCACCTGCTAAATCTGTCAAAGATCAAGGTGCTGGAACTGTTATCAAGTTTTTGACGAGAGAGGTAATCCCAAGATTTGGAATTCCTTCACAAATAAGTTCAGATAATGGATCAGCTTTTATCCAACAGACTGTTAAAAAGGTATTGCAACAATTGAGAATCAAACAACGACTGGGCTGTGTTTACCACCCCCAGTCTCAGGGGATGGTAGAAAGAGTTAATGGAACTCTAAAAACAAAGGTAAGTAAAATTTGTGCAGAAACTGGATTCCATTGGATGGATGCTATGCCTTTAGCCCTGATGCATGACTCCACATCAGATGCTTACTGGTAGACACATGCCTGTACCCCATCTGAGGGAGCCCTATCAGGGACCTCCCTTGGAACAATTGGAAGCAGAACTGAGAGCCTATATGAGACAATTAACTGTTATACATAAAGCTATTTATCAACAGGAGCTGAGGCGTGCGCCGGAACCGGAGGAGGAGTCCACAAACCCATTAAGGCCAGGGGACCAGGTATACGTAAGAGTTTTTTAGGAGGAAGTGGAATGAACCAAGGCGAACTGGTCCTCACAAGGTGGTAAGCGTGACACCCACAGCAATAAAAGTGGAGAATAGTACTACTTGGTATCACCTTAACCACTATTCCCAGGAACTTTTTAGCAAGAACAGAGCCAGGCGACATTAGTGATGATGATGAGCTGTCAACCGGAGGAGAAGAACGCTGTGGAAGCAGTCAGGAGAGCCCTGAATCAGGGCAGAAGAGTGGTACCCATCCCGGTCCTGGTGTGTCAGCCGCGAGCCAGGACAGCCGCGTCGGAGAATCATACGAGGACAGCGCACTTAGCGACTTGCAGACTGCAGCAACACATGCCGCAGACCCAGGGGACTCAACCAGCTCAGAGAAGACGGAGGAACGGGAGGAAACAGACTCCTAAAGAAAAGACCAAATTCAGAGACCCAACCCGATCGTAATAACTAAGGGCAGCGCTTTGTCCAGTGTGGCCAGGGAAGTACTAGTGACCTCTCCTGGTACACACCAACGGTACCGTGCTACTGCACGTAAAGTGCAAAACGGGCGAAGATCATGTATCGAATATATAACCTTTTAATGTAGCTACTGCAGAATAATCTATTATACATACTCTGACTGAAATTGCGTGTCCTTATTATTGTTTTGAGCACAGTCATATTCTGAATCAGCACATGGTATACTCTAATATGTACCCTTATATAAGGTACTATTCTACTGATTAATTTTTTGTAATCTCGAGAGCGGGATCAGGCTAACTTGGGAACCGCTGAACCCAAGCGCTGATAGCGCTATCGCAACATCTGGGTAGAGTGAGAATTTTTACTCTATAAATTGACTTGGCATAGAGGTTTTCGCCCATTCTAGGGGAATGGGTCTCTCTTCTTAGCAACCTGATCACTTGAAAAGACCAATTAAGCTATAAGCTTGGTATGCTCTCTTTATGACGGTCATTGATGTTTCGTATATAACTATGTTATGCAGTATTTTATCATTAACATGGATTACAGCATTATTAGTCCTGTGTTCAGTATTTAACCGCATTTATTGATGTATCCAACTCGTGAGTCGGAGAGGGGAGATATGTAGTAAAAATCCCTTTACTTTTGTCCCTGTCTCACAGTGCCTCACATTACTGAGGTCACAGAGTTTGTTGGCCTAAATCTGACCCCAGGAGATAGCAAGTGGCTGAACCTGCACTTAGTTACATTCTTACTTGCTTGCATCATCTCATGACCCCCCAGGAAACATCCAGCAGGAAAGAGTTACAGCTCTGCTTAGGCAGATGCACTCTTAAGTGGGAGCCTGGATGGGTGGGATGCCTTGAAATATAGGTGGTAGGTAAGGCAGGAATGTAAACAGTGAGACGGCCTAAGCCTAATGGTGGGAAAGGGGCAAAGGTGGGGGAACTGAGGTTTCAATCATGATAGCATTGAATATTATTGGTGGAAAACTATTAATGAGATGGATTTATGCAAATTTTAGAGGGGTTTGAAATGTATTTAAAGTCCAAAGACGGGATGAGCATTTGAAGCTGCTCCCATGGGACCACGCCTGCTGAAACTCTTCAGTAAATTGGTTGTGCTGCATCTCTCTGACTTCGCTTGATTTTTGACTTTGTTTGGTTTCTGACTTAGGCTCACACTTCAATTTTCCACGACACCGCTAGTGTAGGTTTTCTCTCTTTTAGCCATGCACACAAAATTAATTTGAGCAATGACTTGATACCAAGTTTATCATTTAAACTGCATAAAGACATTTTTTTTTTAATTAACCAATTAACAATATACAGTACTGTGCAAAAGTTTTAGGCAGGTGTGAAAAAATGCTGTAAACAAAGAATGCTTTCAAAAATGGTTTTAATCAGTGTTAATCATTTATTTTCATCAATCAACAAAATGCAGTGAATGAACAAAAGAGAAATCTAAATCAAATCAATATTTGGTGTGACCACCCTTTGCCTTCAAAACAACATCAATTCTTCTAGGTACACTTGCACACAGTTTTTGAAGGAACTCGGCTGGTAGGTTGTTCCAAACATCTTGGAGAACTAACCACAGATCTTCTGTAGATGTAGGCTTCCTCACATCCTTCTGTCTCTTCATGTAATCCCAGACACACTCGATGATGTTGAGATCAGGGCTCTGTGGGAGCCATAAGAATTGATGCTGGTTTGAAGGCAAAAGGTAGTAACACCAAATATTGATTGGATTTAGATTTTTCTTTTGTTCACTCACTTTGCATTTTGTAAATTGATAAAAATAAACAATCATTATTTATATTTCTGAAAGCATTCTTTGTTTACAGCATTTTTTCCTAAAACCTTCGGACAGTACATCTTCTGTACATTTGAACAATTAACTCCTGACACTTATTTAAGAGAGAATTCTTATGAAAATAATTGCAGCAGTCTCTCATGTGATGATGACAGAAGAAAAACTGATGCAAGAAAAACCTTTTGAAACATTGCATTTCAAAGGACAGAAAAAGCTTACCTTCTTGGTTTTGAATTTTTGTCAGGAACAAAGCTCATTTGGTTTTGTGTTTGTTTGGGTTTGTTACCAATTGCAAGCTTGTGTTTCATGGAATCATTAAATGTTAAAAATCTTATTGGTATCTGTCATTATTTTTAGCTTTTTTTAAAGCATTTTCCATAAAAAGAAAAATTATGAAAAATGCTAAATTGTCTCACCTGATTCAGGTCACAGAAGGCTTGTCCCAGGTTTTCTCCATTGTGGTAAAATGTTAGTGTTCCTGCGGATCTATGCAGTAACACTCCAATGACTGTGTTTTTGTCATAAAATGGCTCTGTGTACTTCCTACCCCTACCATTGTGCCAAAGAAAGCCTTTATAAGAGAGTCCCCAACTTTCAGTGTCCATGCCTATAAACACAGATATGCAGCTTTAAAACCATTACATGGTATAAAAAGCAGTCATTCATAAAGGGTAAAATTCCAGTATAAAATACATAATTCAGACTTGTAGGTGACTCAAGCAGTGCGGCAGAGTTTTGTCCATTTTATAAATGTTTTTATGGATATAGAGTGCTTACTCCTAGTTCACATGGGCTTCCATTTCACATTAGATGTGTGACTTGAAGATAGTGAAACAGGAAGTGAAGTATGTTAGCAAGGAGGAAGTAAGAGCAACGATCACCGCTGAGCCCTTTCTTGTTTGCAATGGTAATAGACAGGTTGACAGACAAAGTAAGGCATTCCAGTAGACTATGATGTTTACAGATGAGATTGTGATCTGCAGCAAGAGTAGGAAGCAGCTTGAAGAGACTCTGGAAAGGTTGTGATATGGTCTAGAGAGAAGAGGACTGAAAGTATGTAGGACAAAACCAGAAAACATGAGTGTGAATGAAAGGGATGACAGTGCAATGGTTCTGAGGCAGGGAGTAGAGGTTACAATGGTGGAGGAGTTCAGAGTAATGGGGAGTGGGGAAGGGAGGTAAAGAAGAACAAGCAGGCAGGTTGGGTATGAGCAAGAGTGTAAGGAATAGTTTGTAGAACAGAAGTGAAATAGAAGTGAAGTGCAAAAGATAGAAGAACAAGATGGAAAACTAGTCATCTACAGCTTATCTAGCCCTCCTGGACCAGACCTTTAATGGAAACATCCATTAGAGCTTGTATCCAAAAGTGCAAAGCAGTACACAAAGTATACACACAAATTAAGGGTGTCCTAATAGTACCTACCTATTAGATTGATGAACTGTTCCCTTGCGTGTAGACGTGCATTCAGTGTGCCCACTCCCACCATCACAGAGGTACCATACGGAGGTTCCAGAAACTCAATCTCCCAATAATGTTCACCATTGGTGAAACCTGTAACACACACACACACATACATGAAATGCTTTAATTTGTAACTAATGATAATACAAAATGGGTTGAAGTGGTAATGGAGCTGGAGGTGTTAGATTTAGATGCTAAGATTTTCGTTGGGTGTGACAAGGATGGACAGGATTGGAAATTAGTATATTAGAGAAACAGCTCAGGTTTGGGAAACAAAGTTAGAGTGCGAGGTTGTGCCGATTTGGACATGTCCAGTGGATTATATTGGGAGAAGAGCTGCCATAAAAAAGGAAGAGAGACCGGGAGAAATGAAGATAATTAATCTGCTGAGAAAACCCCTAATGGGAACAGCCTAAAAAAGAAATTTTCAATGATTCTAATTCTAATTTGAACTCTGCTGAACTCTGAACTTTGAATTCTGCTTTCTGAAGAGATGAAATTCACCTTTTATAATATTCTGATACTGATGAAAATCCTGATGCTTTAGAGAGAAAACTGATACAGGGCACATTGTCCCTGTTCTCTGAACACATGTGTAATATTTCTGCATTTTAATAGCAGGGGATCCCATTTGCCGCACTAGGGAACACTATGTATCTTATTGTATTGAGCAGAATATTACTTTGTGCTGTGTGAAGTGTGTTGAGCAGGAAACACAAACATTTTGCAGAGCACAGTGAATAGACCTGCCAGTGGATTTGAGCAACTCACCTTTATTTCCTCGGACGCCGGCGGTGCCCTGGCTCTCCAGCATGGGGCTGATGTGGAAGTAAACAGCCTGACAGCATGGAGAGAGATAGGCATCTGGAGACTTTCCCTTAGTGTCCCACACCCAGTTCTCTTGGGTGTGCCCTCTCAGAGCATGCATCATTTACTACACACACACACACACACACACACACACACACACACATTCAGTGTATGGAAGATCACTTCTCTGCATTTAACATGATTATTAAGGAAGGAACCAGAAGTCTGAAGAGCTGAATGTACAGGAAGCTTATCAGAAAACATGGCCTGTTTTTGATAGTTCTTGTGCACGTTTTGTCCAAGAACATGTTTTAGGGCCAATTCAATGCAGAATTTGGCAATAAACACCCAAAACGAAGCGTATTTGATCAGATACAGATACAATGCACAGAATGTTTGAAAAGCGAAAATACACGATTCACTGCTTAAGATGAATACAATATTATTTGGCGCACACACTGTCACCCTGTTCATCATCGCCACGGTAGTTTCTTCACAGCCCTTCACAGGTAGTTTCTTCACAAGGCTGACCTCACAGCGCGCTTGTTTACACTTCAGCCATTTAGTTCAGCTCTTTTTAAAAAGCTGCAGATTTCCACTATAACCTTCAATTCTGACACTTTTCACCCCCACTTCACCAACGAGAACTCTCCTCATCTTACCGCTTAAATTATAACAGCATTTACGGGGGGAAACGAGGTGAATTCTCGTCAACATTTTTAGACTTTAAAAAGGTGAACTGTCGCTTTAAGACGCGAGTTGTATTTAAACATGGCGTCCACACTTCTGCGCAATTAATAATAGGCAGTAAACGAGAACGAGCAGGATAGCGTGAGTAAGGTTGGGAGCTACTTACAGGTATCGCGGTCCTGTGTTTCAGCTGAAGGTATTTTGGGAGTTGCCAGTTCGGTTTAGGTCTGGACGCGCATATTGGCGACGGAGAGACGTGAAATTCGGTCCAAAACAAAAACAGCCGCGCTCTTCTCCATGCTCCGCTTGTGTAAAGTGACCACGGGGTGAGAGGAGACTTCTTTCCTTCCACCTGACAACGCCTCAGCCACGAGAACACAGAAATATTGACAGAAATGCTGTCTCAAAAACGCACAGAAAACATGAGAGGGAAGCAGTTTATTGCACAACATGTTAAGGTGACGAGGAGTTACAGGCTGAAGCGCAGGAGAATAAAGCAGCCCCTAAAGGCCAGCAAACGGCCCTTCACTGAGAGCAGCGAAACTCCTCACCCAGTCTCACAGTGGGAGCTAAACTTCAGGCTCACACTGGGCAGGAGGCTTTCAGTTTCTGGAGATTGTACTCACTACTATGATACTACTCCCGACCCCTGAAGGGGAATTCCACCAACTTTCCAAAAATTTCTGCACCATTAGAAGCATGGAGTGGTGTTCTGTTCTTTTGGCAGACTCAGGCTTTCTCACATCATTGCTGAGGCCTCTAAAAGCTACTTCACTGAATCCCTGCCTGTTCAACACTTTCAAATGTCATTTTGTTTGGCATAAAGCATTTTTAAAATCTACTCAAAGCAGGGCTTTGCATAATAGCTCCTCAAGAAACCCTTGGGGATCCCGCTGATCCAAATTATGCCAATTTTGAAAAAATGGTGGCATTTCCCTTCCACTGACAGTCACAGTAAATTGTGAATACACTGTAACTACACTGACTTCTTGCACACTTTGTATTTAAAAAAAAAAAAAAAGACTGGTTAGATTGGTTTGTGAGTACAGAATTGTATACCCATGAATTGGGTGCACTCCAAGTGCGAAGTCTTTTCCAAACAGGACTATATGTGGCAGGAATACTTCCAAACATATCATGTGTTACATATACAACTGGAAAGCTCTGCAAGTAGTTACGTAGGCCTTGAAGTGTCTTGAATCAACCCTCTGTAGCTAAGAAATAAATTTAAATGACTTTCTATATTTACAAAAGCAGACAGGTGCTTGTTTACCCTGCAATTTATGGGTAGAGAGAGCTGGACCTTTTTTTTTTTTACATCTTTATAACATGTTGACCCTTTTTTGCATCTACGTCATGATGCAGTAGGTAGTGAAATGACTTCTACTCTGAACAGATCAACTTTAGGTGCAGTTATACATTCATCATGATTTTGGCCAGCCAAAGCCACTCAGCTCTCAAGCCTAATTTCAAACAGTGATCCCTTTTACGCATGTTAAGAATTATCCTGATCTTCAAAGGGTTTTCTAAAAAACGTAAATGTAGGTGCTATGATTTCAGAAGAACACAGTGCTAGCTCAACTATCAGTTTACTTTTGAGCTGAAGCGAGGGGCTGAGGATATTGTGTAGGAACCTTAAGTTACAAACCAACAGTTCAGACCATGAAGAAACAAATTACTGATTTCTTACTACTGGATGATTATGAAATCTTAACTCCTCTTACAGACTCGAGCCTTAGTAGGACACTAGCTGAAAGTTTAAGCTATCTAAAATGAACTCAGGAATAAACCGATATGAAATGGATGCAAAAAAGCTATTACCACACGTGTATACTCTATGTAGAGTGCAACTTCAACGAGTCCCAAGCAAAGCATCCAGCTGAGATGCAAAGAGAAAATGTGTCTTCCAAGAGGGCAGAGGATTAATATATCCAGAGACAAAACCTACAGGATGTTGTCAGCAGAAGAGAAATTTTTTTTTAAAAGTGTTTTCGGAAGACCAAGAGACTTGGTTCTACTGTAGCGTGTCCACAAATGCATCAAATTCATCAATGTTCTTCTCATAAATGGCCAGTTTCTCCGGGAGAGAGTCCTGCAGAGAAATCATATTATTACCATTCAGTCCCAAATATCACAGGTAAAAAGTCCAGTGTAATCTGTCGGATGAAAGTGAAAAAAGTGAAAAGTGAAAGTGACAAGCCTTGGCACAGCACACATGAACCACAACGAAATTGGACCTCTGCATTTAACCCATGCACACTCAAACCCGTGCAGCAGTGGGCAGCTATTGAAAGCGCCCGGGGAGCAGTGACGGGGACGGTACCTTGCTCAAGGGTACCTCAGGGCAACCTATCGGGAAGGGGTTTGAACCCCTGATCCTCCGATCATGCGGCTAACGCCCTAACCACTAGGCCACCGCTGATGAATCGGGTTATTGAGTACACTCCAGTATATGTCCAAAGGCTTTCAGCAGGGCTGAAAAATTTGTCATTCTTATGTTGAAATTGTTATATGAAAATGTATTTGATATTGCTGTATTTAAATTTTTTTTGTATTTATTTATTTATTTTTATTATTAACGTCAAAGCCTCAATTCAGAAATAGTGGATTAGCTGTTGTATGGCAATTGAAAATTCATGTCTGAACCTTAACAGAAAATTTATGAAAAGTTGCGTAAATTGGAAAAAAAACAACCATAATTTGTAGACACTGACTTGTCCATTTCTTTTAAAACTGGGGACATTAATGAGACTGCTTAAGGATTTAACATCCATAAGAAAATTAGGGCAGATGTTGGATTTGTTCTGATTCACCCGTTCATCTTAAAGTACTTGACACTGCTTCTCACATGGTAGCTCATTTGTGGCTGCTCCCTTGCTGTAGTTTATGCTTTTCTATGAAGATCATACAAACTTTGTTCTACAAATGAATTACAGTGGGTGTCTAGATCCATTTGGACATATAGTATGCTTGTGTTTTTAGACCTGTAAACTGAACAGTTCTTATGGAGCAGTATAGAAATTTATAAATGTCTGTCTTACCAGGTCCTCAGCCATAGATTGTGCACTGACGTCAATGGACAGGCTGGCAAGCTGTGGAGGGTTCTGGAACTCTCTGTAAAAAGTGCCCAGGTCCATTGGCAACAAGTCATCCTTAGAGAATGCTGGCTTCTGCAATGTAAATGCACATGTAGTCACAAAAATGTTTTTATCATTGTATGCTGCCTATTTACTGAAAGAAAAATAAACACCAGAAGTGTTCATTTAAATGATGTTTACATTTTTTTAAAACTATGGTTGCTTTTTGATTTGAAGCCCCAGGGACTGCTGCTTTCTAATTAGGTTAACAGGGTTCTAGTGGGCAATCAATATTAATGCCCCCCCATAAATGTCTTTTTAATATAAAGCTAAACCATCTCTGTTCAGCATTCTGGCCAGTTTAACAGGCCCGTCAGAAGCTGTCTGCAAAGCATACATTTTTTTTGTTTCTAAATCACATGTAAAAGTATAATTATGTAGTCTGTGTACCCAGGAAAAAAAAAAAAAAAAAAAAACTTATAATGATGCCCATCATATAGACTACATTTCTTTAGTCTATATGATAGGAATGACTACATGCTTTCTAGTGGGGTACATACAAAGTCGACCATGACAAAGTCATCTTGTGCTTGACCCTCGCTTTGGCTGGAGCTCTGAGAGTGAAGGCTGCCTTGCAGCGGGGAGGAGGAGGTCGGTGATGCCGGAGGATGCACCTTAAACAGATTGCATATAAAAATTGCATATAAAACAGAGATACTACTGCTGGACTTGCACATTTAATTGATTTTTGGTCTTTTCATGTGGAGAAGCCTGAACTCATTATGTCTAGAAAAGCAACTGATCACAGTGACAATTTCATCTGTTCTACATAAATTCCATTGAAACTGAATTGAAAATTAAAATTGAAAGTGACTATTCTTGTCATTACGAGATCACAGCACACAGCGAACCATAATGAAATTGGACCTCTGCAATTAACCCAGGTAAACACCGTGCAGCAGGGGGCAGCTATGAAAGTGCCCAGGGAGCAGTGACAGGAACAGTACCTTGCTCAAGGGTACCTCAGGGCAACCTACTAGTAAGCGGTTTGAACCCACAATCTTCCGATCCTGTGGCCAACTCCCTAACCACTAGGCAACCACTGCCCCATAGTAATGTTGCGCAATTCTTCAAGCTTATTAACAGGCAAGGTAAATTAAGTGTGTTTGATCAGAGGACTAATCAAACTGTGATGGAGCCTGCCTCGCTACAAATAGGTTTGAAAAACCATATGGGATGCAGAAATCATTGTGGAATGCGTAAAGGCTGAGGGTGCCAAGGTTATTTGCTGAACACTGAACTCTTTTGATTTTCTTGTTCCAAATCAAATGGACTACTGACTGCTAATCACATGACTATGTTATATGTGTTTGTTCGGGTTATTCACATACCATGGGGTCATTCTCCTCCAGGTCATATGCTCTGGGAGCAAACGCAGCAAACGGCAGATCCAGGCTGGCTGTGGTCACCTGCTCATCATCAAATCATTGAAATGGGAAAATCCTGACCCATTTTGTTTGTTTATTTGTCTGTGGATTGGTGTTTACTCACCTGTGTTGTGGGTTTATTGACAAAGGCTCCTACTTTCCGGGTGAAGGTTGTCTCAAGAGCATCTGAAGGGGATACAACCTTTGCCTCACTACTCTTTGATAAAGCATCTGCCTCACCACTACATACATACATAGACACACACACAAACACATTGTGAGCACAGTGAAAATATTTCATGAAATAGTAAGCATACAGCTGTATCAAAGAAAAAAGTGTCCTAAAATATCCTCACCTGCTGCAGCTGGAGGGTGGGGCCTGGTGGGACAGGTCAGCAGCAGGGCAGGAGGGGACGTGGCTATGGTCAGCCTGAATGCCATGACTGGGCTGAAAAAGCCCCTGAGGCACTCCGCCATCTTTAACTGGCACAGCCATCTGTTAGGACATCCAAATTTCACAATACTGGCAACAAATAACTCTTAACTGGAGCAAAAGGCCATATAAAGGAAGGAAATACAAAACAAAGGGCAGTGGTGGCCTAGTGGTTAGGGACTATGCCCAAGGATCATAAGGTTTGAATCCCAGACCAGTAGGTTGCCCTGAGGTACCCTTGAGCAAGGTACTGTCCCTATCACTGCTCCCTGGGCACTTTAAATAGCTGACCCTTGCTGCACATGTGTGTATGGGTGACATGCAGAGGAATCTTTTGCTTCTGTCTTAATGTGTGCTTTGCTGTGTTTTACAATGAGAATTAGTCACTTTCACTATACTCACTTTCACAAAAGACTGTTAATGCCCACTACCTTCTGGCAATGTCAGAAATGTTATCCCAAATCTCACAATTTGCTGCTGCTTTTAGATGTATGTCTCAGAACAACCAATAAAGAACAGCAAGAATGAGAAACTTAATTGCTCACAAGTTAGACATTATCTTACAGATGTCACATTGGCCAACATTTAGTTCACATAAAAATGCATAAACAACACATCTGCAAAATAACCTGAGCAAGATTTGTAGTTACTGTTTTCTGCATAGGCATTTAATATCTTAAAAAGCTTCTTGTAGTGTTTGGTGTTGGATACGGGTTTGGAGTACCAGTAACCATTACTTCACACATGTGGGGCAGCGGTGGCCTCTCGGAAGATCTTCCGAGATTGTGGGTTCGATTCCCTCACCAGTAGGTTGCCCTGAGGTAACGTCCCCGTCACTCCTCCCCGGGCGCTTTCAATTGCTGCCAACTGCTACACGGTGTTTGCATGGGTTAAATGTAGAGTAAATGCACAATTTCTTTGTGGTGTGCTGTGACCTCGCAATGACAAGGGTTGTCACTTTCACTTTCACACATGGTTAGGGTTTAGGGGTAATGGTTAGGTTGAGGGAAAGCTGATTTTTTTTAAAGGCTAAAAAATTTTTTGGACTAATTTATTATCTTTAATTTCATACATATCCATACAATTAATCTGTAAACAGAACATTAGATCCTTAAAAGTAACCACTAACGAAAAGTTCCAAATGCCAGCACAAGTGTGTGGTAAATGTGGGTATAGTGGCCATAATCGGTGATAACCCCAATGTTGGAACAGTGTGTTTATGAATGGCCTCATTTACAAGCTTTGAACAGTATGCTACCTAAGTGGTAGGTTGTATGTGTGTGTTGGTGTGATACCTGTTGAGGGTGGGCAGCAACAGTGCAGGTTGCAGGGTGACACACATCTACTGCACCCAGAGTTGGATACAATAAACGAGAAGTACAAAGCTGAGAGAGAGAGAGAGAGAGAGAGAGAGAGAGGCATACTTTTATATGCGATCAGAAAATACAAAACACTATTTTACAGTTTTAATATTATTATTAAATAGGAAAAGTCAAAACAATTTTAGCTGTTTGCAACAAAAAAAAATGACAAATTGCTGTGTGTATAAACTCACTTTTACACAACAGCATAGTGCATTACAAAATTAGGGGGGGGGGGGTAGAGAGAAGGAGCACAAGTGAAGAAAAGAAGGGAAGAATGCAAGTGCAGGAAAGAAAAAGCAATAAGTAGTTTTTAGCTAAAGGGACAAGCATGGAAAGAGAAGGAAATTAAGTTCATCTAAACCTAAACCCGTATGATGTATGTCAGAGATGTTTAACAGTTGCATGTCCTTTGGAAATCAATAATACAGTCTGCCTGTTGTCACTGCAGAAACAAAACCGCGCATTGCTAATTTCTTGTATCTCTCTTTTTCAAAGTCCCAGCTACCTGTTACACTGTGTCAAGACTCTGTTATATCAAAAAAGTTCTACTTTTCACTTTACTTCCAGGGAACATGTTAAATTATTTGATCAGAAGGTATAGATTGAGTTGAAAAACATTACAGGATTCATCACAAAAAAGATAATAATCAATTATATATATATATATATATATATATATATAAAAAACACAATTTTGGTTTAGGGAAGAGTTTCATGAGATTTTTTGTACCATAATAAGACTAGTAAACTCAAACCTCCCTGCAAGCTTTACCAAGAATGATAGTAGAGATGATATTACACTAGTAGCTTAAAGGTTTAGTTTATAGTTACCTTACCTTATGTACCTTACGTTTAATAGTCAACTTTGTATTTCAACTACATAACTGTCTTTTAATGCGGAATGACATGTGAGGGGGCTTCCATGAGTACCAGGTTAGAAACATTTCTGTTTACTACAGGACTTGATAGTGAGAGTAAGGCAAGCTTCTAATATGGGCTTAATACTCATTATAGAATGAGGCATGATTTGAGGTTTTCACATTTTTGCACTGCTGCTGTAATCTGAAGACCTTTTTGCTGTAATTTCTGATTCAGTATGAGATTAGAGACATCAAAGGGATACAGGCTGGATAGATCTTAGGCAGGTCACACACACGCTCACAATTATATGTACATCAATTCTCATTAATTTTAGGAAACAAAACTTGGAATAACCTGCTCCCCAATCTATACATAGCTGCAAAGTTTAGATAGGCTTTACAGAAGTTTGGCAAAACCCCATTCAACCTGATGAGAAACTGGAGCAGATTAATGATCTGAAAACAAGCCAAAACTAGGTAGATAGTAAGCAACATCCAATCTTTCACCAAGTAAGCTTCAGAGTTAGCTCAATCACACATGATCAATCCTGACAAAAGTTTCACAGTTTTGGGAGATGATGTTCTCCTCCCCCTACCAATAGGACATTGGCTGCACGTCATCAATAATGTCACTGTGGCAAGAGTGAGTGGTGCAGAACAGAAACAGGCCCCAGAGCAAGGAATGGCTTGAGACAAACTGTGCTTGGTTTGCTCAAAGTTCTCTCCAAAACCACTCCATTCCATGTGTGTTAAACAGAGTTCTAATGTTTTGCTTTACCCTTTATAAAATAAAGTTTCTCTCCTTGTAGAAATCTCTCTTTGTATGAAATACAAAAAAGCAAAATTGACCACTGAAATTTTGTCATATACTGCATCCAATTTTGTCTGACTAATGCCAAACTTGTGCTATATGACTACAACCTGTGTTGCACAGAAATCCTGATTGGCTCAAAAAAGAAGTTAAATGCTTGAATCAGGGAGTGGAAATTGTTGACACATCACACCACATTTTTGGCCACTGACAATTTTTGCTTTAACTTGGTTCACCTGTTTTTAACATCAAGGTACAAATGTGGTTGGTCTGGAAAACCCTGCGGACTGTTATGAGCCAAGAATTATGAGCCGAGATTGAAATCAATCTTTATGCAGTGCTTTATGCAGTTCAAAAAGCTTTTTTTGTGAATCAAACTCTAGAAATGAATCAGAATTAGTCTCTTCCACAGAAAATATAAAAATCAGCAACAATTGTTTAAAAAGTGTTTAAAATAGAAGTATATTGAAAGTGAAAGTCACAATAAGTTGAATGGCATTTTTGCCAGTGTTTTGTAAAAGCATTTGTCAGATGGATTCATCAGCTTGCTTGCAGCATTTTTTGTTTAAAGGATTTTGGAAACTTGTTCAAACACACACACACATACAACCACACACTATCAGGACTCACTTGCTGGGAGAAGCCCATCCCCATCATGGGGACCTTCAGAGTGGCCATCAGAGCAGGCTTAGGAGTTTTACTATGTGCTTGACTTACAGTACACACACACTACTCACACACACAAAAATCAAAAACTCATACACACAAAGACATACAGAGAGAGAGAGAGAGAGAGAGAGACATACAGGGAGAGAGAGAGAGAGAGAGAGAGAGAGAGAGAGAGAGAGAGAGAGAGAGAGAGAGAGAACAGGGAGGAACAAGAGAAATGAAAATACTACTACAGAAACATGATGAGGAGAAAGCCAATCTGGTAGCTTGATAACAGTTAATGAATAATTTTGGAGAAATGCCACACAACATTGCAGGCTTATTTATGAATCATGTTTTTTTTTATTATATATGATCTTATGAAACAAATGAATGCAAGGGTATGTAGCGATGATGCCTATGTTGTTGCTTTTACAAACTGACATATAGTGCCCTCTGTAGGACATTATGCAAAAATGAACCCAATAGGATTAGCTACCAAGACACCAGATTGAAAAAAGAAACAGAAGAAAATAAAGAAACTGTCTTTAACCAATGTTGAGAAGTCAAGAAATACAGAGTAGGACATGATGTAGGTGTTCACAGTGTATTATGTGGGCAGAAGTTTGGCTGAAGGTAATTTAACAATGAATGCAACAGAACCACTAAGCATGGAAATCACTGGGAAGTATGAGGCATTTTCAGCATGGAGCAGTGTGGAATTTCAAGGCAAACAGCCCTTATATAAAGCAGCACCATTCTGAGCACCTAAGAGAGTGGTGTCTGATTGTGAGTGTGGGGGGAAAAGTGGTGTTTGTCAGTGAAGGAGTATATTTGAGTACAAGAGGAGGATCACTTGGGCCTAGTTACTTTTCTTTAGTTATAAGACACATTTATATTTATATATTTGCAAATGCATTCATTCATTCAAAGCAATTCCCAGGAGCAGGTAAAGGTAAAATAGCATTAGAATTTGACTAACCAGTCATTCTTACCTCTGCTGCAACTGACATATATATTAGTCTTAGCAGAAAAAAAAACATCATCAAGACAAAAATAGGGATAGGGTAGGGGTCTACCTGAGATGGCGGAGAAGTGGAAAAAGAAGTAGTGCAGACTTCCTGGGAGTCCTCCACACCAGCATAAGCTCCTCCCTCTTCCTCAACTGGAGCTCTGAAAGACAGTACACACAAAGACACATAACACCAGTAAACTGACAAACCCTAATGTTGCTATATAACTATAATATAAAATCTACCTGTAGTTGCAGGGGTGCATGAGGGCTGTGTTGCTGAGGGGACGCTCCACAAAGTGGTCAATAATAATGCCCATGATGGGGCCTGTCCTTTCAAACTGTCTGTGAGAGAAAAGCCCAACATCATCTTCAGATATAAAAGCAAACATTGCTCAAATAAGATTTTAATTTCACTTAGCAGATGTTTTAATTCAGTTGTCTCTTGATATGTGTATTAGGGATAGACAATATGACAATCTGGTATCATCTGATATCAAAATTCCCTTAATTTTTCCATCACCATGTTCTACCTTCTTTTTGCCTAGGTATTGTAATGTACAGGTTGTTTTTTGCGTCTTTAAATCACCTGTAAAACAGCTCAATTCTGCATGGCTGCCATGTATTTTGCCACAATCAAAAAAGAGACCTGATCTGAAACCATGCATCTTGTGCATAATGCATAATGTGAGTAGCCAGATATAAACTGCTGTAGACCAAACAGATGGACAAGTAGATTGGCAGATCCACAAATTTTAAACATAGCACCACCGTTGCTCATGTCTGTTTAAACTTTTCAAATAGCTGGATAGTATATCATGCTGTCCATCCCAAATATCTCTGTATAGCATTGTAGTGAGAGTGAATACCTGGATGACATCAGAGCCAAATTTGTACGATAAGCACAGGAGAGGGTGAGAGTGCCTATGGGAGTCCCCACAACGCCTACACGGACTGTCTGAAAGCCTTTGAAGGGGTGTAGGAGAGGGGAGAGAAGGACAGAGAAAGACTCTCATTGCTGAACTGTTAAAACCAAAATCATGGAACAAGCTGTGCACTGATTTATAAGTTTTACCTTCCCCAAGTCCTGATAGCTGCACATCTCCAAAATATATCCTGCCAACAAAATGGCAAAAGTTAAGGTAATAAAGGACTGGTGCATGACAATATACCATTGTGCAATTTGGTATTGTGGCTCCTGCTGCATATGCAAATGTCACTTAAATGAAGTATGGCAGTATGGCATATGTAAAGAATACATTAGTGTGAACAAAAAGGAGGAAAGAGGAATGATTAGGATGCAGGGAGTAGAGGTGATAAAGGTTGGAATAGGTGGAGAAAAGTGACAGGATCTGTGACAGATGGGTAATAGCGAGAATAAAAAGAGAAGGTTTACAGGATGGCAGTGAGCCCTGCTATGCTATACAGGTTGAAGACAGTGGCGCTGACAAAAAGACAGAAGGTGGAGCTTGAGGTGTCAGAGTTAAAACTGCTAAGATTTACGTTGGGTGTGATGAGAATGGACAGGAAATAAATAAAATAAATAAATACATTAGAGGGACAGCTCAGTTTAGATGTTTTAGAGACAAAGTTAGAGAAGCAAGACTGTGCTGGTTTGAACATGTCCAGAACACAGACAAGGATTATATTGGAAGAAGGATGTTGAAGATGGAACTATCTGGCAAGAGGAAAAGAGGAAGAACATGGAGGTGGTTTATGGACATGGTGAGAGAGGACCTATAAGAAATGGAAATAGATGATCTGCTGTGGCGACCCCTAAACCGGAGCAGCTGCAAGAAGGGTAATATTGAGACAATCAATGTGTCGTTTACTTTAGCTGCCTGTTAGCTGCATAATATCTGAACTCAAATTCCCATCGCAACAATGTTTATCCAGAATTGTATGCTGGCCAACCTGGAATCAACAAGCCCCCCTCAAACAAAATGTGTTTACTACTTTTCACTACTCTCCTCTTCCCTAAAAACACATCCTATACAAAGTAAAGCCATGGTGACGTAGCTGTTTCAAGCTTAAGGTAACAAGGTCTCTATAGAAACAGGCACATTGCTAAATGGTGGATCTTATTTTAGAATTATGGGTAAGGTAATTCTTAATAATAAAACAGGACATTTATAGGCTGTGTCTGAAACATAACAAAAGCTGCCTATCCAGGCACTATTCTGAGAAAGGAAGACACCCAGTCATATCAGAATTGAGTCATATCTCAAATGCAATTCAGTTGCATGTACCTTTATCACAGCACTGCTCTCTAAGGCACTGACAAGTCTGATGACATGGACAAGGCATCAACACAGCTGGCTTCAATTTCAGACATGACCATAATCAGACTTACTTAGCCTACCTTCTCACAGTCTGGTACCTCAGTGTACATTTGCTGAAAGTTCCAGGTCTAAAACTCTTGTGGCAATTAATTCCCTGTGGTAATTATGAATGTTTTTTTTTTTTACTTGCAGAAGTAGAATGTTCAGCTCTATTTGCACAAACAGAATGTCACTCAGCCAATAACAATGTAATGTCTGTAACTAACTAGTATAACAAACGTGTCTCTCTAATTCTTTGTAAAAACATGTATAAGTATATATATGTGATGAGAGATATACAGTACTGTGCAAACGCTTTAGCACTTAAGCAAAATGTTTAAAACTATTTTTACTTATTACCATCAGCTGCACATCTGTTTTCAGAAACGACTGATTATACAAGGATTCCCAGAGGAAAACTTTTTGAAATAAATAAAACTGCTACTTACTGTTAATTTATTAGTATTAGTGTTTTCTAAGTAAATAAATGCTTTCTGTCCAGGTGCCTAAAACTATTGCACAGGTATATGAGGGATGTGGGAACATTCATGATAGTTTAATTACCTGTACAGGATGACGTAATCATGGCCCTGTTTGCGTGAGAGTTTATAGGCAGGAGTAACTCTCGTAATGGCCAGCAGAGATTTGAGCAGCAAAGACAGGCGGGTATAAACTGTGTAGGACACTTTAATGTCTTTTTCACACCTGAAACAAAGTCATTCTGTTAGTTTTGCTGAGGTTTTTGTACAAAAGTTAAATGCAAAGTGCCATTTTAAAGTAAAACAACTTACTTCTCATTCATCTCCAGGCACCATGTTTCCAGTTCCATTGAATCACCCTATACAATGGAAAATGATATTACTGAGAAGTGATCTACAGAGCAAAAGGACATAAAAACACACTGGGCAGTTTTCCAAACCATGACAGACATAGACAAAAACACTCATGCACAAAGCTACACTGTACATGAGTGTTTTGTCTATGAAATTTTGCATCTCCAATCCACCTAAAGTGCATGTATTTGGTTGTAATAGTTAATCAACAGTAGCTGATCTGAGCTGGTTACTAATATGAAGAGTAGATGTGGAAACAAAACACTGTGGATTAAAGTGTCTCTCTGGATAAAAGTGTCTGCTATATGCTATAAAAGTAAATGTACAGTACTGTGCAAAAGTTTTAGGCAGGTATGGAAAAAATGCCGTAAAAAAAGAATGCTTTAAAAAATGGAAGTGTTAAACATTTATTTTCATCAATCAATGCAATGGATGCAATGCAATGAATGAACAAAAGAGAAATCTAAATCAAACAAATATTTGGTGTGACCACCCTTTGCCTTCAAAACAATTCTTTCAATTCTTATAGGTACACTTGCACACAGTTTTTGAAGGAACTTGGCTGGTAGGTTGTTCCAAACATGACTGTGTTTCAACCTACGTGTGACATTTCTGATCATTAGCACCTGTTTGGTAAAACTGGTTGATCATACATCTGACTATAATCCTAAAAAATGTATTTGGTGTTACTACCTTTTGCCTTCAAACCAGCATCAATTCTTATATATACACACTTGCACAGTCAGGGATTTTGTGGGATTATAGTCAGGTGATCAACCAATTTTACCATACAGGTGCTAATGATCATCAGTGTCACACGTAGGTTGAAACACAGTCATTAACTGAAACAGAAACAGAAAAAGCTGTGTAGGAGGCTTAAAACTGGGTGAGGAACAGCCAAACTCTGCTACCAAGGTGAGGTTGGGGAAGACCGTTTCATTTCATGGCAAGATTGAGCACAGCAACAAGACACAAGGTAGTTATACTGCATCAGCAAGGTCTCTCCCAGACAAAGATTTCAAAGCAGACTGGGGTTTCAAGATGTGCTGTTCAAGCTCTTTTGAAGAAGCACAAAGAAACGGGCAACGTTGAGGATCGCAGACGCAGTGGTTGGCCAAGGAAACTTAGTGCAGCAGATGAAAGACACATCAAGCTTATTACCCTTCAAAATTGGAAGATGTCCAGCAGTGCCATCAGCTCAGAACTGGCAGAAACCAGTGGGACCCAGGTACACCCATCTACTGTCCAGAGAAGTCTGGCCAGAAGTGGTCTTCATGGAAGAGTTGCAGTCAAAAGCCATACCGCCAACGTGGAAACAAGGCCAAGCAACTCAAGTATGCACGAAAACATAGGAACTGGGGTGCAGAAAAATGGCAGCAGGTGCTCTGGACTGAGGAGTCAAAATTTGAAATATTTTGCTGTAGCTGAAGGCAGTTTGTTCATCGAAGGGCTGGAGAGCAGTACAATAATGAGTGTCTGCAGGCAACAGTGAAGTATGGTGGAGGTTCCTTGAACGTTTGGGGCTGCATTTCTGCAAATGGAGTTGGCGATTTGGTCAGGATTAATGGTGTTCTCAATGCTGAGAAATACGGGCAGACAGTTATCCATCATGCAATACCATAAGGGAGGCGTATGATTGGCCCCAAATTTATTCTGCAGCAGGACAACGACCCCAAACATACAGCCAAAGTCATTATGAACTATGTTCAGCGCAAAGAGACCAAGAAGTCCTGGAAGTGATGGTATGGTCCCCACAGAGCCCTGATCTCAACATCATTGAGTGCGTCTGGGATTACATGAAGAGACAGAAGGATGTGAGGAAGCCTACATCCACAGAAGATCTGTGGTTAGTTCTCCAAGATGTTCGGAACAACCTACCAGCCGAGTTTCTTCAAAAACTGTGTGCAAGTGTACCTAGAAGAACTGATGCTGTGTTTTGAAGGCAAAGGGCGGTCACACCAAATATTGATTTGATTTAGATTTCTCTTTTGTTCATTCACTGCATTTTGTTGATTGATGAAAATAAATGATTGCACAGTACTGTGCGCGCGTGTGTGTTATATATATATATATATATATATATATATATATATATATATATATATACACATATACATACATACATACATACATACATACACACACACACCCCCCGCAAATACCAAACCTGATAGGCAACCAGATGGATAAAAATTCAGCACTAGGGACAGCAGTCATCTGTCCTATAGCCCATGCATTGTAAACACTTTGGCATGTGTGAGGAGTGTGTAAATCACAACCAAATCCTAAAAGTCCTAAAATAAGCCATTAAAAAAGCCAAAGGAATCTGTGAAAGACTAAAGTATTACATAATGCATTTACTCATCTGATCCACATTATTGGTCAGTTAGCAGACAAACACTCACAATCCTCTCAATTTGACAAACAATTCCACATTGTATGGATATTCCATAATCTGCTAAACTCTATAAATGAACAACAAATTTAATTAAACATTAAAGGGAACTGTACTTACATTTGCAGAAGTGTGTGTATGTAGTAGAGGATGTCTTACTTTACTTTCTTTAGACATTAAACATCAATCTTTTGACTGGTGTGCCCAAACGTTTTGACAATTTTCTAATCAAATAGACCAGGTTTCTGTCCATTAAACGGCAATGATGACCACTTATTTATTCACATCCTGTGACAGGATGTGACTAATGCATGATTCTCCAAACCAAAACAAATTTTTTTGAATCAATTAATCAAGTTGGAAGCAAAATTCAAAATATATCTTGTCCACAGAGGCTTAGTTGTGAACAACATGTTGGCTGAACAACATTTTTTGAACACATTACCTCTGATGTTTTCAGAGAAATCTCCACACACATAGAGCGTCCAATGCTGGGCAGCTGCCCAGCCAGAGCTTTCTTGGCTTCATGGGTCACTTCCGGGATATCTTTAATCGCCAGAGTAAACTGATGGAATGAAGGAAACAAACAGGCAACTTACAAGTCCCTGTTTATATTTTCCTCCCTAATAATAACAGTAGTAAGAGTTGTTTTATAAAGAGATGTCTTACCCAGTCTGAGCCAGTGGGGGATGAAGATGAGCGAGTGCAGATCTTCTCACCCAGCCGAGCCTGCACGATCACCTGCACTGTCTATTCACACAAACGCAGATTTTCATGGAAGAATGCTCCTTAATAACAAAGCAACTGGTCAAGTGCATTCTACTCTGGGTGAACAATGCAAAAATATACCTTTAAGGCAAAAAATTTAATGAATTTGTCCAAGTCTTTCCTGTCCTGCGGACTCAAATCGCTGTCCATTGTGATACAGGCCTGTGAGACACCAGATAAACACACAGGTACAGCATTTACGTGTTAATAATGATTTATTTGTAACTGAACTCAGGCCTGCAGGTAAAAATGTTTTTAAAAAGTCATTAAGAAACCTACATTTGCCTAATCAAGAAATCTTTTGCTTAATTGTTATCTGAATTTTCTGATTTTTTTTTTGCACATTTTACTTCATTTACATTATATTGATTCATACTCCTCTGAAACAATTGTTCCTCCATCGGCTATTAAACTAAACGGAAAAACTTCTTGCCCGACAGAAACCTCCAGTCAAATGATTTGCAAATACTTGTCCACAAACACACATGAAGAGAGTTGGGATTTTAAAAAAGCAGCGAATTGTTACGCCCTCCAGGCCAGACAGCTCCTTCCTGATGATGGGCTTGAAGTAACATTTACATACTACGCTTACATTCCTCATAAACGCATGACAGCTCCTGTGAGGACAATTTAGTATCACAGCTTTGTAGATGCGCTGTATCTTTGCTCCTCCGAACCAGAAGTTAAGAAAACAAAAAGGCATCATCTTGCAGAGCAGCAGCTAATGCTAACCGCCTCACAGCGACACGCACACTCACCTCTCATCCCACACTCCGCGCTCTGCCTTTAACTCCAGATAAAGCTCAGCTGTCAAGGAGGAAAGCTGTCAAGTAGGCAAAATGTTACCAATGTTACAGAAGAATATAAAACGACAACTCAAGTCACCGCAACGCCACACGTTAGTGAGTACCCCGTTTTTGTTTATTTATTTTTTATTTTTTTGCCAGCTAGGGAATTACGTGTTACAATCAGCTAACGGACGGCGGCAGATTCGACAATTTCAGTAGTTAACAGAATATTTAAAAAAAAATTATTAAAACATTAATTTCGTGTGAATAAAGTACCAAACCTATCAAATAATATCTGCTCATTTGCTCTTATATTTCTATAATGTAAGGTAGACACTAATTGCTCGCACTGTATTGCTATATTGGAATGACCATGGCGAAAGTTACATGACATAATCGCATGTTACGTTTGAATCACGCAGCCTTGTGCAGAATATACTTATCATATTCAACGCGACGACTGGAAACAGATATTTTGTAGATCAGCGAATCCACGTAGACGTGCAAGTCAGAAAGTGGTTAGGGCCACATTTTCAATGGCGATGTAAACAAACGACGCGTCTCCTCTGGTAATGTATAAAAGGGCTTCAGCTTTTCTGTTCATAATTGCAGTGCAGTATAGTGTATAGCCTTGGTGTCTAAGTTGTTAACTCACTTAATTTTAAAAATACAGTTAATGTACTGAAAACCGGGTTAATTCGTATATTAGCTCAAAATGAGCTCCTTTAGCATTTAAAGACTGCGCTGCAAACTGCGACAGGTAGGCTGCGGTTTACATCCCTCGCTGTATATTTGTTTAACAGAGTAATGCTGTTTACCACCTGATGCAAAGCCTGCCTTGAGTATTTTGTTACCTAAAAGACACTCTATATGGAAGATTTCATTGAAATGGAAATTGACCACAGTTTCTACTCCAGTTAGTAGAGAATCCGTACTGACTCGACAGAGCAACGCTTCACACATAGTTTATACTTTTACGGAGCTCCGAGGACGTTTAGCTATTTTTTAATTTTATTTTGCATCATACGAATTAAACACATCACAGATATGACACACTATCTTTTTAAGTATTTTTCTTATCTGACTTTGTAAAACAGACCATTAAAAAATTATTTTTATATATATATATATATATCTGTCTCATATATATAATTTTTTAATTTTATTTATTTTTTTTTTTTTCTGATTAGCATAATTTATTTTCATGTAGAGTCAAACAATATTTAATCATTGAATGTGGAGGTAAAAAGTATGCTGAAAATTAAGATTAGCTTTTGATCTGCCTTATTAAATTTAAAAATGCTAATGAGTGCAGTTCTTAGACTTGGCTCTGTATCTATATATATTTTTTAAATTATATTATTTTATATATCTATCAATAATCATTGAAAAATATATAATATTAAATCAATTGTGGCAACTGCGATGTAATTGACTGATTGAAATGGGATTTATAAACAGAAAAGCTGAACAAACACAAGCACTGAGACCTAAATAATGTAACAATGTTGTTAAGATAAGTAATTGCAGATGCTTTGGGTTAAAGTGATATTTAGAGGCACAAATATGCCTAAACAGGAACATGATGCTGGAGCTTTGTCTGGTGCTGTTATAATGAAATATCCATTATCCCATTCCATTTATCATCTGGGCTGTATACTGGAAAATTCTCTCCTTCTATCACCTGAAATAGTTATGGTGATGGTGGAGTCAGGATGATAATGTACCTCACCACAGAGCAAAGAGTGTTAAAGTATTAATGAAAGGCATCAGCTCGGTATCATGTCCAGATCTCAGTCCCATTCAAATTCATGATGAAAATAAATTGTCCATGAGAGGTTTCCATCCTGCAAAGCTAATCTGTTAACCATTGTTTGAGAAAGTTGAAACCAGCTTGAGGAAAATGTTATTTCCCAAATTAGAAAAATTGAGACAGAATAGAAAGAGTAGTGATTCTTTCATTCTGCAGTCCTGACCTGTCCCCACTAAAAATGTGTGGAAAATTTTGAAATAACAAATATAGCAATGAGACAAAATAACACATGAAATGATTCATTTTTAAAAAATATTGCATTGCATATCCCCCCATGAAGCCTTAATATTCAGGCATTAGAGGGAAAATAGTTTTGTATCATATCTGTGATATGCTGTAAAAAATAATGTGGTGATTACATTGTTTTTGGGTTGTATTTTATAGGTTAGGCAACCTGGGTGGTTCAGAAGAAATGTAAAATCATTTTCATTATTAACGGATTACATTTTTCCAGGCCATGAGATTTTTCACATATTGCACCATACCTAATTACACAAGACAAATTAGTCTCTCTCAGTAATGACATTTTCATTTGGTCAATGTCAAATCAAAGTCCCGATGATACCCATGGTATGTTTTGAAAGCATTTTGTGAGAGCATTTCATGTGTTGCAATAATAATGCAAATAGGACCCCTATTCTTAACATTTCTAACATTAACACATTTATATGACAGATCCAATCCACTGCCTGCCTGGGAGTCTTGTAAACAGAATGGCAACCTTATTGCAGTCCTGACTGTGACTCGTTGCTCCATGGCCGTGGGCTATAAAACTTTGGATCGATTTGACATTGGAAACAGTGTCGATGAGTTTCTGGCTGACCACATTTGGTTTCTTACGAGTTCATCTATTACTTGGTGGACTCCAAGGAAGTGGAGCTTGTTAAGACGTGACTCAGCTCACTTGTTAAATCAGCCCAGCAGATGTTCAGATCCTTGCTGCCTTGGATCTCTCTACACTCAGGCCTCTTCCAGAGCAGCATTGAAGGTATGCCATTGGCATCAGTCAGGCCTCCATGAGTCGGTGTGTTTCAAATGTCACTAAAGCTTTAATTGAGAAGGCGCCAGAGTTCATCGGTTTCAACCAAGATGAGGCAGCCAAGAGCAGTCTAAAGAAGAGTTCTACCGGGTGGCGGGTATTCCAAATGTCATTGGTGTCGTGGACTGTGCGCATATAGCCACTAAAGCGCCTAATGCTGAAGATTCATCTTATGTCAATAAGAAAGGCTTCCACTCAATTAACTGCCAGCTGGTGTGTGATGCCCGCTTCTATTGAGTGCAGAGACACTGGCCTGGCAGTCTAACGGACAGGGCTGTATTTAAGCAGTCCAGCGTTTGCAAGCTGTTTGAGGAACAGGTGAACTATGAGGGCTGGCTGTTAGGTGAGATGTTATTGCAGGCTTCTGTCTGTTGTTGTCATGGCTTTGTGTGTACATTTTGGAAGTATGTGGTATTTACCCCTAATTATCTCATTAATCTGTCACTGTTTGGTGACCCCTGATGTTTTACTGATTTAACATTTGCTTGCAAAATACTTCTCATCATTCTTTTGTCTGAGTGAGCATTTTTTTTTACCAGAGTCTGTCTTACAGGAGATAACTGCTACCCTCTGAGAAAGTGGCTAATGACACCAGTTCAGAACCCTGAGACACCAGCAGACCTTCGCTTCAACCTGGCCCACACTGCCACGCATGAGATTGTGGACCGGACGCCCGAGCCATCCAGACACGCTTCTCCGATGCCTGATGGAGCCAAGGTTACCTTCAGTATGCGCTGAGAAATGTTCTCGCATAATCCAGGCCTGCTGCGTGCTCCATAATATCTCACTACAGACTGGACTGGATGCTTGGACCTTTGAAAGGACTGATGCCACAGACCAGTCTGAGGAGGGCAGTGACCCATCAGAAAAAGTGGACACAGAGGGTCTTCGAATCCGAAAGGAACTGATTGAGAATCACTTTACATAGAAACCAAACTGGTTCAACGAAGAAGTGAACTTGGCTTCTGGGTGGTCTGAACTTTTTTTCTGAATAAAAGTTCATGTATCAAGATTCTGTATCACATTATTTTGTCTTTTTACATGTTTGTACAGCACTGAGATGGCACAAATTACCAGGAGCATTTCAATTATCAAAATATCCCTCCCTCACACAAAAATGGTTATAAATAGAAAAAATATTTTTGTTGGGTGTAATTTTCATAGGCATTTGTATAAATATGGTTTTTGTCCTTTATCTTGAACTGTGTGTGAACAAAATGGCAAATTAAAATCTAAAGGGCTCATATTCTAGTTTTTGCATTTATTTTTATTACTCATATCCATCTACAGTACCATGAAAAAGTCTTGAGGAACCATTTCTTTGTTTTGTAAGGAATGAAGTGGAAGTGAAAGTGACCATTTGTCATTTTGAGAGCACAGCACACAGTGAACCATAACGAAATGAATCCACTGCATTTAACCCATACATACCATGCAGGAGTCAGCCATATCCAGCACCTGTGGATCAGTGATGGGGTTGGTACCTTGCTCAAGGGTACAACTGACTGCTCGAGGCTGTGAACCCATGAGCTAAAACCTTAGTCTCTAGGTGGGCTATTACGCTATGGTACATGGTACAATATGTACAGTGATTTATATTACAACGTCTGCAAGCATAATTTAATTTCTGTGTGATTATCTTTCAAATCCACTCTAATCTATGAGATTAAACAGGCTGTTTTTTTTTCATGCAAATTGAAAACGCAGTTAAATGGGTTCTGTTTTTGCTGTGCTACTCTGTGCCTCATTTCAAAAGCAGTCCAGCCTGAAATATTCAGCTTTGGTGCTAATTTAACTGCATCGGGCTGAAAAAGCCTGCATGTAAATGACTTGCATAATTTACTGAGGTGCCAGACTCTTCCTGTGTATTCATTTCTAGTCTCCGGTTTTGCACTAAGACCTGCAGAAGGAGAGGCAGCTAAGAGGCTCCTACCATCATAAACGTAATAAAACATTTACGAGACTGAGGGTCTCGTTCCCAGCCATCGATCTCCTAAATGTGGCACACTGGAGAGAGAGCTGGGCATATATATTTGATTAATGGGACTTTGTTCATTTTAGCTGTGTTTAATCAATGGTTGCAAGGCAGTGTTGTTGCTCGTGGGTGTCTTCGTTGTCGGGTTGATAAATCAGCTGGGCTCTTAATAAGACCGGCAGCCAGACTCCTACAAAAGCAGAAATTAGTGGGGGTTTTTGTGAATGATGATGAACAGCAAGGTGAGGGAAGGAGAAGACTGACTGTCTCACAGCCGCTGTTTGTATTCCCACAAATTCCCGCCCCCTCGGCTGCGATTGGTTGGAACTTTGTGATCGCAAGTGGCGATAAGAGTTTTACATGAACATTAAATTTCACTTAAAGTGAAATAGCATTCAAAATGTAATACAAGTTAAAACATTAAAATGTATAAAAAGCGCAGTACATATGTTGAGCAAGATATGTTGTGATTAAGAACTGAGCCAGTGTGTGTTCCACAACTGGGGAAAGAATGAGTGCATTCTGGAGTGAAATTGCCCTTTGTGAAAAATGGCAATGCCAGATGACGTTCCTAAGAAGAACATAACGAATAAGAAAGAATATAATCCTGTATTGAGCTCAAATAGCTGGAGCAGATCTGGACATCAATCTGTTTGCAGAAGTTTTAGTGGCTTGAATTTGATTTGGGCAGCTATAGCACTTTCAACGAAAACGAATTAGTAATTGTAAGTATGAGCTAGCCAATCAAAGATCAGATCTCGGAGACTATGGCCAATCCCATCGTAGGAAAGCGGGACTTGTCTCAATACAGGCAGGGAAATAAGTGAGCGTTTTTCACACCCGCATTTTGAAACATCTTCGTTTGAATTGGATGGCATCTCTTGCCCATAGGACCTGCCAGCCAATACCAGGTCAGAGTGGATAGAAGGGGCGGCGCTGCTGCCCGACTGCTGGAGACAGAGAGAAGCATCACTGTGTGGAGAGAGGAGACCAAGCCCACTCACAGACGAGCAGCTCCGTAGAGGAGTGAGCACAACATGCTTTACTGAGTTGACGAGGAGCCGAGTTACCTGTGCTTTCATTCAGGAGTCTGGAGAGAGAGGCTGTGTTTCCGCGCAGAGGTGACATGATCGACTGTACAGCAACCTGTCGGAGAATGATGAGGGCCAGATTGGTAGTGCTCGGCCGGGAGAACTGCGGGAAAACTGGTAAAACAACCTTCAACAAACCTTCCCACAGGTCTTACTGATGAACTATATAAAATATATATATATATTTCTATATTTATAATGAAACTCTACTTTTCTTCCCTCTCCCCTCACGCTTTTGCCTCTTTCTCTACTTTTTGCATTTGACCCTCTACTTCTCCTGTTTGTACTCTTCCATTCCCACCCCCTCCCTCAATCTCTCACTCTCTTCCCTTTTCCATCTTTCTTCCCACTCCTGATGCCAATCTCTCTCTCTCTCTCCTCTCTCTCTCTCTCTCTCTCTCTCTCTCTCTCTCTCTCTCTCTCGCTCACTTTCTGGCTCTCACTTCTGCTGCCAATCTCTCCATCTCTCACTCTCACTTCTCACTCCTGCTGCCGATCTCTCTCTCTCTCTCTCTCTCTCTCTCTCTCTCTCTCTGTCACTTTCACTTTTCACTCCTGCTGTCAATTGCTCTCTCTCACTCTCTCTCTCTCACACACACACATATATCTCACTCCTGCTGCCAATTCCCTCTCTCTTTTCCCTCTATTTCTTCTCTCCTTTTCACTATTTATTTCCTTCTTCTCTCTATTATTTCCCCCCCTCTCTCCTCCGACCCTTCTTTCCCCCTTTTCTCTCTTTTCATTTCTCCAACTCCTCTCCTCTGTTGCACTCTCCCTGTCTACTCACTGTGTGTTTCACTCCTTCTCTCTCCCTGGCTTCTCTCCCCCCTTTCTGTCTCTCTCTTCTCCTTGTGTTTAAATCCAGCTCTGTGTGTCAGATTCATCACCAAGCGTTTCATTGGAGAGTATGACCATAAAAAGGGTAACCCTGACCCACACAAACATACACATTCATATTTCCAGACCTTCCTGCCCCTATAAGGCTGACAATCTGCTTTTGTTTCCTCTCTCAGAAATTACCTACAGGTGCCGAAAAACAGTGGACAAAGAAGCGATTGACCTGGAGATTTTAGACACAGTTAATAAGGTACGGCATGCTTCTGTTTAAAGTCAGAGCCGGTTCTCAAATAACACAGGCTTTTGAATTACATTGGTACACTACTCAATAGTTTTGCTTACACTAAACAGGATACAAAAGGTTAAGACATAAAATGACATGACGCGTATCAGTACATAAAATACAGGCAATAGACACTCATGTACTGCACCACTAATTTAATATAATATAGGACAATGCAAGGGTCCAGCAGGTGGACCAGGTATAAATAGATATAAAAGTAGTATAAATAGTATAAAATAAGTAGTATAAAAGTATAAAAATTGTACAGACCTGATTTGTCTGATTCTGTTAAAGGGCCCAAACTTGGAGCATTATATGGAATGCCAGCATATAATTTTTGCTACCTGGGAAGAGATTGCACAAACATGCTAACCAACACAGTGTTATGCTCTGGGCAATGTTCTACTGTTACTTTGATGCCTACCACATGCATAAACATTGTACCAGACCAAGTACACCGAGTCATGTCAACAGTATTCTTTAATAGCAGTAGCTTCATTCAGCAGGATAATGCTCCATGTCACACTGCCCAAATTCTGCAAGTATGGTCTGAGGAACACAACAAAGAGTGATCTCAATCAATGTTCTGGAGAAACTAGTCTGATCTTTGGAGGCCCCACCTTACAACTTACAGGACATTAAAGATCTGCTGCTAATGTCTTACATTTAGATTTATTAATTTAGCAGATACTGTTATCCAAAGCAACCTACAAGCCTTTAGGCAAGTGTGCAATAAGAGTTTTACATGAACATTAAATATCACTTAAAGTGAAATAACATTCAAAATGTAATACGTTAAAACATTAAAATGTATAAAAAGCACAGTACATAAGTTGAACAAGATATGTTGTGATTAAGAAGTGGACAGTGTGTTTTCCACAACTGGGGAACCAAGAATGAGTACATTCTGGAGTGAGATTGCCCATTGTGAAAAATGGCAATGCCAAGAGCAGATCTGGACATCAATCTGTATGCAAGTTTTAGTGACTTGAATTTGATTTCGGCAGCTATAGCACACCATGTCTTATGTCTTATGGAATCTATGCCTCAATGGGTCAGAACTGTTACGGCAGCTCCAGGAGAGTGCAGTTTTAAGCAGGTGGTTTAAATGTTAAATACTGTTATGGTATTTATAACAGTGAATGCAAAACACACAGCTTAGCCTCTGTATATGAACTGTTTTTAACTTTACTAACGTTTATGTTTGATATTAAGCTCTTTATGCCAAATCAGATTGTATTTTCCATTATATGGGCCCTTTAATATAGTGGTTTGGTTGTAGTAAAAAATGGTTATGAAGTGAAAGTGACTATTTGTCACACCATAAAATGCATTCTCTGCATTAAACCTATACACACACACTGCGCAGGAGTGTGCAGCCATATCTGGTTCCCAGGGAGCAGTGATGGGGGCAGTACCTTGCTGAGGATTACCTCAGGGCAACCTACTAGTCAGGGATTTGATCCCATGTCCTTCAGGATTAATACTAAAGTCATTGTTACAGGAGACTTGTAAAACAGTCATGTTTTACACTAATCTTTGTAATAGCTTATACATTTTTATTGTGTTGACCTTTAGTTTCCCCATATTACCCCTAAACCCTATTCTGTATAAGAGTTTACCTCTATTTGATATGAATCTCCTCTTTACTCAGCTACATGCTGGCCTGTCAAGAAATTAGACAGAAAGCAACCCTTAACTGTCAAAATTATTCCAGCCCTTTCAGATCTGTTTCTCTTGTATCGCAGGTTGCCAGGTTTTTACAGTAGCTTTAATGCAGCCCTGGTGTAGTGGTTGATGATTTGGACACTCATCGATGAATGAGTGGGACTGAATGTATTTTATTTTATTAGTGTTTTGTCTAGATAGATAGATAGATAGATAGATAGATAGATAAACACAATTTAGATCAACAGAATTTAGTACAATGAATTCCACGCCAAAGAAAACTCTTTTAAACTCCTTTAAAGCAGGTAACACTGTATGACATATTGTTATCCATAAAAGATGTCTAAAGTACAGATGCAGGCTACAAAGTGGTTGATTCTACCACTCAGCTTACCTTACACTTACCTTACATATGTGTGTCCAGCATTATAGATTTTGAGAAAAAGTATCATTTTGATTTTTGGTTGAACCATCACATTGTCTGAGAGTTTACATTAGGATGGAGTGATAACAGTTAGGTAACTCATGCTGTGCAAGCCTGGCCTGGATCAGCTTCAGCTGCCATTATCGGATATGAAAGTGTCCAGCAGTCTCTGGTCTGCACCTCATCTTACTGCGTCAAAAGGCCCTATGAAAGCAATAAACAATGAGAGGCTGTGCTTAACAGTGCTTTTACCACAGTTGGGTGCAATGTTTAAGACAAACGGTGGTCCTACTGCAAACCACTGGTCAAATGTCATGTTTGACAGATTAAGTGAAAAGATCTGAAAATCCTCTAAAGTGAAATACATGAATTTTAGAAAGACTTGTGATTAAATGTATCACAAACACAAATATTTTCCTATTAAACAGCTCTTGTGGCAATTCTCCTCCAAATTAAGACCCCACTTTCTGTTCTTTTTTTAATTTTAGAAAAATAAAAAAACAAATGTTTGCTCAATAAAGATTATTTCGTTTAGCATATAAACAGTTAGTGTTAGCAAGTGTTTTCTCTTTAAAGGATGTAAACTTATTTTCACTTTTCATTTGATGTTATATGATCAGAGGTGCAGAAGGAAATTAGCTTCCAAATTAAGGGTAAGGTGACCAAGGTAAGGTAAACTTTTAGTCTTATTTGAAATGTATTTGTGTGTGTCTGTTTTGCTGTGTGTGTATGTGGGTGCACTATTGTACAGGAGTGCATGGGACCTGCTGCCTCCTCTCTAGAGAGCTCAATCAAATGGGGGGATGGTTTTCTGATCATGTACTCAGTGACAGACCGCAGCAGTTTCGAGGCTGTTTCACGTCTGAAGCGGCTCATTGATCACGTCAAACAGGCGCTTGGTAAGATGTGTTGTTGATTTAATAAAGAGTTCTGGATTGAGCAAGGTGTGAGGGCTGAAAGAGGGGTGCATTTATTAGTGAAATGGATCTCTGATCAGTTTTTGTTTTAACTCATAACAAACACATTTAGATATATATTAAAAAAGATGAAGATATGCAGGTGCTAAAGCCAATAATGGAAAGGCAACAGATATAGACTGATTAGAAAGAGACAGAGAGATAGTCTGAGGAACACATTTGATAAATGTGCTTACTTTGGTATTCTTAAGCTTAGAAAGAGCTTCAAAACACCAGTAAAGGTTAAAAGGTTAAATCGTTGTAACCTATAATGCCATACATGGATTTTGGCCACAGTAAGGTGTAAACTCTCACTCATTGGCTTCTCTAAATCTGTGTGTGTGTGTGTTGTTGAGGTTTTTTATGCTGCCATGAATCTGCTTTCTACATTCTACCGGCTGTCACTTTTTATGATAGTCTGTTCTGCTCTAGGTACACAAAGAGCACTTAACATCTGTGTGTGTACGTGTGTGTTTCCATTACCCAGGAATCCCCACAGTAATTGTAGCGAATAAGAATGACATGGAGAATGGGCGTGCTGTTCGGACAGAAGAGGGACAGGCTTTGGCCAGGGACCTGAGGTCAGTGAGTCTACGTTAAACAGAGGCAGAGAGAATGGAATTAGGTTGAATCATGAAATGAGGTTATGTTCCAACAGTGATGCTGTTCATGCTGCAAATACATCAGTTACCTTATGCTTACACTTGTCCATTTTATTATCTACCATAAACTTTGTAGTTGACCGTTATAAACTGTTGCCCATTACAGTTCATCAGCTTGTCTCTTCACTTTTCATCAGTGGAAAGGAACCACATCAGCACGATCTTTGAGCATGTAATATTTGGATGATGGATATTCTCAGCATAGAAGTGCAATTTTAGTTTGTGTTTCAGGTAAAGTAAACACTGGTTTTACCTACTGGTCAAATTAATCCTTGCAATTTGACAGTTTTTTAATGTATAGTTAATTTTTTCGTTAGACACCTTCTGACCCTATGCTGCTAAGCTGCTCCTGAAGATCTGCCTTCCAGTTTATGAGGTTGACAGATGACCTAGATAATGTTTTCAGAAGTGAACTCTTCAGCAAGTACTCCATGTCAGTAGGAATAAGACAGAAAACATGAGCGTGAATGAGCTGGAGGTGGCAGAGATAATGCTAAGATTTGCACTTGGAGCACCAAGAATGGACAGGATTAGAAATAAGTTTATTAGAGGGACAGCTCAGATTGAATGATTCAGAGACTAAGTCAGAGAGGATAGATCATGATAATTTGGAAAAGTGCAGAGGAGAGACAAGGAGGATATTTGCTGAAGGATGTTGAGGTTGTTCATTCACTGCATTTTGTTGATTGATGAAAATAAATGATTAACACTTCCATTTTTGAAAGCATTCTTTGTTTACAGCATTTTTTCACACCTGCCTAAAACTTTTGCACAGTTCTGTATTTTGTTAACTCCCTTAATATTTGGCTGCCATGGGTGTACTTTATTAACTCTCTGTATTTATGTTGTCATAGGTGTAGTTTATTAACTCTAGGTGTGAATACTAAAGGTGTACTTTATTAACACTGAGTTTGTGTGGTTGCCACAGGTGTAGTTTTTTTGAACTCTCAGTATCAGAGGGCTCCTCTGCGGTGGAGGCAGCATTTGGACAGCTGATCCGAGAGGTGCGTCTGGAGTTCCAGCGCCATCTTCTGGCCATGGACAAGCGTTCACGCATGCTACAGATGCGTCATGTGTTGAAGAACAAGCTTACACGCAGTAAAACCATGCAGTGGTAACCACACACTCAGAAACGATGTTAGCTCACCGATGCATTCTCCTAACAACTGCCTATGATCTTTATTCTGCTCTTGTGAGTAGGATCGAGGACAGATTTATACCCTACTCAAAGGGAATGCAGGCATTAGCTAGGAATGTTCTTTTAATTCTACGTAAAGCAACACAGTTTTATATCTTTTAAGGATTTATGTATGCACAGATGAATTTTCTTGCCTTTGTCTAGTTTTGGCAAGCTTAAGCTGTGTTATAACATGGCATTTCTCCTATATGATTTGTTTTTAAAGTTAAAGGAAGTAATTACAGTTACAGAATTCCTGACACATCATGACTGGGACAGAAGGTTTGTGGCATTTTAGGGATATTGTCTTCAAGGACATTGTGTTTTTTTCATAATAAAGTTGATGTGATGAAAATGGCTTTTAAAAATCTTTTGATTAATCTATTTTGATGTCCTTTACTATGATCCAGTCCGCGTAGGAGTCATGTGGTTGTGATGGCATTTAAATGTCAGGCAAAACAAATAGAATTAATGATTGTTTTTCAGGAATTCATAGCTGTAAAAGAACATTCCAGCAATGATGTTGTGAGGAAAAACTTCAAATGAAGATGGAAAGTTGCAAATATCCAGTCCCATTGCAGTAACAAATTCAATAAAATTACCATGTCTTGTATGCTTGTTGATTGCAGGTACAATGAATGACATAACATGGGCATAGCTTCAACAATATTATGGCTACTGAAGCAGCCGAAGAGTTAAAAAAAACAAAACAGAACAGTGCTTGGCTTTACGGTTTTAATTAGCAAAATGGTAAAAATTAATAAATACAAATTGATCAAATGCTCCTAAAATGTCCACCCCCTTCAACATGAAGAAAGACATGTAGCTGTGCATTTAAATAACTTACAAGAAAATGTGAACTCTATGAGGGAAGCAAACAAACCAACAGGCAGCACCAAACAACGAAGACTAACAAAGAAGAGATAACATAAGAATGTAAATAACAGTAAATAAACCAAAGCAATCACATCCTTTTTAAAACAATTATGAAAAAATACTTTTTTTTTTTTTTTTTTTTTTTTTTTTTTTTAAACAAGAGAACTGTAAATCACATATTAAACACTTTATAAACTGTTTGGCACATCTGGTGTACCACTGCTAATTTGTGTTATGTCTGTGCATTACTCCATATCTGATTGGCTTCCAGTGTCCATATGGATGAAAGGCCTTTAGGTTGTGCGCGAACAAGTGGTAAAAGGAGGAGGAAGGCTGAACGTGTGCTGAATGGACAGAATGTGCCAACAGAGGACCTGTTGCTCAGGATTGCTTGAGCAGTCTGACAAGGGCTATGCGGATCATGATGTACTTTTCAAACAAATTGATTCTGAATGTTTAACACTGGAGGGGCCGTCGAAAGGACACAAACACTTATCCTTTAGTGTAAATAACGCAAATGCAGAGACTTTCCACACGTTTGCACACTACACACTTAAAACATCCAGACACAAATGTTTAGACCCATCAACAGAACCTGGAAATTGGCCCACATAGGGGCTGAACATGACATTTGCAATTATCAAATTTAATGGTTAACCCCTCAACCCCCAAACCCCCCCAATCCCAAACACACTTCTATTATATCAGATATTTCAACATCAACATAGCAAAGAGACATCAAGAACCATTCTTTCTGAAAAATGCACAATAATGGTCATGACTGAGATCTGTCTCAGCTGCAGAGATTCAGAACTTAATTTTGCAGATGCTTGTATGGGTTATGCTCTTTCCCCACTTTGCTTTTTTTTTTTTTTTAAGCTTCATAGGACTTGTCCTTTCTTGTGTTTAAAATGTCACCACCAGCCAATGCTAGTACATTTAGCTAGGAATGGGTGCTTATTCGGTGTCTAGCCACATCAACTGAGCTACAACACCAATGGACAAAAACAACGCTCAGCTGCTTTAAGAGGGATCAATTTAAAATCGATTCATGTAAGCCAGGAGATGAAGACAAATGCACAATAAATAAAGAACTCAGAAACTGACGGTACCCAAAGTGCAACAACATTAGCAATTTAAATAACAGGCCTTGAAACTTAAATACCCTAGACAAATCAGGCACTGGCCACTAAACCACAGTAACGAACATAAATTAAACATCTGATGATTGTGCAACAGAAAAGAGATCATGTTTCCTGCAGAGAAACATCATGTGCACACACATGTTGCCAAATTACACAGATGCCCTTCAGTGCAGTCAGATCACACACTTAAGGCAACTGCTTTATAAAGACTGGACAGGGCAGTTTACTGCCTGAGAAGTGCTACCCACTCAAAAGCATGCGTGCACGCGCACACACACAATCAAACACACACAGACAATCACAAACACGCATACAAAAACACACTCTGCTGACAGAACCAGTACTATAGTTTATCTGCAGGTCTGCATCATAATTCATTTTACATTTGCATTTTCCACATGATCTGTTGTGCTTCCTCATCATTGTCAAAATTTGAACCCTAAACTTCAAAGTCCTTTGCAGTCTTGTTCGGAATGCACCAAGATTAAATATCTGGGCGGATATAATAAAAAAAATTAGATTGTTAACACCTTTTTGTGGTTGATACTAATAACTTTTTCATGTAGTCCTTGTAATCCAAGGACTAAGAGCAGTGAATGCATGTTAAAAGAATGACTTGTTCCATGCGTAGCTATGACAACTAAATCAGACATAATATTTGTAAACATTTATAATTTTAGCCCTCTTATCCAAAGCAACTTGCACTGGAAAATAAATATTAGCCCCACTTTTCAGTACCAGATTTACCATTACCGTATTTACTCTTCTTGCTAGCAAATATCTGATGCCATCTTAATGGCCACCAATAGTTCAAGTGAAGTGTAATAGATGAGCCCTGAGAGGGGCATGGGACTGAGTAACCACGTGTTAGCTTCAAAAGCAGAAAACAAAAGATATTTTCCTTTTTAAACCTGAAAACCTCAAATACTATTTTGGAAGTTTTTTTTGTTTTTTTTTTGAGCAATACACCAATATTTTAAAACGCTTTACCCCCAAACAGTTAGTCACAATAGATATATGCCATTTGCAAAAAAAAAAAAATTTTATTACTAAGTTTGTGTGTCAAGATATAAAGCTGACTGAGGCAAACCAAGCGGAAGGTTAATGCATACTGCCCCCAACTTCCCTTTGTACTGGGAGAGGGCACTTAAGTTTACACAGGTGGTGAGTCAAGGTTGGCATGGCATGTTAAAAACAGCATTGGAAAAAAGGATATGAGTGTCACCCAGGGGCTCTTATTGATATAGCAGTGACATCTTTGCATGTAAGGGGCAAAGAACCAATCAGTGTGTCAAGCTGTGGGAATTTGTGCCAATATCCTCTATGCTATCGCTTTGACTCTCAGAACAAAAGGAAATATCTGCCATGTGCAATGTTATTATCCCTACAATAGTGTGTGCACAGCTTTTATATCATTCATGTTTAACATGATATGATAACAGAAAAATAGAAGGGTTAGGTGTTAAAAGTTTGTATTCCTTGCATGGGTGCTGTTGGTTTTGAGACTAAAGCTTACAGTTCTGTGCTTTTTCTTCAAGTGGTCTTAACAGTGCTGCCATTCGGAAGGCTAACACTTCAGCTGATAAAACCATACAAAAGACAAAGCCCTTTAAAATGCTACATAAGCATTACTTAATAAATGGAAATTTTCTAATCAAATGTGCATTAAACCAATACCCTTGAGGGCAGCTTACCATGTTTTGTCTTTTGGTTCAATTTCTTGGAATTGCTGGTCAAGGATCAGAAAAGCTATTGTAATGACTGACTTCTGATTTACTATAGCCTAATTAAATTAAGTCTTAAATGAGTGATATGGGCACTATACACTTCAAAAAGACTGTGTTTGAGATTCAACACCACACAAACTTTGTCTTAACACTCAAACACATTTCAGATTGATCACAAGTTAAGGCTGTCAGATTTTCCATTAAGGGTCCTCAATACTGATGCTACACAAATACAACTCTACTAATCATATTGTTATTAAATCACCATAAAGTAAAAATACATGTCCGTTTGACAAACATTTGGCAAAACAACAGATTTTCGCTCAGAAATACAGCAATTAAAAAATATTTACAGAATTGCTGCACACTGTATGACACCATAAATAAGATATATATAATATAGGTGTGTATCTTTTAAACACCTGGAAGACCTGCTAATAAATTATGCTTCATCTTTTCCACTCAGCTGTTCCTATCTGCTTTGGAGCCCAGAAGCCTCTAGCAGACTGATTCTATACTTTAGAGAGTCATGATACTCCTTTATCTACAGCAACAGGACACGACTGACTCCAGAAGCAAAACTCACACACTAAGAGCTGGCTTAGTCTCAGTCATTCCTTGAGCTTTCCAACAAAGAGATGCAATGGCAACTACAGCAGGCACACGTTGGTGTGATATCTTAAACTCTAATAATTCTTAATTTATTAATTTTCTATATTATTTATCTTTGTGTTAAACTTTTTTTTTTCAGGTGCTGGTACTTCAGAACTTTTAATCCTGCTCATCTGAAATGGCACTGCGGATTCTTAGACATGACAACACAAGAAAGGAAATGCTAAATGCCAACTTTGGACACCTGGGTGTGAGTACTGAGTAACTGGGAGTCTATGGGGCGTACAGGTTGGGAGAGGGTCAATCGTGGATGACTATTGGACTATTCTACACCCTGTATCACCTCTGCTAGGGGCATAACTGCTGCTAGTGTGGAGTCTGTGTTTCCTCTGAGATCCCTGATGCTGTTTTTATTTATGTCTCCAATGCCGTTTTTATTTTTATCGCTGTATGCGTTTTTATTAAACTCCTCATGTCTGTCTACTGGCCCATTCAACCTAGCATTCATGGTGTTCTGGCTGTGGGTATTGCTGAAAACTGTAGAAATGTTGCCAGGAGCATATTGGCCTGTGGAAGCGTTCTTCTTGTCTGTAGAGAGATCAGTGTTTCCAGGGATTGAAATGCTGCTGTTGGCATTTGTGACGTTGCTGTTGTTTATGCTGCTCTTTAGGTTTGAGGTATCACTGAGATCCGTTGAGGCGCTGCTGACGATCACAGGAATACTGTCCTTTGTGTCATTGTTTATATTTGGATTTTGGTTTTCCCCACAGGGTGGGATGGTCTCAGGCTGCTGGGAAGAAGTAAGCTCTAGGGCTCCATTTGCCACTCCAGTGGAAGAGAATTCTGGCTGGGTTAGTGGGGGCAGCTGGATGCCCCTGATTAGACACACTAGACCTTTCACCTTCTCTATTGATGCCTCCATTTCTTTTTGCTGGGCCATGACACCACTCCTGCTCTCCATGCATATCTGAATGGACAAGGGAACCAAGAACTTTAGACTCAAGTTTATGAAAGAATAGAAAGGTCAACAGATAAATAGATTTATTGTAACATAGTTATATACTTATACTATAGAGCAAATTTGGGTTATATTAGAAAATTACATTACTCATTAATAAAATTATGTTTAAAGACATCCATTGTTTTTAGGGGTGTTAAATTAAGAACACAGTCATGAATTTGCCATTGGCAAACACTGGTAGTTCAACGGAAAACTAAACTCATGTTGACAATTTTCAACAAGTCAGTTTCTACCCTGCTACCCAGCTGCCCTAGCTGACAGTAAGTGCTGTTATTGGGAAGAAGAACTGTTTAAGAACATCAGCTTATAGTAGTACGAATTAAATATTACTAATTCATAAAAATAATAACTTGCGCACCCGTTTTTGTTTAAGAAACATTTAAGAACATCAGCTTATCTGTAAAGCAGTAGGTTACACAGGTGCTACAGTGGACAATCAATAAAAATGGTCCTTTTTCAGCACTGGTTTTCTTTGGAGCAATGCAAATAAAAAATAAAAAAAAGTGTTCTTCAAGCAGAGGAAACATGCAAAAGAAAAAAAAAAACTGAGAACACACTTCAGATAAACAGGTGAAAATGGTTCTAGAAGTAAATGAATCAAATTGAGACAAAGATATTGAGGAACATGTAATTCAGATTTGACTTTATTTGATAATATGCAGGGTTGTTTTTATTATGTTCCTAAGGCTGAAAAGATGTGGGTTAAACACTCACAGCTTTATCAAAACTATTAACAGTGCCTTCATATGTTTCCTCAACATTATCTCAAATACTTTCAGTTTAACAGTGCCAGATCCTAATGCTCTTGTGGATGAATGGAAGTGAATGCCTGTAGTATTTTATTCTATTTAGTGGAAAGTCTTCTTTAAAAAATGGCGGTTGTTACAGCAACAAAACCTGTACCAACTTTATAATAATGTCCCTGGTTTTGGAATAAGATGTTCAACCACAAATGAATGTGATACTCAGCTAACCACATATTTTAATTCATGTAGTATAATCACACATATTATACCCATTATTATACCCATTATACAAATATTCTCATTCATTGGAGACTTGGGCTGTCTCTCTTGGGCTAAAGAGAAAATAAGTGAAATTTTGAATCACTCAATCATAGCATTATTGGTCAGTTGTAGCTGGAAGTATCTAAGGAATAAATGGAACATTATCTGACCGTAATAGAGTCGCTGAGCTGTTTGACCCTGAGCTGTAGCTCCTCTCTCTCCTGTTGGAGATCAGAGCTCCACTTCTCTAGCCGTTGCTTTTCCTGTTCTCTTTCTGCAGGAAAAGAGAGCGACACCAGATGTGAATGCTTAAAAATATAGAACTGGGGTTATTTGTTTTGGACCTGAAGAGCAGCACAGTTCGATGAGCTACCTTATTTGAAACTCAAACCTGTTATGGTACAGCCAGAAAATATCTGAAAAATATCATACCAAAAGAACCCTTACCTGCTTTGTAAGAAATGTAGGAATGGACTATAGCAAGAGTTCCAGGCCACTCTATTGCCTCATCCTTCTTCAAAATCTGGAAATTTAACAGTACTTTCAATATTCCGACCGCACACAATACTACAGCCATGGCGCATTTTAAAACTAAACATGAATGCAAAATAAGAGAATGAATGAAATGAAACATTGAAATGTAAGCAAACAGGTCACTTTAAATGACAAACATCCAAGCACAGAAACAACCTTAACGAGCAAGTACACTACTCGGATGAAGTTTTGCATGGTCTAAAATGCTGCAATGTCACTGGGTCTTTGCAAGCTCAGATCATCAAGGGTTTAGTCTACAAATGATTTGGCGAAGTAACCCAAAGTTTTAAAGAGTAGCATGTGGTAGAAACTGTAAGCTCAAGGGGAGAAGCTGTAGTCTAGTGGGCAAAAGCTGACTATGGGGAGTTTACCTGGCTTTGGCATGAGGGACAGATCCACATACCCCTGGGGAGAGTGTGGAGGGGTGGTTCCAAGCAGTCCAGGTGATAGACGCGTGAGCAGGTGTCACACATGAATAACTGCCCACTGCGCCTACACACCACACAGAAATCATCATGGATGTCTCCCTGCCACACAGAATCCACCAATCACAACACTGGCTGTTATATGCCCAGCCACAGAAAGGAAGGTGGGACTCAGTCAAAAATGTTTGAAGCAGTGGTTTCTTTCAAATAATTCTATTACCAATGCTGAATAAAATATCCCATATTCACTGACATACATTTAAAGAAAATCTAAAGCTGTTTTAACCTGCTGTCTATCTGCTAGATCCATCACGATATAGTTGATTACCGCAAATAATAATATTCCTATAGAAGGCCCCTGGAAGGCAATGAAGAAGCACTGAAGCAAAAGGTATGTATGCATAGGAACTACAGAGTCTATGTAAAATGATAATTGGTTTGAGATAAAATTGAATTTTGGCTTGTTCAGCCTGAATTAACCACCACAGAGCATCACCCTTGGTCAGTGAGAGGCAAAGGGTCTAAAAGAACAAGATTTTTGGAAAGTATTTTGGCTAGGACAGGGATACGGGTCAGTTAGAGCAGCAGTCTCCCATGGCTACTTACATCCCTCTCCGAGCTTGGACTGACACGGGGGCTAGATGAGAGTGGATGTGATGAGAGGGTTTGTGGGAGGGCAGGGGAATGAGGGCCACCCATGCTGGGCTGCTGTGGGCCCACACACGCTGGTTGGTGGCTGGTGGGAATCAAGGGACTGTTGCCCCACTCCACTGCGCTGCAGTGTTTGGGTGGGTGACCTGGGTGAAATGAGAGACGACAAAAGGAAAAAGAAAGTAAAAAGAAAAGACAAAAGAAAACAAAACATTGGTATGACATACCTCTGATAAGCTGTCCTCATTGGCTAGCATAGCAAGAGGGGTGGGAATGAAAGAGCAGTGTTAGACCACAGAGATAGCAAAGCATGCAGGGATATATCCAGAGGGATTTTTTAAAAAGAAGAAGGAAAAAAAATATATAAAACAAAATAAAAATTTTTTTTTTAAATCTGCCTGAACTTGGTCAGTTCTCAATCATATTCTCTGTGCCAACTGTTACAGTTTCAACCCAGTTTAACTACATGAAACTGTAAGTCCCAACAGGGGAATTTGTGGGAAGGTATATGCTTGACCAAAGAATTAAGTAAAACTAGAGACATGAGGCAGAATGATTAGTACCAAACCAAACTGTCATGTACTGAACCCAAAATGTTTGGGTTTCTCAAGAAGCAAATTACATCTAGAGCACAGTAGTGTGGGTCCATTTTCAAGGTTACTCTGCAAAAAGTACTCTGCAAAAAAACAGTACTCTGCAAAAGTTTTAGGCAGGTGTGAAAAAATGCTGCAAACAAAGAATGCTTTCAGAAATATAAATAATGATTGTTTATTTTTATCAGTTTACAAAATGCAAAGTGAGCAAAGAAAAGAAAAATCCAAATCAAATCAATATTTGGTGTTACTACCTTTTGCCTTCAAACCAGCATCAATTCTTATAGGGACACTTGCACAATGTCAGGGATTTTGTAGGATTATAGTTGGTGTATGATCAACCAATTTTACCAAACAGGTGCTAATGATCGTCAATGTCACACGTAGGTTGAAACACAGTCATGTTTGGAACAACCTACCAGCAGAGTTCCTTCAAAAACTGTGCGCAAGTGTACCTAGAAGAATTGATGCTGTTTTGAAGACAAAGGGTGGTCACACCAAATATTGATTTGATTTCGATTTCTCTTTTGTTCATTCACAACATTTTGTTGATTGATGAAAATAAATGATTAACACTTCCATTTTTGAAAGCATTCTTTGTTTACAGCATTTTTTCACACCTGCCTAAAACTTTTGCACAGTACTGTACATAGGCTATGCATTGTGAAAAAGAAAACTCACTAAGCTGCTTTTTTCTATAGTATTAACTCTGGCTAATAAATGTTTCATTAAAGTCAAAACAGGTGTGCTGCTGATTTATGCACTCTACTTAGACTTTCATAGTTCCCTTAAAATGTAGCTCTATTTATAAATTATAAACTATTATTAACTTTTTGGTTTTACATAACTGACATCAGCCAGCAGTTGACAAATGTATTGCACATTATTTCTATAAGAACTGCATTAATATACATGGTTTTGCACATTATTCAAAGAAATTCATTAGTTTACAACTCTGACTGCAAATTCATGCTGGTTTTGTTTATATATAAAAAAAAAAAAATAAAAAAAAAGCTATTGGCCTGCCTGAAAGACACTCAGCCTACTGTGCTTACATCAAAGTCATGAGCTATTTCAAATTTCTGCACTAGTGTACCCTCAGTCACATTCCACCTACTAAGCAAGTCATTATCTCTCTGACTTCCCATTTAACACACAGGAGTCGTTCTGCACAATATCTCCCATAAAACAGAGGCATTAAAACTGAACCTATAAGCCTATTACATATTGCAGTTACACAGATTGTGTGTGTGTGTGTGTGTGTGAGATTGTGTACAAAATGATTAACAGAAAGCAGTTCTGCATGGCGAAAACATTAGCAATGTGATCAGAGTTAAGCAGTAAGCAAAGCTTGTACATTTGAACATCAAGGCAGTAACAAAATCTTATTACAGTGGTAGATTGGTAGTAATGTTCTGCTGGTAGCGCTTTGCCAGAACTGTTATTAATCACAAGTACATTTACCCATATCACAGCCTAGTTAATTGTGTGAAATATACTTATATTAAGGCTTTCAAACAAAAAATCATAAATTGGGATTAATTTTGTTATTTTGTGTAATAAGTCTCAATTATTCAAATTTGTCCAATTAACTCTAAAGGACAATGTGACAATACACCTCCTTGCATTATCTTCTTCATCCCTCCTGTATCTCCTGGGGCAGCAGTAGCACTGTGCTGCAAATCCTAGCAGCTACTTGAACAGACATAATAATAGTTTTTTTCTTCTATCACCTCATCAGAAAATGGTTGCCAAAGCTTAACACCCCAACAAACACAAAAATGAACACAGTACAACGTAAGTTCGCTTATGTGTAAGAACGGGGTAAATATGGTTTCTGTATAAAGTGGGCAAACGTTCACCATGACATGTCATTAATCCTCTGTGAGTGTGCAATTAGGGTTGCATGTTCCAACTAATGACTTTACATGCTTTTTGGTTTGTTGCTTGTTGATTTATGCATATATCTCCCACAGGCACAGTGTAGCTTAGCTCTACTTAAGGTATTGGAAGTTATTACTTTAAAAGCCATTAAAAAGTTGTTTTAGAGCATCACAACTGCACATTCTATCATGACAATGTACAGAACACAAGCATGATTAGCACTATCAAGCTAAGAAAATGAATCAATGATGTTAAGAAATGAGTGCTGTTAATGATTTAATTTTTAATGCATTTTACTTGCCAGCCTTAAACTATATATAACACTATATCAGAGTTTTGTGCACAGCAAGGCACACATACAGTAGATATACTCACCTCTCTTTCTGCAGCCTTGGTTTACCGAATTTAGGTATGACAGTGTGCTTTTCTTACGCTGAAATGCATAAAAAGAATTGTAAAGAATAATTTTCCTGAATAGTATGCATAAAATGCTTGCATTGCTATGTCTGTAGATATTACCTCTGGCTCAAAAACTGCCCCACTGTACACTGGATTTGCTGTTGTCCGTCTCTTCCGCTCTTGACGTTTGCTTTGAAATTCTGTAAACGCAACAACACAAAAAGATATTTTTAATATATCTACTGCTTCTACCAATGGCAACAAATGAGAAAAAAAGTGTTAAAAAAAAAAAAAAAAAAAAAAAAAAAAACTTTAATAGATGTTTTTGATCACAAAACACACAGAAAAACAATAACAAAAGTACTCTTGGGGAGAAAATATTCTCATCACTTCTCAACATTTTTCATCAGCAAAAACTATAATAGTGCCAAATCACAAAATGGATCACAATTTTCAAGTTTCAGTTCTAAACATTAAACAGGACATGCATTACTCACCCTCCAGATAGTCATGTGTAACCAGTCCCAGAGACACCATAAAGGCCAGTTTCTGTTGAGACCAGAACACAACACCTTACATTTAATGCAGACATCTAAATGGCAGATGAAGGTGAATAAAAAACTGCCTGTGGATCAGCAAAATAAAAATATCATTGGATATCAAAGATATCATAATATCATATCGTAATTTTATCCAAGGACAAATGTTCAGATCATAAAGAAATCCTTCCAAGTTAAATCTCTACTTCAGTTGGGTTCCATTATCAATTACTTTATAATATTAGAAAACGCAAAATGGAAAAACTTTTATTTTAAGAGTGATGAACAGCCTTTTTTTGTTTGTTTGTTTTGTTTAATAGTATTATCTAGATACATAAGCATTAGGTATACACTGTAAACACAATTAAAGCATTGCCCACAAAATCACAAGAGGCTCGACAACCAGTTTTAAAAGCATGGAAAAAAGCCTTTTTGATAACTGAGGCTGAAACAGTAACATTAACATGAAAAATGTCCAAAAGTACCAAATACTACCAGACAGACAGATTCGCTTATCATTTTTAAATGAATACTGTAGCTAGCTAGCCAACAGAGAACAGATAAAATAATAAAAAAATAAAATAAAATAAAATTAATTCCTGAAATTAATTCCTATATGGCGCAGATAAGAAACTGAAAATTATCACACCATTGAGTGATAATTCTGTGTGCATAGCATGACTAATGAGAGATAATGGTACATTATACAGCTGATTTATAAAGTTATTTGCATTATTTTGCAAAGAACTGTTAATATATACACTGCCTGGCTTTAAAATTCACCAACTAAATTTACATCCTGTGGTTGTGGAAAAGATGCTATGTTGTTTCAAAATGGTCACATAAATGGTCACATTAATGGCCTGAATCAAGCAAAGAAAACAACTAAGGAAATTGCTGAAATTTTTTGAAAAATCTTGAAAGATCATGGTCGGAGCTCACATTAATGCTTTTTAAAATAAAATCATAAAAAAATCAAGTTAATTTGATGTTTCACAAATACAAATAACACTCAAGGTATTGGGACTAAACAGCTGTGCAGCCTTTAAGATTTTCTGTTGGCTAAGATGCATAAATACTGGACTCTGGAGCGATTATTGAAGTTATATGATCTGAAGAGTCCAGATTTACCCTGTTCCTGAGTCATAGGTGCATCAAAGTAAGAGGAGAGGTGATGAGGAACATCAGGTTAAGAAAAAATGAAGGAAGGAGACAGGGGTTTCATCTGTTGGTCAGGTCTAGGTTCAGCAAAAAAGGATATTAATATAAAAAAAATAGACTCACCAGTGGGTTTTCTTGCCGTTTGCGTGTAGGACTGTTTGAGGGTATAAGTGTAGGTGAGCTTGTTTGGATGCATGGAGCTGGTAACGTGGTACTAGGTGCAGGGGACTGCAGTTGAACTGGCCGAGCGGCTGAACTGTTAGATGTGGTCTTTGGCTCTACCCCGTCCACTGCTACAGATGTCTAAAAGAAAATGGTCGACAATCAACTAATTTAATTTCAAATTTTGTTAAAGATGACATATGTAGTCCCAAGTGGTCATGCACTACACACATGAAAATAATTTGTACTTATTTGTTCTGAAAAAAGGAGCTATCCATTCTGTTAATAACTATGTTAGGATAGTTCAGGAATTTCTAGGTTAAAACTAGCCCAGTCTAAAACAAGATAAGCTGAAAGGGAGCAGTAACATATTTAATAACTAAACATAAGGGTGAGTATCAAGATACCTACAATAAAATAGCAATATTACTTCATTTGGATGCACTAACCGGGGCATCAGGGTTGGGGTTGCAACTCAGAGCTGCATTGTGTATATCTGTGCTGGTGGAGTTAGAGCTGGATTGGTCAGAAGAGACAGCTTTGAGATGGCTGGGCTGAGGGGAGATGAGGATCTTAGGCAGCTGTGTATTACTATTCAGTGTGCTGCTAGCACTGAACTGGCTTAAACTGGTGTTGAGGGTCATGGTAATACTGGGACAGGGCTGAATGATGTTAGGGCCAGGCTGTGTAATGCTAGGACAAGGCTGTGTGAGAGTGGGGCCAGGCTGGTTATTGTTGGAGCAGGGTTGGTTGACAGCAGCACTAGGCTGAGGGCTGAAGATATGCAGCTGGTGGACTGGTCCAGAGGAGGGCAGCAAAGCAGAGCTCAGTTTAGCCGCCAGGAGCACTGGCGGCTGTAAAGGCTGAGGGGAAGCCAAGATTGGCTGCAATGCTCCTGGAGTTACAGAAGCAGGAGGTTTGGGCATTACCTGCTCAAAATAATGGAAGAGAGAAAGAGGGGAAAAAAAAAGAGAAAGAGAGAGAGTGAGAGAGATAGATAGAGAGAGAGAGCGAGAGGGGGGTAAAAGTTTACACACATTCACACATCTGCTACTAACAAGATTTTGAGCATTAAATCACATTAGGACCTGAGTAATTGAAACCTTTATCACATAATTTCCATCATAGTTCCTAATGATAAAGGCCTTAACCCAACTGAACACACCCTTTGTCTATGTATTATCACCACAGATGAGCTTTTGGCAAGTCAACATTGTTGACAACTACAGGTACAACACATAGAAATCTATGGTCAGTGAGCAAAGGCTGCAACTCAAACTATGTTTGGAGAAAGTATGGGGGTATATGCATGGGACTCATAAGACAAGGAAACTGAGCATGCTTCAATGTGAATGTAAATCTAATATATCTGGTTCAAAGTCATCAAATCCACCAAAAATATCAGATCGAATGGTGGCATATATGCAGGACATAATAACAGACTACATGTAGTTCTTACATTTTTATAACAAACTGCTTCAGTATGGCATCAGATGTGGTTTAAATTTGTAATATTTTGGATATAGTTTCCTTGGTTCACAGCTGTGACCGAGAATAAGTTATTTACAATATCTGAGAACGCATGTGTAAAGCAAAAAAGTGTAAAGCAAAACATTATGTAGTTGCCATGATTTTGGCATTGAATGTGGTAAAAAGGAATAGATTTATTAGTATTAATGACACCATAATGGTATCAATGGAAAAATAATAATTCAAAAAATCAAAATATATATGTTTATAAATACTTTTAAGAACTTTAGTTTAAGAATACTACAAGCACCTATAAAGGAAGGATACATCTTCACATCTATATTTTACTTCTTCCACCACACAATATATAGCAAAAAAGCTTGAGGACATCTAACAATCACACCTATAAGAGCTTGTTGACACCCAGGTTCTAATCAGTTCTAAGTGAAACACTCAGGCAATTCAAAAATAGACCGCTGCTGTACTATTCTTGCAGGGTCAAACATGATTTATTTTGTGACTCTGACAAGGGCCAAATGATGGCTGGACAAATTGGTTAGAGCATTTCAGGAACAGCAGGTCTTGTTTAGCATTTCCAGTATGCCGTGATTAGTAACATATAATTTGTAAGCACGACCGGTGAACTAATGACAGGGTCATGGGCACCCAAGCCTCATTGATTTGAATTAAGAATGAAGGCTAGCTTTTCTGCTTTGATACCACAGAAGAGCTACTGTAGCACAAATTGCTGAAAATTAAAGCTGCCTATGACAGAAAGGTGTCAGAACACAGTGTATCACAGCTTGTTGCCTTTAGGGTTGTGTAGCCATCTCAGACCTGTCACAATACCCACTGACAATAGGCACTGGAAAATGAAGCATTGGAAAAAGGGGGCCTGGATATCTCTCTCTCTCTATCTCTCTCTCTCTCTCTCTCCATGTGGACAGCTGGGTGCATGTGCATTGCCTGGGAGATGAAACCAGGATGCAAATATGAGAAAAGGGCAGACAAGCAAATGTGATGCTCTTTTAGTTTTGTATGTGCCACCTACTGAAACATAGTTGCAGACTAAGTACATAGCTTTATGGTGAGGCAATATTCAGTGTATGCATTTCCAAGTAACAATCTTCAAACAAAATAATTATTGCATTGGGTTAAACTCTGATAAATGCAGGTCAAACTGCCCTAAAGCAGGGGTCACCAACATGCCCCCAAGGACCACATGAGTAGTCTGCGGACCTGTTCTAAATAGCTAAAAATTGCTAACTCACCAGTTAGCAGCATCTAAAATTGAATTTTATCCTGTTGCTATTCTTCTTTAATCACATTTACATTTATATAGATTTGACAATAACAATATAAAACCATTTAAAACATGATGTTTAGATAAGAAGTTTAGGTAACTGGTAGCCCTTCGTACAGCTCAGTACCCATGAAGTAACTCTCAGTTTCAAAAAGGTTGCATGGTCTAAATTGTTTTATTAATTGCATTCTAGACATTAAGTTAACGAGTTACCGGACTACTGGAATTTAGGATTTTACATGGGGCATACCCTTAATAGTGGAAGATTTTGCCAAATGAAGCACCAAAAACTTGAACAAACGTTTTTTTTGTTTAGTTTGTTTGATGTTATAAAGGTAACTATTTAAAGTATTAAAAATAATGTAAAAAAATATTTAATTATAATATAGCTAATAAGCCTTTTCCTAATTATGTTCCTGCAAGACTGAGCTGAGGCTGGTAGAGATGCTGCACCTTGGAGAGAGCTTTCTTCATGAACATGAAAAGGGTCCATGCAGAAAAAGCAAAGCTTCGGTCCAGCAGTTCTAAGCAAGAAAGCCAAACACATATACAGTCACAGCAGCAACAGACTCTCTACACGCCAGTAAGGGAAGGCAGGGGCTTAGAGGTTTCCATGGAAACAAACCTGCGATAGAGAGGTTGGTCGAGCTGTCTGTCTGATGGGCGGGACAAACTGAGGAACTTTGATTGGCTGAGTGGTGGCCTGAACCTGTGACAAGACTGCCCATTTACTCAAAGTGATAAAGAGACATTCTGAGAACAACATACTACTTATGTTTCTTCTTAAAGATTTGCCAGGGGAAGGGACTTGATACACAAATTAACATTAAAGAACTTGACCATCTGTAAATTTATAAAACTTCGAAAGTTTCTGAAAAGAAAAAAAAAAAAAAGTAAAAAAAAGTACATAAAAAAATGCACTCAAGATAGATAAGTAGTTCCATGCCTTGGTCCAGGAGCTGCTCTGATATGCTAACTGTACTGTGCAATAAACTTGAGCTAAGTAATCAGCTAGTTAGAAAATCTTGCAAACCTATGGGTTAGAACAGCACAGAAGACAAAATCTTTAAAGATTAACAATTCAATACACATCACATTTTACACTGACAAGAGATTTACAGTTTATCACAGTGAATCATTGGCCAACACTAGCTAATATAAAACATCCAACATTCACTTACAACAATGGTGTTTTTGGGAACTATCCGCACAGGTTCTGTTCCCTGATTTGTTGGCTTGTTGGTCGTTTGGAGGCTGATTGGTGAACACTGAGGGTCTGAATTTGGCAAGGTGGGAAGGGGCGTGTTGGTGAGAGTAGTAACCATGGTGATAGTTGGTGTTGGCATCATGGCAATGGGCGTGGTAGGGGTGGCAGCTCTCAGCACCAGAGGTAGCGTCTTAGTTGCAATGACTGGAGTCACGCTCACTGAATTCTAGGGGAGTTGGGTAAAACAAGCAATATAATTTATTCTTACGTAATTTCTATTAAATGTGCCATTTTCTTCCAGGTATTTCAAGTGATCCAATAAAAGAAAAATGGATACAGCAGGCTCCTGAGTCTGGTCACAGTGTAGAATACATGCGTTGTATTATATACTGGTATCTTTATAATATATACAATGATTTTCTAGAAGAAGGCATGTTTTAAAAGAAAAGGGAATGGTTACCTGTTGAACACTGAGGTGAGGTGTAGAAAGGCTCTGGCTCTGACTTGAGACCAGGGTGGTAAACTTCCCATCAGCCTGCAGGGGGAGCTGTGTCTGTGTCTGGAGCCTGATCTCAGCTGAGTCCTGTTTCACCAGCAAATCTCTCCTCAGTTGCTCCACTACCTTTTTCTGAGGAGAGAATGCAGTCTCAGCAAACCCATGAATGCTCAATGTGCACAATTCTAAAGAGGCCATGGTGCAGTACTGCCCCCACAGGCCTGGAGAGGCTCCATGCTAGTTTGACAGAACTGTTCTACAGCACAGCCTCAACAGCTTCTGATGTACCATATCTCTCATGTTTATACTTAACAAGCAAAAAAAAAAAAAAACAAATTCCTATTCATGAAAAGCAGTGTTGTAGGCTGATTGATTTAGTTTACTTAAATAAACCAGGTGAGGCAATACGTACTTCACCTCGAATGAGTGGCCCGGCTGTTTGTGTATTTTACCTCATTATGGCCCTTGGTGAAAAAAAGTTTCGACACCCCTGTACTATACCCAAATCCCAGAGGTATGGATTGGTGGAGTGGACTACCTTTTTTACATTCTGAAACAGTTTGGCTTTGGTAAAAAATGTTCTCTGGATTGTGGATTTCTAGTTTGTGCCAAAAGCATAAGACCATAAGGAGAATAACTTTTTTTTTTTAATCATCATGTTTTATTTAAATGTTTAACCTTCTAGATGCTTGACAATGTTTTTTTGCTCCGCTTTTTTCAATAAATTTTTTACCTCTAATACGCCACAATACTCAATACTCACAGTACTGAATACTGAAAAGAAAAAAAAAATGTTAGCTTGAAACTATAAACAAAAAAAAAAACATGTACATAAGTATTCACAGCCTTTGCTCATTACTTTGTTGAGCCACTTTTGGCAGCAATCACAGCCTCAAGTCTTTCTGAGTATGATGCTACAAGCTTGGTTCATCTATTTTGGGCAGTTTCTCCCATTCTTCTTTGCAGAATCTCTTAAGGTCAACTAGGTTGGATGGGGAGCGTCGCTACACAGCCATTTTCAGATCTCTTCAGAAATGTTAAATCGGGTTCAATCTTTGTTTCATCAGAAAAGAGAATTTTGTTTCTCATGGTCTGAGAGTCCTTCAGGTGCCCTTTTGGAAAACTCCAGATGGGCTGTCATGTACCTTTTCCTGAGGAGTGGCTTCCGTCTGGACACTCTACCATACAGGCCCGATTGATGGAGTGCTGCAGGAATGGTTGTCCTTCTGGAAGGTTCTCCTCTCTCCACAAAGCGATGCTGGAGCTCAGTCAGAGTGACCACTGGGTTCTTGATCACCTCAATGACTAAGGCCCATCTACCCCAAATGCTCGGACTGGCCAGTTGGACCACTCTAGGAAGAGCCCTGGTGGTTCCAAACTCCTTCCATTTATAGATGAAGGAGGCCACTGTGGTCACTGGGACCTGCAATGCTGCAGCAATTTTTCTGTAGCCTTCCATTGTTTACATACAATTCCTTGGACTTCATGGCTTTTTTCCCCCTAAATGGCTGAACTGGTGATGCCATTTTTCAGGCTATGCTTCTTTACATGCATTCCAATACTCAAAAATGCCCCTTTCTAAACCGGTTTTCAAATATCGTATTAATCTAGCTGTGAAGTCCCCTTTGGGACTTTGGGAAAATTTGGGCACAATTTAGAAATCTTTTGTGCACCTTACATTTACAACTACATTTTATATTCCTCACTCACCTACAACTTAGCAGTGGAAAATGTGAAAAGTCAGGTAAAACTATTAACACCTCCTAGACTTTATTTCTAAGTTTACCCTTGTTCTAAAGAGAACATTTGCATAGTCTACTCTCTGTTACTTAACAGAAATAATCTGAAAACTCTGATGTCATTATAACAACATTGGGACTGACAAGACACTGGTGATGAGCTGCTCGTAACTTCTTTCGGCTGCTCCAGTTTAGAGGTCGCCACATCGGATCATCCATTTAATTTCTTCCTATCTTCTGCATATTCCTATCTCAGAGCAAACACTGCATCTGCGGTGCGCTTTCTGGACATGAAACCATACTGCTGTTCACTAATCATCACCTCTTTTCTTAACCTAGCTTCCACTAATCTTTTTTCATAACATCATGCTGTGGCTCATCAACTTTGTGTTTTTGTTAAACAATCTGGTCAGACACTAAACTGCCATCTCTTCTAAACACCTCCATGCTTCGACGAGCTTATTGTAACTACTGTAGCAAAAATTAGTATATAGTGGAAATACTAAGTTGATGGTGCAAGTGCTGAGTTAAAACCTTTGGTAACAGCACATTTTTTGCCCTAAAAACCCCCCAAAAACCTTGTGACTTGCGTTTTAGCAAGAAGAAAGATAATAGGTTAAATCAAGTGTATTTTATTTTGACAACACAATTTTCGCATCACTGAATAACTGTACTGAATATTGATTACAGAGTGATCAAAGCTGTCAATTCCTCATTCTTAGCACCACCAACCCCTTTTTTTCTTTCTCAAGTTCTATTTTATTATTATCATCATCACAAACACTTGCACACATACACACACACAGAATATACAAGGTGTGAGGATTTCTCTGGTTGATGTCAGTCACTCCGTACTGGTATTTAACCAGCTCTGAGCCTCTATTAAAATTCCACTCACATATCTAGCTGCCACACACACACACACAACACTAGTGCAGGGCATTCATGAAGAGCAGTACAGAAGTGCTGATCTGGCTGCTACAGTTTATTACAGTAAGCGCTCTCTCTTTTTTTTTCTTTCCTGATTAACAAGCTCTTACACAACTCTTGCAGTTAGAAGCATTGCTTGATTTTGGGATTCACATGTTTTGTTTGCTCTTAAAAGCTCATTATCCCTCCTTTTCTTGCCCTGGAAGGAGCCATATAACCTAGCGTTTCACAAAACTGGATCTCCAGGAGGTGAAAGGTTTATGTGTGGTTAAGGCTCTGTTTCTAGTGCTAGCGCATAAGAAACGGATGCTGCACACTGCTCAGCCCAGTATCTAAAATACAGAAAAAATGAAACAGCTCATGTCTCATTCTGCTTCTTCTAAATAAATAGGTTAAGCCTACAAAAATCCTTTGAGTGACTTTCTTACATTTTTTTTATTCAAACTTTAATTCCTGTTACAGAATAGCTATTTTTTGCACTCTCACTCTTTCTACATTTCTGCCATTTCTATCATCATCATCATCAGCCACACAACACACATTCTTAACTGTGCATTTGCAGTTTTGTTGTAATAAATTGGAGATAAGAAAGCTATTCTCATAGCTGGCCTTGCTGTATTGTCTTGACATTGCTCTTAATTTATATGCTCTTCTTTTTCTTTCGGCTGCTCCCGTTTAGGGGTCGCCACAGCGGATCAACTGTCTCCATTTCTTACGTTCCTCTGCATCTTCCTGCTTCAAACCGACCATCTGCATGTCCTCTCTCACCACGTCCATAAACCTCCTCTTTGGTCTTCGTCTTCTCCTCTTTCCTGGCAGCTCCATCTTCAACATCCTCCTTCCAATTAAATCCTCATCTCTTCTCTGGACATGTCCAAACTAACGCAACCTTGCTTCTCTAACCTTGTCCCCAAGACGTCTAACCTGTGCTGTCCCTCTAATATACTCATTTCTAATCCTGTCCACCCTCGTCACACCCAATGAAAATCTCAGCATCTTTAACTTTGACACCTCCAGCTCCGCCTCCTGCCTTTTCGACAGTGCCACCGTCTCCAACCCATACAACATAGCTGGTCTCACTACTGTCCTGTAAACCTTCCCTTTTACTCTAGCTGGTATGTGTCTGTCACAAATCCCTCCAGCCACTCTTCTCCACCCATTCCAACCTGCCTGCACCCTCTTCTTCACCTCTCTTCCACACTCCCTGTTCAACTGAACTGTTGATCCTAAATATTTAAACTCCTCCACCTTTGTTACCTTTACTCCCTGCATCCTAACCACTCCACTTTCCTCCCTACTCCTCAGGCATCTTCTCACTTTCCAAGATTGTGTTAAACAATCTGGTCAGAAACTCAACTGCCATCTCCCCTAAACACCTCCATGCTTCCACTGGTATGTCATCCGGTCCAACAGCCTTTCCATTCTTCATCCTCTTCATCGCTGCCCTTACTTCCATCTTGATTTGCTGCACTTCCTTGTTCACTCTTCTTACATCATCCAATCTTCTCTCTCTCTCTCTCTCTCTCTCATTTTCTTCATTCATCGGCCCCTCAAAGTATTCCTTCCATCTGCTCAACACGTTCTCTTCAACTGTGAGTACGTTTCCATTTCTATCTTTAATCGCCCTGACCTGCTGCACATCTTTCCCAGATCTGTCTCTGTTTAGCCAATCGGTAAAGGTCCTTTTCTCCCTCTTTACTGTCCAACCTCTCATACAATTCACCAAACATCTTATCTTTGGCCTTCGCCACTGCTTTCTTCGCCCTGAGGTTCATCTCCTTGTACACCTGTCTACTTTCTTCATCTCTCTGACTGTCCCATGTCTTCTTTGCCTCCCTCTTCTTTTGAATACACTCCTGGACTTCTTGGTTCCACCACCAGATTTCCTTATCCTCCTTCTTCCTTCCAGATGTCACACCAAGTACATTTCTAGCCATCTGCCTTATCACTTCTGCAGTAGTTTCCCAGCAATGTGGTAGCTGTTCAACACCTCCCAGTGCCCGTGTTAACTCCTAATAAAATAGAATTCCACCTTGCAGTCCTCCTCCTTCAGCTTCCACCACTTGATCCTCGACTCTGCCGTGACTTTCCTCCTCTTCTTGACCTCCAAGGTCATCCTACAGACCACCATCCTATGCTGTTTAGCTACACTCTCCCCTGTCACTACTTTGCAGTCTCCAATTTCTTTCAGACTGATCCCCTCCTGCAAAGAATATAATCCACCTGTGAGCATCTTCCTCCAATCTTATACGTCACCCTGTGCTCCTCTCTCTTCTTAAAATTAGTATTAACTACAGCCATTTCCATCCTTTTTGCAAACTCTACAACCATCTGACCTTCAGCATTCCTCTCCTGGACATCACCTCTGTTCTCTTCACCAACATGACCATTAAAGTCTGCGCCAATCATCACTCTCTCTCCCCTGGGTATATTCTCTATCACTTCATCTAACTCACTCCAGAATTTTTCCTTCTCTACCATCTCACAACCAACTTGTGGAGCATAAGCACTAACAACATTCATTATTACACCTTCAACTTCAGCTTCAAACTCATCACCCTACCTGACACCCTCTTCACCTCCAAAACACTCTTCACATACTCTTCCTTCAGGATAACACCTACCCCATTCCTCCTTTGTGTGTCTATTGCACACACAAAATGTCAACCATTCTTCTCTCCATCATATCAGCTAATTCTCTACCTTTACCAGTCATGCTGCCAACATTCAAAGTCCCTACCCTCACTTCCACTCTCTGCATCTCCATCTGGACATGCCTTCCTCCTCGTTGTCTTCTTCTTTGGCCAACAGTAGTCCAATTTCCACCAGCACCCTGTAGGCTGGGCCTCGACCGATCCGGTATGGAATTCTGTATCATTGTCCGCATATTGATTTGGCAAAGTTTTACACCGGATGCCCTTCCTGACGTAACCCTCCTCATTTACCCGGGCTTGGGACCGGCACAAAGAAATACACTGGCTTGTGCATCCCTAGTGGCTGGGTTGCTCTTAATTTATATACACCAGTGTATATTGGTTTTAAAACTGCTTTGGTCCTAAAACAGTGGTATCCATTCAAAAAAAGATCCTAAAGCTTATTACAATTTAATATACATGTGAGCCGATGACAATTAACACTATGCAATGCCCGCTTAAGTTATCAGTGTGTTGACTTTTGTATAAAATGGTTGGTGAAGAAAGCTAGCAAATTATACTAGGTTATGGTTGGTGCAAGGTATCACGTGCTTCATACTATTTGTTTATCGTTTTACGACCATCTTTTACGATCTTCTGTAGTATGTCGCCCTGGAAGGCATACATTTTTTAATGCTTCTTTACTCCACGGTTTACATTTACAGTATTTAGCAGATGCTCTTATCCAGAGCAACTTCCAATTCCTGATTACAGGGACAGTCCCTCTGGAGCAACTCAGGGTTAAGGGTTTTGCTCAGTAACCCAATGGTGGTGGCACTGGATGTTGGTTTCGGACCTGGGATCACTTTGGCCATAGTCGAGCATCCTACCACTAGACCACCACCCACCCCTGGTAAACAGCCTCACTGATGTTATGCTGTAACTGAGCCTGTTTCTATCATAGCTGAGCAGTAAACACATAACTTGTGATGCTTCTTCTACTTTAATTATTTTAAGATTGCTGCACGTTAAAATAGGTCTGTGCGTTCAACCCACAAATAACTAACTAGTTTAATGCAGAAAGGTAGCAGAAAAGGCTGTGGTTAAAGAGAGTTCATATACAAGTCTGCAAACAGAACTTTAGATAACAATATGTGCCACAGACCAAATACATGAGTAGTTCGTCCATTTGAACTGGATCATTTCAGTTGATGAAAAAACATTGTAGTTTTATTTTTCTGATAAGCTTAAACTTATCAGATGTCTGAAAATATTAATATAATGAAATATTGTGCATTGTGAATATTTCTTGTACATTATCCATTTGAAAATTTTCCCCCATGTGGCCAATCCCTTGTTATGACAATTACAAGCATAATTGTCTTTCTACTCTAGGCTAAATTGCTCTTCTTTGACCAGCCCTATTGTGTTTTTCTCAACAGATTTTCTTTTGCTACTGATAGTCTCCTCTTAAACAACAACAATATATGATTTCATCTTAGCTTAGAATGTCTGATTTGCAGGAATGTCTGATTTGCAGGAATTTAAATGAATTCAGTTTGACATTGACAGTCCAGACAATCCAGAAGCACTTGTGAAGCACTGTATATAAACACATCAATGTATGCTCCCTTTCACACAAACACACACATACAACTGACACATAAGTATACACAATCCTCCTAAGATGGAAAAGTCATCTGGCCTGATGTGCTCTGACATTCTCAACTGGTAGGAAAATCATGCGTTCCACCTGTTGCTAAGAAACAGCATTCAGCTTCACACAATCTTTATCTTTCATATTTATTCATTCACTTAAGGACACACACATAAACATCTAATAAAATAGATTTTTTCTTTGATGTACCCCATGTGCAGCATAATCTTTTTGAAAGTAACAAAAATACAAAAAAAAAAAAAAAAAAAAAAAAAGACAAACAATAGACAGCTCCCAAACATTACAACAAAAGGATGAGAAAAGCCCCTTTTTGGCACCATGCATTTATGTAGTAAAATGGCCAGTTTAAATGCCTTTGAAACTAGTTCAGTTAAGACATAGCAGCACATCAATCAACTATGAGCTTACCAATGCACTCTATTAACAAACATGCAAATTACGATTACTGACAGAACTTACTAGAACACTGCCCTGGAAATGGCACAATTACCAGTTTTAATAGCGTATTAGCATTCACAGCCTAGGTTTTAATAATGATGTCAATAATTCATGATTACAATGGAAGTAAACAGCCTACAGCTCCAGCCTCCCTGCAATCATCTGCAATTCATCATGTTATTTCCCAAATTTTCCCGATTGGTTTGGTCTTTTTTTAGCACATTTTATGTATGATGGAAAACTTGGCAATAAAAATGTCATTTGACCAGACATCAATTTAACAGACTTTTCTTTTCCAGCATTTCAGTCCATTTTAATTAACAGAGAAACCTGGAGTAAATGAACAGAACTCCTATTTATAAAAAAAAAAAAAAAAAAACCTTCCTCTTAACACAAAAATACACATGTACTGTGTATATGAACACAGTATGTGTAAAAAAAAAAAAAAAAAGAAATCATCTTTGTATCCACCTATATAGCTAGGCACTAGGCAGCGGTGGCCTAGTTGTTAGGGGGTTGCCCTGAGGTACCCTTGAGTAAGGTATCGTCCACATCATTGCTCCTCTGAGGCTTTCAATAGCTGCCCCCTGCAGCACATGTGTGTATGGGTAAAATGCAGAGGCTGAATTTAATTGTGTCTCACTGTGTGCTGTGCTGTGTTCCACAATGACAAGAATAGTCACTTTCATATGAATGAATGTTACACACTTTAACCTTTATGAAAGCCACTAATGCTGAATTAAATATAAACAGGAGAAATGCATAAATTTAAGAAGGGAAAAGCTGCAGGACTGGTAGAGTCACAGCCTCAATTACCTCTTCCTCTCTGAATGAGATACTAGCAGTCCTTAGCACCAATAATTGTTGATGTGTTAAAGTGCTCTCAGCATGAGTGAACAGAGTGACAGAGAGGGAGAAATAAGGGGGAGAGGGAGAGAGAAATGAAAGAAGGGAGGGTGATCAATAAGTGACAGGTGGAGAGTCTTTTCTTGAGGAGATTTCACACTGTGTGTCTATACAGCTTGTCAGACACACTGTAAAGTGTCTGCACTCTTTCTCACTTGCTTTACTAGCTCGCTTTTCATGCTCTACACCTCAAAATGGTCTACTGCTTTATAATCAGGAAATGCTGTAGCCAGCTGGCTTGCCTAAGATACTGCAACAGCAGCATGTCATATTTATCAACAATCTTAGATTAGCAAAGTGAAAAGTGAAAGTGACAACCCTTGTCATTGCGAGGTCACAGCACAGCAAGCATGAACCACAACGAAATTGGACCTCTGCTTTTAACCCATGCACACAAACACCGTGCAGCAGTATTGAAAGCGCCCGGGGAGCAGTAATGGGGACGGTACCTTGCTCAGGGGTACCTCAGGGCAACCTACTTGTGAGGGAATCGAACCCACAATCTTCCGATGCGGGGCCAACTCCCTAACCACTAGGCCACCGCTATGTGGTAATATAGAATCAAATTTTGGCTAACACACTTTATGGGTAAACAATTTGGCAAGCCAGTAGATTCAACATCACAACTGTCATGAGGCAGAGGTTTGTGTTAAAAGCAGTGTGTTTCAGCATTTAAGCCCTAGGGTAGGGTACTTGCCTGCGGACCTCTAGATCCAGAGGTCCCAGGTTCGAATCCCACCTCTAGCACTACCACCACTGGGTCCCTGAGCAAGACCCTTAACCCTGAGTTGCTCCAGGGAGACTGTCCCTGTAATTAATGAAGTAAATGTAAATTAAGTATTCTCAGCATTCAAATAAAAACCTACAATTGGAGATGAATGTTTGGTTCAACATATTATTGCCTAGACAGGGCACCAAGCTGTATATGGCATACTGGTAGCATTGAAAAAGACAGCTTAAACATAACCAATTTAATGCGTTACCATAAGAATTCTAAGATTAACTACCAATAACAAATACCAGGGGACTTCCTCATATCAACGATCCACTGGTAAACAAAACATTTTAATGGTGTGGCACACAGTGATCCTTATTTTTGAAAAAGCACCTGTCACAGTGCACTAGTATTTATTCAACCATGATTGTTTAGAGCTAACATATAATTGTTTAAGCAGCAGCTGAATGTGAATGTTGACACCAAAGCTGTTAGTAGATGAAGAAACCTCTAACCATTTACCAATAAGTAAAATTATATACATAGTTATAGATCACACATATATAACTATTTAAGAGCATACATCTTTTGCATCACTGGCAAAAAGACTCTAACCAATGAAAGTTAACTGCTTCTGTTTCCTAGTAGTTAAACTCTGTAATGCAGCTATCGGTTTCTTACCTGACGCTCACTCAGTGCTGTGATCTTGGCCTGGAGGTCATGCAGCTGCAGTTTCAACTCAGCATTCTACATATACACACAAACACAGCATTGCTAACATGCTCTTGGAGAACTATGTATGGACCTCTGTGTTAATATGTACTTACATAAATATATTAACTTTATTGCTGACATGCTTCTTACCTGTGGATCTTGCTTCATCTGAGCAACCAGCTTCTGCACAAAGAATAAGAAACACATAGACTGAGTGTGTGTTGATGTGTACGTGCATTCATGCAAGAGTGTGAGAACAGAAAAATAACATGCAGACCAAATGAACACTTTACAGAGAATTGATTAAAGCAAAGTGCAGTACTGGCTGCTCACAGAGTGACCCTTGGAGGCAGGTGGTAGTACTACAAGCTGAAGTCCCTCTTGAAAGAAACATTTATGAACAAACAAAAAAACATCCCTTCCCAACTAAAACTCAGAAGACAAATTTTTTAAACAAATAAACAAAACAAAAACATATGCAGTAGATAATTTTCCCCCAAAGCTGACTAAAAAAAAGTTACCTAACTGTGAAAAGAAAGCCAAAACATGAAGACCGTGATGGTTTTAATTTCTATTTTTGTCCTGTTTCTCGAAAATACTGAACATTTTTATTTTGCAGTTTAAGGAGGCAACTTGAACATGGTGGCATCAGTCCCCGTCATTATTTCTAACACTGGTTCAGCTGTATGTGCAGATTAAATCAAAAGACCAGCAAAAATACATTTATGTTACACCCTGTTAAGGGGACTAGCTGACATTTGATCACATCTCTTTCCAGAAAGAATTTTAACTGACAGAAACAAAAAGTGGGTCATTCCTCAAACAGAAAAGGCCCACTAACATAATGAACATATGGAAGTACGCATGTAGAGAAGGCCTTGTTTGCTGTTCTAAAAACTAAATTCTATCCAGATGAGAAAAGAATAAAATATGACTCATGCTATGAAACTTTCTTTCACTCAGTTATCCACAAGTAGCACTCAGTGCACCAATTATATACCTTTTCTACACACCTCATTATATAAACACCTCAGTTATAATATCTAACAAAAATACCACAAATAGGTTTTTATCTACTGTTTTCATGCAGACAGTATCAGAAGCTTTTTGAGTTTTCAAATCAGATTTGTTGTGTATTCAATTTAGCTGTCTCTCTTCTTGCTTGGGAGCTCTGCCCTATATACATACATATATCGGTACTGTATGTATATATACATATATACATATACTGTATGTATATATACATACAGTCCCGATCAAAAGTTTAAGACCACTTGACAAATGGCAAAAAATCATATGTTGCATGGTTGGATCTTAACAAGGTTCCATGTAGAGCTTCAACATGCTACAAGAAGAAATGGGAGTGAGACAAAACATTTCTTTGAGCATGCAATTTATTGAAAACAATGCTTAAACTGAAACAGGCTGTTTTACAGCTGATCAAAATCTTAGAACCACATGCCTTTAAAAGGCCGAATTGTGCAAAAATGTGGATTCATTGCCATTTTCTGTCAGGTAGTCACACTGTCAAAGTTCTGATGGCAAAAGCAAAGAAAAACTTTCCCTTTTTGAACGTGGTCGGGTTGTTGAACTGCATAAGCAGGGTTTCTCGCAGCACGCCATCACTGCTGAGGTGGGACACAGTAAGACAGTCATTTGGAATTTCTTAAATGATCCTGGAACAAAAAAATTAAGTGGAAGTCCCAAAAAAATTTCACCAGCACTATGCCAGAGGATCCAATTGGCTGTCTGTCAAGATACTGGACGATCCTCGACCCAAATTAAGGCCATTACTGGTGCCGACAGCAGCCCCATAACCATCAAACAGCATCTGAGACTAAAGGGCTTCAAAAACAAAAAATGTCTTCAAAGGCCATGTATTCAATGGTGGAGCTACTCATTACTGAGTTCATGTTTGGAACTTTGATTTCTATTTTGTGGGGTTTACGAGTTTTTTTGGAGGTGTGGTCCTAAACTTTTGATCAGCTGTAAAACAGCCTGTTTCAGTTTAAGCATTGTTTTCAATAAATTGCATGTTCAAAGAAATGTTTTGTCTCACTCCCATTTCTTCTTGTAGCATGTTAAAGCTCTACTTGGAACCTTGTGAAGATCCAACCATGCAACATATGATTTTTTGCCATTTGTCAAGTGGTCTTAAACTTTTGATTGGGACTATATATACATTTCATGTGTCAAGCAAAAAGTGGATATTAGTTTGTAGGCTGTTTTTACTTTTCTGGATTTATATGGATATATAGATGATTTAAAGAGTCCATAAACACATAAACGGTCCACAAAGGTCCATGGGAAGCTTATTTTCAAAACATATCATTCACTACACAGTAAATATGAACATTAAGCTGCACTTAAAGCCCATTTTGAAATCATCTTCTGTGTTACAAAGCCAAAGTATTAACACTGTTCAGTTGACTTACAGCAGTTTAACCATACCAAAGCACATGTAAGTTATAAGGAACGTTTTAGTCCCAAGAATATTTAGTACCTCTTTAACTTGTTAAACCCTCTATAATGCACAATTTGTACCAACAGCTTTAAAGCTGAAAGAGAATGCTAGAGAATGCTTGCTTAAAAGTTTTATCCAAATTTCATAACATAATTTGATGAACCAGTCAAACATGGCTTTGTATGTTTCTTTGTTACCTGATGGATCTGAATATCCACTTTGAGAGCCTCCTGTAGACTCTGCAGCTCCATCATCAAACCTTTCTGCCCAAATCCTACACCTCCCTCAGCCTTTGGGGTGATTGGTGGGGACATGTTGGGGAAGAGGGAGAGTGAGTGAGGAAGATATTTTATTAATTCTTCTAATTAATAAAGGTTAAGAAATTCCATTACAGATTTACAGTAATGCTGATGGATGCAAACAATGCATATTTCTGAGTGTTCGTGTGGAGCACTGGATGAGAATATTTCTGTGTATTGATTCACTCAAATCAAAACTTGCCTGGATCAGTGATCTAAGCAGACAGCTCTCTGTCTATAACAGCTCTCTGTCTATTTTACCATGTATATACAAAAACATACAAGCATGCATAAATTCCATTTCACCCCTACTTAACATCAGTCCTTACTACATATGTGTAAAAATGGGAATATCTATGTGAGATGAGCAGGAAGAAGTCAAAGTGACTTTTTTGTCATTGTGAAACACAGCACACAGTGAACTGTAATGAAATTAATTCTTTGCATTTAACCCATGCAATTGCATGCAGCAGGGGGCAGCTATATCCAGTGGCCGGGGAGCATTGACAGGGACGGTACCTTGCTCAAGGGTACCTTGGGTTAACCTACTGGTCTTGGATTCTAACACACTGCCTTCTGATTCTGGGGTGCAGTCCCTAACCATGAGGCTATGACTGCCCCTAATTTAAACCATATACATATGTCCAGCAGATAGCAGCCATATCCAGCACCCAGGGAATAGTGATTGCGATGGTACCTTGCTCAAGGGAACCTTAGGACAACCTGCTGGTCTGGGATTTGAACCCATGACCTTCTGGGGCCTAGTCCCTAACCACTGCCCCAAGTAGGAGTGTTGTAACATAAACTTTCACACCAGGAATAGGTTGCACCACTGATTCCTATAAACCAAATTCTCTGACGAAAACCTGTCAGGGGCAGCGGTGGCTTAGTGGTTAGGGCATTAGCTGCATGATCGGAGGATCAGGGGTTCGAACCCCTTCCCGATAGTTTGTCCTGAGGTACCCTTGAGCAAGGCGCCATCCCTGTCACTGCTCCCTGGGCGCTTTCAATAGCTGCCCACTGCTGTGCATGGGTTAAATGCAGAGGTGCAATTTTGTTGTGGTTCACTGTCTGCTGTGCTGTGACCTTGCAATGACAAGGGTTGTCACTTTCACTTTTCAAATGCCATTAAGTCAACATTGTTGATTAGCAAGGCAATGGCAATTGTCATTAACCAATATTCATATCATATCAGGCCCATATTTCATAGTAAAATGCATTTGGTGAAACCAGAAAAAATTATTAATGTGTTACTAAGAAGATGTAACCACACAAAGCCCCTGTCATTCGCTTGCAGTTTTTTCAAAACAAAAATTACAAGGAATGTAGGCAGATACACTGGATCACATCTGTTATCAAGAGAGTAGACAGCATTTGTTCCATACCTTCACAACGTCTGCTGTCTTGAACACCATCCAACTGGCAGTGTGGGGAGAGAGCCTGGAACTGGCAGAGACAAGAAGAAAAGGGAAGTCAGGCACACCCCATAACTTTGCATTGTATAGAATTAGGATTTCCACTTTAATGCCAATTGACAAATTCCCTAGCTTTTCCTTGACTTTCACTAAAGCTGAGTTTCCACCTATAATGAAATGTCAGGGTGTCTTGGTGTTGAGCAGACAAAAACCAGGCAGTATTTTAAACTCCTCAGTTTACTTTATGTTTGAGCCAAATATTAGTTCTTAAACAGGAACAAAATGAAAGTATTTATACACATTTTACATGAACTAAGCTCTGAAGTAAAAATACTTTGGATTAACATTGAACATGGTTAGCACTGCCCTTCAAAAATAGAAATGATATACTGTAGAACAGTACTGCCAGATATCATTGAAGCAGGCTGTTAAAAAAACAAAAAAAAAACAAAGCATGAATAATTTTAAATGTTCTAAAATGGCAAATAAAAAGTTCAATATGCTGCAAACATAATCCCCTAATAATAAATGACCTGATAAAACAAAACACATGAAATTAACTCCTTGTTCAAAATATCACAAAACCTGTGGTGAGCAAGGACTGATCTATGCACATGGAATTTAACCATTGCGATAATTTATGTTGATGTTTACCTAGATTGCTGTAATAAGTGTAAGCAACTGCTTACTGCTGACCCAACAGTCTTTAGTAGAAACGTGGTTAAAAACCATTAAAAAGTACAGCAACTCCTGAAACACGAATTGTGTTTTCTTGCTATATAAAACACGTAACTTCAAAGCCATTTCATTCCAGACATAACCAGATAGAAGATACTTAATATTAATACCTTAATATCATCTTAGCACTAAAGATGCAAAAATGTAAAAAGTATCACACTTAAAAGCGAGCAAAGTAAATACTAACAATCTTAAATGAATGTAAACATTCTGAAGATTATTTTATTTATGCATTCAAGCCTTTAAGCTGCTTAGATAACTTGTGATGAGTTTCAAAAATAAGAAAAGAACCCAAATCCAGCACTTTTACTAGTGCTCTCAGTATCCCACGTTAGGCCCAAATGTGGAATGAACAAGGATAACCCAGATTGATCAAGAATGTACCAAGTTCCTGGTGTTAAAACAATTCAGCAGAATTCAAAATTAAACTTCCTAGATGGTATTTCTGCTGAAGTAGTGCCATAAGTTCAGTCAAAGTTTATAGGACATGATCAATGGCTGCACTGGTAAGGACTTTTCATACTCTGTAAACATAAGGGGAGAGGCTGGCACAGCAGGCAGTGAAACCATGATTGTTTGTGCTTCTGGCTGAGCGAGAAATGAGGAGGAAAAGAGCTTAGTACAGCATAAATCCCAGCTTCCAAGAAGGTATGAGGCCACTCTGCATCTCAACCTTTTCACAGCATCAGGATGTGGTATAAATTTCAGTGAAGACTATAGTTTATTTCGCTAAGTAGGCTATTAGCCTGTTAAGCTAATTAGGCTATTAAACAGAGTATGCGGCAGAATAAACCCACTGTTATTTCAGCAGAGTTGGTGTTACCTTTTCACAGTCTATTCCTGCATGATTCATACCTAAAATAGAGCACAGACCTACTTAATACAGGCTGTAATTCCATGGATTAAAAAAATGGTCAATTAATGGTAAAATACAGGGCTAGGATATCATTTTTATAATTTTTTTTCACTGTTTCACTTATTTGAGCACAGCGGACAGATGGTAAAGAAGCACGTTGGAAATGACGTCTATTTATTTACAAAGCATTTTTGTACCTTGACCATTAAAGGACTCAATTAGCCCACCTTGTTCTTTGCATTAAATCAAATACCATTGTTCATAAATGTAAGGTTAATTTATGACATGTAATAACCAATGGGGCAAAAAAGTTTTTCAGCAAAAGATTTAATCTGAAACTGTGAGCATTTGATTTATCAGACTGAATATAATAGACCATTTTTAAACAGCTGTACAGCAAGCAAGCATTTTGCATTACAGATCAGAATGAGCCTGATTATAATAAGGCAGGCTCACCATGCATCGTTATTAAAAACCAGGACAATGCTTTTGTTTTTTTTTTTACCTGCAAATGTAATATTTTATTTAGGACTGGCTTATTATGTTTCTGTTGTCCTTCTTGTGTTTGGAGAACCCATGGTTTGGAGATATGACATGGCCTGTTAAGTACAGCAATTACTGATTGCGGCTTTAAATTCTTACTGAAGGAGGCGCACCACAACTATTAGTCTGGCTCAGTAAGAGGATATTGATTCCTGTGTGTGCGAGAGAGAACTTTAGAAAGTTTCTGCATCAGCAGTACAAGCAGTACTCGAATAAACATGTGATACACCAACAAGCTGGGAAGTAACAGGAAGAGACAGAGACAAAAGTGTCTCTGGCTGTTTAGGAAAAAGTATTTATTTATGAAGTAAAGGGGTGGTGGTGGTGGTCTAGTGGTAGGATACTTGCCTATGCACCTATGGCTCAAGAGGTCCCAGGTTCGAATCCCACCTTTGGCACTACCACCACTGAGTCCCTGAGCAAGACCCTTAACCCGGAATTGCTCAAGGGGGACTGTCCCTGTAATTAGGACATGGAAGTCGCTCTGGATAAGAGCGTCTGCTAAATGCCGTAAATGTAAATGAAGTGAAATTTAATTTAAAAAAATATGATGAACGCTAAACATCTTCCCAGAAAACAACCTCTTATCTTGTACACATCAACAACATCCTTGTGGCTGATTTGTGTGTATGAATAAAGTCACTGCAGTCTATAACAGGCCCTACTTCCAGGGAGCAGAAGGCATATTTCAGAGACTCCTTTACAGTAACCTGTTAGGGAACTGAGCCTGGACAGATAGGTAGAATAAGCCTCAGTCCTTTTAAAATGGTCTGAGCTGGCGTTAGGGCTCTAAAAAACAAAATCTTGGATGACAACGTTTAAGTTAAATGACTAAACATTAAATGAAAACCTCGTCCACAAAGCGAAGAAAACCAAACACCTTCACCCGTCTTTCAGCAAAGGCCCCGCCTCTCCCGAGCTCAGATTGGTTAATTCTACACCCTCAAGGAGCAAAGCAGCAACTATTAGCCAATCCTGACAAAGGTGGAGGGTCGTTTCTAGCCAATCGGAGCGCGCGAGGGAGCGGCCTGAGAGAATATGGGTGGGAAGCGAAAAATAAATAAATAAATAACGCGTGCCAGCGCATTGCAAACCGGAAATACAGCTCCCACCTCCGATCACTTTACGCCAAGCTCGAACAATCCGACCCCTCACTCAGGCCCAGAAGCTTTCACTCCTCTAAAGTCCCCTCCTGACACTCCATCGGAGCTCCAAAAGCCCCAACGACACCCAGCGGCTCGCGTTCCCGCGAAGTTTCCATGCAATAAATGTGTGAAACTTAGGGCTTCGACGGCCTGTTACACCAGCACTGCAGAATAAATAAAGAAATGTGCCAGCGGCAGGGGTTTTCACGGAGGTGTTCAAGTGAAAGAAAACGCGAAGTGTGTCCGCAGTAGCATCATCGATGAGGCGGGTGGCGAGGGGCTCGCGCTTCAGCTAATAATAATAGTAATAATAATAGTAATAATAATAATAGCAATAAGCAAACCGTGGAATATTCCTGGCTCGGCTGTTACTCAGTGTTAAACCCTTCTGCTGTGGTGTAAACGGGATTTATGTTTGAGGGGAAAGCCCGCATTAAGTTATCCCCTCCCCACCTCCACCTCTCCAATAACTCCGGGCAGAATCGAACAAAAAATAGGGCTGCTTCGCTCAGTTAACAGTTTCCAGCCTTCTACATCCCTTAGACTCCGGCAGAGAAAAGAGCCATCCATCCAGCCTTGCCCAGCATAAAAGTTGCTGTTAAAATACAGAAATACCGAGATGCACTTACCCTCGTACTCACAGCGGCAGTCAACCCTCGTTCTCCTCACACACCAATTATTTAAATAAATATTCACTATCAGCCTGGAGATTTCATTCGCGAGCGCTGCCCGGCGTGCGAATTTATTCCCTTTGCCTCGTCCGAGTCTCCATAGCGTTCTGTAACATACCGCCTATGTGGCGAGGTGGCTTTTACGTTTTTTTAAAAAATCTATTTTAAAAAGAAAAAAACTGAGCTACAAAACAAGAACTCTTCTTCAATCTCATTCAGCCCAGCCTGCGCACAGCACATATCAATGCGCGTACGAAGCGAGAGAGAATGGGACAGTGTAAGTGCGGCGTGAAAAGCTCGATAAAATGTCCAGGCAGGCCTTTGATTAATTCTATAGCGTCAATGTCCCATTAATATTGCCTCAATGTCAAGCGAAATCGACCGCGCCACCGGGAAAAGACGAGTTTGTAAGAGGGAACTACTTTACGCGACGTTACGGCGAATTTATTTCACTTTGCCTAAGGAACGGGGGGTGGTGCGGTCCCCCATTGCCTAGGGAAAAGTACCCGGATGCAAAGTGAAGTTAGAGGGAGTAGTGAGGCACCTGCGCGAACAGCATCTCGGGTAATTACACTCCTGTAACTTTGTCTTCTTTAGATTTGATCCTATAAGTCCAGTTTTCTTCGAAGGACCTTTTAGTAAGCCACACTAACAAAGCAGCTTTGCAGAAATCCCAACTACAGACTCTTAACGACAGCGGGGTAACAATCCCTAAAGATGAAGAATCATTGGTAGAAACCAAGACTTAAAATACAGGCAGCTTAGTGGGGGCTGTCGGCATTTTGCATTAAAAATAAAACATACAGAAATTTCATTTTTATATACATATGTGTCTATTTTACCATCTTACTGAGCAGTATGAATTCACTTCAGCAGCAAGGCAGAGAAGCACGGGTATAGTATACCCATACTATTCCCGGTCTTCATAAAACTGCCAATATTAGACATCCCTGTTTGACCACATGGTTAAGCTGCAGCTTCATACATAGCTGATATGGAATCATCTTGCAGCTCATATTTAAAGCCCACACTATAATATATATTTTTTGTGTTTTCCTCTCTTAGGGTTCACTCACTACAACACCCAGCATGCATGTAGAGAAATCAGTAGTCTGGGGTAGACTAATAAATGCAAATTTGTTCAGTTTCACATTAGCCACCTCGTTTCCTTCTGCATTAACCAGGAGCAAAAATAGAAGAATGAAGTAAGCGTGGCCTTCAACGTGCATAATCGATGGGGGTTCCTGCCTTTCACCCAGAAAATCTCACACATGTAGAAACATGGACATTTTGGGCTAGAGTGAGTGTTCCTTTAACCTGCTTACAGGACCTTATTACCTACTGAGATTTAATAAAATCATCCCTTATCAGAAAAAAAAAAAAACACTTGAGGAAACTTGCTTTTACCACCACTGACTAAAACCTGAATTTGAATGACCGCTTGTTGCCTCAAACATATAAAATGTCAATATTACATTTATGGCATTTAGCAGACACTCTAATCCAGAGTGACTTCCATGTCCTAATTACAGGGACAGTCCCCCTTGAGCAACTCAGGGTTAAGGGTCTTGCTCAGGGACCCAGTGGTGGTAGTGCTAGAGGTGGGATTCGAACTTGCAGGTTCGTAGACAAGTATCCTACCACTAGACCACCACCAACCCCAACATGTTAGAATTGGAACGGTTTGACTTTTGTTTTCTTTTTTTTTTTTTAATATATAACTTGTAATATTTTGGCAGTCTGGCACAATACATTTAGCACTGATGCTCCAAGAGAAGACTTTTTGGTGAAGAAAAGCTTGGGGCCAGGGTGGAAAAATAATTGCACTTACTTTGCAATCAAATACTGGTAAGAAATGAAAAAGTTAAATCATTCAAGCCTAATGGGTCCATAGTTATGTCATCTTTTATAAATGTGCATGTTTAGAAGTTTTCTTAAAATTGTTTTCTATCATACATGTTTCTGATCCATTTTACTAAAAGGTGCTGAGGACAAAGACAGAACAACACAAATCCTGTCATGCATATCCAGTCATACATATGTGTATAGTGATAGAACAATACAAAAATCATAACAATTCCCCAAAAAGGAAATCTCTTAGGTCCAGTGTTCAATGCCCTGCATCTCCATTTCTGGGGCAGCAGTGGCCTAGTGGTTAGGGAGTCGGCCCCCGGATTGAAAGATTGTGGATTCAAATCCCTTTACCAGTAGGTTGCCCTGAGGTACCCTTGAGCAAGGTACCATCCCTGTCACTTTGCTGCCCCCTGCTGCACGTGTTTGTTTGTGGGTTAAATGCTGAGATGTAATTTCGTTGTGGTTCACTGTATGATGTGCTGTGTACTCACAATGACAAGAATGGTCACTTTCCCTATAGGTAGGTAACATCAGTAGACAGTTGTTATCAAGTTATCAAGTCAACTATCAAGTTGTTATTAGTTTGAGTGGCATTAAATGTAAATGCATGTAGGAACTATTACCTGCTCAGTAGATGTTGTGGAAACATGTTGACCTGATAAAGTTGCACCAAGATCAGCAAAATATAAGAATTTAACTAGTAGTAACCATACTACTCCAAAGCAGTTGACCATGTAGAATGAAAAATTATATAAATATAAATATAAAATTACATTGAATATGAAAGCTCTGGACTGCCAGGTTATTACATATGCGTTGTTTGTACATTCATTGATCTGGTACATTTGTACATTCATTGATCCTCCTAATTGCAGACTAAAATACTCATACTAATAGGTTGCATGACTAATCACTGAGATTTAACTGTAGCAACGGTGTACTTTTCTGTAATACTGAATAGTATTTTTTTGTCAACCTTCTAACAGTAACATGGAGAAGCTGACCCTCTAACAGTCTGTTATAACTTTGACATTTTTCTTCCATTTGACTCCAGAACATCTTTATATTTATCAACATTTCTCATGAGCTTTTACCAGGTGAAGATTAATTACTCTGTACCCTTGTTGTCTGGCATTGTTCAAAATAACACCACTCTCTCTAAACCAGTAAAAAAATCTGACAGATTAGGGCTGCACATTATATGATGAAAAATATATATGCCTGTTAATTGATATTGCAATATCATTTTCTGTATACTGATATTGTAGAATGCTACAAAATGTAACTAATGAGCAACTAACAAATCGCTTTCTGACTGTGGCCAATCACAGCTTTAGATAGTGTCTATGTGTTTTGATGAGTCAAAGTATTCATGTGATGCAATTTTTTTTTTGCTTTTAACTTTTGAAGGCCCCATATTCTACATTGTGTTTCTAATATGTTTTTTTGCATGACTTTAAGTTTTGTGTACCATACATATAACCAATTATTAGTCTATAAATTATCCCTTAATTAAACAGGCTATTTCTGTTATTGTGCCTTTGATATGTGGCTGATATGTAAATGACCTCTTTCCCAATTGGTGGAGTTCAAAAGGCAAAATGATAAAACAACAAAAGCATGAAAAGGCAGGGCAAAACTATTGTTTGTGTGTATATAGGTTATATTATTTGTATGGTTGCAGTATAATCACAATAATAATAGTTATTATTATAACCAGCCACATAAGGAAACAATGCTAGCACACCGTAGCAAACTAAGCCAACGGTGAATAATGTTTATTTTATAGTGTCTCTGTGTTCTATCCATTTTGTGCATTTATGCACATGCATGCACATTGTACCAAATCAGTGTCACTGCTTTGCTGAGAATGGTCCACTACCCATTATACCCAGTATTAATTAATACTTTCTCACTGGGGTCCTGAACATTGATGAATGTAGTAAGGTGGGGTAAGAAATTATAAACAGATGGATTGAAGTCTATAATTGTAAACTACAATGTGCTCATAAATGTCAAGATGTGGTAATAAATGGACATTCAGTATAACTACAATATGTTGAAAACTAATGATGTAAAGGAAAGGGACAATCAATGCAAGATATTAAGTTTTGATTGCTTTACCCCATCATAGCTTCAGAGACACAAGGCATTAAGTTAACAAGCTCCAACAGGAGGCCACCTAACATGTCTTTGCAGTTCTGTTTCCCCATTTTCCATATTTAAAGTGCTTCAGTTCTCTTCTAAGTCTACCAAAGATACTAAACTGATGGTTAAGGCAAAACTCAGATGTACACTTGGTTTTCTCCTATTTTTAAGGTAGTAAAGGTAAATCATGTTTTAGTGCCTGAATTTTCTTTTAATTTTGTACTGGAGCTAGTAGGCAAAGTGGCTACAGCTATACACTTAAATCATTTCACAATTTTTTTAAACTGCTTGAGTTGGTAAAGGAATAGATTGGTCATGAGTCAAATTTGCACTTTAAATTTCCACCCCAGATGTAGATATAGACAGGTCACAGCTCGCCCTCTTAGAGCATTAAGTTAAGCCCTACTTCTCCTGCCTCCAAGGCAGAAGACACACATAAATACTCTTCTCTGTTTTAGCTACTTAGTGGTGGAACACACTTCCCTTGACCATCAGATCTGCTGGGATCCATGCTGTCTTCAAACATCAAGACCCATCTCTTCAAAGAGCACTTAGGAGAATAAGCTATACCTTCACACTTTAATCTAAAAGATTTTTAAAAAGAGTCTTGTTTTCTCTAGGTAGATCTTCATGTATCCCAGAAGTTGCAGTGGCTAACAGCACTTAGTTTAAGTCTTGGCTTTCTAGTTAGAGTATTCTAAAGTATTCCATATGGCATTGTGACCTTATGTCCTGCTGAATTTGTTTCAGTTTCATCTAATGTCCTCTAAAATACTAATCCAGTTGTGGAGGGTCTGTGTCCAGCATGGTTTAGTAGTACTTCTTCTTAAACACACCCATTTGAAGCTGGCAATCAACTTGTGAACTGAATCAGGTTTTAGCAGGAGAATCACTAAACTATTATGTACTCCAGCACCCAAGAGCCAGAGTAGGGCATCCTTTTTACCAAACAGTAGGACAACAGTGTGAAGACCAACTATAATAGCCTGCCAATATCATAAAAACAAAAATCACAATAGCTTATCATGCAGAAGCAATAGATGACCTGTAGATGGAAGCAAAGTTCTATAGTTTCCACCACATTAATTTTAAGTACAAACATACACATTATAGCCAGATGGTGGGGAATATTTTTATATTTCAAATTAAACTTAATATAAATATGTACTACATGCTAGGCAAAAAAAAGTTATTGCATCTCTGTAGGGTACCACCCATGCAACAAATGATCATTGCAAAAATAAAAGCAATTATTAAAAATACTATATGTTATCCCAGTATTACCTCAAGTTGCAGTACTGGGTCCTAAACAGAAATTAGCTTTGTAAGGCCTAATGCACCAGAATGGGCCATCTTCACAGGCAAGAAAGGGAGGAGTAATGGAGCCACCAAGAAAAAGTTACAAAGGTCAAAATGAACAGCTTCCTATGATTAGTTTGAAATGTACTGTTTGTACACTTTTGAAAGTTTAAAGTTTAAATTACATCTGTATAGATAGCCCAAAAGGTAAAAGCACAGCTGTGCCCTCTTCAGGCCAGTCAAGCTCAGTTTGTGTGCCTGAGTAGCAGAAAGGAGTACTACCTGTAGAAGTACATTTAACAGAAGTGGAGAAAAATAATTTATAATTTTGGCACAGGAGCTCGTCACAATATATTTAGTCAATAAAAAAGGAAGAGGAATAACTTGTGCTCATGGTTGTCTAATCAGACTCCCAAAATAAGTGAGTGGTTATAATAAAGAATGCATAAATGTATAAGTGTACACAGTGTGCTGCTAGGTATACAGGCATGCTAGTCCTCACAGCAGTGAATGCTATATTCAGAAATTACCATCATGTACCATGTCCTGCACAACAGCCTTACTCAGTGGTTCGTTTCTTTTTGAAATGGCAATGATGCTTTATGAAAGTCACTATATCATAAAGATTGGTCTGATTGCATCCTGGAGTCTTTGAGTCTCTGCATATGGGTATCCCTGGCACACTGGAAAACTTCAGGGATAACACTTACTACTTTTGGGCATAATGAGTATGTAAGCAGTACCCAGTAGGCTATTTAGATAAGAGTCTCAAGCTCCTGTGATCTCTGAAGTCAGTCATTATGGTCTGTGATTCTAAAACATCAGTCAGTATAATGTCTGGCTCATTCCCTGCTTTGCAAGCTGGGATTGGGCCTTTTTGATGTAGATCTTGTTCGTCTGACATGAATGGGCAGGCTTTCTCAGAGTGAAAAGATAATACTAGAATGCTAGTTCTAGGAGTGAATGTTGGGACAACTTGGTTTAGTCTAATGTAACACTGTGATGTCTGTCTTACCTTCCTGATGACTACCTTTTTGATTTTTTTTTTTTTTTTTTTTCCCCCCCCTTTTCCAATTTTGTAAAAGAACTGGATTCAGGGTGGGGCCACCTCCTTCACTTTTTGACCTTCATCTAAACCCTTTCATCAGAGTTAACACAGCCTCCATTCACCAAATCAGACATGTATATAGCTAAAATCTGCCACCCTTTCCACCACACGTCACACACACCAAATTATGTAGAACCAAAAAGTGTGTGAAAGAGAGAGATCTGAGAGACAGAGATGGAGAGGATGGAAGAATTAAATTCTAACACTTCTGTCACTATATAGATATATGCAGCTTTAGAAAAATCTGCCATTAGAAGCATTTGTTTCCAAGTTGCATTATTTAAAGCAACAGATGCATGAATCTATATTATTGGACAAAGCACTTTTTACAAATTATATTGCTTAATAGATCATAGTAAATTATCTATCAATAATACGTAAACTGGACTATTTTCTATTAAACCTATTGAGTAGAGAAAGAGTGCAAGAGAGAGACTTAAGAAATCGAACTGACAAAATAATGTACACAGTTTTGTACTAGCTTAATGTTATTTTTGTGTCATGTTTGATATCAAATAGCTACAAGGCCAATATAGCCAAAAAAACCTAGAAGACAATCGTCACCTTAATTGATCAGCATTTTTCAAACATCCATCTCTTCATTAAGGAGGCACAGACATGTGGATGTAGTTTAGGCCATGATTTACTGCTAACTATAAAAAAAATTGAACCAACCTTCACTGCTACAAGCAGCCCGTTAAACATCAGGGCTGGAAAATGCAAAGCAGTCATAAAGTAGACTGATTTTTGATCAGATTAATACAAATTTATAACCATCACTGTTTCAAAAACTGATACTAGATCAGCTCTGCTACTGTAGACTAAAAACTAGAGAAACAAACTTTGGAAAACTGATTAGGGGTGATACTATGACAGTCAACACATCCCTTGATTGAGGGCTTGATGGTTTGTTACACTTCTGATATTTAATAAAGTAAGACTGGAAATGGTCTAAGATTTATTTCTACTTGGGAACATTTATTTCTACCTTTACAAAAAGATAATTTTGTTTAGTTTTCCCAAATTCTGCAGACTTGTGTGTGATGATACAATTATTGTATTATTTAAATGCAGCATACAATAATAATGAAATATGAATTAAGAAAAATTATCAATGTATTCATTACTGCTACAATTTTTAATTAAACTAGAGATGGGTGACGGGGATAGTGATATACAGTACTGTGCAAAAGTTTTAGGCAGGTGTGAAACAATACTGTAAACAAAGAATGCTTTCAGAAATATAAATAATGATTGTTTATTTTTATCAATTTACAAAATGCAAAGTGAGCGAACAAAAGAAAAATTTCAATCAAATCAATATTTGGTGTTACTAGCTTTTGCCTTCAAACCAGCATCAATTCTTATGGCCCCCACAGAGCCCTGATCTCAACATCATCGAGTGTGTCTGGGATTACACGAAGAGACAGAAGGATGTGAGGAAGCCTACATCCACAGAAGATCTGTGGTTAGTTCTCCAAGATGTTTGGAACAACCTACCAGCTGAGTTCCTTCAAAAACTGTGTGCAAGTGTACCTAGAACATTAATTGATGCTGTTTTTAAGGCAAAGGGTGGTCACGCCAAATAGGGATTTGGTTTAGATTTCTCTTCTGTTCATTCACTGCATTTTGTTGATTGATGAAAATAAATGATTAACACTTCCATTTTTGAAAGCATTCTTTGTTTACAGCATTTTTTCCACACCTGCTTATAACTTTTGCATAGTACTGTAGGACTTGAATGTGCTGGACTGGTTTGTTGCGTGAATACAATATTAAAAATATATATTAAATATACTTATTCTACACTATATATGTTGCAAAATCACAATATTTTGATGCATTATTAAACCCTTAACTAGCATTGACTGTATTTTTTTAGTTGTTTAAGGGATTTTTCAGTCAATTTCAGAGTTTTGCATCATCTCAGTTCTTCTAGCTATTATTTTCTTTTTGTTATTCTGATCCATGGAACGTTTAAGGTTTGAAATGTCTTTTTGCATCATATAGTAGACTAAGAATGTGAGCAGTTTTGCTCAGTGTGCACTCCTTTGCTTGAAGACTTCAAGACAGTTTTCTGAATACAGGTAAAAAAAGATATTTTAATGCTTAATGGTGATGGAAATTATTGTACAGAAATAGGAACCTACCAATATCATTTAAATTGTGAGCATAAAGTCACTCTGCACAGTGCTTACCATGGGCAATTAAAGCACTCATATTTTAGCATATATGCTGGGTGCAAAAGAAACAGGCGTGTTAAGCAGAAAACCTCAATAAAATAGGGTTTATGACACAAGTGTTTGAAATGGTGACGGGAAGGGCTACTGTGAGGTGGTTTTGTGGGCAGCTTTTGAAACTGCATGCACACATGCTTGCAGGAAAGCACAGACACATGTGCCCACACACACACATTTAGTCTGAAATTATCTAATTTATATTCACTAAACTAAGACTGATGTCATTGGAGCATAGGTCTCCTTCAAGGCTCTAGATTAATTTCCACCCCTCCCTTAGACCTCACTACCACTTTTAAAATGAAATTTAATATAAGCTAGAAATGGCACAATAACAGATGGCACAAAGTCATGATACTCCTACATATGCAATTTTTATTTAAAATAAAATTGGGGACAGAGGTTCGGGGCAGCGGTGGCCTAGTGGTTAGGGAGTCAGGATCTGAAGATTGTGGATTCAAACCCCTTACCGGTAGGTTGCCCAGAGGTACCCTTGAGCAAGGTACCGTCCCCGTCACTGCTCCCTGGGCGCTTTCAATAGCTGCCCCCTGCTGCACGTGTGTGTATGGGTCCAATTTCGTTGTGCTGCAACCTTGCAATGACAAGAATAGTCACTTTCACTTTTCATTTACTTGGAGTATATTCCCCTGCAATGGACAGGTAAAATGACTGAATAAGGGCGTGTATTACATACAATTTCTATTTCTACAGGTTTCTGACAGGTTTCAATGACACTTTATGACACTTTATACACTATCAGGAAATAAACTAATATCTTTAAAGAAGTCGCTTGAGACCATTTCTACAGTTGATTCCTCATATAAATAACACACAGTGTAAAGAGATGACTTCCTATTGACAATATGTAACTGTAACCTCAAATGGCCAGGGGATACACAAAGCTTGTGTTCCGATAAGGTTCAAAAGCTTCATAGGGCAGTTGTTCACAATCACACATGCAGCATCCTTTCAAGCTGAAAAGGCATTCAAGGGCAGATTTGGTGTTTCCAGGCCCAAAGTCTTCCATTTGTGTCTCCAGACACAAATGGAAGACATTTCTCCCTGCAAGATAAGGGAAATAAGCTTCTTACAACTAAGAAGAGGTAAGGTTAGGTTAGTACACTTCATGTACAGTAAACCCCAGCAACTAAGACCATCTTATTTATTTTGGAGCACAGATTAGATATTAGATGTATTACAGTATCTTTTCAAAAAATAAAAGCATAGTTACTTTGTAAGGCTCTTTAAACTCTGAGCAGCATTTGTGGGGTAGGAAGGTATCAAAACTAATTAACACATCTGATTGTACTATAATACATTGTTCTTTATACAATTCCTACTGTTATTCAAGTACTATTTTATTTTATTAATCCCACAGCTTTAGTATTAAGGATATTTGAACAAGCAAGCCATACACAATTTTCTTCTGGAAATTGCTTCAGAACATTTTATGTAATTTACTCAAAGCCTAACAAATCCGATTTTATTATACGTAAAACATTTACATGAATGAACTGGAAATTGTTTCAGGAAAATCTACAACACTATATTTTTGGGGGAGTGGGTCAGTGGCCCAGTTCTCTGTGGATGGAAAACACATGGTCTGCTTGCATACATTAGCCAACAGAAAAGGAAAAGTTGTAGCACATAGTCATCAAATGCATGACATTTCTTTCCAAAGATCCACTTGTTGAGTACATCACTGAGAGAGAAATAATTAAAACAAACAACAGTGCAATTGTTTTTGAGACTGGCTCTAAAACATGTTTATAGGTTCAGTTGCTAATGTTATTTATAGCGTTTCTCAGAGTTGACTGGAGCGAGGTGAAGTCATAACAGCAGTGACGATCTAAGCAGAGATGGGGTAACCTCCAGAGAGTCTGGTGTAAGGCTTCCCCAGCCTTAGCACTGCTTTCTGCACTGATTAACACAGACCCCATGGGTCAATTCTGGAACAGCAGGGGGTGAGATGAAGGAGTTATGACAGTGGATGATTCATGAGTGCAAACACACCACATTTACTGGCAGAGAGCATGAGACTTAGGGTTTCTTAAACTGAACTGAAAGCTGGAGTCTCCAGAAGTACAAGGTGCTTAGTGCTCAGAGACATGGCCAAGGTAAGGAAGGCTGAAACCCAAACACTGCTGAACAAGACATATAAGCTGAAATGTCAAGACTGGGCCAAGAAAGATGTTTTTACCTTATTCAAAGGTTTTATGGACTGATGAGATGAGAGTGAGTCAAGAAGGACCAGATGGATGGGCCAGTGACTGGATTAGTAATGGGAACAAAGCTCCATCAACACAGATGCCATCAAGGTGGAGCTGAGGTACTGGTTTGGGCTAGTATTATTAAGATGAGTTAGTTGGACCTTTTTGAGTTGGACTCAAAATCAATTCACAAACCTACTGCCAGTTTTTAGAAGACACTTTCTTCAAACAGCAGTACAGAAATGTTTATTTGAAAACTTCACTTTAACAGATGTAAATAAACCAGATTCGTTTAGTTGCATAATTATTCTAAACACTAGTAGTGACCTAATAACTGTGCATATGGTATATATGGTCCATATATGTGTGCACACATTGAGGGATGGTGGTTTAGCAGTAGGATACTCACCTACAGACCAAGAGGTCACATGTTCAAATCCCACCTCCAGCACTATCACCATTGGGTTCCCGAGCAAAACCCTTAATACCAAGTTGCTCCAGGGGGACTGTCCCTGTAATCAGGAATTGTAAGTTGCTCTGGATAAGAGCATATGCTAAATGCTGCAATGTAAATATGTATTCCCCTGAGAATGTTCACTCTCACACTTTCTTTGTGAAACATTCAGAGTTATTAACATTTTGGATTGACCGTATTTGATCCATATTAAAATCAATCCTCACCCAATAATTGTGCACACAGTGTAACTTACATCTGTTCTGATGGATTGCCTTTACTGTATCTTTCTGTCCTGGCTGAAACTCTCAGCATGAATGGGATGAGCTTACACCAGCAAAGTTTCCATGTATGGACTGTAGAGTAGTTTAGAAAGTGTGAATAATTTAACAAAATTGAAAAGGATTTTATTAGAAGTTATTTATCGTGCATTCAAATTATAGTGTATTATCTCAATTTCTCATAAAAAAAAATGTGCTCAGGCCCTGAAAACAAAACTCCCCACATAACTAGGGACGATCTACAACCATGTTTCTCAACTTTGGTCCTAAAGGCACAATTTCCTCTGCACATATGAGTATCTTCATTGCTTCCAGCAATCCTGATCCATCTGTTCCACTTCTTAACAACTTCTTCATTATACTAAGCTGAGGTGGGTATGTAAAGTAAGGAAAACCCTCAAATGTGGTTGGAGCCAGTATGTATTCCGAACCAAGGATGGCTACTTTCTTCACCATTGATAGCATGGTTGTCCAGGATGCCCATACCATGTTGGTCCTGAAAATGTTAATAAAAACACATACACAAACACTCACAAATTCTTGCTCATAGGCAAACTGAAGAATCATTTTGTTTATATTTAGTAAATGATATGGTGTTTCTTTTTTGGTTCTCCTTACATAAAGTCAAGTCAGTTTTATTTATATAGTGCTTTTTACAATGTTGTTGTCACAAAGCAACTTTACAAAATTCGGGTCCGAGCACTAATTGAGTAGGCTGAGGGTGACAGAGGCAAGGAAAAACTCCCCAAACCAGGAGGAAGAAACCTTGGGAGGAACCAAGATTCAAACCAATCCTCCTCTGGTTGACACTGGAAATAAAAAAGGAAAGAAAGAAAGAGAAAGTGCATTTCATGATAAATCAGTTTAGCAATGACTTCCAGCAAGCATGAGTAACAGTAAAAGAGTCCATCAGTGTTTGTAATTGGAACTTTGGTAAGATAACACTGGAGGTTCTGCTAGAGAGGTGAAGCTTTTGTTAATCTTAGTGGCAGTAGCTCCTATCCATGTGACCGATGATCGGATGAGAGCAGTGGGTCGGCAGCACCAACATCCAAGTTTACTGTAATTCTCTGTATCCATGAACCCCTGGATCTGCACATTTTATCTAATAAGAAAATTACAGTGGTACCTTGGGTTATAAGCATAATCCATTCCAGGACCATGCTCACAACCCAAAATGCTCATATCCCAAATCAATTTTTCCCATTATAAATTAAGGAAATTCACATGATGCGTTGCATACCCTCATAAATTCACATATAAAAATATGGGCCATTGTCATGATACTAGACTAGTTGCTGCACTTGAAACAAAAAACATAATTGTTTTATTAACAAACGCACATGATCACAAAAGAACAAAGAACATGTGTATAGTACCTAAACGCTCATAGGATGTTTCCTCAACGACTGATGCACGGCAGATGGGAGAGCATAGTGTGGATGCGAGCTCACATCCCATTGTTAACGAGGCCAGAGACAAGAACCATCTTCTCAGTTGGCGTAAAAAGTATTATCCACACCATGGGAGCATCGTATGATGCTCGTTAGCCAAGGTGTATGCTCGTAACACAAACTACTCGTATCAAAAAAATTGGACACTCAAGCAAAATTTTTGCTCATGTACCAAGACATTGCTCGTAACCCAAGTTAAATTTTATTAAACATTTTTGCTCATAAATTGAAATACTTGTGAGCTGGGTTACTCGTAACCCAAGGTACCACTGTAATTACTAAAAGCCTGACTAAACAAGTAAGTCTTTAGCTTACTCAGTGTGTCTGAGTCCCGGACAGTAGCTGGAAGACTGTTCAAGAGATGGGGGCTTGATAAAGCTCTTCCCCCTGTTGTATTCAAAATTCTGGGAACTGTTAGAAAGCCAGCACTTTGCAATCTAAGTGAGTGTGGAGGTTCTTAACTGGAGATAAGCTCAGAAGGATACTCGGCGCGAGGCCCGTTAGGGCTTTGTAAGTTAGTAGTGAAATGTTATAGCTGATGCGGAATTTCACAGGAAGCCAGTGAAGTCTAGATAATATCGGATTAATGTTATCAAATTTTCTAGATGTAGTGAGGACTCTAGCTGCTGAGTTCTGGACTAACTGAAGTTTATGAAGGCTTTTACTGGAATATCCTGACAACAGGTCATTACAGTAATCTAGTCTTGAGGTGATAAATGCATGTATCAATACTTCTGAGCTTCTAAGTTTAGCAATGTTTCTGAGGTGAAGAAAAGCTATTTTAGTAATATTTCCAAAGTGTGTATCTAGAGAAAGATAGATGCAAAGAAAGATGGGTTAGATTAACTGTAAAATTAGCAAAGTCTAGCATTAAACCTCAAAGTTTGAGAAAGAACCTGTCTTAACATAAGGCAATTGAGTGAAATCCACTTGTTTTTATTTCTCTTATACAATCCTCAATCTTTTTTAATTTAAGTTTATCATCTGGGTTGGATGAAATATATAACTGTGTGGCATCAACCTAACAGTGGAAGCTGATTCCATGTTTCTGGATAACTGAACCCAGAGGGAGATAACTGAACCCAGGACAAAACCTTGTGGGACTCCATAACTAACTTTTGTACAAACTGACATTTCATCATTTACATTTACAAATGGATAACAGTTGGTGAAGTATAAATTAAACCAGGAAAAGTTCCTGTTATACCAACCAGGTTTTCTAGACTGTGCAGTGAGATATTCTGGTCTATGGTGGTCAAATGCTGCACTAAGGTTGAGGAAGACCAGTAAGGATACCGACCCTTTGTCAGATGCCATTAAGAGATTGTTTACTATTTTCACTAGCATTTACATTTACGGCATTTAGCAGGCATCCAGCGCTACTTCCATCCAGCGCTACTTCCAGCGCTACTTCCATGTCCTAATTACAGGGACAGTCCCCCTGGAGCAATTCAGGGTCAAAGCACAGTGGTGGTAGTTTTGTGCCAGAGGTGGGATTCGAACCGGGGACCTCTTGATCCAGAGGTCCGTAGGCAAGCACCCTACCACTAGACCACCGCCACCACTGATTCATTGCTATGGTGTGGCCGAAAACCAGACTGAAATTTCTCAAAGATGTGTGAGAAATATCAAAGATATGAGCACAATTGCTGGACTACAGATTTCAGATTTCCAGAATCTTTGATACAAATGCAAATTTGGAGATTTGGAGATTTTGGAGATGAGGTTGATCTGTAGAACTGGACTGAAGTTCTATTCCGGATTGAAGATTGAAGCTAACCTCTCTACTGGCATTTGGTTTTGATCTATATCTATATCTGACTCGGGCAGTAGACATTTGTTATTTGGCTTTGGATTTCTTGCCAAATTATTTTAATCTTATTGTTAAAGAAAGATCCATAAAATTATCACTTTTGTACATTGCAGGTATCTGACTTCATTTAAGGATTAAAGATTCTGATGGTAGAATCAATGACAATGTCTGACTATGGAGCTTTGAGGGACCAGTTAACTGAAGGGAAAAAAAGCAGATATAATTGTCATAACAGCTTTAACCAGCAGAGTGCTCTCCAGTACGAAAATAGTAATTCTGCCTCTTTCTGAATGCTGACTCATTAATAAAATAGAATTAAATACAATTACTCCCAACAAAAACAATGTAGATAATACTCACTGTGCATTGTTCCTTACAGCTTTTGTAAAAAAACTGTAAAAAAAAAAAAAAAGTTCATTTTTATTATTCATTGCACAGAAACAATTCTGAAATGTGTGGGGGACTTTTGCAAGAATTTGACTCCAAGCAGGCCTAAACTTTGTGAACAACTTTTGACACTAAGATGAATACTAAACACTCATATAATGCATTTCTCACACCTTTACAACCCAACCAGAATCCATCGCTTATGCAAGCTATGAGCACAGGGTTTTGTTTTGTATTTTTTTGTTTTAATATCATAAAATGACAAGTCCATCAAGCTCGAAATTGACACTGATGTATGCCTATGATACTGACGTATGCTTGGATTAAGTGTGCTTAATGAAAATAATTGGATTATTGGATTCACATGTTTTCTGGATTCAGATTGTTTGACAGCTGAAACAACACCTACATAAACCAAGCTATATCACAAAAGTTCTTTGTGTGAATCATCTGATTAGTCCAAAATCTGACCGCATTGCCAGGCATCAGTTCAACTGCAAAACCATGAATTATGAGTTTTTATCAGCACACTATATTCAGGCTCAAGAATGTACAATGTGTGAACCACAGTCTCTAGGGTTTTACTAGTGCTGTTTGAGATCTCAGATGTGTTTTGATTTGGCCCCCACATACCCACAATGAAGTTATTCATTAGAAAAGGCTAAAGCACTATGAGAGCTGGACTCATTTTTTACAAAGAGTTTGTGTAATGTAATGTGTAGTATAATAGAACCTGCTGGCTGATTTGTGTGGAATCTCTGATGATATAGTCAAATTTAGAAAAATTATCACATCACTAAATTGTGATTGTCCGTTGTTTGCAGGTGATAGTCAGCTTAAACATATATTGACTTGGACATTGTTCATATGTATATACATTTTAATTCAACCCCATATTTACATTTATTTTTTTAATTTTGTGCAACTTCCTTGTGGTCAAATCAAACATTTGCAGGTATGTTGTATGAACCCTTTTTTCCCCACATTAGCACTGGAGGTTTACCCTGAAATTGTAACTAAGCTCTTAAGATTAGCAACTGAAAATATCAGAAAAAGCATTAGAGCAGAAAGTTAATTTTAATTAACAAATTACTTTACTAATATTTGTTAGCTTATCCATCCACAGACCTCTACTGTTACTTTCTTTGGTTATAAGACAGCGGTAAAGAAAAAACCCAATCATCAGCAGTCAGTGATATCATGAACAGCCTCCAAAGAGCAAGGGTGGAAGTATCACAATCCAAGCATAATTTATACGTTTAACAAATTCTAACAGGACACAGCTGCCACTTGTGTTCCAAAACTTGTGGGTGGCGGTGGTCTATTGGTAGAGTACTTGCCTATGGACCTATGGCTCAAGAGGTCCCAGGTTCGAATCCCACCTCTAGCACTACCACCACTGGGTCCCTGAGCAAAACCATTAACCCTGAGTTGCTCCAGGGGGACTGTCCCTGTAATTAGGACATGAAGGTCGCTCTGGATAAGAGCGTCTGCTACATGCTGTAAAATGTAAATGTACTTTTGCTCATTTGAAAAACTGGATAATCAGATCAATCAATATTTAGATGTAAATACCAAGAAGTAAAAGCTGAAAATCTGATCTCATATTCATCTTCTGACCTCAAACCCACATGTCTACAGTATATGGCAATAACAAATGAATTGGTCACGTTGTTTCAAATGTCATTATACCAGAGTATAATGATAATAAAGATAATTTTTTAATTGATGCAGACTCATAGTGTTTACATTCAGTAGATTTTTGTGGAATCATTGGTCGTACATCATCCACTCTCTGATCAACTGTTCCACTCACTGCTGTGCTTATTTTTAATAACAAGGGGGGGAAATCTGCTGTGACTTTTTCACGAACCCAACACATCCCTCTCATCATCCGTGGTTTCATTCAGTGGCATGTTTGCCCACTCCAGACTCATTCCAGATGCAACACAAGAAAGAGGGAGTGTACACAAGAGGGAGAGCATGGGATAGCAAAAATGCATTTGTAAAACAGCAGGTGAAATCAAGTGGTCACTCAACAAACATCAAGCCTGAACCCAGCCAGACATTAAATGTGAGAAATCAGTCAGGTTTCAGGTCATAAGCCAGATCTTGCCAGCATAACTCATAAAGTACATATACTTTATACTTAAAAATAAGGGAGCTTCATGATCTGAGACTGTGAAGATCAACTGGGTAGGAATTCATTCAGAAATTTGGCTTAACTCTTTTCTCATTTGTAACCCTATAGACTGCTAAAAAATCCTGCCAAGTTAGTTCAAGCCAAGGCAAGTCAAATGCTTTTGAGAGTGCATTTTAAACAGACTCAAACAAACTTTACATAATAATAACCTGAGACAGGCAGACGCGCTGACCCCGAGGAGGAATATAAATAGCTCTCTCATTGCCGGCTGCCTCTGAGGCTGCAGCCTGAAGGGATTCATTTTGGCTTTCCTCAGCCTGGAATAACACGGTAAACCTCAGAGATGAGGGGGAGGTGAAAGAGAGTAAGACAGAGAGAAAGGGAGTGTGGCCTGTGCTTTAGTCATTTCAGCTGTAATTGTCATTCACTCAACTTTGTTACTGCTGACCTCACTGCCACAGTGAGTCTGTAACCATTTAAATGTAACTTAATTTCAGCTGCCTATCCACCAATGGATCTAAAATATATAACTTTAGAAGTATAGAGTTATAATAATCATGTATACTAATAAAATGTAATGTGTAAAAAAAAAAAAGTAACTTGCATATTTACAATTATATTCTGTATTAACTGACTTTCTTTTAAGTCTGCGCTTTCAACCAAAATTATGAGCCTGTTTAAACTTCCAATGGTAAATTCTAAAAAATTTTTTTTTTTAATTAATACTGATGACGTCTGCCATTTTTAAAGATGAAATACTCCATACTACAAGAATGTTTTTGGTTAAGCATTCTTTTTGTGTGCTTGTCTCTTTTTTTTACACAATTTCCTTTCAAATTTACTCATGGCCAGTTTGACCCACTAGGTCTCAACCTAATCCACAATGGTAATAAGTCAGGTAAAGGGTAGCATGTGTTCTTCAAGTCACCTTAAGACAGCCTAAGCATCTTTTGAAACTACTGCTAATCCGATTTCAGCATGCTTGGAGGAGAACATCAGCTACCCATTCTGTTACACCAGTTAACAAATACTCATCTCACACTCCCAGAAATAGCAAGACCAATCTAAGATTACTTTTTTTTTTGCCAAGACATAAGTTTTATCACTGTAACATCACCATAATACAAAACCATTGCTATGCCATCATATTGTCACATTGTGAAATCTGCTCTGTGCCATCCCATCAGGCCTTGTGTTGCATTTACATATTTGGTTATTGTCAACAAACCTCTGGGCTATTTCATTCTCACTGTGGGTGAAACATTTTTCTGCAGTGGTCCATTAGCCTGTGCTATACTGCTTTCATCTGTGTGATTTAGCGCACAGTCAGCTTCTCCATATGGTTTCTTGCCATCTGATTTGAGCTGGATGGAACATGCAGGATGGTCCAGGGCAAGTCTGGTAATCGAGCAAAAGGGGCACACGCTGATCTGACGACATCAGCAATGACTCATTGCTGGGAACACTTATGACGTTTATGATTCTCAACAAAGTCAGAGGCAGTAGAGGCAATATTATTATGCCTAAAGAATATACAGCAAATTTGGTTTATAGGATATGTACATTGATGTAGCTATCATAGATTACAATAAACATCAGCATGCATTTGCAGACCACAGTACACAAACTTCTGTGAAGCTGGACCTACTCTTCAGACATCTGATTTGCACCTGCAACTGAAGTGGTTGTGCTAGGGTTAGTGCTGTTGCCTCATTGCGAGAAGCTTCTGGTGCCCAAGACATCACCTTCTGTGACCTTACTGTTTAAAGATTGCAAGTTCACTATGTCTCCATGGGTTTCCTCCCTCAGTCCAAAAACATGCTAAATGTTAAAGTTCCCCTCGGTAACTTCACAGTTGTCTTGATATCGATTTGTGATTGTCTTTTACCTGAGTGATCTGAGGTCTTTAGATATTTTCAGGCACATTTTAATTTTTGCAGCTGGAAACATTCAGTTCTGAACAATGAGCAACATAAGTTTACAAGTGAAAATTTAGAGAGAGAGAGCTGGCAGGAAGACAACTAGATAAAGGAATGGATTAAGCTGTATATTGACTACTGGTCAAGGTGAAAATGGTTTCTGCTTTAGTTGTTTGTGGCCTAAAGTGGTTACACATGTTACATTAAACTAAATGAGGTGTTTCATATAGCTGGATCCCTCCTTCTCTCTCACTCTATATCTGTAATATGAACATTTATAGACACATGCATGTTATCATGTATGTTGTATGCAGACTGAAGGACACAGCAATCCTCTCATCTGCTTTATGGGTAGATGAGAATATTCAGCTCAAACAGATGTCACACATTGGAAAAGGTCAGGATCATAGATATAAACCCCCACACTCGCACACGCGCACACACAAAGGCAGTAAAGGTCACCTCCTCACATAGTGTCTCGTAACCTATGAGTCTGAGTTAACGTATCACATCACAAACACCTCTCCCAAAAAAGCAAACATTTTTAAATACATTATTGTATTGAAATTGATCTCTCTCTCTCTCTCTCTCTCTCTCTCTCTCTCTCTCTCTCCTCCCCCCTCTCTCTCTCGCTTTCTCTCTCTCTCCCTGCAGAGTTGCAGAGTGTGACTCAGACTGGACTGTTTCCTGTTTCACAGCGAGAGCAGGCGCTCAGGTCAGGCTGGAGATGGGGCTCCTTCTACAAAACACATTACAATCTCCTTTGCATACATGTTAACACAGAGTACAGATGAATTAGCTTTAATAATGCTTAGCAAGTTTTTGGAAACAAGACATCTTAGAATAGTGTCTGTCTGTGTGTTACTGATATAAGGCTTAAAATATTCTACCATGTGTTACACTTTCATTAATTTTTCAAGCCGCTTATCCTGATTAGGGTTGCAGGTGCTGCTGGTGCCTATCCAAGTTCTTACAGGGCAAAAGTTGGGGAATCACCCAAGTAGACATGGGGAGAACATGCAATCTCCACATAGACTGCCCCATCTGGAAATCAAACCCAAGTCCTTCTCAATGTGCGGTGACAGCACTACCTACAGTGCCTCCATTCTTTTACCAGATGTAATTTTACATTAAATCTTTTTAAAAGAACAAAGTGAACCAATGTTAAATATCATTGTTGGCAAAAGTAACTTTGTGTTCAGTGACCACTTTGAGCACCAGTTTACTTCAAACATGCATTTCCTCTACTGTTAATCAGTCCTGAATATTCTGGTGGCCTTTCTTGTGTAACATGCTGGTCCTGTCATATTTTATTAAGGTCTGGACTTGAATGAATTTAAAGAATCTGTTTCAGCTATTCTTTGATAGACTGGGTGGTGTTTTTCAGTTGATTTCTTTGGTGCAAGACTTTGCCTCTCTTGAGGTTCAAATAAAATCCAGAATTCACAGTACCACCTGGGGCATTTTTTTTACATAGCTGGAAATTGGGAAAATTGTTATGTTTCATCTAAACACTAATTATGTTTTATTTATTTATTTATTTTTTTACTTTTTTTACAACATTGCTTATATAAAATATTGGAACAAGCTTCTGTTACCTCACTTATTAACTAAAGCTTTGCAAGTTTGCTTTAGTATTTTCATGTAGTCACTTTATAATGCGCCTTATTTCAAGACTACAAAGTTCTGAGGTCAACACATCCATTGAAAGTGTCACCTAGAGGTACATAAAGCCCCCTGCAATTGGCTGTGGTCTATTGGAATTGTGTTGAGTGATGTAGTTCCATCTAATGCCTTAATGATTTATGCTCCAAGGTAATGATCTAACCAAAGTATCTGACCTCAATAAAGTCATGATGGCCCAATTACTTTCCAACATTTTGATGTCTTTCAATAATATTGTAAGCTGTTACTGCAGCAAAACCTTTTTTGGGAATATTTTGTATGCTATAGTGTATATATAGTAAGCCATCCTTCAATTCTTGATATCTTTACTTCCAAAGAACAAGACTTCCTTGTACTTTATTAATATATTGTTGATGAAAACTTCAGGCTTTCTTGGTTTCAGCTTAAACAGAGAATTAAATTAAATTATACAGGAAAAATTATAAAGTTATACACGATATACTGTTTTTACATGTAGGTTTGTACATATTGCAATATGTTTTTTATACCCCTTATTTGGGTTTTTTATACCCCTTATTTATATATATATACAGTAATGTGCAAAGGTTTTAGGCAGGAGTGGAAAAAATGCTGTAAACAAAGAATGCTATCAGAAATATAAATAATGATTGTTTATTTTTATCAATTTACAAAATGCAAAGTGAGCGAACATATATATATGTATATGTATTAGTACCAATTTTCAAGAATAAAGGGTGATGCACAGAGCTGTAGTAACTATAGAGGGATAAAGTTTAGAGAGAAAAGAGTAGTGGAAGCTAGGTTAAGAAAAGTGGTGATGATCATGCCGAGAAAGGATTGGAAAGGAAAGCACTACAGATGCAATGTTTGCTCTGAGGATGATGATGATGATGATGATAGAGAAGTACAGAGAAGGTCAGAAGGAGTTGCATTGTTCCTTTGTGGACTTGGAGAAAGCGTATGAGTGGGTGCCTAGAGAGGAGTTGTAGTTTTGTATGAGGACGTCCGGTGTTGCAGAGAAGTATATGAGAGTAGTTCAGGATATGTATGAGGGTAGACTGACAGTGGTGAGATCTGCAGTACGAGTGACGGATGCTTTTAAGGTAGAGATTGAATTACATCAAGGATCAGCACTGAGCCCATTTTTGTTTGCAATGGTAAGGGACAGGTTGCTGGATGAAGTTAGACAGGAGTCCCCATGGATGATGATGTTTGCTGATGATATTGTGATCTGCAGTGAGAGTAGGGAGCAGCTTGAAGAGAACCTGGAGAGATGGAGATATGCTCTAGAGAGGAGAGGAATGAAAGTGAGTAGGACAAATACAAAATACTTGAGGGAAGAAAATGGGTTGGTTAGGATGCAGGGAGTAGAGGTGACAAAGGTGGAGGAATTTAAATACTTTAGAACAACAGTTCAGAGTAACGGCGAGTGTGGAAGAGAGGTAAAGAAAAGAGTGCAGGTAGGTTGGCATGGGTGGAGAAGAGTGGCCGGAGCGATTTGTGACAGATGGGTACCAGCAAGAGTAAAAGGGAAGATTTACAGGTCAGTAGTGAGACCAGCTATGTTGTATGGATTGGAGACGGTGGCACTGACAAAAAGACAGGAGGCGGAGCTGGAGGTGTCAGAGTCAAAGATGCTGAGATTTTCACTGGGTGTGATGAGGATGGACAGGATTTGAAATGAGTATATTAGAGGGACAGCTCAGGTTAGATGATTTGGTAACAAAGTTAGAGAGGCAAGGTTGCGTTGGTTTGGACATGTCCAGAAGAGAGACGAAGATTATATTGGTAGAAGGATGTCGAAGATGGAGCTACCAGGAAATTTTATTTTTAATAAAAATCTGAATTCTAACTGAGGAAAAGGTTAGGACACCCTACCCCCTAATAGCTAGCGTTATCCCCTTTGGCTGAAATAAGCGCAGTGAGACGCTTCTTGATGCAGCATCTACCATTCTCTGACATTGGTCTGAGGAAGGTTTGGCACACTCCTCAATGCAGAATTCTTTATGCTGAGAGATGTTTCAGGGGTTTCTTGCATGTACAATCCGTTTCAAGTCACCCCACAGCATCTCAATGGGATTAAGATCTGGTCTTTGACTCGGCCACTCAGGGTCTCTTCATTTCTTAGTTTTCAGCCAGTCCTTGGTGGATTTACAGGCATGTTTTGGGTCATTGTCATGTTGCAGGTTCCAGTTCTGCTTCAGCTTTAATGTTCTTACAGATTGTCTCACATGTTCCTCAAGTACCCTCTGATACACAATAGAATTCATGGTGGATTCTATGATGGCCAGGTCCTGCTGCAGCCAAGTATCCAAAACCATGACACTTCCACCTCCATGCTTCACAGCTGGTATGAGGTTCTTTTCCTGGAATGCTGTATTTGGTTTATGCCAGACATGTCCTCTGTTCTGGTATCCAAAAATGTAATTTTAGACTCATCTGTCCAAAGAGCATTATTCCAGAAGTCCTGGTCTTTGTCTAAATTCATCTCTGGAGCGGTGGTGCCCTGTGCTAATGTCCATGGTGACATTTCTGCCTGTGTGTGTTTTTGTTTTACAAAGCAACATATTAAAGCAAGTCAGTAATGCTGGAATAATCTCTGAGACTCTGAGAGAGAACAAAAGTGGTGCTGGCAGAAACACTTGATTAGAGAACTACAGCATCACTAGAGTGCTACAAAGACGCATGTTCACCCTTCAGCCTGACGTGATGACTAACACACTGACTCATCATGGCGCCAGCACAAACACAAAAGTGCAGGGACATATGTGATGGAAAATCTCTCATTTCAAAATGAATGAATCACTGTTTGGTCCTCCGCCTTCATGTTCAGGGTCAGCAAGCAAGCACACAGTGCGCCCATCAATTCCAAATCATTAATTGCTAATTAACTATGAAACACACAGCCCACTTAGAAGTGCTTGGCCAAAAGTAAAAAAAGATGGGGTTAAACTAAAGTTACTTTTTAACAAATTGGCCATTTAGTAAATTCTCGCATCCATTTATGCATGTACTGTGTGCCCATAATAATACAGACACCATAGGTGAATATTATATGCCCTTCACCATTGGGCCATAGAGCAGTAGAATTGAGGAACAGCATTGTCTGAACTAATATATTCCACATACAGTCCAAATGTAGAAATACATGCAACCAAATAAGGAGGAATGCTTTCACGCAGCAAGATCCAAAAACACTACCAAGTTAGCAAGTGACTTCATTAGGGGAAAAAATTGAAAGTTTTGTACTAAAGATATAAACCCAAATGAACATGTATTTACATTTATGGCATTTAGCAGACACTCTTATGCAGAGTGACTTCCATGTCCTATTACAGGGGACAGTCCCCCTGGAGCAATTCAGGGTCAAAGCACAGGGACCCAGTGGTGGTAGTGCCAGAGGTGGGATTCAAACCTGGGACCTCTTGAGCCATAGGTCCATAGTCATGTATCCTACCAATAGACCACTGCCACCCTATTTCATCTCTTGAAGAAGAAAATGGAAAGACGACCCAAAAACAAGCAAAATGTGAAAGATGCTGGAGAAAAACACAACCAGAGATCAAATCAACCGTGTTTCTGGCTTTATGCAGCTACTGCAAGCAAGATATATATATATAACCAATTTACTTTAAAACATTCAGTTCTAATGACTTAATAACTGTTTATCTGATTTAATATATCATAAATAGAAATACCACAAAATAAAACCTGAAAATCTAATCTATGATCTAATTTTATATCTTAAACCCAGATGTTAGGGCACAGAAGAAAAAAAAATTAACTGGCCTTGCTGTTTCAATAGTTTTTAAATGGATTGTATATTGTTTCCACTATTATGGTCCATTTTTGGAAACTGTTATTTTAAACATCAGAATTATTTATGGATTGTTCAATAAACTATTCTGAACTATACTGACTATAACTGAAAGTGAAAACACTGTTTGCAATGTCATTATCTTTTCTTGTGGGTGAATTTAAATATAGACTTTAGATTTTTTTAAAAGATCTTTGGGAATTAACTTTTGATTTCAGTGATGATGGTATCATGGCTAAGGGTGAAAAGTAGAAATGGTATTAAAATCCTTGACTTGTTCCCCCTGTCTCTGTCCCTATCCTTCCCTGTTTTTATGTATTAGCTGGCTCTGCTGGTTGTCATGGCGCCTTTGGCTGGGTGCGTCAGCATCTCAAGTGAGCGGAAGGTACCATTTACTGCTGCTGCAGAAAACCAGTACGACCAGCGTGTGTCACCTGTCCCCTGACGTCATGGAAACAGTGATCTTTGCAACATCTCTAGATCACATTGTTGAAGATGAGCTCAGTTTACACCCCTTTGCAACACTCTCTCTTTCTCTTTCTTTATTTATTAATGAATCTCTGCTGAATGTAAATAATCTTCTTGCCCAACATGTACACATAATACACAGCTCTTTCACTTATTAAAAGCAACATTTTTACAAAAAAATTACATTACAGTTATAGTATCTAAAGACCTCAGTGTGTGAACTTTAGTCTTTAATTATTTACTTAATATTTATTATTTATAATATTTATTTTTTGCTCATTGTCATACTATATGTCCCCACAGGCTATGACTCCCACAGTCACACAGTGATCCAGTGACTTAGCTCTGCCTTATCCAGCCTTAGAAGGTGAAGGTTGTTGTGAGACATGGAACAACTGTATCTTTTCAGACTGCCATTAGCTGCTCATTTTTACCTTTTGATCTGTTCATTTATTTGCAGCTTTAAATGAGAACATTTCTGGGGACAGCTCCTTAAGAAAATGGAAATGAATGGTCACACTATACCGATTTATATTTAAACCATGTTTCTTGAGACCCTTTCACTTAAGGCGTTTTTTATTCTATATTTAAAATGTATCTATGTAAGTAGTCATTGTTACTTTATATGCCTTGGATGTGTCCCTCTGGGACAAGTACAAATCTAATCTTCTCTACTAACATCAAATTGAATGATGGAGGGAAAGGAAAGTTATATCAAGGACTGAACAGTCAAGCAACTGCACTACTCAGATACCCCTTCTCTTGTTATTAACATTGAAAAATTCATAAATTTACATGATAAGGTTGCAAAAAGGTTGTATGCTTGTGGATGGTCCCTAAAATAACTATTTTTGTAAATGAGATGTTTGCCATGTGGATAACATCCAATAGCATGTCCATCAAAATATGCAAATGCCAGGGCTGTTCATGCTTCAGTATGTTCCAGTCTATGCTACCCCTTCCCCACAATGGTTAACATAGTATCGCAGTTATAGCTTTGAAGCAGTCTAAGGCTTAAAACCCTTCTTCTGAAAAAGCTCGAGGAAATTATATAGTTGCCCTTACCATCCATTTTCTGCCACTTGTCCCAAACGGGGTCGCGGGGGGTTGCTGGAGTCCAAGCCAGCGCACACAGGGCAAAGGATGGGGGACACATCCTGGACAGGTCGCCAGCCCATCGCAGGGAGGAGCGAGACGGGGACGGCACCTTGCTCAAGGGTACCTCAGGGCAACCTATTGGAAAGGGGTTCGAACCCCTTCATGTGGCCAATGCCCTAACCACTAGGCCACCACTGCCCCAGTTGCCCTTACATTGACTCATAACACCACCAGAACAAGTGCATGGAGGCTTGTTGCTTAGATACCCAGCTCCAGAGAGTTTGGTCATTCATGTCTGCTTTTGTTTAAGATTTCATTTGAGGCAGTAGTTCACTCGGAAATTCAGGTCAAAAGCAATTTCTCATTTACAAGCCTGAGGTTGTGGAGGAAGTATGTTTCCTGGGTTCTTGTTTTAGCACACCTCTGCCGTCACCTGGGATCAAGCGCCTTGCTCCAGAATACAACAGTTGCAGACAAAGGAAAGGCATTTGCATAAGACTTACAGTAAATGTCTACTGATATTGATATTGATATTTTAGAATGGAAGTGATACTGATATTTTAGAATGGAAGTGAAAACATAAAATCTGTGCAATAACTCATAAGAATTATGCAGTGATATCTTTTGAGATTGGTATTCAACTCTTCAAAGTAAGTCTTTGCTTTAATTAAGCTTTTATATAATCTGGACATTTTTTCAAATGGTATTAGGACCAGTATAATTAGGTTGTTTTTGCAGTGGGCTTGAACAAATTATGATATGCAGAAAACATAGACACAGATCCACACTTGCCAAAACCATTAGTCTGGAAAAGGGTCTTTCAACTCCATTTCCTATACCTCCTTCCAAAGGTCACCATCTTGTCACTGCCCCCTCTTTTTCTCTTCTCTCCAGACACAGATACACACACACACACACACACAGACACACACACATGCACACAGACACACCCCCACCCACCTACCTTCCCATTGAAATATTGAAGTTCTTTGAAGATAATCAGCAGTGCCTAGTTTCCAGAAGGGGCAGTGTTACACAAGCTAGCATTGTAAGCAGCATTTGGCAGCACCAGAGGATCATTCTCTCAGCAGTGACTGCAAGTTCTGACCTTGCTGTATTTGCTACATAGGAACATAATATTAACAAATGCTCAATTTGCTTGTGATTAGCACTAGCAGCAACTGGATCTATATACAGTAATGTGAAAAAAATCACCCTATGACACCCTATGAAAGCCTGTGTGTTTTTGTAACATTCTTGGACATATAATATTGGATATTTAATCTCAATTTTAACAATACTGGGAGATTCAAGTTATAGTCCATCCATCCATTTTCTGCCATTTGTCCCAAAAATGTAATCACAAGACCTACAGTGAACTAAAGTGCATGCCTCTACAATCATAAAGAGACTGCACAACTTTAACTTGCATGGAAGGTGTGCAAGGAGGAAACATTTGTTCTCTTGAAGAAACATCAAGGCCAGAGTGAAGCTTGCCAGAGAGAACGTAGGCAAAGACCAGGACTGTTCTTTGGACAGATGAACCTAAAATTTAATTATTTGGACAGAATAGAGAACATGTCTGGCATAAACCATTCCTGCATTCCAGGAAAATAACCTCATACCAACTATAAAGCATGGAGGTGGAAGTGTCATGGTTTTGGAATGCTTTGCTGCAGCAGGACCTGGCCAGCTCACCATCACAGAATCCACCATGAATTCTATATTCTGATACCATGTATCAGAGGGTACTTTTTCTTCAGTTAGAATTCAAATTTCTTCAGATTTTTGTTTATCTTTTGTTTAATTAATAAATCAAGGTTAACTATTGTTGTTTACCTGCAATTAAATCACTTTATTTTCCAGAGAAAAATAAAAACAAGATTAGACATTGATCTGAACATTTCTTAATAAAGAACTGAATATTTAATGGGGTGTTCTAATTTTTTCACATGACTATATAGATATAAATTGGTTTGTTCTACACTAATGATTTAGTTGTATTTGTTATCAGTTAAGTTATACCACCTAGTTATACTCAGTTATACTTTCTTCTTTTTACCTGAAAGGCTTCTTCCATCCATCCATCCATTTTCTTCTGCTTATCCAAGGTCGGGTCGCGGGGGCAGCAGCTCCAGCAGCTCCAGCAGGGATGCCCAGACTTCCCTCTCCCCGGCCACTTCTTCCAGCTCCTCCGGGTGGATCCCAAGGCGTTCCCCGGCCAGCCGAGAGACATAGTCTCTCCAGCGTGTCCTGGGTCTTCCCCGGGGTCTCTTTCCGGTGGGGCGTGCCCGGAACATCTCACCAGGGAGGCGTGCAGGGGGCATCCTAATTAGATGCCCGAGCCACCTCATCTGGCTCCTCTTGATGCGGAGGAGCAGCAGCTCTACTCTGAGCCCCTCCCGGATGACTGAGCTTCTCACCCTATCCCTAAGGGAGAGCCCAGACACCCTGCTGAGGAAGCTCATTTCAGCCGCTTGTATTCGTAATCTCGTTCTTTCGGTCACTACCCACAGCTCGTGACCATAGGTGAGGGTGGGAACGTAGATCCGTAGATCGGTAAACTGAGAGCTTTGCTTTTTGGCTCAGCTCCTTCTTCACCATGACGGACCGATGCAGAGCCCGCATCACTGCAACCGCAAGATTCTGAGATACTTAAACTCCTCCACTTGGGGCAGGGTCTCACTCCCAACCCTGAGAGGGCACTGCACCCTTTTCCAACTGAGGACCATGGCCTCAGATTTGGAGTTGCTGATTCTCATCCCAGCCGCTTCACACTCGGCTGCGAACCAATCCAGTGAGAGCTGAAGGTCACGGCCTGATGAGGCCAACAGGACAACATCATCTGCAAAAAGCAGTGACCCAATCCTGAGCCCACCAAACCGGACCTCCTCAACACCCTTGCTGTGCCTAGAAATCCTGTCCATAAAAATTATGAACAGGATTGGTGACAAAGGGCAGCCCTGGCGGAGGTCCGACTTACTGCCGGCAATGCGGACGAAGCACCGACGCCGGTTGTACAGGGACCGGACAGCCCTTAACAGGGAATCCGATACCCCATACTCTCTGAGTACCCCCCACAGGACTCCCCGAGGGACACGGTTGAATGCCTTCTCCAAGTCCACAAAGCACATGTAAACTGGTTGGGCAAACTCCCATGCACCCTCCAGGACCCTGCCAAGGGTGTAGAGCTGGTCCACTGTTCCAGCTCTACACCCATGAATCCGAGGTTCAACTATCCGACAGACCCTCCTTTCCAGGGCCCCTGAATAGACTTTCCCAGGGAGGCTGAAAAGTGTGATCCCTCTATAGTTGCAACACACCCTCCGGTCCCCTTTCTTAAAGAGGGGGACCACCATCCCGGTTTGCCAATCCAGAGGCACCATCACCGATGTCCATGCAATGTTGCAGAGGTGTGTTAGCCATGACAGTGCTACAACATCCAGAGCCTTGAGGAACTCTGGGCGGCTCTCATCCACCCCCGGAGCCCTGCCACCAAGGAGCTTTTTGACCACCTCGGTCAAAAAGTCCACTTCTATGTCCCCAGGCTCTGCTTCCTCATCGGAAGACATGTTGGTGGAATTAAGGAGGTCTTTGAAGTATTCCCCCCACCGACCCACAACGTCCCGAGTCAAGGTCAGCAGTGCACCATCCCTACTATACACTGTGTTGACTGTGCACTGCTTTCCCCTCCTGAGACACTGGATGGTGGACCAGAATTTCCGCGAAGCCGTCTGGAAGTCCTTCTCCATGGCCTCTTCAAACTCCTCCCACGCCAGAGTTTTTGCCGCAGCAACCACCAAAGCTGCATTCCGCTTGGCCTGCCGGTACCTATCAGCTGCCTCTGGAGCCCCACTGGCCAAAAAGCCCTGTAGGACTCCTTCTTCAGCTTGATGGCATCCCTCACCGCCGGTGTCCACCAACGGGTTCTCGGGTTGCCACCACGACAGGCACCGACCACCTTAGGGCCACAGCTCCGGTCAGCCGCCTCAACAATGGAGGCGCGGAACATAGTCCATTCGGACTCAATGTCCCCCACCTCCCCTGGGACGTGGTTAAAGCTTTGCCGGAGGTGGGATTTGAAGCTTGTCCTGACAGGGGACTCTGCCAGACATTCCCAGCAGACACTACGTTTGGGTCTACCAGGCCTGACCGGCATCCTCCCCCACCAACGAAGCCAACTCACCACCAGGTGATGGTCAGTTGACAGCTCCGCCCCTCTCTTCACCCGAGTGTCCAAGACATATGGCCGCAAGTCCGACGACACAACCACAAAGTCGATCATCGAACTGTGGCCTAGGGTGTCCTGGTGCCAGGTTCAGGCATAAGGGTTTATGCCTGAACATGGTGTTCTTTATGGACAATCCGTGACGAGCACAAAAGTCCAATAACAAAACACCACTCTGGTTCAGATCGGGGGGGCCATTCCTCCCAATCACGCCCTTCCAGGTCTCACTGTCATTACCCACGTGAGCATTGAAATCCCCCAGCAGAACTATGGAGTCCCCAGGAGGGACGCTCTCTAGCGCCCCCTCCAGAGACCCCAGAAAGTGTGGGTAGTCCAGACTGCTGTTTGGCGCATAAGCGCAGACAACACTAAGGACCCGTCCACCAACCCGAAGGCGGAGGGAAACCACCCTCTCATGCACCGGGGTAAACCCCAGTGTACTGGCCCAGAGCCAGGGGGCAATAAGTATGCCCACACCTGCTCGGCGCCTCTCACCGGTGGCAACTCCAGAGTAGAAGAGAGTCCAGCCCCTCTCAAGGAGACTGTTTCCAGAGTCCAAGCTGTGCGTCGAGGTGAGTCCAACTATATCTAGGCTGAATTTCTCAAGCTCACGCACTAGCTCAGGCTCCTTCCCCACCAGAGAGGTGACATTCCAATGATCCTGGGAGCTATGTTGTCGGGGGCTTTATGTCCCTGGTAGGGGCACCCAAGGCAAACAGGTCCTAGGTGAGGGAAGAGACAAAGAGCGGTTCAGAAGACCTCTTATGACGAGAAAGATCTTTGGAAAACGTTTTCCCTCGCCCAGACGTGGGTCACCGGGGCCTCCCTCTGGAGCCAGGCCTGGAGGTGGGGCTCAATGGCGATCGCCAGGTGGTCGGGCCTTCACCCATGGGGCCCGGCCGGGCACAAACCGAAGAGGCAACGTGGGTTCCCCTTCCCATGGGCTGACCACCTGTGGGAGGGGCCAAAGAGGTCGGGTGCAGTGTGAGCTGGGCGGTGGCCGAAGACGGGCCTTGGCGGTCTGATCCTCGGCTGCAGAAGCTGGCTCTAGGGAGGCTTCTTCCAATCACTGGAATATAAGGTGGAACAGTCCTCATTAGATGGCAGTTACATCCACTGTGCATTGCAAGGCTATCCACAGGACTTTGTACATATATGTTGTGTGCCCACAGCTAAATTAACCTTTTTTTTTTTTTTTTATGGAAGAGTTTTAGTAGCAATGCCTGATTGGTTGAGACGTGTTCCCCAACTGTGGTCCTGAGACAAACATGGTGTTGCCTCTAAGCATGCAAACAACAAACTGGATTTAGAATCCAGAATCCAGCTAAGAGCTAAATTTAATTCAGCAAAGATGACAGCCTTGAAATGCTCCAAAACCCGACTGACCAACATATTTTCCAGGTGAATATAGTATTGTAAATAAGGAAAGCACCGACTTGAATTTAAAACTGTAACAGTATATGGCTCAATCCATAAAATAAAACACTTTACTTTTTATAGTGGGATATGCCCATATTAAAAATATTAGTTACAAGTCCTTTTTTTTCCTATCTCTTTTCTTTTTTTTGGAGAGCTATTCTAAATAGATGTTAAGTTTCAGATTGTGTTTGAAACAGAATAACAATCCTGATGTTGGGATAACATGCTCTCTCTTAAGCTCTAATTCTTGAGGAAAATAAAACATGGATTTAGGTTCCATGAAGCTTAAATAGCATTTAACATCAGGAGCCTTTTTCATGTTAAACCATATTCAGTTATGATGGTGAACATAAAACCTCTTTTAGTTGTAATTTGCAGCTCCTTTAAATTAGTATTGTTATTGCTAAATATATATATATATATATATATATATGTATGTATGTGTATATACACATACATATATATATATATATACATATATATATATAATATCAGCTGGAGAGTTGTAGTGAAAAGTTGTTGGACTTCTTAAAAATAGTAATAGACATACATATGGTCATACTTTTTATATTATTTCATAAAATATGTTTGTGAATTTCCTTTGAATACTGCTTATAAAACAGTGTGTATTATTTGGGCAAGACATGGTATCAAAGTTTTGCTGTATGCGGACCTCAGTCAGAAAATCAGAATTATAAACAGTACTGTGCAAGTTTATAAGCAAATTGTTTAAAACTGGGGCAGCGGTGGCCTAGTGGTTAGGGCGCTGATAGGAGGATCGGGGGTTCAGGGGTTCTAACCCCTTCCCTATGGGTTGCCCTGAGGTACCCTTGAGCAAGGTGCCATCCCTGTCATGCTCCTCCCTGTGATGGGCTGGCGACCTGTCCAGGGTGTGTCCCCCGTCCTTCGCCCTATGTGAGCTGGGATGGACTCAAGCGGCAGAAAATGACTGACTGACTGACTGACTGTTTAAAACTGTGTCTAGGCAACAAAAAAAAAAATAGCACACCTTATTTAATTTAGTTTTTTAAATGTTAATTTAATTTAGGTAACCAGGTAATTAACAGGAGCAACATATTGTACTTGGATTACCTGAGGAAACAGGGTTTTTAAATATAAAAATCACTAACTAATGTGTATCCTTGTATTTTTTTATAATTAACATAATGGTTTTCCGAGTAAATAAATGCTTACTGCCCAAATAAGAACTTTTAAATCTGTTTTCTCATTAGCCTAAAACTTTTGCTCAGCACTATACATATTTCACTCGGCCCTTTATTAATGTAGCTTTATATAGTGTTTGTTATAATACTGTATTAAGCACCCAGTACTGGAATCACTGTTGCTAATATTGCACCCTTCACAATGTTAATACACACTGTTACCTCTGATCTGTAATCGGATGAATGTACTCTGTTGTACAATGTACATTGCTTTTCCTGGAGGAACATTGTTTCGTTTCAGTGTGTACTGTGTATATGGTTGAAATGACAATCAAAGCTGACTTGATTTGACCTACATACAGTGTTTAAATCCTTAAACACTTTAAAATCCTGATGTAATGAGGTAAAAAAAAAGTCAGTTATTGATTTCAGGTTTAATTAAATAATATATTAATAAAGGCATACTGTTATAAAGCCTTGTTATGTCCCAAGGTTCATATAAAACTTCAAACTTAGTTTATTGTTGCAATTTACACAAATGGTTTGCTAGAAAATGCAGTTGGCAAAACTATGGAAATAGATTAACTGAGATAATGTAGTGTTCACTAATTAAAAAACAACAAACAAGAATTAAATTTTTTTTATTATTTAAGTAAATTGAACTGTTTGAACCCATTTAGAGCATGTTTTTATTTAATTTTTTGCAGCTCTTTTATGCTGTTCTAAATAAAGAATATTTTAGCAAAGCATATAAGCCGAGCAGCATTTCTGCCTTGAGATTTTTTTCAGAGACAGTACACTTTTTTAGCTTGCCTTTTATGGTTATAATTTTAGCAAACCTCAAAGAACAAAAGGCTTCTCTGGAATCTGATGCTGTGCTTGGTGTGTTTGTGTTGGGGGGTGGTGATGTGGGTAGAGTAATTGTAATATGCTTAAGCATGGTCTTGTGCAGACACACCCCTATTTAAAAAGTGGCCTTGGGAAAGGCCAAAAGGCAGTAATTTGCTTGTCTTAGAGTTTAGAGAATTTTAAAATAGGAAATTTTTGCCCCAGATTTGTTGGCAATTTTTGCAGTTTTGATCTGTGATCTATAAAATGATCACAATAATTTTGTTATTTTTGTAATCTTTGTTTTTTATTTTATTCTTCTGATGAGCCTCTTTATTTGGTGTTTTTACCTTATCCTCCGTTTTATGTCCATTTAGTGTCCATTTTTCAGCTCCACTGCCTTTGAAGCTACCATATACAACTTTATATTGCAGTTACAGACTGTAGATTTTTTTTTTCTCAGCATCATTGTTTAGCCTTTACCACCTTTCATTGAGGCAGAGGTGGACTTGTGGTTCGGGACTAAGCCCCAGGATCAGCAGGTCATGGGTTGAGATCCCAGACCAGGAGGTTTCCCTGAAGTACCCTTGAGCAAGGTAGACTTCACTGCTCCCCAGGCACTTTAAATAGCTGCCCCCTGTTGCACATGTGTTTATGTGTTCAATGCAGAGGCTGTATTTTTTTGTGGTTCGATGTGCTGTGTTTCACAATGACAAATTGTCACTTTCACTTTCATCAATGGCCAAGACCCCCTAAGTAATTGGATATTATTTGGGTAGGAGATCCTTCTCAGGACAGTAGTGTCAAAGACGTGGTAGTACAATATGTGTGTGTGTGTGTGTGTGTGGGTGTTTGTGTGTACCCTGCACAGATGAAGTACCTCAGTGTCACTTTTGGGCTGAGAGTAGTCCATCAACCAAAAATATAAACAGTGTCCTGTGTCCAGAAACTGACCACTGGTGAAAGGTTAGAGGATGGCCAACAAAAACTGTGCACATCCTGACATAAAAGCATTATATATATATATATATATATATATATATATATATATATATATATATACAGTAATGTGCAAAGGTTTTAGGCAGGAGTGGAAAAAATGCTGTAAACAAAGAATGCTATCAGAAATATAAATAATGATTGTTTATTTTTATCAATTTATAAAATGCAAAGTGAGTGAACAAAAGGAAAATCTAAATCAAATCAATATTTGGTGTTACTATCTTTTGCCTTCAAACCAGCATCAATTCTTATAGGTACACTTGCACAAAGTCAGGGATTTTGTAGGATTATCGTCAGGTGTATGATCAACCAATTTTACCAAACAGGTGCTAATGATCATCAATGTCACACACAGGTTGAACCTGTTTGGAACAACCTACCAGCCGAGTTCCTTCAAAAACTGTGTGCAAGTGTACCTAGAAGAATTGATGCTGTTTTGAAGGCAAAGGGTGGTCACACCAAATATTGATTTGATTTAGATTTCTCTTTTGTTCATTCACTGCATTTTGCTGATTGATGAAAATAAATGATTAACACTTCCATTTTTGAAAGCATTCTTTGTTTACAGCATTTTTTCACACCTGCCTAAAACTTTTGCACAGTACTGTATGTGTTTATTTATTTAGCATGTATGATATAAATATGTGATTAATATGTCAATAGTATTAATGCTTCAACTGCTTTACCTTTTAAAATTGTTCTCAAAATTGATGTACAGCCTTTTTTTAATATATTTGTATATTTATATTTTATTTTATAAGGTCATTCAAAACATCTGAATGGTAATATATGCATTTCTGTTGATCTGTAATTTTGGCAGATTTAATTTGTCAGGGTAGCTCAGATGTCCACATATCATGAAATGCAAAGGCCAAATTGGATGCAATTCAATTTTATATGGGTTCAGAGAATAAATGCATGATGACATTCAGGTATAATACACACACATAGTAACAGTATAATCACACCCCCTTCAGAGTGTATGCTGTGGTCTGTAATTACAGAGTAGAGATTTATCTGAGCAGTATCACTCATTCTCTTCAATGACTACTATTGCCTCTCTTGCTGCCTCTGTGATGCCCAAAGGGGCAACCTTTGCTCAGCGAGGGCTGCTGTCTACATGCGGAGAGAATGTAGATCAGTGTTTCTAATTAATTATGAATATTGAAATGGACAAAGGATGAACAGATGAGAGAAGGAAAGATAATGAGCAAATATGATGGATGAGCATGAACATACCCTGCACAACACACTTATAGTCTACTACCTTTACAACACTGATCTGTCAGGCTTGGGGAGAAAGGATTTTGCATTACTGTTGATTTCAGAGATGCACACCATCCTGTATTACCCACATTTTTTTCAGGGTGGTTTCTTACGGAAATACAGGGGCTACACAAAGGGGACCAAGTTGTAAAATTCACACTTAGAAGATTATCTATCACAGGAGCAGGGGGAAATTAGCACACTTTTAGCAGCTATGCTTATTGTAAGCTGGTTGCCTTTGGCTCACAACAGGTATAACAGTAACTTTTTAACAGTAACTTCTAACAGTAACTTTTAGCACTGTCAATATCCAAATCAATTTTACATTATACCTAATAAAAAAAAAGCAAATAAAAGAGAATAATTCCCCTGTCCGTTTTACCACTGAAGTGGTCATTATGGGTTAATTGTTTAACAATGGACATACTCTGGACCAGTACAATTCACTGTCTCTGTCCTGTGTTTAGTAGTTGTATAGTTATTCTATATTTCATGAATAGGTTTTTGAGTGAAGTGTAGTCTATTTTCTGTATTTCTGTCTTTAGCATTTTTATTTGCTGTTCTTCTGCATTTAAATGGTTGCTCTGTACCAGAGACGTGGCTGATAGAACCTTGGCGCATTTCACTTTTCAATATGCTACCCATCATTTCTTGTTTGATTTGAGAACACAATGGAAAACCCCTAACTCCTATCTGATATATAGGAATGAACAGAGCAACAGAAACCTTCATTTGTACTTTAGAGCAAAAGTGCATCTCACTCATCTGGTGCAATTGTTGGGCTAATGCAGTGTGTTGCCACAATGTAAGCTGACATAGTTTGTAATTCAACCTTTCTGAAGACATGATGTTCTTCAGATATGCTAGCATTATTTATTAATCGATCAAACATGACTTAGAAAAGGCAGTTATTTATACTCAAACAAGAACAGACTAGATAAATTTGGATTAATTTGGATTTGAAATATCTTCTGCTTTGTGTCCATGAAGTAGCATATGGCTTAAATGACACAAAAACAACTTTTGTTCTGGTTAGTGCTGAAGCGCCTATCTACACATACACAACGTCTTACTGGCTTTACTGACAAGGTGACAGGTTTTTTTTTTTATGGAAGAGCAGGACCTTACCTTTTTACATAGGTCAAGTTTTGTGTTACTGTATTGTTTATTTTTCAGACAATTAACTGTCTCTCCTTCCTTTATAATGTAAGATTAATGGCTGTGGGCATCAGCTAGTTTGCTAATATTTAGACGTCTGAAAAATAAATACTTAAAAAGCTTTTTATTAGGGCAGTAAGAAATTATTTATTAACATTTATGTTTATTAAATTAATAAACAAATATATTTCATTTAAATATATAAAGTAATTAGTGATTTTATGTATTTTAAAATCTTGTTTAACTTTAGGGAGTTATTTCTGTAGAAATAATTATATCTTTTTGCATGTTTCAGGTGTACGTTTAATGTATTTTGAAAAAGAAAAAAATTACTTTTTGGCAAAGTGAACAGTTTTAACCTTAATAGCCATAAAACTCCCAAACCACTAGGCAGCAGTGGCCTAGTGGTTAGGGAGTTGGCTACAGAATTGGAAGATTGTGAGTTCAAACCCCTTACCAGTAGTTTGCCCTGAGGTACCCTTGAGCAAGGTACCGTACCAGTCACTGCTCCCCAGGCACTTTTATAGCTGCCCCCTGCTGCATGGTGTTTGCAAGGGGTAAATGCAGAAGTCCAATTTCGTTGTGGTGTGCTGTGACCTCGCAATGACAAGAATAGTCACTTTCACTTCACTTTTTCACTTTCATATTGTCTGAACAAAGCCATATTTCATTTAATCATAAATCAGTTCATCAACAAATTGTCCCACCTTGTAAATCCAATGCTTTAGGTTTTCCTAAGATCTAAAATAAAGTTTTATATTTCTTTTACATTTTTTTAAATAATACATTGTGTCCCATCATTTCTGGAGACACTGCACCTTCCAGGTGAAGCTATGTTTTGTTCCTCACTCAGCACATCTTTTGTCAGAAGAAAAAAAACTATTAAATTAACAAAGGACTCTGACTTTGAAGAGGCAACTGAGATCTATTAATATAGATTTAAATTGATTGGTTGGGTTTTTTTGTTACTCTTGAACTTTTGAAGTTTTGTTAAAGAGGATCTCTTTCTCATGTCATCCTAGTGAATGGCGTTGATCTTTTGGGCCTTTTTGTCCAGCACAATGCGAAATGAATGCACCAGTTATACAGGTGGCATCATCTTGATCATGACTATTAAAACAGAGTTCGGGTTATTCATAAGGATTTCAAATTAGCTTGTCCCTTTTAAATGCTAACCTGAATTGAAATACAACAAAACCATATCTCCTTTTAAATCCTTCCATTTGTTCTTGAATTCAGGTTGTTTCAATGAGTTAAATGTCACAAGGCTCATTAATTTCTTCAGTGGAAATGAAATGAGATGCATTCTCTCTTGCTACTCTAATCACAGGTGTGCCTTTCACAGAGGTGTATTTATGCTGGTGATTGCATAATGATGCCTTAGTGTTTATTATATAACTAACAGGACCTGAGGGGAAACAAGGAGCACTGGTATTGATAGCCAGAGTGATAAGCTGTCCCCTAGACACAGGCTCACACACAATTTCTGGTCCAAAACAACCTACAATCTTCAATTAAAAAAAGGTTCTTAAGAGAGAGTATCACACTTTCACACTATCACACATATTTAAGCATACAAATGTTTTATTGAGTTGATACATTTTTCATCCTTGCCCTTACTAGTAACTTAGTATACTTTTTAAAGTTTGTATCATTTAAAACAGTGATTCTAAAATTAGTCCTCAAAAACTGTAAGTGCTTTTATTGTGAAATGGAAACACCTAGGAACAGATAATGGAAAAAAGAAAAAAAAACTCACAGAATGGAGCTGCTGAATGATGAGGCGCATAGTGCAAGCATTAGCACAAGAACTTTGGATTAAGAGCTTAATGAAATAGCTTCCTATGGCAAACAACTGCTTGCAAGCCTAAGATCAGTATGCATAATGCCAGGTGTCAGCTGGAAACATGCTTTCAGGAATGATAAATTATGATTTTCTGTTTGACAGGCTGCTGGATGAATTTGGCAAATGCCAGGAGAACTTGCCATAAAGCATAATTCAAATAAAAAGTTTGGTGGAGGAGGAATAATGGTCTGGGGCTGTTTTAAGTTAATTGGACAAACCATTTTACTTGCACACAGTAAAACACTTTTAGATTAACTGGAACAAAAAGACAAAATATAAAATACAAAAAACAACATACAAAAGCACACAGATTCTTTTATGAATTTTCTTTTGAAATCTTGTGGAAAAAGCAAGGCTGTAATAGTCCCAAAGGGATTCAACCTTTATTAATGAACAGTAAAATATATATGCACTTCCAAGCATTTATTTATGTTATCAGTTAATAAAAACAATTCAGTTGTCATTTTTGCCCTTTGGCAGCACCCAACCCATTTCATTGGTTTTAATATTTTTGTAGTAATTTTACTATTTTTTAGGTCTTAGAGCTCAGGATTCTTAACTATCAACATGACTTAACCTCTGTTGCTACAGCAGTTTCACTGAAGCAATGTAGAATAATTTGGCTCTTAAAATGACCCAAACTCTTATCTCTGTTTTATTTTCCATAAGCATTATATACTGCATGTATGTTGTTGGATGGTGGTTTGCATTTTTTCTTTGAGTGAGTGTAGCCTGTGATCCAGAGCATTACAGTTCAGCAAAATGATCCTCTTTTGATAATATTAAAATATACATCATCAACTTATCATTGGTATAATTTATTTATGAATGTTTATGAAAATACTGGATTTGAATACATAATGGGTTAAGCCCTAGGCAACCTATGATGTGAAAAAAAAGTGAAAAAAAGTGAAAGTGACTACCCTTGTCATTGCGAGGTCACGGCACAGCACACATGAACCACAACGAAATTGGACCTCTGCATTTTACCCATGCACACTCAAACCCGTGCAGCAGTGGGAAGCTATTGAAAGCGCCCGGGGAGCAGTGATGGGGACGGTACCTTGCTCAAGGGTACCTCAGGGCAACCTATTGGGAAGGGGTTTGAAACCCTGATCCTCCGATCATGCGGCTAACGCCCTAACCGCTAGGCCACCGCTGCCCACATGTGTTAGATGTTAACTTAATTTTTACTTAACTTAATAAACTTAATTACATTTTTGAAATGGTTGATTTAATTGAAATTAACATAAATAATTTGTTAATAATATTTGTTCATTCATTTGCATGAATAATTGACTATCAAATGTAATACGTTTTGCAGCATTACACCTGACTATTAATGCAGGAGGTAAAGGAGATATAAAATACTGCAAAAAAATATAAGAAACTACGAAGAGTTTCTTAAAATAGACAATGGAATGACACATCAGTGACACATTAGGAAAAGAGGGCTTAGGGAAATGTTAAAGAGAAGTGAAGAGGGATGCTATTATGCTGATTTGAGATTATTACAACAAGTGAATTTTCTATTTCCTAAACTTTGCAAACTTACTTTTACACAGACTCTTTCACCACCTGGTACTGTCTGGAATGGATCGCACAATGGAAGTTGTCCTCACAGCTTGTTAACCGTTCTGTGATGTGTGTGTAAGTGCTTGTGTGTGTGTTTATGAGTGGAGGATGGACGGAAGCAGGGCTTCACATGGCTGTAAAAGCCCAGAGGAAAGGAATTAGTGAGTACACGTTAAATCAGCCAGGTGTGAGCGTTACCATGACACAACACTACTTGGGGTGGGGGTGAGAGAGAAAGATAGGGAGAGCGCGATGGTTAGATGCATATTGGGTTTGTAGAAGAGTGTGTGCCGTTTGACGTCATTTAGGCTCTTGACTATCTGATAAATAGGGTCTGGCAAGTTTTGAAAATGATCATAGACACCTGCTGACAGTTCACACTAGCTGGAACGTGTAGGATATGCAGGAAACATGTTATCAGTCCATTTATTTAATGAAAATATGAAACTGCTTCATCCATCTAGACCTGAAAAGGGTATACCACCAGTTTTACTATAATTGCTTTACTTTACACACCAGTACTAATAGGAACTAGATGATACTAGACAGGAACTAGAAATCTGACTGTCTGATGCTTCGAAAAGCTCCTATACAGAAAGCTACTGGAGGTATGTGTGGGTTGATGCATGATTTATACATATATATTTATCAAATAACTGACTGCTAATGTTAAGGAAGGACCTTGCTTATCTCAAAGATTCAACCAGTTGTGACATGCTTCACAATGGTCCATAAAATGAAACGGCCCATGTAAATGTTAGACATTCATTCATTCATTCATTTCTCACTCATTGAAATCCTACTCTATTTTCTCATGAAGCTGAGCTTATCCCGTGAATGTAGAAATACCATGATTTACTTTATGGACAAAGTTCCATTTGGAATATGAGCAGTACAGACCTCCTTGCTCTCTTGTATCTAGATTTTGTAGATGTAGTTCTTAATGTTTGTTTTTATTATTATTGTTGTTGTTGTTGTTGTTGATAATATTTTTGTAGTTGTGTAGTATTTTAATCTCAGTGTTCTCATTGTATATTTATTAACACTACTATTATTACTATTACTATTATTATTATTATAACAACAAAAAAACACTGTCTGAGTTTAACTGTGCCTGTAATCTGTATGAAGCCATTATATGTGAACTACTCAGCCAATTTATATGAGTTATGTTGGGTGTGGCACTTGCTGGCATGAAGTTTTAGGTTTCTTTTTTTTATTTTTTTTTTTACACATTTCTTATGTAACATTGGGGACAGGCCTTGGGTCTCACCACTGACTGAATCTTCCCTTGATTTCCAATTACCCATCCAGATACAAACAGCAGGTTCTCCTTGCTCCATATCTATGGGGGCCACCAACCAGTTTTTTCCCATTGTTGTTGTACTTTATATCTAATCTAATCTGAGGCAGGTAATCAAGGGTTGTAGATGGTTCAAAATCTAGAACAGATGTGTAAAGGAACAAAAAAAATAGCTTGAAGGTTCCTGAAAACCTGGATTGTGAACATTTTTAATCCTACAGATTTTAAGTAAAAAGTGTTTAGATATCTTCTAAAAGAGTGGTCCCCAACCTTTTTTGTGCTATGGACCGGTTTCATGTAAAACAATATTTTCACAGACCAGCATAGAAAATTTACTCAAATGTACTCAAAATGTACAAATCTTTGCTAGTTTATGGGCTTAATTGTTGATGTACTGCATCACGGGTATCGTTTTTTAAAATGTTTTTTCTAAATTAAAAGGTCTTTTAGACTCTGATAATCAAAAAAATATTTTTTTATCAGTCTATCTGTGTAGCCTGATACCAAATGACCCATGGACCAGTCTGTGGGCCAGTGACTGGGGACCACTGTTCTAATAATGTAATGTAGAGCAACATTCTTCATTATATAGTGCAATGTGTATCTGTTCTGTATTGTGTATAGTGCAATGTGTATCTGTATTCTACCATGTAACAATGACAGTTATGATGCAATGCTTGAAAGAAAGACAAGCCTCCATGTTTTTTTTTTTAATCATCTGTTTCCCAACATTTTGGCACCGTTTCTTTACTGATATGTTTTTTGAATTCATTAAAGAAGGATCTTTAGGATCTTTAAAAATTCAGTTATCTGATAAAAAAGAATGGCCAGCTACTGCATTAGGCCAATACAGTGACATTACATTAATGGTAGTTCAAAAAGATATTAAGGGATTTCACATGTGTCAGAGGAACCATGTGCTGGCCTTCACCCTGCCAACACAGAAACATTGTGTGGCTGGGAGACCAAATTAGCAGAAAGGTTTGTTCATGAGTAAATTAGGAAAAGGCTGGATAAAAAATTACCACCAATGCTGCTGAATAGTCACATTTATCTAAATAGTCAGCATATTGGCCATGTAGGGACTGACAGCATAAGCAACTTGTCACAATGTCAATTAAACCTTCTCTGCATGATGAAAGATTCAGCACAGATCTGGCACAAGCATACACTTTTCATTCTTTCTGTAAATTTTCATAAATAAGCATATATAATTTTTACAAATTTCAACAAAATACACTTTCTCAAAATACACTTTCTTTCAAGTCCTGAGCATAAAATCACCTTGCACATATTTCTTTCATTGGATATTCAGATCATTTGTTGGTGCATTGCTTCCCTTTGTATTAATTTGCATAATAATATTATGCTAAATGTATTATTATTTACTTTTTTTTGTTTTGTTTTGGTTCTAATCCAAAACCCAAGATTCTAATCTTGGAATAGATTTAGTGAAAGTTTTCTACTGCACATTTTTGTACAATGTCAAAGTGATTTGTCATTCTACAGATATCCCTCATTGGTTTCCTGTTTGCTATAGATAATGGTCTAGCCCCCAAGTTATTGAAAACACAGATGGACTAGCAGTGACCAGTTATTGTTCTCCCCTTCACCTGTATTAATTTATGAAAAAAATAAAATACAGATAAATGTTTTAGAATGTTTTTAGAAAACTTGTTATGGGATGATAAATCAGCAGAATGTGTGGGGCATGAGAATACACAGTTTTGTGTAAAGTTATCAAGCAGAATGATGTATGTTATAGGGAACTCAATAAAAGGTACAGAGCTCCAGCTGTCAAATATGAAGACGTTATCCCTGCTTTGTATGTGATTATGTAACTCAAAGAAGCTGCCTTGTTCATTTGGGGGATGAGACCAGAGTCACTGAGTGTGTGTGTGTGTGTGTGTGTGTGTGTGTGTGTGTATGTGACAGAGAGAGAGTAACAGTAGAAACTACACAAAGGCATGTGAAAGGACTGGAGAGTTACCTCATATCACATATCTACTTGCTGCAATACAATGAAAATAGCATGAACATGGCAACTGTTTCAGTGTATTCTGATTCTTTTTTGTTGAATTGGTGAAAAGATTTGCTCATTTGCAGTGGTAGGCCTGGAATTGAAAAAGCCCATCAAAACTTTTGAATTGATTTCTAAATCGGCCTCACTGGCATGATGTTCAGGGATCATTTCATAAACCCAAGAGACTGTAACCTTATTATAGCTGCTTTACACAACAAAAGTGAAAGAATTGTAATACTAAGCAAATATGTCAGAGGACACATGCTCAGAGAGGTGTTCCCATGCCCTATTGCGTGGGAAGATATGTGAGCATTGTGTTAATGTTGCTGTTAACACAGGTTTTAAAAGGAGTAACAGAGTCACACCTGGAGCAGACTTGTGTTAACACTGGTGTGTAATAGCATCAGCCTGGGTTCCTGTAATCTGGGCAACTGGAAAAAGGAGCAGAAACAGACTTATTTATGATGTGTAGAAGTGGGATACTGTTAGTAACTTGTAGATTCTTTTCATGGTGTTAACCGGTTAAAAGCCTACACGCATACATTTCACACTGTGATTGTCTAATTTTTTTTTTCAGAAATATTCCCCCCAAGTTTAGTCATGTTCTATTCCTTCTGCTAGTTACATCTACTTATATTACCTAATATCACCAAAGTTGTGACAAAGAAGGCTAGAAAGTGCTTCCACTGAATCATAAGATCTGAGCTACAGCATCCAACTACTGCTAACGTTATGTCATTTGCCAGCTCAGTGGAGATCGGCTGCTAACTTGGGTAAGTCAGCTAACAGACTGCTCTGCTGGATTGCAAAAGAGTGACTGATGGGCAGAGAGGGCAGCGCTTCCTTACTTTCCAACCACAGATGACTGGGGTATCACAGGGGGTTTTACACATGATTTTGCAATAATGAAATAAAATGCTTTTCAGGTCACAGCTCAAAGGTGCTAGATTAATTTCAGTATAAATTTCAAATAGAACTGGATGAGTGAGCCTGAGTTTCCATGTCTGACAACAGAAAAGCATTAATTGCTAATGATAACAATAGGTTTCAGGGCGCTGTTGCCACACAACAAGAAGGTCCTGGGTTTGATTCCCAGAGAGGGTATCCTGTCCAGAATGTTTACAGCACCAGCCGTGACCCTATGTAGGAAAAGTGGTTAAGAAAATGAGTGAGAGAAAGAAGTTTAAGATGTTTCAGTCTCCTAATAATAAATCCCCAAAAATGTTTGGAGCCTAAAACACTTCTTATGTAATGTTTAACTCCAGACCTGTCCCTCCTTGATTTCAGCCTGAAATGAAATGTAGGCTAGTCTGTCAGACAAGTAGTATCTTTTAAAGATGTGACCATTAAAAGCTTTAAAATCCCCTCTGGCGGAAACAAACAAGCAGCAAAATCCTTCAAATTGAGTAAAGGCCTGTGCTACTGCCTCTTTAAGTGCATCACAACATGGGCGTGTCTGTGGGCGGAGCTGATTAAAATATGCATGAGGCAGGCGCTGCTGGCCGTGCTGATGAATGGAGCAGGCTGAGGAACGTGTGACTTTAACTGAGAGGCAGCTTGCAGCTGCAGATGAAGGCGACAGCACAGCGGTTCAGGCTCCACTGCACATTTCACTCTCAGCTTCTGGCCTCCGACTAACCAGCGTTGAGCTCTTTCACCATCTCAAGAAGCTCCATTCACCACCAATATGGACACCATATTGGACAGTTTCGCCTCAGACAAACTTTTCCCCAATTCCAACCTGTTGGATCTGGAGGATCTGAACGAGAGCGATTTCCTTACCAACGTGGTACGTGCAGACACTACTTTATCACACTGCTTGTTGTTGGAATGCTCAATTTATAACGGGTTTTGGAGACAAGGGGATTTTCCTGCTATTTTCTATTTTCATTTGTTCATACTGTCTGTAGGTTGTCGCTTCTGATTAAACACATGGCATGAGCTTACCACCCCCTTACTGACCTTATTAGTTAGAGGTGACTGTTGTTTACGTATGTTTACACCTCTGTTTATCCGTCTAACTTCGTGAAAACGCAATCTAAGCACGGTCACTTCTCCAGCTGTTAAATTTGCTCAGCTGTGCAAGCGCCAGCGCTCAGAAAGGGGGCGGGGTGATGTAGTTCACGCCTCTAAGACACGCCCCCAAAACACGCCCCATCCTGCTCCTCGCATCCGGCTAATGAGGCTTCTGTTTAAGCACACAGCAGGTAGTATTTCTAAAAAATCTGATGCAGGGACTTTTACATTTTGTTTAAGGGGGAAAATAAATGAGTAATTATAAAGTTAAACCTACAGCCAGCAGTTACTTACTTTATGAATGTTAAAGGTCCCCATCACCAGCAGCTATAACAGTAATGATCTGGGCTGTGTTGCCAGGCTGGAGGTTATTAGGGAGTCTTCAATGGTAGAAATTGGAGCAGTACAGAGGAGTCTAGGAATATGAGCAGTGGAGAAGTTTAGTGGCACTGTCTCCTCTGCATGGGATCCATTAGTAGTAACCCCCCCCATGTGGCTTATGACTCAGTCTCTCCTCATGCAGCAGCCTTAAACTCTCGCAGACCTGAGACACATGTGGATCTCCAGGCCTTGCCACCACTTGCACCAAACATAACTGAGGCAGCCAGGAGAGTCCAGACAAGATTTATTTAGGCTTTAGTCTGTCTTTCGGCAAGGAGTCCATCAGGCCATATTTAAGCCTGAAATACTGAAAGGGCATATCACTCAAAAAAGGGCTGGAAAAAGCTGCAGAATGTGCATGTACACTTTCACACTGTGTTGGATGTGAGTGTGAAGTATGATTGTCCTCAGTAAGAGCTAAAGGTTCATGAAAGAAGAGGGTTAGAGTTTACTTAAATGTGTGTGGCTAGAGGTTGGTCCACATGTCCGATGTTCAACAGCTGTGGACTGGAGCTCTTTAAAGACTGCAGTGTATGAGAGAGAGAGAGAGAGAAATCACTTTGTGAGCCTCCAGCCTGCTACAGTATGAGGTGAGTGTGTGAGATTCTTGCCCTGACAGGTTCAATGAATACTGACTTTGTTCCCTCAGGGAGGAAGCAGCTCTTGGTAACCCCTGTCTCCACACACACCCCACACCCTCCAGGATGGATAATAGAGTGCATTTGTTTTACTCTGCTATTATGGGGTGTAAGTGTAGGTGGGTCATTTCTGAGATTTATTTATAACCAGGAATTTCAACACTGGTTGTGTGTGTGTGTGTTCAGATTCTGAGTTTAGGGTAATTGCATGGCTTGTGTTTATGGGTGGAAGTCATAGCCTACCATTTATATAAGATCCCACAGGGCTGCACTGAACTCAGCAGAGATACTGTCTGCAGTTTAAAGAGCCTTGCTCTTATTTAAAGCTAATGTGTTATTTATTATGCAGAGGGACTTGTTCCTGCCATTCACCTCTACCCTTTAAGTTTATAATGCTGCACACTTTCATCCTAGACATATAAACTGAGGGTATGATTCACAGCACACCTTCAAAACCCAGAGTGCTGCTGTTTGTGAGACTGTTTCAAACTGTTAATGGAAAGAGGTTTATTGATATGGGGAGTAATCGCAGGATGTTGAGAGGAAAACTGTCACTTAGGTTTCTTTTAAACCAGCGGGGGAAGAAGGAAGAGATTAATTTGTGGCCTTACAAAGTGTATTATTTCTTCTAAATGAATGATTTGTCATTTTGATTTTGAACAGGACAGATTTATACATTTTGGATCTAAAAAATGTAATATTCTTTTAGGAACATTTTTTAAAATGTCATTATTTGGCATGATTCAATTTTTTTATGATTACATGCTTCATATGTAATTAACATTTTATATTATGTATGTAATAATTTTTATATTATTAATATAGTTGAATCACCCTCTTCAGATCAATGTTTCACAATATCTGGTGCATTTTAATACCCATGTTAGTGTGACAGTATCTTCTTTCAGTCCTTTGCAGTCATTGTTTTGATGACAGTGGGAAATGATTTTTCTTTGCAAAGCATGTTTGAATAGTACTGATAAATAGAAAGTATGAGATCTACAGGTTGGGCTTGTCACACCTGTCTTGAGCAGTACTGTAGCATCACTAGGTGTGTTCTTGACATTCTGGGACAGGTCCTGCCACCATATTATGTTGCTAAAAGACAAGCCTGGTAGTATAATAACCTTTTCACACTTAAATCATTTCTTTTACATACAATTTTAAATCCATATCTCAGGTTCCTTACACTCTAGTTGGTTTTGACCTGACCTAGAAGCAGTTTTGTCATCTTGATTTTTAAATGTTTAATTTAACTTTTTAATGCAGAGGCAAAAAGCAGCTATTTTTCTCCTTCAACTAATCCCAGTGTAGACAACACATATTTTGATATGTTCTAACGAAGCCAAAAATTCTGAATTCAGCTCTTACACAATCGTTTGCCAAAAATAGCTATAATCTGAAAGGTTCTTTTTGGGGGGAAAAAAAAGTACATTTTTAATGGTGCAGCTCCACACTTTCTGGCACCATTGTTTGTAAGACTATCATAGTGGATGATATGCCAGGAATATTCAACCTACATGTGTCTTTCCCTAATTGTTATTCATTTTAGTAAAAATGGAAATCTGTCAGATCCAGCAAGGTTTCTTTAATGATTTAATTCAGCGTGTGACTGATAAGATTAAAATATTAAGGGATGAGCCAGAGAATGCTGGTCCAAGATGAATGATGAGAGTCTGAAGTATCAGGGATTCCTACAGAACTGCTTTGGGGAGTGACACAGAGAAAGAGGAGAGGAAAGAAATGGTGGAAAAGGGGGTACATTCTTTCCCTCCAGACAAGAGAGAGTGAGGCAAATCAGCATTATATTCATACAGAAAGTATATTTAAGCTGAGCTTGAGAACATAAATATAAGGGATTTGTGTGATAATAAAAATGACATGCCAAAGACTCCATAGCATATTCCTCTCAAATTCATTCATTCTCTCTGTATGAGGTTGGCTTTGACAAATTTTAGGGGGAAGGGTGTCAGGATGGTTGAGCATCCATCAAAGAAAACACATCCACAGACATGGGAAACCTTTAAAGCAGTTTCAGCAGGAGCTGGTTATATTTAAGCCTTAAAATATACAATATTCTTTATGATGAATTAATTAGGGCACTGAACATTAAGGGGCCATTATTCTATGTTTGTCATGAAATGCTTTTGGATTGTAAAGTTGAAAATAGCCTGATTATTTGACTTTGGTCATAAATAAGCAAGTTTTAAAAATGCTACTACAGTTTGTCACCATGAAACCCAGTAACAATGCACAAACATTTAGATTATTATGCTCAAATTATATGTATATAATTATATACAATTAATGTATTTTGCTGGAGCTAAAAATGACAGACCCAAAGCAGGTGATCCTGTCTTTAATAGAATTGGTGATGTGACATCAGCACTGGCGTCAGTCCTGTCCCCTTCACAATTCTTCCATGACGTTGTGGCGAATTTTTCTCCCCAAAGGTTAAATATGCATATCGCCCAAGTCCTACCTGCTGTTCATGCTCCACCACATTAATGACTATTACAAAGGTGTGGATAATTCTGAATAAGGTGTGATCACACAAGCACACCTTATAACTACATCAGTCTATAAGGCAAAATCATGGTTGGGTGTGACTTAAAAGTCATTTTAGACAAAGCCCTTAATTTCTTTCGGTGCCGCAGGCACTTTCTAATCTGTGGATGTTTCACATAGTTCTGTGAGCATTTGTGAAATAGATTATAGACAAGCACATGCTGAACTCCAGTAAAAGCTCCAGATATTGTTTTTGCACCTGCTGGAATGTCATGCACCTGCTTATTCTAGAAAGATCTACCTTAACAAAATCATGTGAAGGTGTAAAGTGCTCAGAGTCCTTTCAATACATTCCAGACATCCCCCATCAGAGACTGGGGATCTAAGAAAATGAATCTGCTTTATTTGAGTCTGCTTTTTCAGTGCTGGGTTACTTAATGTGGCCATTTAATGGCTTTTTTGGGGTTGAGATACAATTTTAGTCACAATGCTTGCAAGCTGATTTAAATTCAGATAAAGCAAATCCACATGTCTCCAGCTGGTTGGGACAGATTCCCAATCTATCAAGTCCTCCTTTATTCATTCCTCTTCTGCAGCTGCTCTGGGTGAAAGAGAAGAAATCAGTGTCATGTCCTGACTCCTCCTGCCCCTAGGGTGCTATCTGTTAGTCCTCTCCGAGGTAATAAAACTGTGGCTCGTTCAGAATTGTTGTAGTAGATATAGAAGTCGTGGTACACTCTTACAGAATGTACCACATTATTATGGTTATTTTAAAGTATAAATTGGATCTGTACTTTACCAAAGCACCAACCCAAACAATATTGCTTATAGCTATAAAAAAGGAGATGAATAGATTAGTAAACAATGTTGGTAGAATGGGCTAAACCCGTCTTCAATGTGCTGTTTCTTCATTGCAATAATGGCTCAAATATGCAAAAACAGCTTCTGTAGCAGGAAAAAGTATCAGGTCCAAAAACATTTCTCTGTCAGTACTGAATTCTCTTTAGAGAGTTAGTTTTTGAACATATATTTGTTTTTCTCCTAGGTTGGTATCTTCTATTTTTTCAGTATCGTTACACTATTACATGACCAAAAAAAAAAAGACAACCTGAGTAAGAAAATAATGTTTTTTCATCATTTTACTTGTCACGTTTGGCCCCTCAGTTACTCAATTAATCTACATCATACTTAGGATAAACAACTAGAAAAACCAAGATTTAATTACTGCAAGTCCTTCTGAATTAATTTTAATTAATAGTTAAAAGGTCTCCACAAGCAGCAGACTATACTCTGTTCCAAAGAAAATCCAAAAGAAAAAGTTCCTGAAATGTATCTGCTGTGAAGTGGTTAAAAGGCCATTTATGAGGCTCTGATACTCCAGCAAACCACAAGAACCATTATCTCCAAGTACAGATCATTGGTGAATCATTCCAGAAATGGCTGGCCTACCAAATTTTTTCATCCGACTCATCCAAGAAGGCACAAAAAAACTCAAACTGTTGGTCTCTCTTACCACAAAATTAGAAAAACAATGATCAAAAATTGGTATCCATGGAAGAATTGCAAGACAAAAACTGCTGACTAAGAGGAACATAAAGGCTCATCTCTCATGGCCAAAAACACTTTAATTACCTGAAAGGCTTTTGGATTTTCTGTGGACAGATGACTCAAAAATGGAACATTCCACATTTGCAATATCGTGATCAACTAACCCTAACAGAAAATCCTGTAGGGGATTGTCTGTAGCTCAAGCACAACTATGTTACGCACCAAACAACATGTGATCTGAAGGAGAAGAGCAAGTCCACTTCTGAAGAAGATACAAAATGATTGTTCATACGAGCCAGATTTTCACTTTAAAACCAATTAGAAGGTTTGGAAAGATTTTCATGCACAAAACCATCCAGTATGGCTGAATTAAAGTAATTCTTCAGCAATTGGCTAATTTTCCAAAATTTCTTTATAGTCATGTGAAATATAGATTTACTGTACAATAGATAAGATCCTTTTAAAAATGGGATTTTGTTAAATTAAATGCTAAAGAGCTGTGCTATTAAACAAACCAACTGGATGAACAAAAAAACAAGAAAAAGAGAATAATTATTTCAGTGAACGGGGAAAGGGAACTAAATACAAAGGGTTTTAATTGTATATGTATACAATGATGTGAAAAGCATCACTGGCAAATACTCATTAACAAAAGATTGAGGTAACGGTCTTTCAGATTTTACTCAAGAAGATGTATCTAATTTATGAGTGATCATGATAATGGTTGTTTATCCACAGTTTGGTTTCATCTTTGTAATGAAGCATTGATCATTACTGCTAAGTTATGCTTTGGCTATACATGGATGTAATTGTAGTTCAAGTGGAATGACATGTAAATAGAACTGAGCTAGCAGTCCTAGTCTGGTTTCTACAGACACAATACACCCAAACACACACCTCTGATTCAGGCCTCTTGACAGACACTTCAGGGGAAAAGCTGAAACTGGAGCACACTGGTAGGATGGTGCAGGATTACAGCACATTAGGTTTGGAAGAGACTGGAAATTTGTTGAACTTTTAATTCACTTAAACAGCATTCCAATGGCTCAATTATGTGTTTAACTCTGGAGAATACACTACACAGCTTTTACTTCTAATTGTTGAATCTCAGTGCACTGTGCTGAGCAATTATGGATACTTCACTGATCTTGAGTTCTTGCTGTCATAACACACAAATGCCTGCAGAGACAGACCGCTTCCTCTCTCAGCTGGACTTGATTCAGGTCCACTATGCCCTCAGTGCTCTATTGGAGAGCTTGTTTGTCTCCCTTTTGCCCTAAGTGCCATCACCAAGAGTCTGTCAGACCTCACAATAACATCTTTTTAAGTTGACGAGAATCTCAATGTTCCACTGTATATGGATGTCTAGTTTTTTTGCTTATATATAATATATATCTGTTTAACGCCACTGAGATTGAGCCATTGTCTAGTCTCAATATGAATTTTGAAAATGGTTAAATATGAAGTTGCTGTTACTCTTATTGGGTGATAAGTGAATATTATTTACCTAAGTTTATTTTGACCTATGGCAACTTCCTTAAAGGCAGGCAAACATGATTATATTTTATTGAAAAATGAGAAATTGTTTTTTAAATATGATTAATCTTAATTTGACACAATCCAACAAGGTAAAATGTGATTTCAAGTTATGTTTAACCTGAAAATGTACCTCCTTATCATTGCTGATGGACAATGTCCTCACCTCATCTCAATGACAGCAGAGCTTAAAGGGGGGAAAAGTCTTTACAAAAGGATCTTTTTTTTTTTCCTTTTAGACCATGCTGATAAGTTTAAACATGTCTTTCTCAGCTCTCAATCTTTCAGATCAGATCAGGACACCTTTTCTAAGACCTCTGAGAGGATGTTAGACCTCTCTGTCTCCCCACAGCTGTCGCTTTAAGAACTGTGAGGCTTTGAAGCAGAGTGTAAACATGGTAGGCAGGTGCCAGCATTTGTAAAAGTGTGTCTGCAGGTTTCTGTGAGGTCATACAAATCCCTGTTTTCCCATGCATACCATCTCTACCAGAGTAGCAAGCACAGAGTGTGTGTGTGTGTGTGTGTAAATAACACAACAAAAAAAATACTTTTCTTAGCAGAGATAATGTATGCACTCTTTGGTTACATCAGTGCTGAGCACATTCAGGCAGAATTAAAGACTACAGAAAAATAGAGGGTTGAGAACACATCTGGAAACCAGTCAGATATTATCACTCTCCCAGTCCCTCTCAACCACAAATAATATAATAGTTGACACATTTAAAGATTTTTATTCAGAAGGTGGAATACGGATTTATTTTTCTTTGCAGCATATGATGTAGAGTTGAAAATTACAGTTGTGTAAGCTACTGTCCAACATTGCATGTGCAGTTAGTATGAAAAACACACTTTGCTGTGTATCACTAGGTATTGTCCATGCTTGCGGAACCCTGAATATTATAATAGGACCTTTAGCACAATGAAAGACCTTGTTAGAAGCCCCCTTATTCTGTAGCAATGTTGGAGCTGGATAAAATGCTTAGTAAAACCTAGATGATTGTCCTATAATTTTATATAATTTAGGTTTTTTCCTCATTTCTTTTTCATTTATTTATGCAAAAAATATTTATCATAGATTTACAGCCCTCTTAAAATGCAGGACTAGTGTGCATAGTGTGCCTCTGTTAAGTGGCTGCTTGATGCTGTCAGGCCTTGGTGGTTGCTGTATGGGGGGAAGGGAAGCAGTAGCCCATGACACCGTCTGCCTCACTGTTTCGCTGCCTAACTGTCTGCTGTGGTTGTGGTTCTCCTGCTCTGTGGCTGACTGCAGAACTAAAGAAAGACCTGAAGTTGGAATTAGAAAACCAGCAGCAGAGCAGGAGGAGGAGTGAGTGAGTCAACGACTGGGAGGTACGGCACCAGTTCAAAAAGGAGAGCCGGGACTCCAGAATGAAGCACCAACAGGGTCTCACCTGTTTTCTCCCATCCTCCGCATCTCTGCCTCGTTGCTAATGCAGCATTAATCTTGATGAGCGTGCCTCCATAATGATCAGCATCGCCCTCAGTGAACTGGAGTTCTGACAGCTAATCTGATTTCTCTCAGCTGGTCTGATCTCCCTCAGCTGGGCTTGTTGCCCTGCCAACAGTAATATGACTCTCAGAATGTGAACTGCATTTAAAAGCACAGATGTGCAAATCTGGGGGAGAGAGAGAGAGAGATGAATATTCTGCTAGCATTTCCACAAAGGAAAGAATGTGTATGACTTTAAAGTCACAGACACCTAACTAAACCCTGGCTGACTGGAAACACTTTTCTTTCCACGCGAAGAAAGTTACAGTATTACTTTCATCATATTACACCATACCCGACTTCTACACTAGCCGTAAAACCCAGCACGTTACCTAAACATCTTCTGGGGCGTCTGCATCCAAGTTTAACCTCAAAAAGACTAAAAGAATGTCATTTCTCTGTGTCTGTCTGTCTGTCTCACTCGTTTCCACTCGCGTGTGATTTATCTACTCAAGCGCTATAAGCCGTTCCTGCTTCCAGACTCTGCTTAGCTTGGCCGTCTCTCTTGCTTACACTCGACTTTCATACTGTTATCGGTCTTGTGTGTGTGTGTTTCCAGCTGTTTTTTTTTTTTCGTTCCACATTAAGCTTCTCGGTTCTCCATGCGCGCCCTGGACTCCTGCTTAAAAAAAAAAAAAAAAAAAAAAATCAGCCGCCGCCTTTTTTGCATCTTGCCCTCCAATTGGCTGGAGTACCGGCACGTGTCGGAGGCGTGGCCCGAGAATCCCGCACGAGGAAAGTAGGCCATCGCGCTTGCGCATGCGCGCCGCTCTTTTTTTCCACTCAACATTTTAAAGGGTAAACCCGCAACTGCTTTAAATTACATTAATGGAAGGGAAAGTTTGAAATCTGGGGCTGCTTTAGAGGAAAACAAAATGTTCGCTTCTAATATTTGAATGAAGTAGAGTCTGTTCTAGTGGTTTCTGTGAGCTGCAGTGTTACAGTCAGGCCTCTGAGGAGAGGGCGAACATGTAGAGTTTAAAATAAAATAATACATTAGCTAGCTGGTGCAAAATTCTGAAAGATTATGATTAAAATAAAGTTACATGAGTCGCCCCCCCCACCGTTTCCCAGAGCACATTACAGTTTAGATTAAATCTAAAGGTTGCATAAAGCTAAACCACAACTATAGCCATGAGCAAACATGATGAAGGAAGAGTGAGAAAGCACCAACTGCAATTCCAGTGCACTTCTATAACGGAGCTGAGGTTGCACATGTGCACACAAGACCTTCTCAATGTGCAGTTACTGTGTGCAGGATTTAACTTGGGTCAGAGGTTTCTACTGGTTAGTAGACTGGTTTTAGCAGCACTGCCAAATGAGGTTGCTTGGCATACAGTCTAAGGTAGAAATGGGCACTTTGCAGTTCAAAACTGGACTACACAGTGGCTGGATTGGGCACATTTGGGTGTAGAAGGTTTAACTTGCCTGGACGCAGCACAGCATATGGTTGGACTGGGTATTGAGTGACAGGTTTTCTGCATTATCCCTCATGCATTGACAGTGTTTTTGTTGTGTGTGAAATACTGATGATCTCTAAGCCAGCTGGAACACAAACACACAAAGTCGCTGGCATGCATGGAGCATTGCATACTGGTAGAACAACCTGTTATTTTCTCAAAGCATGTAATGCAGGTAACACCACAATACTCGCTGCTTCTCTCTGTCTCCTTTGAACATGTCTCACCTGGAAATACCGCAGTCTCCATTGGATCAACCTTCTCAGACACCAGTCGCTCACACTTACCGTGTCATTTAAGAGACCCTTAAAATGAAGATTAAAACTGTGTTCTCGAAATTACATGCTAACAGTCCCTATCATGCACATATATTATACAGATCAAACACAGGCAAATGCCTCTCTGATGACTGTCAGCTATATTAAAGCTGCCGTATTCCTAAATTGAACTAAAAGGATCAGAAGGATGGAGTCAGCCAGACTGCTGGGGGGGGTCGCTATTTTAAATTCTATTTTAATTTTTCTGACCTGAGCTGAGGAAGACGAGATGGTGCCGAGGCCATGAGGAGGTTACACATATTACCTTGCACCCATGGGACCACTCATGCTTTCAGTGCCAGCCTGGAATTCTCTTCTCTCTGTGTTTTTCTCCCATTCTGAACTCCAGATGTGGAATTTCAGAGCTCTTGCATCAGCAGTTTTGCTCTTGCATCATCTGGGCCAGGCTGAGGCCAGAGAGAGGAGTTTCAGTGGCTGCTGGATGGCAGACTTCTCAAGAAAATTTCTTGTACGGCATAATGAATCTGTATTTCTGTGAATCTGGCAAAAATAACGCTTCCTGTAGCTGTGATTAGCTGTCATAAGATTCTTCTCCCATTCCTTTAGTGTTATCACAATTCCATAATTTCTCTTCAGTACCAATACCAAATGCAGGATGACTCTATGGTAAATGTTTAGACTATTTCAATAACTTGAAATGGAAAAAAGTAATTTTTTTACTGGTTAGTGTAAAAAGATACATTAAACTTTTAATGCATAATGCAGTCCTTTTTTTACTGAAAGCTCTGCCTAATTGTTTTGGCTACTATACTGCTGCTTTCAGCATCTGATCTGTTGCTCCGTCTTGATAAACCACAGGAAAAAAGATTCAATTTTCTGCTGCGATTGATGATTCCCTTGATGATTTCAACTAATAACAATGTCCACATTGCTCATTCAGCTGAAGTACTATAAACTGCAGTTCTACTCTTTTAAACTGCTCCTCTCGTTCTGTCTGGATTACTGAGGTCCGTGGACATATCCGCCCCACAAGCCAGCAAAACCAAGCTCCTACTGCACATCAAAGCTGCAGGGTGGGACTGTTTATGGTTGAGCACTCAGCCATAGTGATTAGTCTACGGTTCTGACGACAAGAGCTCTTGCTTCAATAAGAGAACCCCATGGTCAGGGTGTTCCCAGGGCGCCATTCTTTAAACACTCCTGAATATTGAGCGCAGGACTGATGCTCTTATGTCCCTATAAGAATAAAGGGTTTTCCAGGGAAGATCAATAAACCCAGAGACTAGAGGATGCAGAATCATAAAGGTTCTGCAATTTAGGTTTAATGATTGATGATCATAAAGATGCAGGTCAGACTTTCATCTTGAAATGAACTTTATTTCATCACTATTTTCCTACCTAGCTTGCATATACTTTTCATAATAATTACCTTATAATTTATGGCAGTAACAAGTACAGGCTGTTCATAATATTAGGGACAGTAGGGACCAAACAGTGATACATCTAAAGCTCACACAATATAGAATCAATTTTCAGAGCTTTCTGCCCATCCTTACATCGTAACAGAATTGAGTGTGTGTAAAACAATCCGATCATAGGCTTGGAACCAAGCTGCAAATAAATATGATGTGTTTTCGTATATGTAACCTTTAAAGCACATGTTGATAAAAATTTAACGAGCCCACTCAAAGCCAAATAGTTTTTTTTTTTCTTTAAGGCATGTTGGTAGTCCTCAGAAGTTCAGAATACTCATATAGCATCACATAAAACTATATGAATACCTAAGATTGAACCTTTTTAATACCTTCATACTTGGCTATGCCTCCCTTTGAATTTATAAATAGTCTTGAGAATCTGTCACCTCCATGAAGTACATGCTAAAAATTGCCGAAAAGGGGTTGGCTTTACCGTGGGAATACACCAAAGGAGTGTGTATGTTGTGTCCTGGTGAAAATGTGTAACTATGGCGTGTGTGCTTGTGGGTAAGTAGGTTCCTGTGCTCGACACTCCACAGGTGCGTCACTCACACACCTGTTCTCCAGGATGTAAACATCACTGAGTCCTTACACACCTTTGTTACACCTTTCTTTAGTAAACATGCACTCACTCAAATGCCTGTCTGACTTTGACTTACACATCCAAAGCACACACAAGTGCACACTAAGATTTTGACTTAGGGTTACAACATGCCTTTTATTTGAGGACAATTATGAGATGATGTCACAGGTTGGGTTAAAAAGAGGACTAAACTGGATTTTATTTGGCTGAATAATTAACCCATTTTTCACTTCACAACATACTCCAGGTTGCATTAACACATGGGAATGTAACTATGGAATGAAAATTCTGTGATTAAAAAACTGATATTAAAACATTTTTCTGAAAAATAATCAAAACACCACTCAATATGCACACTAGATGTGTTTTAGACTGATTTACACTATCAAATTTGTCTTAGATATAGATGATGTATGTACAAATATTTGATGAAACAACCATGCACTGAATGGTTTAACAGTGAACCTCAGGCTAATTATTAAACTTATTAACTTATCTTTGGACTTATTAATGTCAAAACATATTTTTCAGGAACTGTAAAACTTGGTTATGTAGTTATCAATGTAGTTATCAAAGGAATCACAAAGTAGCTCTCTGAGTGACATAAGCAAGCCAAAGAACCTAAATGGTGGTTTCCCAAATAAAGAAAATATAATAACTAAATTCCACACTACTGTGTTTATAATAAATGTATGGATTATTTATTTACTGAACTTGTTTTTGTCTTTGTTTTTGCACATTCTGCAGCACTTTTCAGAACAGATGGAGGACTTTTCCAATGAACTTTTCAGCAGCTTTTTTGATGAGCACCTGCTGGCAGAGAGGACGCCACTGATGGACGTTGAGCTGGAGCCCCCCAACCCTGACATTCAGCAAGAACACAGCTACTCCCTCAGTGGAGACTCTGCACCTCAGAGTCCCTCCATGCCAATCAAATCGGATGAGGACACAGGTGATTATGACTATGTGCATCATAACATTTCAGATTTGATTCTAATTTCAGAATTTAGTTTATTTTTTTGTGTGTTCTTATTTCCTTCATGTAAAGCGGAATACAAATATTTAGCTTTTTGTAAAGGCATAGAATAGCCAAGAATGTTGTCTGAGAACTGAGCATGTCGTTGTTTATTTATTGTGATACAATTGTAATGTAGTTTAATTGCCTTCAGATCAATATTTTTAATATTTTCAGAAGAAAGGTGAGAAGTGATAGGTTGATATGGGTGGAGAAGGGTGGCTGGAATGATCTGTGACAGACAAGTACCAGCAAGAGTGAAAGGGAAGGTTTACAGGATGTTAATGAGACCAGCTATGCTATATGTGTTGAAGACGGTGGTGCTGACGAAAAAACAGGAGGCAGAGTTAAAGATGCTTAGATTTTCTTTGGGAGTGATAAGGACAGACAGGATAAGAAATTAATATATTAGAGGGACAGCTCAGGTTAGATGTTTTGGAGACAAAGTTAGAGAAGTAAGATTGCATTGGTTTGGACATGTCCAGAGGCGAGGCGAGAATTATATTTGGTGAAGGATGTTGAGGATCAAGCTGCCTGGCAAGAGGAAAAGAGGACCAGGACCGGAAGAAATGGAAACAAATGATCTGCTGTAGTGACCCCTAAATGGTAGCCGCTGAAAAAAGAAGGCTCTGACATTTTATTAATATAAAATATAGAAAGCTATTCAGTTAATAACTGCTGACTCATGATGGACAGCATGCACAGATGCACACAGTATTAAACACAGTTTACTCAGAGCTGATATGAAGACATCTATACATGGATAGACCATGCATGTTTCTATATACTTATACACCATTGCACACATTGGGGCAGCGGAGGCCTAGTGGTTAGGGAATTGGCCCTGCATCGGAAGATTGTGGGTTCGATTCCCTCACCAGTAGGTCCCTACTGCCCTGAGGTAGCCTTGAGCAAGGTACCGTCCCTGTCACTACTCCCTGGGGACCTTCAGTAGCTGCCCACTGCTGTATGGGTGAAACGCAGAGGCTGAATTTTGTTGTGTTGTGCTATGCTGCATTTCACAATGACAAGAATAGTGACTATTCACTTTCACTTTCACACATATGGGGCAGGCAGACAGGCAGACACACACAGATGCAGAATCATGTACAATTCTTTCAGCTTTTGTGTCCCTCTTCTGAATCCATGCAATTTCTGATGAAGTCAAAATGATAAGTATAGCAGAAATGTAATACATCCTCATGGATGGCCTAAGTCTGCCTTTTTCATCTCTCTCTCTCCCTCTCTCTCCTGCTCTCTCCATCTGCCCTTTCTCCTGGAGCTCCTGTGCAGCACAGGGTTCCCTGACGGAGCCACAGCCAATCACTCAGCTTTCCTCAGAAAGCATAGCTGGGGATTCCAGGCAGACAGCCAATGCACACATTCTCTCTCTCTCTCTCTCTCTCTCTCTTTCTCTTTCTGAGGCCAAGAAAGAAGCAGCCATCATTAAAATAAATATGGAATCTGCTTTCCAGATTTTTTTTCAGCTGAGGAGAGGGGTGAAAGTAAGCTAAGGGCAGGCTTTTAGAGGGAGGGAGTTTGGGGGACTTTGGAAAAAAATGTTCTGGCTGCTCTGAGGTGTTGCATCATCCAAAATTTTCAGTTCTATGTCCATAACCTCCCTCCCCTTCCTGAGCTGCAGTAAAGTCACAGGGCTTCAGGGAGCCCCTAACTATTACTGAAACCTTTAACCCTTTATATCAAACCATGCCCTCATGCCCAGTATAATTCATACCTTTATAGCAAAGCATATATAAATGTTTAGGTCACACCAACCTTCTTTTTATCTTTTATTGTTTTATTTGTCGATTCTGTCGATTTGTGCAGGACAGATTTAGGTTTTAGTTGTTTTAATTCTGTTGCATGAAATTTATAAATGTGCAGCATAAAATGTAGATGTGGAGCTTGTGATTAGGGACTAGTCCCCATGATTAGGAGGTTGTGTGTTTGAGTCCCAGACCAGTAGGTTACCTTGAGGTACCCTTGAGCTAGGTACTGTCCCCTTCACTGCTCCCTGAGTGCTGGTTAAAACTGTTCCACTGAGGTGTGATGGATTGTTATGGTTCAGTGTGTGTTGTGGTGTTCACAAAATGGTCAGTTTCTTTTAATCTAGAAAGATTCAGGCCTTCACTTGCATTGGATTCACCTGTATCAGGGGTGCATATGGGTGGTGGTGGTCTAGTGGTAGGGTACTTGCCTATGGACCAATGGCTCAAGAAGTCCCAGGTTCGAATCCCACCTCCAGCACTACCACCACTGGGTCCCTGACCCTGAGCAAGACCCTTAACTCTGAATTGCTCCAGGGGGACTGTCCCTGTAATTAGGACATGGAAGTCGCTCTTGATAAGAGCATCTGCTGAATGCTGTAAATGTAATGTATCACAAGCAATGCAGTTTAAAACCTGCAGTTTTATATTGACTTTATCATGTAGTAATTCATTGAATTATGATAATCTTCACAAGCCATTAACAGATTACTTAGTAGCTTAGTAGCTATGAGTAAAGTTGTTTTAAGTTCAGAATTCAACACCCCATTCTGCTGGTCACTTCTTGCCTCTGCTTTAAAACTCTGCATGTAGCAGTAGCAGGCTGTTAACCTGTACACTCACTGTTTTATTGCTTCTAAACAGCTAATGAGCATCTCCCTCCTCTATGTCAGAGTGGATTCTGCTCAATATAAGACTAAGTGTATCTTAAACTTCAAAGCCTACGTGATGCCGCAGGTGGTACAACCCTTTTGGACATGGGCCAGGGCTTTTTTATTTTATTTATTTATTTATTTTTTACATATAGAGAAGTGTCTTCAGGATATTCAGGGTGGTCTAACAGTTTTGTATGCTAAATTGAATAATTATAGCCCAATTTACAAAAGTTGGTGAAGGGCTGTAAGACACAAACCTTCATGTAAGGTTCACACTGGGTCAGCAAATTTCAATGGTCTCCTTTCTTGAAGAATTTTATGTTGGGATCTGAAAAAGAAATATTTAGAAATCCATTATAGAGCCTCTGATTTGAGCAGACTCTTGTGTGGCTTTGAGTAATTTTCATCCAGTCTGATTAGTTTTGATCAGAATTAAAGTGGGCCCAGGATTGACCCCTGATGCACAGTAGCCTGTTTTCTTTGGGTAAGTCTTGATTCAGAGGGGCTTGCAGAAATTAATCCGCAATATAAATGACTCTCCCCTGGGCTTCCCTGCAGGAGCCTGAACTCGAGACCTCTCCTTAAAGCCAGAGAAAGCTGAGCGAAAGCTTTCCTCTCCTGCTGTAATCACACTCCTGCTGCTCGCCTTTCCCTTCAGAGGCCCGACATCAAAAACAGCTGTCCTGCTTTTACAAGGCCGCGTAATGTTTTATCGATCCTGCCATCGAGGGTACAAACAAACGCGGTGGAGGTAACGAGCACCCCTGGTTCAGAGTGTGCGCTTTTCCGCTTTGAGAGCTCTTTGGAGGCAGCGCTTCTCTCACACCCCCTGCCTGCTCCTTTCTGCTTACGAGGGGAAACGGCAACTCTGATCACACTTCTCTTGCCTGGGACTCATTTGGGCAGAATAAAGGGGTACTGTTTTGCGTAAGCCTTCAGGTTGTAAACACAAGTAACACTGGGCACGGACCATGTCTTGAACTAATGGTCTCTTCAGGTGCCATTGCATAGTGAATTGCTGGAACTGAGAATGGCTCAAGTATTAGTCTGTTTAGTAGATTTTTTTTATAATACTTTAGTTTACAACACTGTCTACAGACTAAAACAATAAGAATGCCCACATAACTTGATTATTGATTATGAAAAGAAATGAGTAAAATGTTATCATCAAAGCCCAAGCATTGAATGTGAATAATATGGTTAGTAAAAGTAATAATAACACTAGTAATAATAAGAAGAAGAAGAAGAAGAGGTTGTTCTCTCAATAAATGGTGCTTATGTAATATAGTCTGCTATTGATGAGTAAAATAATTATCTTTGAATTATGGAATGCAAAATAATATAATAATGTCATTATTAAGCAAGTGATGGAAAAAAAAATACAACACCTAATATTTACTTTAATTTGTTTCTCCTTACCCAGAGGGCATGTGGGCTTTCAGTCAGGACCTGACAGCCATCCTAGTGAAGCAAGAACCCAACCTTCTGTCTGAGGCCTCACCTGCCACAGCGCCTCCTATTGCCACCTCTAGCACTGCCACTCAGCCCCTAACCCTGGCCCCTCCGCCACAGAGACGCCACACTCTCGAGAAGGTAAGAGATAAGGCCAGAAATATATGAACTGTAGAAGTGACTTATTTGGAAATTAAAAAACCAGGACTAAATTACAATTCCAATGTAATTTCAGCTCTAAAAATAGAATCTAGTTTGGGGCAACAAGCCATATTTGGTCTTTATACTTAAATTTTTCTGCAACTGAATGGAAAGTCACAGTTAAACTATTTGTTTTTGCACTTAATTATCAGGAAACTAGTTAAATAGTCAGTCAGTCAGTCAGTCAGTCAGTCAGTCATTTTGTGCCGCTTGTCCCAAGCGGGGTCGCGGGGGGTGCTGGAGTCCATCCCAGCTCACACAGGGCGAAGGACTAGCTAAATAGTTTTCCACAAATTAATCAGTTTTTTTTATTCCATTTCTGTTTGGTAAACTGATAAACAAGTAAACTCAAAAACAATAAATATTTGGTGGGAACAACTGAATTATTTGGTAGCAATTTAAATTCATATTCTGAGTCAGTTGCACCAAGTCAGAGCCTAAACTCTCTTTCTGAGCTTGAGGAATTTTTTCATTCTTTCTTGGACACAACATTAAAGTAGTTTCTACTGAAGTAGGTTTATTAGCAGTAAAACTGTACAACTGCCTGATTATCAGAACCTGCCTCTGAGCCTGTGGAAAGGAATTATCAATGGAGAAATTAAGTGTTTTTATCAGACTCTTACTGTACCTATTGTTACCTAACTGAGATGCATTACTTGAGTTGGGAGAATTTTAATTAACTATAATAATTAAATATTGCATTAATTAAGTTGAATTAGCTGAGAAAAGCTTTGCAGTTGAATTTTATTTTTTTTACACTGAAGCTGCATTACTCTGAAGAGGACAATAATGTTTTGGGCTTACTTGCAATAGATTTGTGCATAGCTTCCACATAAGTAAACTACATTACATTGGTACTGGTTTTCTTTTTGTTCATTTTCTTTCTCAAAGCTATTATTAAAATGTTTATTGAGTTGTTACATTTGACTGATTTGGAAATAATATACTGTGAATCAAAGAAATTCATTGTATTTTGTTGTATGGTACATTGGGGCAGTGGTGGCCTAGTGGTTAGGGAGTTGGCCCCGGATCGGAAGATTGTGGGTTCGATTCCCTCCCCCAGGTTGCCCTGAGGTACCCTTGAGCAAGGCGCTTTCGGTGTTTGTGTGCATGGGTTAAATGCAGAGGTCCAATTTCGTTGTGGTTCATGTGCTGTGCAATGACAAGGGTTGTCACTTTCACTTTCAGACCATCAGCCCAGACATGAGTCTGTGTCATCTGATTACTGAAAACCTGCTGGTATACAGTGCAGTTGACTTTTGTCCTTGACAGAAAGAACATTTACAATTGCTGATCCAGAGTCACACTGAATAAAAGCTGAAGGTTACTGAATGAATTGAAAAGCTGATGAACCTCACACACATTGAGAACCAGAAGGACCACTGCTGCATTTGCAAGAGAATGAAACACACGAGGAACTGTTCTCATAGTCAACTGGCAGCTTGTACTACAGCTCTGCCCAGGGAACATGTTCTCTCTCCTTCTCTCTTGCTGTTTGTGTATTAGTATATATATGTGTGTGTGTGTGTGTGTGTGTGTGTGTGTGTGTGTGTGTGTGTGTGTGTGTGTTCAGCTCAGTGAGCCCAAGGTCTGACTTCCAGCTGTTACAGTCACAGCTCCAGAGCTGGGCTGATTGTGTGATTCTCGTTTGTGTGTTCAGCATGAGCAGAAAACACCTCTGCTCATTCTGATTACACACTTGCCTAGAGCAACTTCCTCATCTGTGCCTCATAAAATGTCTGCTTTCTGTTTCTCACTCACACACACATGCATGTACTCTCTTTTGCTGTCTCTCCGGAGCAGTATTTAGCAGGTGTTTGGTGCTTGCCTGCCAATTTATAAAAACACCATACAAGAACACTAACATTATTGGCTTCCACTTGCAGAACTTCAGGTTCCATAAGCAACTGTGCTAATGCAGCACTGTGCTAATGCAGCACTTTACTGTAAGAAACCTATTTATCAGACTATAGAAGCAGTGGGTTATTTGGGTTAAAAAGATGAGAAAAGAGCCAAAATAATGATTGATTTGCATCTATACATAACTTCCCCATAAATATATATAAAACCTGTCTTCAATTTCACCTATTTTGCTATACAAAAGTCTTGAGTCAACTAGTAAATAGTTCTGTAGGTTTCTTGAAGGCTATAATTTTTTGCCCAGTCCCTGTACCTGTCCAGGTTTAGAGGATTGTTTTTTGTTTGTTAAGCCTCCAAATGACCTGTGTATGAATCACACAAGCAGAACATTCAGGTTTAGAGGAATGATTTTTGTTTGTTAAACCTCAAAATGACCTGTGTATGAATCACTCAAGCAGAACATTGCCATCTAACTTGTGGCATGAAGCAGTGAAGAAACAGGTTCAGATGATTATAGATGACCAGGCCAGTGATTGGTGATGCTGAATTGAACCACTTTATCTAGTAACTTGTATATTAAGGCCACATGAATCCTATCACAGTAAAACATTTCCCTAAGAAAACATAAAGAAAATAGGGGTCAGTCAAGATTTTGCACTGTTTTGCACTTCAAAATGGAACTTTTTTCCTGTAAAGATTTAAACAATGTGGAACTGGTGTGAAATTATGTAAAATATTTCAATGCATTATTTTTGTCAGTGTGTGTTGGAGTGAGAGACAGTAAAGAGAACATAAGCACGCAGTCAAAATGACAGGACATTACAATATGACATCCAGTAATTACTATAATTCAGAGCTAGCTTTATATAATTTTTGATCTGTGGAAGAGACGTTTCTTTCCGGAAAGTTATGTGGGAACTACGAGCTCAGCTCAGATGTCAATCAAAGAATGGCTCTATTTAATTAATTTTTTTCTTTTCACTGTCTGTGTGTATACATTCTCTCAGTCTCAAGACTGATCTGAACAAATCTTCATTGGGAGGTTTCCGGGTTCATTTGAATGGAATGGTAGACTAGAGGCCTAACACTAAAAACACAGATGTGCTCACTTTACTTGGATAATACAGTTCATACTCTTCACAGTTAGTTTTGGTGCTTGATTTTTGAGGCATGTATTATGTTCTGGCTTTTAACAAAAATGTGCCTAACTTTCCCTTTAATGAAAAAGTCAGAGGTTTATTTTAAATATTGTACAATGATGTGCTACACATATGTGATGCTAAGTGGTCTCTCAGTGATGCAGTGGTTAGCACTGTTGCTTCATAGCAAAGAAGAAAGTTTTGGGTTTGATTCCCAGGTCTTTTTTGTGTGGAGATTGAATGTTGTGTCTGTTTAGTTTTTCTCCAGCAGTCCAAATACATGGATCAGATGGATTTGATATTGCCAATAGGTGTGAATGTGTGCATGAGTGGACAGGTGGCCATTCCATCACAAACACCGAGTGTTTCTTCACCTTTCACCCAAAGGGCGTTGAGACAGGCTCCACTATCCGTGGTTAGGATAAGTGGTTGAGGTAATGGATGGATGCAAGTTTGAGGAAGCAAGTTTAACCTCAGTCTGAAATTGTATGTATGTAGCATACATCATTTGTAACTGAACACAGAATTTTAACCCTAACCCTAGAACCCTTGAAGTACTACTTGATTAACATGTTCTGATGAATAAATTAAACTACATCATTACAGTTTTGTCTATAGGTTTACTTGTTCATTCTCCCAAGTGCATTTTCATGTAACCATGATGCCATTTGTCCTTGTCATTGCTATGCAATATCAGGTTGTATTGATGCATTTCTACACCCCTACTCTTTAACTATAATTCTGTTGGTATAGTATATTTTAGATTGTGCTGGGTTAGAAGATGCTGGAACAGATTTTTTGTTTATATCCCCACTGTTTGTGAATCTGCAGTGACCTTTTGCAGTCTTTGTTTGTGTGTGTGTGTGTGTGTGTGTGTGTGTGTGTGTGTGTGTGTGTGTTTCTCGGTGCATGATGATTTCCTGATCTTCAGCTGTGTTTACTGTCTGAGTCTCATAGTCTCAAGAATTTTTTAAAACATGCTGGTGGAAACTGGCAAATAACATCATGTACATGGTACGTATATTCCATCAGGGTTATTATCCTTATGTTTAAAATGGTCCTGCTTTAGAACTATAATACAATTTAAAAATTAAATACTGTTAGAGAATGGTTTTAATGTAGAGTTTAAAAATGGTTTTCTTCTATGTCAATTCCTTTATGTATCCACTAAACTAAACCACTAAACAATATACATCACAAAAGAAATCAGCTTCCTATTTGTGTAACAACATATGAAATGCGGGGGTAGCGGTGGCCTAGTGGTTAGGGAGTTGGCCCCGGATTGGAAGATTGTGGGTTCAAACCCCTTACCTGTGGGTTGCCCTGAGGTACCCTTGAGCAAGGGGCCGTCCCCGTCAGTTCGTTCCTCCCTGCGATAGGCTGGCGACCTGTCCAGCGTGTATCCCTGTCCTTCACCCTGTGTGAGCTGGGATGGACTCCAGCACCCCTCCGTGACCCTAATTAGGACAAGCAGCCCAGAAGATAACTGACTGATATTAAATGCGATTGTACTGTAGTATTATATTGGTGAGATTAGCTGAGCAAGTTAAGGGAGAAAGCCAAAAAACATTCTACATTTGTTTCTGTTCACTTTTACTTGTATAACACTTTTTTTACACAACACACATTCCATACCAGCTTTACAGTAATCCAGGTCAAGTCCTGAGGATGAACATATTAGGACCAAGACTCCAAACCCATCTGTTCCTGGCCTAATGTGACAGTAGAGGGCCCTCACTTGGGAGACAGGTGTGCCTCATTGGGGGCTGGCTTTATAAGCCCCAGTGAGTCCAAGCATAGCGTTGGCCATTGTGTTTACGGAAACACGTGTTTATGTTCAGTGTATATTTGATTTGTGTGCACGTCATTTACGTTATTAAAGTTAAGTATGAAGCTCTCGGCTACACATTGATGTCCAGCCCACAACACTCCAGCGTTGAAAAAACTGGAAAAAAAAAAAAGTCAAAGTTGAGCTCTGTTATCAATTCTGCTATATGTATAGGTCAAACAGAGAATTAAAATGCTGTTGCGTCACAAATCCTGGTGTAGACATATACAAGTACTAAAAACAACAAGGGTTTAAGAATGACTGAAAGAGCATTCCTAAAAAATTAACTCTGGTGGCACACTAGGAGTCCTTTTGAGTGGTTTGTTTATTCAGAGGAAAGATGATTCCATAAGCCAGTAAGCCAGTAACCAATGTAAAGGCCTGTCATAGAACAGGTTCTGAGGATTACCATTTGTATCAAACACGGACATTAGATATGAAAGCATGGTGGGTAGGAATGTCATTAGAAGGCAGGATTATCTGCCAAGAAACTAATCCAGAGATCAGAAGTAATGGAGTAAATTACAAACCATGAGAGAAGCTAAACATCTGGGCAATTTTTGGTAGATTGTATTCCCACTAAGTTAATTTGCAATGTGTTTCTTATTTTATCTTTTCAACTTTTTTGATTGCATAATGCAATACGTGACTCAAAGTGTAAAATGAGTGTCTCATTTTTTTTTTAGGGAAGCCGAGAGCAGAACATTAACACAGTACCTACTATCAAAGCAGAACCCAAAGATGCCAACCAGTTTCTGAGCGTGTCCACAGGTAGGTACAGAGTCACACATAGGTAGATGACAAATTATGCTATTAAACTTCAGTGGGCTTGCTTCCAGCATTCTTGTATGCCATCTGCTAAATGAGCGACCCCAGCATTGTTAATTACATGTTTTTCATAATTGATTGTTTCCATAATTAATGTTTGTGAATTGAAGCTTGTTACGTATGCTTAGATAGTGACTTTAGGGAGAGGTCATATTGGATCTCTTTTATTAGTTTCTGGTCTCTGAGTAATCATCAACTTATTGAACATAAACCATGAACTAATCATACTAAAGTGCTGCAGTCACAGCCTTAGCATTCCATTAAGCAGCCTTTTTTAACACTATGGGACTATGCGTCACTCTCTGTGCCCCAGTCTGTCTTCTGGTTTCTAAATAAAATATGCTCTTTCTGGGGTGTTTGAAAGACTCACTCAAATCTCGCTCTCTTTCAGCTTATTGTGAATGGCTAATTGATGCTAATGGTGTCTAAATTTAATTCATAAATGCTACAGTTTCTGTGTATTTGGACTGGAGGTTTTTCAGTAGAACCTGCATACATTTCCCAAAGGTTTTTCTTAACCAGTGGCATGATAACGGCCATTCATGCCACATACATGTACACAAAGGTTAATAAGATGCAAAATACCTCTAAGACCAAAACAAAAACTTAATTCACTACATAAAAAATTGTAGTTCTAAAGTTGGATAAGGGTGACCGGTTGTTGTAATATGTAATAATAATTAATTAGCCAGCTGTGGCTTCAAGGTGCTCATGAATGCTTGATTATAATACAGTATGATACTGTTCACTGTTGAACCACTTTTGCTATGTATTCTATGTTAACTAGGTAACCCATTTAGACTACTGTCATAATACCTGAAGCATTTCTGAGAAAGAGTTCTCTAATTTGTTTAATCACAATTAATACTTCTTTACATGTCCCCCCAGAGGAGCACATGCAACTCCCACCCACTCCTCCCAGTAGTCATGGTAGTGACAGTGACGGATCACAGAGTCCTCATTCGTTGCCTCCATCCAGCCCTGCCCGCCTTCAGAGTCCCCATTCACTGCCTCCTTCTAGCCCTGGTCGCCTTCAAGCTCGCTCATCTGCTGCCATATCTTCCTCTCCACTGTTGACTGCTCCACATGTAAGTTAGTGGTTGCCCTACTGCACACAAAAAGACACTTATAAACACTTAAATGTGCTTAAATGACAGTCACTTCCACTTCTGTGTTGAATTTGACTTTTGTCTTTAAAAGAGCTACATACTGCTGAAAATATTACCACCTGAACAAATTATAGGAGACATCCAGTTTATTTAAAACAACTTCCTTACTTTCCTCTCACTGACCACTTTATGAAGTCCACTTTGTGTCTGGGGGCACTACATAGCACAATTTGTCACCCATCATAATTGTGATTGGTCAGCTTCTGATCAGGGCCATTGTCGATCAGATTATTTGAAAGTTTTATTCGTGGCGCAACAATGACAATGACGTGCTATAAGAGTGTGGAAGTGTTTTGTTGCTGGGTTGAAAGTATCCCTCTGAACTAAGATATCTATCACAACAATCACAACAAAGGATGGACTGGATTCTGTAATATCACACTAGGAAGTTAGAAGATTCTAATGAAATTTAAAATATCCCATGTCAAGGAAATCAGGTTTTTTTTTTTTTTTTTTTTTTTTTTTTTTTTTTTTGTTAAATAATCTAAGACTTAGTTTCATTTTGAATTCATTGTTTTTTTGTGATGTCCCAAAAACAAATACATTTACATTATATCCATCTATTTAGCCTTCATTAATTTAGTTCAGTTTAAATTCACAGCGTAGAATCTGCTGAGGACATGGTCATTTACATGTAAAAAAGGCACAGTAACAGTCTGTTTAAGTCTCTTTAAATTAACCATAAACATCAATTGGATAAAAAGGACAAAAAACACAAAACTGAATTTGTCACAATAATGAAAAGCATACATATAAAACGGAAAGAAATATGAAACAAACAGACATGGTACTGAAGATTGGGCTTTTTTTTTTTTGTTCTATGGTTTTGGGGCTTATGTGCTGAGCTGGTACAGTTGTCCTCTTAGTAAAACTGTTGATGTATGCACAACAAACATTTTGATTGTTGTTGTTTGTATACAGAAGCTGCAGGGGACATCGGGCCCTTTGCTGCTGACAGAAGAGGAGAAGCGGACATTGATGGCTGAGGGCTACCCTGTCCCTAACAAATTGCCCCTGACCAAGACAGAAGAAAAGGCTCTCAAAAGAGTGCGCAGGAAAATAAAAAACAAGGTAGCTGAAACTGCTAATATTGGCAGTAGCCATGTTTACACATAGGTAGATTAACAAAGCATAATTTCAGCAACAGTTCTGTGACCAGTGAAGGAAAAGGATTGCTGTCACTCTCTCTGACCTTGTTCACTAATTTACATGGCTCTGTTCAGATTTCTGCACAAGAAAGCCGCCGTAAGAAGAAGGAGTATGTGGAGTGCCTGGAAAAAAAGTACGACCTGAATCTCAAACCCCCCCCCCTCTTTCATAAGTCTGTTTTTCCAGCATTTATCCCATTCATTCTCTGTTCTGTCCTCTCTTTGCCCCTGATTATTCCCTCTCTTCTCTCCATCTCCTACATTTGTTCTTTCTTCTTACACATATACACACACTCACACACAATTTACATCTCTCTTATTCATTTGTTTCACATTTATTTAAGGCCAGTGACCGCACTTCACAAGACTGGCTGTGATTTTAATGTATGAATGCATGTAAATGCTGTGTGTGTGTGTATGTGTGTGTGTGTATATGTGTATGAGTTAGTTTAGCCCATTCTGGTTTTTTAGGCCCTCAGGATTTAGAGAACAAACTGGAGAGACTGGAATCACGCATAACATGAAACCAAACATACAGGCGCACTTTATAGATTATTTGCCTAAAATAAAACATCTTATTTAAATGACATCAGGTGCAAAATATTTGTTGTTTGATTGTGATGACTGGCTTTAACCACAGTGTTTTCTTTGGCATGCTCCCTTAAAATGCAAGTTTTTATGTCTGCAATAATGTTGAATGGAAAGTAAAAGTTACTTATGTAACCATGTTCTTCCAATCTCACTAGCACATTCCTGCTACAGTAACAAACATTTGGCATGTCTGTGCATTTCAATAATTATTACATTGAAACCTTTTGTTTATCTGATCTCAAATGCTTTGACATGTCTGTCTCCTGTGGGAGCACATGTACAGAAATGCTCAACCTCAAGACTAGCCATGTGTTTGAAATTTTTTGTGAAGAACCTGTGTATGTGTGAAAGCATCTGCTTACATAAAACGGCTGCCATTTGGTGGGAGCATTAACACATCAGTCAAACCAGATATCAAGGGAGAAAGGAAGGGAGGGAAATGCTCTATTAATGCAGTGTTAAAACTAATGCTTTCTGGATTACCTTTATTTTTTCAGTGTGTTGGACAAATCAAACACGGGCCATAATGTGAATAGAGATGCATGAATGCTCTTTGGCCCTTTTTAATCTCTGTAGGCTTGTTCATCTGTCTCAATAAAATAATAAGGTTAAGAGTCCATCAGCTGGGATGGTCATTTCTTTAGTGCCTCAAGTCACCTCCCTTAGCCACCCTATGACCACAATATGACAATGATGTAGACATAGATGATACTGTAGTCAGTGTAATGAAAGGATGCGGGATGCAGTGGGATGTGTAAAACATACATTTGTGTAATCAGTGTTTAACTTGTGGTTTGTGTGTGTACGTGTGCAGGGTGGAGAACTACACTTCTGAGAACAATGAACTGTGGAAAAAGGTGGAGACACTCGAAAGTGCCAACAGGTGAGACAGAAAAACTGTTTATACATGATGTTTCCAGTTAAATTAAGATGTAAAGATTAAAAGTTGATAATACTAAAGTAACAACAAAATAATAATAATAATAATAATAATAACCAGAGGAAGTATTGTTGTTGTTGTTGTTGTTATCATTGTTGTTGTTATTGTTATTATTATTGAGCATATATTGTTCATTCTTTAACAATTTGTTGAATTTGGATAACTTTTTGTAATGAAGTAGATTTTAGAACAATGTGAATGGGGAGGAAATTAAAGATCAATATGAATGTGAGAGAACATTCTAGAGCAGCGTGAAAGGAGGAGAACATCATGCACAGACATGGCAAACTGACCTGTCCTTGACTGTGTTGTAGGATGGTTGGTGAGCTCTAAGCATTAGCCTTGACACTAAAACCTAGGCATACATAAACAGTACTCCCACAATGAGTTCAATCTAGCAAATGTATTCACAGAAGGATTTCAGGGTTTGTGGTGCAGTTGAAGTTTTGGCATCATCCTGGCACTTTAACAATATGCTCCTACAGCGACATAGCATGAAGTCTGCTTACTCCTCATTATAGAATAAAGTGCATGTGTATATGTTGGCCCTGAGCCCTCTTAGACAGGGAGAGAACCCTTTGACTCAGCTACTGAAGTTCAAAGCAACTTCCCAGTGTGAGGGAGATTTGGGTAATGTGTTGCGTGTGGGTGTGTGGCTGCAAACCATCAGATTTGAGAGCTGAAAAACACTGTTATTCCTGGAGCTCAACTGTGTTGTGTGACTGAGCTGTCCCTCGCCCCATCTTTCACCATGTGTCACTGTTTCTTTTGGTTTAAAAATCCCTTTACTAAACTTGTGTTTCTGGAGCCCCTGGATCACATGGGGACACTGGACTTACTAAAATGAGAGCAGAGCGAAGGGAAGAGAGTAAGTGAGTAACGGGGTGAGTGCATAAGTGTATGAATTGAATTAAATAAAGTGTTAATTGAATATAATATGACTGGTAGTCTCTTTCAGATGCAGTGCATGGCTTGGTATTAGCAAGGTGATGAGTGACCTCCAGTGGCAATGAATGGTTACATATTTTATACCTTCATCATGTTGAAAGCCAGTTTTATGCCTTAAAGCTCCTTTTTTCCAGTTTTGAGTTAGTAGAGATTTGTGAAACCAACCCAGCCACTAGGGATGCACACGGCAGTGTATTTCTTCGTGCCAGTCACAAACCCAGATAAATGGGCAGCATTAGGGAGAACATTCAGTGTAAAACTTTTAAACAATTATGTGGGCAACAAAACAGATTTCCATACCAGATCGGTTAGCCAACAGGGTGCACAAACTGGAAAAGAAGAAGAAGAGGAAGGCAAGTATGGAGGCAAGAGGAGAGAAGGAAGTGTAGAAGAGAGGAAGTGAAGGTAGGAGCATTGAATGTTGGCAGCATGACTGGTAAAGCGAGTGAATTAGCTGATATGATGGAGAGAAGGAGGGTTGATATTTTTTGTGTCCAAAAGATTAGTTGGAAGGGTTGTATTGGAGGAGGGTTTAAATAGTTTTCCCATGTTGTGGATGGAAGGAGGAATGGGGTAGATGTTATACTGAAGGAAAAGTATGTGAAGAGTATTTTGGAGGAGAAAAGTGTCAGAAAGGGTGATGAGTTTGAAGCTGGAAGTTGAAGGTATGATAATGAATGTGGTTAGTATTCATGCCCCGCAAGTTGGTTGCGAGATTGTGATTGTGCACATCTGGGGAAGGCTACAGAAAAATTGCTGTGGGACTACTATGGGGTGAGCATTGAATGTCCCAATGAGCACAGTGGCCTCCATCATCTGTAAATGGAAGAAGATTAGAACCACCAGGATTCCTCTTATATCTGGCCACCTGGCCAAACTGAGCAATCGGGGTAGAAGTGCCTTCGTCAGGGAGGTGCCCAAAGAATCTGATTGTCACTCTGACAGAGCTCCAGCATCACTCTGTGGACTGAGGAGAACCTTCCAGAAGGACAACCATGTCTGCAGCATTTCACCAAACAAGTCTGTATGGTAGAGTGGCCAGACAGAAGCCAGTCCTCAGTAAAAGGACCATCTGGAGTTTTCCCAAAAGGGAAGCATTCTCAGACCACGAGAAACAAAATTCTCTCATCTGATGAAACAAAGCTTGAACTCTTTGGCCTGAATGCCAAGTGTCACGTCTGGATGAAACCAGGCACTACTCATCACCTGGCCAATCTCATCCCTAAAGTGAAGCATGGTGGTGGCAGCATCATGATGTGGAGATGTTTTTTTGCAGGAACTAGAAGACTAGTCGGGGGTTGAGGGAAAGATGAATGCAGCAAAGTACGGAGGCATCATTGATGATAACCTGTTCCAGAGCATTCTGGACCTTGGACTGTGGCAAAAGTTCATCTTCCAACAGTACAATGGCTTCAAGCACACAGCAAAGTTAACAAAGGAGTGGCTTCAAGACAACTCCAAGAATGTCCTTGAGTGGTCCAGCTAGAGCCCCAACTTGAACTCGATTGAACATATCTGGAGAGATCTCAAATTGGCCATGTACTGACGCTCACCCTCCAACCTGATGGAGCTTGAGAAGAAACTGCCAAAAAGTTGATGTGCCAGCATTACATTTCCCCAGCTTCCCTTCTTCCTATTGGTTATACTTGTCATCTTGTCTCCAGTGAAGAGGCATAAACACCTGGCTGTTCACATAACGTTGGTACATGGTCCAGTTCTGATGTTCAGGTGCTTTTTGTTGTCACTTTCATTGATGGACATGGGTCACCATGGGCACTGTGACCGGCCTGCATTAGCACAGCCTAAACATGGCAAACTCCACACATTTGGAGGACCCATGAACCCCCGGGGAATCTAACCCAGGACATTCACTCTGTGAGATGACATTGCCACCCAATGTAACTTACGTTTACATTTGCAGCATGAGGGGCAGTGGTGGCCTAGTGGTTAGGGAGTTGGCCCCGCATCGGAAGATTGTGGGTTCGATTCCCTCACAAGTAGGTTGCCCTGAGGTACCCCTGAGCAAGGTACCGTCCCCGTCACTGCTTCCCGGGCGCTTTCAATAGCTGCCCACTGCTGCATGGTGTTTGTGTGCATGGGTTAAAAGCAGAGGTCCAATTTCGTTGTGGTTCACGCTTGCTGTGCTGTGACCACGCAATGACAAGGGTTGTCACTTTCACTTTCATTTAGCAGACGCTCTTTTCCAGAGCGACTTCCATGTCCTAATAACAGGGACAGCACCCCTGGAGCAATTCAGGGTTAAATGTTTTGCTCAGGAACCCAGTGGTGGTAGTGCTAGAGGTGGGATTCTAACCGGTGACCTCTTGATCCATAGGTCCAGTAGGCAAGCATCCTACTACTACCAACCAACACCCCACAACACCATCAACTTCACCTCTCAATGGTTTAAACGTATCAGTGTATGCCTTAGGCCATGTTCTCTATGGTAAGCATTTTAACATGATCTGAATTCATATTTAGCAAGACAAGAAAATAGAGAAGGGGTTAGTAGGCATTTCTGTTAATTAGGATGATGTCTACTTAAAACGTGAAGCTGAAGCAATGACATTTTTCTCTTAAATCATGACTCAATAGTGGACACTAGGGAGTGCTCTCTTTAGGCAGTTGAAAATATAAATAACTAATACAGATTTTTTTTCCCCCATGTTTAAATGGTTGAGAAAAGAGGACATCATGCTGACTGCACCAGTGTAGTTTGTGTGTGTGTGGGTGTGTGTCTGTGTGTGGGTGTGTGTGTGGGTGTGGGTAGACGTTAGTGAGCATCTGCTGAGTGGGTAAGGTCAAAGAGAGGTTGGACATAAAGAGTCTGGCTTATGTAACACTGTGTTGTTCTAGCAACCTTATCCTTGTTTGATTTCAGATTTTTGGATATCGATCGTATCATTTGTTACAAGAGGTATCTTTTGTTAATAATCACAATACAGGTTTTAAGCACAAAATTTTGAATAAGGCTACTATATGCAAATTTGATCATCTTAAGCAAATAAAGCTTCAGACTGACTAATTTGCTAAGCTATTTGCCTCAATTTCAGGTGTACATATACTAATGTTTGGGCCATTTACCGAGGCTTATTTTAAGTCATGATGACTAGACAGTGACACAAACATATCTTGAAAGAATATTGGCCATGATAACATGGCCCTTATTAGTATAGTGGAAAGTATCTTCCCTTTTACATCTAAGACTGGGGTTCAAATCTTTAAAATCTTTTGGGAGTTTGCATATGGGGCAGCCTTGGCCTAGAAGTTAGGGACTAGGCCCTGTAATCATCATAGGAAGGTCATGGGTTTGAATCCCAGACCAGTAGGTTGCCCTGAGGTATCATTGAGCAAGCAGAGTTCCCATCACTGCTCCCTTGCTGCACTGTGTGTGTGTGTATGGGTTAAATACAGAGAATGCATTTCGTTGTTCACTGAGAACTCTACTGTGTTTCACAATGACAAATCATCACTTCCACTTGGCTTCATCTGATTAATACTATTTTGATGATCTTCATGGTTATTTATGAAGGTAAATGATTTTGGACAAAAAAAAAAATGCACTATTTATCCTTTCACAGCAATTCAATAAAGTGTTTCCATACAAACTGTTAGCCTGAATACCTGAAAACAGAAAACCCTAGTTAATAAAACTACCAGGTAAGTGTAATGCATGCTACCATGTATAAAATGGCAACAGACATAAGGAAAAGACCTAAGTGACTTTGACTATTTTGTTCAGAGTTCAAACTCAAAAGAGACCTTATAGTAGGGACCCACTACATGAATTAGTATATGTTGCTGTAATACTAGCATTTAACCATACTATGATGTCATGTTAACGAATATTAACGAAGAGTAAAACAGAAGAATGGAGATATGAAATACATCTTGGCCTAAACTCGTTTATGTCTTTCTATAGGTCTTTACTTCAGCAGCTACAGAAGCTTCAGGCTCTAGTCAGTGGGAAAGTCCCTCGTTCCTGCAAAATGGCCTCCACACAGACTGGTACCTGCTTAATGGTATGCTCTCTTTTCTTCATTATCCTACTTTCTGTTTCTAACTATCTTTCTCAATCACACGTACCTATTGTTCAGCTAGTAATCTATTACACTCACTCGCTGATTGTATTACTCTTTGAATGAGAATAATAAGGTTAATGGGATACACAAAAAATTGTGCATGTAGTGTAGAGAGAGCCTGTATGGACCAATCTAAAGCCAGCTTTTATGTTTCCATAGAGTGACCACAGATTTCATATAAAGTACCCTCCTTTTAATCTCAGTGATGTTTTTAACATGCCCTATTGACTTTTTGTGACTTTTTGTGACTTTTTTGTTGGATTACCCCTTGGAGGGATGATGGATCAACCCAAAGTAATTTTGCAAAATGAAGTGCCACGATCCTCGATAGCCTGTTCAAAACAAGCTTACATCATTTCCCAAATTACAGGAGTGTTGAACAAAAGAACAGCAATATTGTATAATGTATTTTAGGCAAATGACTTGAGATATTCAGACATAAAACAACATTTATCGACCTGTATATAAATGCAATATGACAAAAGATTTCCTGTGCTGCTTACTATTAACCAATTCCTGCTTCACTTCTCTGATGCTGTGAAGATGCCAAAAAATGTGTTAAACACATTTATATTAATACAGTGCCAGCATACACAACTGGTGTATATCAGGATGGGTGTGGAAGTGTATGATGTATGATTGATGTTAAACTGGCTTTAGATCAGGTCATGCAGCGGAGCGGTGGTCTCACCGTGTGTGTGGTTCCTCCTTCCGGCCAGGTGCTGGCGCTGTGTTTTGTGCTGGTTTTGGGCTCACTGGCTCCCTGCCTGCCTGAGCTCTCCCTCTACTCTTCTTCCTCATCATCCTTACCCTCACACACGGTGAAGTCTGCTCCGCTTCCCTCGGCTGACCTCTACACCACCAGCCAGGGTATGTGTCTCATGTGCTCCCTGAGCTCTAATCTTTTCCCTTTTAACAGTGTGATTCTGTTTTCAGAGCGGTATTTTAAAGAACAGTTCAGTGAAACATCTTATTCATCCCATTAACTCAAATGAAGTTAAGCAGCCCTGTTTAGTGTCTGTTGTTTCTCTTTCTTTATGTCTGAAATCTCTTCCCCTGGACAGATGAATCAATGATTAAGCTGATAGAGCTTCCCTTATCTATCCTGTTAGCCTCATAGTTCCCAACTTTGGACACCAAACTTGGCTCATCAACAAAATTTGAAACAAAAAGAGGAAAACTGTAAATTTGACTTTTTTTACCCAAGAATAGTTATTTACTGGTTTTATGCTAAATGCAGTGTTATAACAGTATGCTGAACTTCCCTATTGGTCTTGGAATATCAGCCTAATAGTACAGTTTACTGATAAGGCTGCTGGAGCAAATCCTTGTATCACAAAAATTGTTACTTGTGAATAAAACAATATACAGCTCTATTTAATAAAAAAAAAAATGTTGGTTCACTTCAAACTCACCATTAAATATCCACACAATGTAAAGGTCAACTGGTCTGTTAAGGTTTAGTTAAAAAATGTAAAATAATGAAAAATAGAGATACAAGACATTTTTGTTACAACAGCAGCCTTATAGCAGTAGTCTATATTTGAATCAACTTTTTCAAAGTTCTAGGGCACTGAAACATGTTTCTCTCCTCACCCTCCCTCCCTCTCTCTCTCACTCTCAACCTATTGCAGTAATCTTGGGACCTCTTGGTAGGATGGGTCTCTTTTCACTCTCTAATTGGTGTTAGATATCTTACAAAGTCTCATATATCAGATCATTATCCCCACCTGCAGAGACCTCAGAGCCTTTTTTCTCACCTATCTATGTGACACACTTGCACATACTTGCGTGTTTCTGAATGTTTTGTCAGTCTTCACTCTTAAAAAGCTTCTTCCATTTTGAGGAGGGCCCCATTGATGCTGCCATTGGCTGAGCTTGCTAGGTTGCCATAGTAACTGTAGATCATAGAGACCATGCTGGTTCTCCTGAGATGAACTAGCCCTGCATGTACTAAAAGTAACATGTAATACTTTACATCAGATAATTAACAATTTTAGTGGGAACTGCAGTCCTTTTGTCAATTGGCAGTTTTGTGGCTTTTTATGGATATAAATAGTGTGCTGTTAATGTAATAAATACACAATCAAACTGAAAATGATGCTTCAGAGCTGTTTCAGTTACAAAGGCTGTGAATTAGAGCTAGAATAAAAGGTGTACTCTTCTGTGTTTTGTATGTGTAGTCCGCTCCCGCAGCCTGCTCTTCTATGAGGAGGGTTCCCCGCTGGAGGCCAGCCACGGGGGCATGCTGAGTGTGGAGAGAGGGGAGGGGGCACCGCGTAAATACACCCAGGACCTGAGAGAGACTGACGAGAATCACGCTGGCCACCTCAGCAGGTACCTAAGTTCAAACCAGCCAGACAACAATAGCAGTGCAGCCCCCCTCCTCCACCAAGAGCAACACTACAAAGTACGGTAAGAAAAACAGTAAAACACACACACACACACACACACGTTACAATTGCATACAAGACGCATAAACGTTAAAAAGGACATTAAAAAGGAAATTGCATGTAGTATAATGACTATATATTTTCCAGAGTATAATGTAAAGGAAAGTTTGTTACAACAAGGAACAGTGGTGGCCTAGTGGTTAGGGAATTGGTCCCAGGATTGGAAGGTCAAGGGTTCGAATCACAGACCAGTAGGTTGCCCTGAGGTACCCTTGAGCAAGGTACCGTTTCTGTCACTGCTCCCTGCATGCTGCCCCCTACTGCATGGTGTGTATGGGTTAAATGCAGAGGCTGCATTTTGTTGGGGTTCTATGTTGTGATGTGTACTCACACTTTAAAAAACAAAGGATGCCTGAAAAAAGTATGGCATTTAATAATAAGTTGCTAACCACAAGATACTATGATCAGATGCATATTTTGAACAACACTATTGAAATGCTATGTTTTTTTTCTATAAAAATAATTACCCATCTTCTACTGTAACAACAAAATATGGTGTTCTGTCAGTGTACAATTTATTTATTGAGTTTAATAATATGTACTGTGTTTAACATATATGTGACTTATTTGTTGCACAGGCTACAGTTTTTGTCTTCAATTTTAACATGTCTGCATAAAAATATCCAGAAATTCTCTATATATGTACTTATTTTCACTTATAATGTCAACTAAGCATGTACTGCTAATATATGTTTATAAGCAGTGTGCTTGTCTTCCTCCTCTCAAAATTAATTAAGGAGGAAGAAATAGGCCATCCTTCTGCCAGCGTTATGGAGCTGTAATATAACAATAGAATTTAATAATAAATTGTTATTAAAATGAATACTTTATCTACTCCTGTGTGCTGAACTGAGGGGATTGTATAGAATGATACAATATGATTTATTATGTTGTTAAAATCCTAGTTTCTAAAAAAAATTATTGCATTTAAGTAACTACAATTATATTACTTTTTGATGACTCATCTTTCTACAGCAGATTATACTATATAGAGGTGTATTAAAGTTCTCTCTGTCTCTCTTTTTCTTAGAGAGCGTGATCCTGACAGAGGGGCGGAGTATTTTTAGCCCCTCTGAGTGGAGGTGCTTACATCATGCTGGCTTTCACTGACCCTTGGCCCTGAGGTCACACTACACCCAGTGGTGCCCCCCTAGTGTTATCACTTCCCCACCCGTCCAAAAAAAATTATAAAAACATCCACAATTACCACTTTCAGACATGCCCTCCTGCAGAGGTTGGACAGAATGAGAAGAGAGAAGAGGAGGAGAGAAAGCATCCATCATCTTTTGCTGTCAGCAAATGAATGAGTGAATGAGCCAATGCTGTTTTCACCCATGATTTTAATGTGGGTTTGCAGCATTTCGCACATAAGAGTCTAAGATTATTTCTTTAAAGTCATTCTTTCTTTACCTTATAACACGCCACTGTCACCCCAAACTGATATTCTTCTTCCAAAAGGTCTCTCTCTCACTCTCTCTATATTTTTTTTATGTTTTCCACTACCAGTGTAATCACAGGTGCCTGATGTTCTTAAGGTTTACCTTTTTTTAATTTCAGTTAATGCATCTTATTAACCCGTTATTCTTCTTTTCCAAAATACCAAACTGTTTCTTTTTCTGATTTCTAGTTTAAGCTGGACTGCACTTGTTTTGCACTAGGAAAACAAACTGATTTAAGTGCCTTCAAATTTTTTCTCCCCCCTTTGTAGTCATATTTAAAATGAGCTATTTTCTTAACTTGTACTCTTCTCTCATAGATTCTTTTTGCCTACTCTTATTGACTGATAAAGGTATTTTATTTTTGTTTTTGTACTGTTTTAAATTTGAAAAGGTAGATGCATTTGTACTGAATTGAAAGTATCCATAATATATTCTAGCATTGTCAGCATTCCAAAAAGAGCATATTTATTTTATGCGCAAAAAAAAGAAAGTTGTTGTTCTTTTTATAAATATATAAATAATTGTTAAGGATGATGTAAATTTTACATGATCTTGTTGTTCATAACTGTTAAACAGTTTTTGTGTTATCTTTATTCTGTATAAAGAAAAAGAAAGTTTTGTATATAAGGGGGCTTAAGACCAAGACAATCAACTATAAGACCTCCACGCGGAAATCATGCAGAGATTATGCAGAACTACATTTTAGTTTTTGTTTGTATTTTTATTTTTTGTCATTAGTAGCCTAATGTTATATTTGTCAGAGAAGGCACAGTCTGAACATCTTGATCTTATGGAAGTAAAGTGTTCTAATTTTAACATTTCACTTTTTTTTTTTTTTAATGGTTACTCAAATATTCCAGACCCCCTTTGTACCATGTTTCCAGTTCAATTTGTACAATAATATAAATCAGCTCATTCATTCATGTATGTTGAAAACTGAAACATTATGTACAATATTATTCATAATTTCACCTTTAAAATGTTTCATTGATTGATATTTGGGGAAGGGATAGAACCATCAAGCTACTCTCTATAAGTCCACTTTGTACTATATGTTCAATTTCATCCTCAGATGGTGTTGTGATTACCCCCTGTCTAGTTGTTTAAACTGTAAAAGTAGATGAGATATAAATCTTTTTTGTAAGTTTATTAACTGAGAATTTTTCCTCCACAGGAAAAATTTGGCTTCAGTTCTGTTTTGGTGTTCTGAAATTTAAATGGGAATTCTAGAGTTGACTTGGAGTTCTAAACGTTGCCTACAATGTGCAGCCCTTTAGTGAATTGAATTGTGATTTGCACAGGATGTAGAATACAGCATAGAATACATATAAGCTGTATTCTAGATTCCTGTGCTGAATATAGTTAACTGGAGAATTAGCTTTGAACGTAAAAAACTCTTGATGTAATTGTTGTTGGTGTCGCCTGTGTCCTTGTCCAATTTGTGGCCTTTTGTATATATGACATTAACTCTCAGTGCTAGCTGTAAATATGGAGGATGTATTTTTATATTTCTGAATCATTTTGGTATTCACTATGCGCCTTTGGGTGGGGAGGGGGGTTGTGGACCTCATTGTCGACCTTTGGCACTGTTCTGGTATCTTGCTGCATGTGTCTGTCTGCTTGAAACTTCTTTGCCAGCCTATCTGTTTCTGTCTGTATTATTAAAGTAGAGTTAGAATGAAGCAAAATACAAAAATTTGCAGAAGCAAACCATTGTCTTTGTGAGTCATTATCTCCCTCTTGCCACCTTGATTAGAACACCATTTTGAGTTGCTTTTGACCTGAAACTGGTAAGCATTTTGATGCTACTTTTTTAAACAATCTTTAAATAGGCAAGAACTTTTATTCAGATACAATGGCAGAAAAGCATTTTTAGTCAATGGTGATAACCCATAAGAACATGCTTGAAGGATACCAATGGCATCATTCATACTTCATCTCAAAGATGATGCTGTTATTGGCTGCACAAAATCACTATCTTAGGTCTGAGAGTTTTAAATGGATCAGTCATGTAACTTTAAAAGTAAAACCACTGGAATGATATTTTGTAAGTTCCCCTAATGTCACCAAAACAGCAATGCCCCATTAAAGCATGGCGTTCATAAGACCTCTGGACTTGTGCTGTGGCGTCTGGCACTAAGACATCTGACGCTGATCCTATACAGTGGAGAAAATAACACGTAAAAAAAAAGATTTTATATTATAACAAATTATATATAATATATATTATTTTCTTAACATTTTATATTATAACAAATATATTTATTTTTCTCAGTAAATATATTTGTTAGAAACAACGCAAGTAATCCACGCGTACAAAGAAACCAAACAAGGTCATAAATTGTGTAGTAAAGTAGAATAACACAGGGAATAATTATTGAACACACTCTCTGAAATTTTTAAATACTTAATAGAAAAGCGCATGTTGGTAATGACTTCAAGATGCCTCCTCCATGGAGGAATTGGTCATATGCACTACTGAGGTGTGATTTTGGTCTCTGACAAACTCTACAAACGTAGACGGTTCAGGAAGCCTCTTCTATGAACTCTTCTCTTCAGTGCTTTACATAGATTTTCAGTTGGATTCAAGGGCCTGTGCCTTTTTAGAGTTTCATTTACATTACAATTACGGCATCTAGCATATCCTCTAATCCAGAGCGACTTCCAATTCCTGATTACAGGGACAGTCCTCCTGGAGCAATCTGGGGTTAAGGTTTTTGCTCAATGCCCATTGGTGGTTTTGCAGGAGGTGGGATTTGAACCTGCAACCTCTTGGTCCATAGGCGAGTATCCACCACCACAGTTGACTGTGTGTTTGGGATCATTGTCTTGCTGAAATGTCCATCCTTGTTTCATCTTCAGCATGGTAGATGGCAGCAGATTCTTATCAGGAATGTCCCAGTACATTTCTCGATTCATCCTTCCTCCAATTATTTGAAGCCTGCCAGTACAATATGATGAAAACAGAACCACACCATGATGTTTCCACCACCAAACCTCATTGTTGGTGTAGTGTCTTTTGGGTGATGTGCAGTGTCATGTCTCTTCCAAACATGGTGTATGCAATGACTTCCAAAGAGTTCAATTTTGGACATATCTGACCATACAATATACATCTGACCAGAAAATATTCGCCCAGTATTTCCTTGGCTTGACCAAATGTTTTGCATCAAAATCTTTTTCTTCAGCAAGGGAGTCTTGCATGGTCAGTGTGCATAGAGGCCATTTTGTTTAAGTACATAATTTATAGTTTTCTTTGAAACAGCTCTACCTGCTAATTCCAGGTGTTTCTGAAGATTTCTGCGAGTGGTCCTTGGCTCTTGAACTCTTACTCTCTGATCATTCTTTTGACTCATCTGTCAAATCTTGCGAGGAGCACCTGGTCGTGGTCGGTTTATGGTAAAATTATGTTCTTTCCCTGCGATGGGCTGGCGACCTGTCCAGGGTGCGTCCCCCGTCCTCGCCCTGTGTGCGCTGGGTTGGACACCAGCACTCCCCCGCGACCCCGTTTGGGACAAGCGGCAGATAATGGATGGATGGATTATGTTCTTTCCACCTCTGGATAAGGGCCCCACTGGAACAGTTCTCACTGGAACATTCAGAATCTTAGAAATACATCTGTAACCAGTGCCTTCAGTAAGTTTTGCAACAATAAGGTTGCAAAGGTCTTGAGAGAGCTCAAGATGCTTCTAGTGTGAGCTTAGTAATAAGAAACATTTTATAGGCCATCAGTTAGGACTAAACCAATGATTTTCAATGATATGGGCTCAGGATTGCTTACTAAATACTGACAGATTTCAGATGGTTTCTTGGCTTTGCATGCCTTTTTGCACCTCCTTTTTTTCATGTGTTCAATACAGTCCCTGTGTCATTCCACTTTGCTATACATAATTTAATCAGAATTTGTTTTGACTAATTTGTGCTTCTGCTCTGGGATCAGAGTCGACAGGCCAGCCCATCATTAACTTTAGAGCACCCGGGACCCTGATGCCGATCCACAGGACTACTTTCGGTAGGTACTATATTGCTGCTTAAAATATGCCACCACTTGATAAGTGTCATTGTAATGAGGCAATTATATTCATAATTTTCAGAGGTATAATGACAGAAACTGTTTTTCACAGACAGTGACTTCCAGAAAATATAGAGTTTTCCCTCACAAAATTGATCCAGCATTTACTGATTACACTATCACCTAATTGTGTATGTAAAATCTGAAACATTTAGCTATCTGTCCAGCCTAACCAAACTGACCTTGATTTTCACTTATTTGTTTTCTGTTGGGTGTGCAGAGTTTTAATGTAACAGGCATGGTGACTTTATTTAATAACAATAAAATAGTACATGCAATTACATAAATAAGACAATAAGACCTTATAAGAACGTAGGCCCTTAAGGTGTGCTTCTGAAATGCTTTACGCCTAGAATTTCCACCTAAATTCACGTATGTAATAGCGCTTAATAGTCACCAGAGGGCAGTGTTGCCATTGTTGTCACGCAACAAGACCTCTGTTTCCTTTTTTTTCTTTCATTTTTTAAATTATTTTTTCTATGAGTGCCATTTAGCTGTGCAGGGTTTTTCTACACTGCAAGACATATTATTAGTAGTAAATATGGTAAAGCATTAAATAATCAAGGTATTTTGAAGCAAAATAATAAATATGGTTTGAATCTCTGCTGAACAGAGAACTTGTCCTTCACTGTTTGCTCCCTAATGGTGTGTGTGATTCAGAGGCAATAAAAGTCCATCACAAACACACGCTATCAGAAGCTCCACTCCTCACCTGACACTGACCCTTGTTATTGTTGATTCTAACTCCAGCTCTAGTTCCATCAGGGCCTGCGGGCAGTGCAGCAAAGCAAGAAAAATCATTACACTCACTTTCTGTAACACAGCAATGTGCATAGAACATGACAGGCTTATTAAAACGGATAAGACTCTCCACAAAAAAACAGACAAATGAGGTTTCTGCAGTGGATCTGAAGTGTTTTAGGAGTTCTGCTTTAAGGCACCAAATGACTCTAGGACAATGGAAAAAATATGTAACTATTGTGTTTCAGGTCATATGTCACAGTTGTATCTTTTGTTTTTTGAGCTAATTGTTAGGACTGAATTGTAAGACAACAGCAGTATAAATGTCTTATCACCCTTATCATGATGTGCAAAGTGCTGTTCCAGTTATATGACATGGTTCTAACATCCATATAACAAACAACTTCTCCTGCAACATCTGGGCAGGACATAAAACTGGGCCAACCAGAAATCTCACCACAAGATATCCCATAAAGAAATCATCTAACCCCTGCTGATGTTATGAAGAGTGTTGGCAGAGGTGAAGCTTTTTAATAATTTTAAACTTTTATCACACTGCTCTAAAACATTTTATGAATCAAACCACTGCAAGTCACAGTACGCCCTAATATTTACACAACTTAATATCTAGAAAATGAGAATTCTGCAGAGAATGAGTAGAGAAAAGTAAGTGCTGATGCTTTCAGGCAGGAATATTGCATGATAAAGCAAAGCAGTTAATATCCTACCATTCATGTTTAAGGTTTCTGAGAGGGACATAAAAAATAAAGGCTGGAACTTCTGGAAATAACCTTTAGGTTGGTAAAGAACTTTGCATTATGTGAAGGATTTTTTAAATATTTTTATACTCAACACTTGAAGAGTCTTTGTGACCGAAGATCCCCAGTAAAAAAATCCCTTTTTCATTCATGCTGAGTAAGAGCACTACAGATGCAATGTAGAATGAAGTAGAGAGAAGTATAGAAAAGATCACAAGGAGTTGCACTGTGCCTTTGTGAACTTAGAGAAAACATATGACAGGGTGCGTAGAGAGGAGTTGTAGTATTGTATGAGGAAGTTACGAGTGGAAGAGAGGTATGCCAAAATGGTACAGCATATTTATGAGGGTAGTATGACAGTGGCAAGGTCTTTCATTCTGCTCTTTCCTCTCTAAAGCATATCACCACCTCTCCAGGGTATCCTCAAGCTGCTCTCTGCTCTCACTACAGATCACAATGTCATCTGCAAACATCATAGTCAACAGGGAAGGACTAACTCGTTTAGCTCACCTGTCTAATCTCATCTGTCAACCTGTCCATCACCATTGCAAACAAGAAAAGGTTTAATGCTGATCCTTGATATGAACCTACCTTGACTTTAAATACAACATTCACTCATACTGCAGACCTAACCACTGTCACACTGCCCTCAAAAATATGCTGTACCACTCTGGCATACTTGTCTTCCACTCCCGACTTCCTCATAAAATACCACACCTCCTTTCTAGGCATGCTTTTTCTGGACCTGCCACAAAGGCACAATGCAACTCCTTGAGACCTTTTCTATACTACTCTCTACTTCTCCATCAATATTGCATCTGTAGTGGTCTTACTTGGCATGAATGAAAATTGGATTTATATTGGGGAACAAGTGTCAGGAGCTTTGGTCACAAAAACTCAATAGTATTTATGTATGTAGAAAACTAATTTAATTTAAAAAATCCTTTAAATAATCAAAGGTTCTTTATCAACATAAATGTTATTTCCAGAAATTCCTGCCCTTATTTTTAATGTCTCTCTGAAGTTTCCACTAACCACTAGTCATTTACATTTACATTTACGGCATTTAGCAGACGCTCTTATCCAGAGCGACTTACATTTCCTAATTACAGGGACAGTCCCCCTGGAGCAACTCAGGGTTAAGGGTCTTGCTCAGAGACCCAGTGGTGGTAGTGTTAGAGGTGGGATTCGAACCTGGGACCTCTTGATCCAGAGGTCCGTAGGCAAGTACCCTACCACTAGACCACCGCCTAGTCATTTAACGAGTCATAGTGACCGAAGCTGTGACTATGTTGTAAACTTTCCTTTTCACTCTTGGTGGTATGCGTCTGTCTTGGCACAAAAGTTACTGCCACTCACTAATCTTAACCTTTTTTCTTAAAATAACTTCCACAAACTTCCCATGCTGTGGCTGATCAACTTCATCCCTCTATAGTTACTACAGCTATCTGCATCACCCCATGCCTGCATTAGCCTTCCTTGTCTCCATCATATCAGGTAGTTCTTTCCATTTACATGTTCTGCTGCAAAAGTTCCTACTCTCATTTCCATTCTTTGGTATTCTGCTGCATTCACATCACCACACAATCCTCACATCAGCCAACCCTCTGTTTCTCTCTCATTTTCTTCACTGATCAGCCCATTAAAGTATTCCTTCCATCTGCTCAAGACTGTTCACTTATATTATCACTGAATATGTTTCCATTGCTGTCCTTTATTGTCCTAAACTGTTCCACACCTTTCTCAGCTCTGTTCCTCTGTCTAGCTAACTGTTATGGATCCTTTTCTCCCTCTTCAGTACTCCTGTCTACTGTCTTCATCTCTCTGACTATCCTACTTCTTCTTCCACACTCCTTAGCATTCCACCACCAGATTTCCTTCCCACCATACCTACCCATCACCTCCTCATCACTCTCTCTCCCCTGGGTCCTGGGTACATTCTCTATCACTTCATCTAACTCACTCCAGAATTCTTCTTTCTACTCCATCTTACAGCCAGCTTGTGGGATATAACAACATTCTTTATCAAGCCTTCAACTTTCAGCTTCAAACTCCTCACCCTATTTGACACTATTTCACCACCAAAACACTCTTGACATACTTTTTCTTCAGAATAACACCTACCCCATTTCTTTTTCCATCCACACTGTGGTAAAACAGTTTGAACCTGCCTCAAAATACACCTTGCCTTTACCACCCTGCCATCTAGTCTCTTGCACACACAAAATATCAACCTTCCTTCCTTCCATCATATCAGTTAGCTTTCTCCATTTACATTGCCAATGTCCCACACCTTTTTGGCTAACAGTACTGGTGGCGGTCATTGTTAACCCAGGCCTCAGCCATTCTGGTATGGAAATCAGTTTCATTGTCCATATATTGATTTGGCAAAGGTTTCATGTTGGGTTTCCTTCCTGATATAAGCCATTTTTTTGGGCTTGGGACAGGCACATGGACATACATTGGCTTGGACATTTTTAGTGTATGTTAAAAAAACATAATAGATCGTAATAGTGCCAAATTGAGGTCACTATTGGTTCTTCTATGAAATAGAATTATTGGCCATGATATTAAATCCTGAGTAATCAGAAAATTGATATACATCTCTGATTCCAGCTGATTATTAATAGGCACAAAGCAGTGAGAGAGAAAGGGAACAGCATCGATACACACAGCCTCCACACTCCCAGAACACAGACAAATATAACCTGCTAAGAAGTGGGGAGGTGGGGGAGAGAAGCAGTAGATCCGACTACAGCTGCCTCTCTGCTTCCCACACTAAAAACTCATATTTTCTCATATGCAGTGCTGCCTATGAGCAATGCCGAGTAACATTTTGAGGATTAATAAATTGCTGCTGTAAGGAACTTTTAATGCTACTAAAAATATTTGAATTAGGTTATGATAGGTATGAAATCAGTTACAGCTTTTGCTTGCCTCAGTTTGTGGCAGTAGCTCATGCAGATAATCCAGTCTGATGTAGATGATCTGGAGTTCAGATGGGCAGAAAAGTCAGATGATGGTGAGTTCGATCAAGAAGACAGCTGACTCACATTTCACTTCTTTGTTTGTTTTTTCCATCTCATAATCTCTCTGCCTCACTGCTTCTTCTGTGCTGCTGTAAATGTAATTTCCACTCTCCTAGCAGGCCCACATACTGGTAAATGATACATTTTAAAATTAATACTTTTTCCTTTGAATTTCCTTTTTTTATGCTACCCTTGGAATTATTTTTTTAATGCACTATGTTTAGTCCACAGTAATCATTCTATAATTATTTTGTTTCCATGTTTTTTCAACTTGTCCAGGACGTTTCCCGGCACCCAAGCAACCCCAGTTAGGATAAGTTGTAAGATAATTGTTGGATGGATACCTTTCTGAAATCCATCTTTTTGATGCTGTTATGAAAAAAGTTAATGATGGGTCTTGGCGACATTTCTGTCCAAGAGCAGTTTTAGCTCACAGTATCTATTAATGAATGCTGGACAGTTAATCAAGTCAAGTCAAGTAGGATTTTATTGTCATTTCAGCCATATACACAGTACATAGTGAAACAAAATAACGTTCCTCCAGGACCCTGGTGCTACACACAAGACAACATCAGACACAACAGAAGACACAAGACAACATAAGACACAACATAATATACAAGACAAGGCAACAAGTGCAGACAACAGACAACAACAGACAGTACATTCATCCGAAAGAGGGCCGCAGTGTTATAGAAGAGTACTTTGAGTAATCTCAAAGTATTTTCTTTACAAACTCACTGACATTGACATTGAGTGGGTATCCATTTTCTCAAGTACTTTGTATACTATTGAGTATTCCTTCTTGATCTAAATTTTTCTTGGGTTGTCTGCCAGCGTCCTTTGTTATTCCTGTGCTTGCTGAAGAAAATGATTTGCTTTAAAACAAAACCCTCTTTGTTGTTGCTTCATTAACTTTCAAGTTCTGTTCTTGTTTCGCTTGTGTATCAGCTCCAGCTTTTGAATTTGATGATTCCTCTCTGAAATCCTGTTTGATCTACTCTTTGAACAATTAAAGATTCAGTTCAGCACCATCATTTAAAGGTGTGGGCATGTTGCCTTCAGTTTCATCCACCATTTCACAATGTTGTCTCAAATGTACATTTTCTCCATGCTTTTCAGAGTAATATTGTGAAATATTGCAAAGTGTGTTTTGTTTTGAGTAAATCAGGAATTATTCATTTGGACCCCCAAGGGATGAATGCTTAGCCAGCCATATTTCTACGTCCCCCAAAAGACCACCACTGGAGGCAGCATTACATGGAGTGATACCTAGTCAAATGCTACTGGTGCTGTTTTCTTACCATAAGCAATAATATTGCCATCTGTTCTCATGGGGTGACTTTTATATTTGCAATTGCTGGCTCTACAGTTCCTATAAGAGCCCTACCCTGACGGGGCACTAGGGGGAGCCAGACCGCTGCTGGGAGACCAGCGAGTCAGGCACGTCCCCGACGGGGCACTAGGGGGAGTCAGACCGCTGTTGGGAGACCAGCGAGTCAGACGCGATAATCAACAGTAATTCTGTTCAGCTGTGCTCTTGCCTATTTAAAGGAAAGGAAAACAGTGTAGAGTCGCTGGGTCGTTTTACGCCACAGATGGTAATTTGGTAAAAAGCCGTGGGTTTTCTCTTGGGTCTACCTGTCTCTCACTCTCTCTCTCTCTCTGTGTGTTTGCGTCAGATCGGCACCCCTGAGCCTCAGCTTGTTGTGCTGACTGACGCTACACCCCTCCTCCGAGTTTAAGCATAAATGTGCTTTTGAGCGCTTTGTTCCCACTCGTTTTGAGCATTTTTGTTTCCACCCATTTTGAGCATTTTGTTTTCCACCCATCTTAAGGTTGATGGTGGTATCTCAGAAACACCTTTGACCATCCCAGCAGTGGGAGGGAGTCCTGCTCCACCCTGCTCCAACTACGACAGGGAAGGAGGTCAGTTGCAGATTACGCCATTGAGTTCCGTACCCTAGCTGCAGGAAGCAGCTGGAACTCAACTGCACTAATGGCGGCCTATTCCCAGGGGCTGAATAGTGACCTTAAAGATGAAATAGCTCCTCGGGAACCCACAAACACTTTTGAGGGCCTAATTGAACTCTTCCTAAGGATTGATAATCGCCTTAGGGAACGTAGACAGGCTCAGGAGACGGAAAGGTCTCAAAGACTATGAGCCAACTCACAGCATGTAGTTCCCATATTCTCACGGACTAAGGATCCTTCACAGGAGCCTCAGCCCATGCAGCTAGGGCATGCGTGTCTTTCCCACCAGGAATGGGAGGACTGGATGCGGGAAGGCAGATGCCTTTATTGTGGTCGCTCCGGTCATCTTCGAGCATCCTGCCCAGAGCTGAAGTCAGGCTCGTCACAGAATAGGGACTCTGTGGCAGGCCCTCCAACATTCCCACAGCCCTGAGGGGTTTTTCTCAGTGCATCCATACATTGGGGTAAAGATAGAGAGGAACGACTTCAGGCCTTCATAGACTCAGGGGCAGCCGACAACTTCATAGATGCAGGGCTGGCCAAGAAATGGAGATTACCAATAGTGACCCTGGATCAGCCACTTCCCGTGGCAGCTATCGATGGGCGGGCCTTAGCTTCAGGGGTCATCACTCATCAGACCCTCCCTATAACTTGTGCATTGGTCTGCATTGTGAACAATTGCCCCGGTTTCTTGTGCAAGCCCCTGACCTACCCCTTATTTTGGGTTTTCCCTGGCTGCAGTGACACAATCCACGTTTGGATTGGTTAATCCACTCTGTAGTTGCCTGGGGCCCCCATTGTAATCGTTCTTGTTTTATCACTGTGCAAACCCCAAAGACTCCACTCACTTCTGAGGTGATTCCAGGTCTGAACACAGTTCCCCCAGAATACTGGGACCTCCAAGAGGTCTTTAGTAAACAGAAATCCCAACTCCTTCCTTCTCACCGACCCTATGATTGTGCTATAGACATTCTTCCGGGTACTACTCCTCCTAGGGGCCGCCTGTTTTCCCTCTCGGGTCCCGAGAAGGTGGCCATGGAGGATTACATCCAAGAGGTTCTGGCTCTGGGTTTCATTAAGCCATCTACATCCCCCACGGGGCGGGGTTCTTTTTTGTGGGTAAAAAGGACGGTGGCCGTCCATGTATAGATTACCGGGGCCTCAATAAGATAACGATTAAGGACAGATACCCCTTGCCCCTCATGTCAACAGCCTTTGAGGCACTGCAACAGACATCCATTTTTATCAAACTGGACCTGAGCAGCGCCTACAACCTCATCCGGATCAGGGAAGGGGATGAGTGGAAGACTGCCTTCATCACGCCATCAGGGCATTATGAGTACCTTGTTATGCCTTTTGGGCTTATGAATGCTCCAGCAGTTTTCCAGCATTTCATAAATGAGGTCTTAAGAGAGGCCCTGGATCGTTTCGCATTCGTCTATCTGGACGACATCCTCGTTTTTAGCTGAACAGCGGCCGAACACAAGGTCCATGTTAGAAGGATCCTCCAATTGCTCCTAGAATATAATTTATTTGTAAAGCTGGAAAAATCCCTCTTCCATGCTTTAGCACGATAGCAGCCCTCTTGACTGCCCTTACCTGCAAGACAGCGGCACACTTTCACTGGACCCCAGAAGCCCAGGAGGCTTTCAATGAACTCAAAAATAGGCTGTCCATGGCCCCTGTCTTGCAGCTTTCTGATCCCGAGCTCCCTTTCATTGTCGAGGTAGATGCATCAGAGGTTTTTGTAATTCCTTGGGGGCCACCGCCAGTCTCTCTTCCAGCTACCACCCCCAGTCTAATGGCCAGACCGAGAGAGTTAACCAGGACCAGGAGTAAACCCTCCGTTGCCTAGCTTCAAAAAAATCCCTCATCTTGGGCTGACCAGCTCATATGGGCTGAGTATGCACATAACACCCTCTGGCACTCATCTTTGGGTATGTCCCCCTTTGAGTGTCAATTTGGTTTTGTTCCCACAACAGGAAGTGGAAGGGGTGGTTCCTTCTGCAGTTCTTTTGGTGCAACGTTGCTGCCGCTCTCGGCTGAAAACACGTAGGGCCCTTCAACGCGCTTCTGCGGCCCAAAAGCGGGTGGCCGACAGCAAGCGACTGGTACTGGTTGCAACCAGTACTGGTTGTACTGGTTGCTCCTGCCTAGGTCCATGCATATCAACCCGACTTTCCATGTTTCCTGCCTCAAGCCTGTGCTTTGTGGCACGCAGGCCCCAGCCCCAGCGCCCTGCCTTATAGATGGTGCCCCGGCTTACACGGTCCTTCGGTTGTTGAGGGAACGCCGGGTTCGGGGCCGCTCCCAGTTTCTGGTGGACTGGGAGGGTTATGGCCCTGAGAAGTGTTCGTGGGTCCCTGCTCGTCACATTCTGGACCCTGAGCTCATCAGGTCCTTTCGGTGGGACCAGGCTGCTGGTTTGGGAACGTCTGGTGCCGTTCCTAGGAGGGGGGTCCTGTAAGAGCCGGGGCACTAGGGGGAGTCAGACCGCTGTTGGGAGACCAGCGAGTCAGACGCAGTAATCAACAGTAATTCTGTTCAGCTGTGCTCTTGCCTTTTTAAAGGAAAGGAAAACAGTGTAGAGTCGCTGGGTCGTTTTACGACACAGACGGTAATTTGGTAAAGATCTGTGGGTTTTCTCTTGGGTCTCCCTGTCTCTCTCTCTCTGTGTTTGCGTCAGATCGGCACCCTTGAGCCTCGGCTTGTTGTGCTGACTGAGGCTACACCCCTCCTCCGAGTTTCTCGAGTTTCCCGTTTTGAGCATTTTGTTTTCACCCATTTTTTCACCCATTTTGTTTCCACCTGTTTTCAGCATTTTGCTTTCCACCAGTCTTCAGGTTGATTGTGGTATCTCGAGTTTTCTGGTGTATTTTTGGTACTGGCAGCTTCAGGTGCTGCTTTTGGGCCCTAACCCAGTGTGGCTCCCTGCGTTAAGAGTGGGTCACACCGTAACAGTTCCTCTCTTCATCTTCAACTGTGATATGGAAACCTTGCCATATTTAAAAACGCACCATTTCTTTAGATGTGTACAGAGGACCTGAAGAGGCAGGAGATGCATGCTTTAAGAACAAGGAAACATTTCCATCCCACAAGCAAGAACTTATTATACTGCTTAAACCTGAAGTAATGTATGTGTATTTTATTGAAGCCTATGCAAGTGTAGCATCATTTGATAAAAGGGTGGGAAAGTTTATTAATGCAAATCTGTGACAGCAGTGAATGAGTGACATGTTTTATTTCACTTTGGTGTGGATCCCTGGTGTGCTATCGATAATTTGTCTCCAAAATAATACCTACTCTGTTTAGTCTGTAACTATAAGTTACTGTAAAATACAGCCAAGCTTCTGCACTCTTGTGAAACTTCTGATATGGCTATTGTAGAAAGATATAGTTGGTATGTATATAAAAATTTATGTAAATAAAAAAGCATTGCAGAATGGTTTCTTTTTAAGTAATGTTTATACTCCCATCAAAAGTTTCAATAGCAAGTTACAATAACATACTAGTCAATCTAGTGAAGAATGGGTAAAGAACAATGTTCATGTTTTGCAACAGTCAGGACAAACCCCTATAAAGCCCAATATAGCCCAATATAAATGTTATGGAAGGACATGTTGGGAGCGATTCATGTGCACAAATGTACCAATATTCCAGAGTTAAAGCTGTTCTGTATTTCCATCCATCCATCCATCCATTTTCTGCCGCTTGTCCCAAATGGGGTCGCGGGGGAGTGCTGGAGTCCAACCCAGCGCACACAGGGCAAAGGACAGGGGACGCACCCTGGACAGGTCGCTAGCCCATCGCAGGGAGGAGCGTGACGGGGACGGTACCTTGCTCAAGGGTACCTCAGGGCAACCTATTGGGAAGGGGTTTGAACCCCCGATCCTCCGATCATAGGGCCAACGCCAAGGGCCATATCCTGAATATGGATATGAGTATGGAACACAAGCTTCTCTTACTAGCAACATTAATCTTGTACCTTCATTGCAAAACTTTAGAAACAAACTCTAGATATCGTGATTCATGTAAATTAGATTTCCTGATACTGTCAGTAAATCTAACAGCAAATCTGCTATGCTTGCTACCTTTAAATGAAAACAAAATTATTAAGTCAAGCATTTATGAAGTAATACATTTTTATATAGTTTAGATACAGTACACTTTAGGACATTGTCTAGACTGTAGAATATTAAGAGTTTTAAACTAGGGTGTAAGCTGTTTGATTGTGTTAATGTGTTTGCAGGGATATTGAATTACAATTTTTGTGAAGCTAGGTCACAGTGAGGCTTTATGTATGGCATCTCTCCAGCACCCAGCTGATCAATCATCATTATATTCCTTTCCCTCTCTCAACCCCACAGAGGACTTTATACATCAATACTCCATAGTTTGTTCTGCTAACATCATAAACTTCCATTTCTAGTGCTTGAAGACAGCGGTAATGTAGTGGACACTGCAACAAGAGAGGATAGGAGAAAATGAGGCCAGGAATTTTACTCTTCTTCTCTTTCTTTCGGCTGCTCCCGTTTAGGGGTCGCCACAGCGGATCAACTGTCTCCATTTCTCCTGGTCCTCTGCATCTTCCTGCTTCAAACCGACCACCTGCATGTCCTATCTCACCACGTCCATAAACCTCTTCTTTGGTCTTCCTCTTCTCCTCTTTCCTGGCAGCTCCATTTTCAACATCCTCCTTCCAATATAATACTTATCTCTTCTCTGGACATGTCCAAACCAATGCAACCTTGCTTCTCTAACCTTGTCTCCAAGACGTCTAACCTGAGCTGTCCTTCTAATATACTGATTTCTAATCCTGTCCATCCTCGTCACACCCAACGAAAATCTCATGACACCTCCAGCTCCGCCTTCTGCCTTTTTGTCAGTGCCGCCGTCTCCAACAAATACAACATAGCTGGTCTCACTACTGTCATGTAAACCTTCCCTTTCACTCTAGCTGGTACGCGTCTGTCACAAATCACTCCAGCCACTCTTCTCCACCCATTCCAACCTGCCTGCACTCTCTTCTTCACCTCTCTTCCACACTCACCATTACACTGAACTGTTCATCCCAAGTATTAAAACTCCTCCACCTTTGTTACCTCCACTTCCTGCATCCTAACCACTCCACTTTCCTCCCTTTCATTCACACTCATGTATTCTGTCTTTGCCCTACTCACTTTCATTCCACTCCTCTCCAGAGCATATCTCCATCTCTCCAGGTTCTCCTCAAGCTGCTCCCTACTCTCACTACAGATCACAATATCAGCAAACATCATCGTCCACAGAGACTCCTGTCTAACCTCATCCGTCAACCTGTCCATTACTACTGCAAACAAGAATAGGCTCAGTGATGATCCTTGATGTAATCCAAACTCTACCTTAATTGCATCCGTCACTCCCACTGCAGATCTCCAGGCCAGGAATTTTACTGGTGATTGTAAAAGGAAAGGTACATAAATACACTTCTTTCTCAGAGAAAGAAGGATGTCATACCATTATTCATAAACTCCAGTGAAAATTAATTATGAAAAGCTACTTTAATGTCAACTTGCCAAACCTGTTCCTTTATAGGAGTGTTTCTGTTTCTCTCTGTCAGTTGCTCTGTCTCAGTTACTCACTCACTCTCACACTGAACCTTGGTGACCAAGGCTGATCACTATTCTTCTACTGTAAAAAAACAAATGTCTGTGTTGAAGTGGTGCTTCAGAGACTGTTCATAAACCTCTGGCCACATGTTAGTTGGCCCTGCCTCAAATATATTGAGTAAAAATGCAAGTAATTTTCATACTACAGCCCAAGTGCAGACCTGCAGACTACCCCCAAAGTATAACAGATGTGACACAATATCCTTGTTTACAGTGTTGTATGTGTTCAACAACATATCAGCTGTAATGCTTTAATTAGCCTTTATCCTTTTGTTTTTGCATGATTTACATAAGCTTTAAAGAGTTATTTATTTTATCCATCAACCTAATCAATTTGACAAAAAAACACAATTTGACATCATTTTCATGTTTTTCAATAATTGATTCTTTCTCATTACAGTAACAAGCATATCCAAATTTGTTCCTGCCTCCAAAATCCCTGCAGGCCATGCCGACTGCTATACCTAGACACAGATTTATGGGCTAATAAAGACAATCAAAATGCCGTTGGTATATCGCCTTGTTTATTGATTTTCTTACTGATTTTACCTGGAGCAAAGGTGGACTAGTGGTTGGTGACTAATAGTATGTTACCCCAATGTACCCTTGAGCAAAGTACCATCCCCATCACTGCTATCCTTGCACTGGAAATATGGCTGCCCATTGCTGCACGTGTGTGTGGGTGAAATGCAGAGAAAACAATACATTAGGGTACACTGTGTGCTGTGCTCCATAATAACATTTATTACATTTAGAAAGTGTGGTCATGGCCTAGGTTTGTGTTGTAGCCAGGCTGTAGTTGAAGGACCACTGAGGATTCGTAGCTCCTGGTCAGATTCAGTGCTCTGTGTTTAGCCAATCAGCAATACAGACAAATACTATCTCGGGGCCAACCGAGTGGCTGTTGCTCAGCAAAAATTAACACACTACTTTAAAGTGACTGGCCACACTGTCTACTGATAAAAGTTCCATGTTTAGTAAAAATAGCAAACAAATGGCCAGTTTCACAACAAACCCTTTGGTGGTCTAAATAGGACATAGCTCATTTTGGTGATCCAAAATGGTTTTGTACCAGCTAGCAAAATATTTTCATTTATTTTACCAGGCTTTACTAACTTTATTGTTATTTTATTGTCATTCACTGTATATATATATATATATATATACCTGCGATGGGCTGGCGACCTGTCCAGGGTGCGTCCCCCGTCCTCGCCCTGTGTGCGCTGGGTTGGACACCAGCACTCCCCCGCGACCCCGTTTGGGACAAGTGGCAGATAATGGATGGATGGATGGAGATATATATATATATATAGTACTGTGCAAAAGTTTTAGGCAGGTGTGAAAAAATGCTGTAAACAAAGAATGCTTTCAGAAATGGAAGTGTGATTCATTTTCATGACAGCATCAATTCTTCTAGGTACACTTGCGCACAGTTTTTGAAGGAACTCGGCTGGTAGGTTGTTCCAAACATGACTGTGTTTCAACCTACATGTGACATTGATGATCATTAGCACCTGTTTGGTAAAACTGGTTGATCATACACCTGAACATAATCCTACAAAATCCCTGACTTTGTGTAAGTGTACCTATAAGAATTGATGCTGGTTTGAAGGCAAAAGGTAGTAACACCAAATATTGATTTGATTTTGATTTTTCTTTTGTTTGCTCACTTTGCATTTTGTAAATTGATAAAAATAAACAATCATTATTTATATTTCTGAAAGCATTCTTTGTTTACAGCATTTTTTCACACCTGCCTATTTTTGCATAGTACTGTATATAGTGTTACTTGTTATATGTAGTGTTACCCTGCTGATTGTTTTATTGAAAGCGGGCTGTGATAGCAACAGCCTTTTGCTGTTTTGCTTTTGAACAACAGCTTTATATGCTGTCAAGCTGCTTTTTATTTTCATTTGTCTCTTTGTGCACCTAATTGTAGCTTAAATTCACTTAAAGGTTCTCCACAGGGAATAGCTTTCAGCTCTCTGGTAGCTTTAGTGTACATCACTAGACTGAAGGATTTCAATACATGAAACAGTGCAACAAAAAGCAAATTTACACAACATCCACTTACCTGAGATGCAGCTGATAAGGCAAGATATGTTTGGAGTTTTTTTGTTTCTTTAGTTGAGGCTAGTTTTCACCCGGATCTCTTACCCAATCCTCTATCAACTTGCTCAAACTGCATAATAGAGGTCTTAATGTGAGCTGATAAATTACCAAAACTACAGGGACTCGGAGACTGATAATGCTGTGTTTCAACTTGCCCGTTCCAACATGTTTTGTACGATTTGCTGGTGTGTGGGCGTGTGACCGTGTGCCCGTGTGCGTGGGGGGTGTTTGAGTGGGGAACGGACGGGGGGCGTGGCTACGGCGGTTCTCGCTAAAGATTGGCTAACTCGTAAGAGACGCGCAGGGGGGCAGGTCTACAGGAGCAGCTGTACGGTACAGGCTCCTCACACGCAGAACCTCAACCGGCAAAGGGTGCGTGGACAAACCACAACTCTCCTGAAAGTATCTATTAAATCCTGATCCTCTTACTATAGCCTTGAAAAACTGGCATAAAACGCCATTGTGGGTTAGTTTACCTACTTAAGCTCTCACCAACCGTCTAAAATTGGCGAATTGGACTCCTTAGAGAGGAGTGTGGCACTTCATTAGCGCCATTAGCTCCGTGCTGGTTTGTCCTCGCCTCGCTATCCGTCGCGGCAAGAAGTGGGATGGCAGAGGCAGACTGTGGAGGAAACGGTGGACCCTCCGCTCCTCCGACCCTGGCCCTCCCTCTGGAGGACGTGGCTGAAGAGGAGGACGTGTTTGTGCCCGAAGAACCAGGCTCGGAACCAGGCTCGAAACCGAGGAGTGGAGACGAAGGGCTTTCTCCAGCGAACCCGCTGGAGAGCGAGTTCCTTCACCTGACCATTCGGAAACAGGTGTCTTACAGGTAGGCCCACTCACTCACCCACCGTGCAGTAGTTCAGCCATACAAGTTGATGTCCTCCCACCTTACAGCGACTTTTTAGCTGAGAGTAGTCGACAAGAACGGTCGAGCCTTTTCTGTTTAGTTTGAATGTGAGTTTGTGGGAACGCAACAGAAAATGGGTCAATATGAGCTGGCGAACGAAGTCAGTAAACTCTGTGTGTGTTCTGTGTTTAGTTGCACTCCAGCTGACATCATTTGAGATGCTGGCGCTTTATTTGCACAGTGTGAGCCAGGATTGTGCATAGAGCCATTGGTGCTCTGGCTGTGTCGAGTGTGATGAAAGTGTATGTTTTTCTTGTGACCTTCTTGGTCAGTGTTTTCATAGTGATAAGGTGTGGCTGTATGCTTTATGGCAGTTAGAGCAGACACGTGTTGAGCAGGGTTACATCATGGCTTTTTTTTAAGGACATCAGTGCTGTGTTGAAGGACCATGATTGTGCACAGTCCAAAATACCAAAAGATGCAGGATTGAACTGTGTTAAAAAGAAAAATTAAATAAATGCATTGTTGGTGCAATGGTAGAATTATATGTACAACCCAGTGCCATAATTATTAAAGTAATATTAGAATTGTCAGTGTTTGTGTTTTACTGCAAACATAGTTTAATGACTGTGTGAGACAGAAAGACTGTCTTGTAGGAGAAGTCTTCACTATTTTAAGATAATGTGATATTACTGATTTTGCTAGCTGCTGGGAGACATAATGCCTTTATTGTTTGGGCTGTCATGAAAACATATCAAAGAAGCCAATCTTAAATGTATTGCACAAATGGAAAACTTCCAAGAGGATACTATTGTGTCTGTGTGAGTGTGTGCATGAGCGAGAGTGCCTATCCATCTCTGTGTGTTCGCTTAGCACTCTGATCTATGACTGGCAGTGGCATTATGTCTATTCCCGTTCCCCCCCACTCAATTATTCCTCTAACCCCATCTTCCACTAAACTCTTTGAGGGAAATGCACCACTATACATCTCTGCTACATCAAACCAAGACCTTGTACTGAAAGAAGCTTAGGCAGTGCCTCACAAAAAATGCACAAATACACAGTCAGGCACACACACACGTTCACTCAGTCTTTCCCTGGTTTTGAGTGGACCCTCTTTATTCAGCCACTCTCTTTCTCTGTCTCTTTATCTTTGTCTGTCCCCCCCCCCAAAAACACAGACAACTTTGTCCTCAACACAGCAACCAAGTCTTGTAGGCCTTATATTTACACATAATGTAACATTGATTACATATATCCCACAAACTGAAAACATACAGTACTGTGCAAAAGTTTTAGGCAGGTGTGGAAAAAATGCTGTAAACAAAGAATGCTTTCAAAAATGGAAGTGTTAATCATTTATTTTCATCAACCAACAAAATGCAGTGAATGATCAAAAGAGAAATCTAAATCAAATCAATATTTGGTGTGACCACCCTTTGCCTTCAAAACAACATCAATTCTTCTAGGTACACTTGCACACAGTTTTTGAAGGAAATCTGCTGGTAGGTTGTTCCAAACATCTTGGAGAATTAACCACAGATCTGTGGATGTAGGCATCCTCACATCCTTCTGTGTCTTCATGTAATCCCAGACACACTCGATGATGTTGAGATTAGGGCTCTGTGGGGGCCATAAGAATTGAAGCTGGTTTGAAGGCAAAAGGTAGTAACACAATACTGATTTGATTTAGATTTTTCTTTTGTTCGCTCACCTTTACAATTTTGTAAATTGATAAAAATAAACAACTGTTATTTATATTTCTGAAAGCATTCTTTGCTTACAGCATTTTTTTCCACACCTGCCTAAAACTTTTGCACAGTACTGTATATCCCAGATTTACTTGGGTATGGATAATGTATTGTTATATACAAAATGTATAAACACTTGGTTTGTGGAAGTTAACCTTATAAACTTAAATATAATCTTATACAAATTGTTTTTACAGTATTGGGAATGTACCTTTCACTTCACTGAACAGTATCTGCTATGTGAAAATGCCCTTACTGGCACACATTTTTATATTCTGAAATTTGCTTTTTCTGATCGCATGGATTATCAGTCCAGAACAGAACTCTCTTGCTTTCTTTCCTTCTGTTCCTGTTCTGTTTAGGTGATGGAGCCTGTGAGCATTATGTAATGATGATTTTGAGCTTTTATTCTAAGCAGTATTCAGTGATGGCACTGAGAATCTGTGTGTGTTTAGTGATGTGCCTGTGTGTGTACGTGTGAGTACACTGTGCTATGCTATGAGTAGGTCTTATGTAAGAGGATGAGTGAAACAGTGGGTGATCATGGCTTTTTTTTTTTTTTTTTTTTTTTTTTTTTTTTTAAACACATGCAAATAAGCAAAGCTTAAGATTGACACTTCGTGCCTATGAATGTGTCAGTCTGCTGCACTGTGCCCAATCAGCACACAGCAGCAGGTGGGAATTCAGGAGGGTACAATGTCCTGTGCTGCTTTCAAACTTCCTGCTGATTCATGGACAGCTGCTACAGTGTCAGAGAGAGGGAGGGAGATGCATAGAAGGAGAGAGTCAGGAGAAGAGATGAGGTGAAAGACCATCCCTCAGTTAAAGAGAGAAAGGGAGAGAGATTTTGATTGAGTGAGGGTAGAGCTTCAATCTTTGGGTGTAACTATGTAAATTCAGTGCAATGAAAAAAGTATTTGCCTCATTCTAATTTCCTCTATTTTTGTTTCTCTATTTTTGTCTATTTATGACACGTTTTATTCTCCAAAATAATTATAGCTCAAGACAAGTTGAGTAAATGCAACCGTTTTTTGAGTTATCTTGTGATTTTATTAAATGAACAAAACTCACCCGTGTGAAAGAGTAATACTCAGTCCACCAATTAACCAAATTTACAATCCACAAGTTGGACTAGCCACAAGCAAGATTTATTATCTAGTATCCCTGTTAAAGCCAAACAGCACTTAAATAGGACCTTTCCAGCAATGTCAAGTTCCCTAGAGGCCTCAACAAACAGCACGCATTCCTTGATTTAAAGAAATTCCAGAAATCCTGAAAATAGATATAGAAATACAGTACTGTGCAAGTCTGTACAGACTTTTTTTTTTGTTTCTCTTCTACCCAGTAACACAGTACATCTGTGTTATCAGCATCTTCCTCCTTTAAATTATTCGTCTGCATGTCCTCTCTCATCACATCCATAAACCACCTCTTTGGTCTTCCTCTTCTCCTCTTTCCTGGCAGCTACATCCTCAACATACTTTCCCCCAATATATCCAGTGTCTCTCCTCTGCACATGTCCAAACCAACATAATGTTGCCTCTCTTACTTTGTCCAACAAATTGTCCAACCTGACTTGTCTGTCTAATAATAATCCTGTACATCCTCTTCATTCCTAATGCAAATCTCAGCATCTTTGCAATAATTCTGCCACCTCCAGCTCCACCACCTTTTTGTCAGTGTCATCTCCAATCCATCTAACATAGCTGGTCTTACTACCGTCCTGTAAACCTTCCATTTCACTCTTGCTGGTATCAGTCTGTCACAGATGACTCCTGCTACATTTCAGCACTCATTCCAACCTCTGTGCACCCCCACCCCCTTCCACATGTTGCTGCTCTGAACTGTTGAACCCAAGTATTTAAACTCTTCTGCCTTTTTCCACCTCTACTTCATGCTTCCTAACTTTTCTATCTTAGTCCAATTTTAATTCCTCACCTCTCCAAAGCTTGTCTCCACCTCACCAGGGTCCACTACCTTCTGAGCTTCTGCATTCCTATATTTACCATACCAGTGTTCACTTCCTCGAACATTCAAAGTTCCTACCCTCTCTCCAACCCTCCTACCTTTCCTTCTCTCCTCCTGCCTGCTTTCCTCCTCTTCTTCTTCTCCTTTGACCAACAGTAGCCCAATTTCCAACTAATGGCTAACATTAATGGTGATGAGCGTTGTTAAACTTGGCCTCGACTGATATGGACAGCTGTATCATTATCCGCAAGTAGATCTGGCAGAAGTTTTACACTGGATGCCCTTCCTTACATAACCCTCTCCATTTATTCAGGCTTGGGACTGGCACAAAGAAATGCACTTGCTTATGCATCTGTATTGACAGGAATTGTTAATATACATTCCTGTTAATTTCCTTGGAAAATTTCTGATTTTTAATATTTCCCAAATTCTCTAAATTGTCATGAATAGTTTCTGGAAATTTTCCTGAAATGTTCTGTCCGCGGCAACCTTAGCCATCATGTAATAAATTTACTTTGATTTAGATTAAACTAAATGCACATTGATTACACAAACCAGGTATTAAACAGAAACTGCAAATGACAATGAAATTCCAACAGAAGAGACTAAATAAAATTTTTGCATACATAAAATTGCTCATTACTCTTGTGTTTATATTTAAACATGTGTTTTATTAACATTTACTGTTTTTCTGAACAAATTAAAGTAAACTGCATGAATTGGGGGGAAAAAGGTTTTTAAATAATTTTTTCTCAGTTGCCAAAAAACTTTTGTATAGTACTGTATCTCAGTTAAGAACATTTATATTAAAGTCAGTGTCTTAAACTCTGGGACTCAGATCATGTCAGATCATGTACTGTCAGGATTAAAAAAAAAAACCCCACAATATTAGAAAAAACACAGGGAAAAATATATTATTCATGGAAGAGAGCCAATGTGAAAACCAGTCCCAAGCAAGAGGAACAAAATGGTAGTCTTAATTTGCCAAACACTGACTGCCCCCTACATCTTTTGGAACAATGTTCTATAAACTGATGGGCCAAAAGTAAAACTTTTTTTTTTTTTAAAGACAGATTCTGTTACATCTGGTGTAAAACAAATAGAGCTTGCCACAATAACATAATTCCCACAGTCAAACATGGTGCTAATGACATTTTCTTTTCTGTTCTGTATTCTCTATATATCTGTATGTCAAATTCAGTTTAAGACATGGTAAAAAGTCATGTGCATGGAATTTTAATAAGAAAATTAATCATTCTGGTGCTCTCTGAGGATATAATAAATTGGACAAAATTTAAGCTTGACTGCCTGTGTCATATGAATTGCAAAATGCATGTTCACTTTTCCTGTAATAAAAAAAATTGGTTGCAACATTAAAGAGAAATGGAGAGAAAGTGTAGGAACTGGACACAGACAGATTGACAAGGAACAGTTTCTTAGAAAATCACTGTATAGATTACATAAAAATAGTAAATAGGTGTTACTTGGTTGCTGCTGACAAGCAGGTCTTTCAACTAAACCGCTCCAATAAGCTCCACCACTTAGACTAATGGCTTTGAGTTCATGCTACTAATTACCTCATAGTGGGAGTCAATTAGAACTCAGATAATGAACAATCCAGCCTCCACCAAGCTACTCATTGTGAATGATCTGTAACCCAGAGTTGGGGGGGGGAAATGACAGTTGATGTAGCTGTTTAGTGTACATGCTCAGCATGTGAAGCATTTTTGTTGTGTGTTTTTTCTTTTGATCACGAAAACAACTTTGTGTAATAATTACTTAATAGTTGTTACACATATATATTAAAATATGTATGATTATTAATGATATATATATGAAGTAAAGTATATAATGCATAAACATTCATAATGCAAAAACATTGTCAGCTAATCTATTTTGTGAACAAATCGTTGCAATTCTGGTATGGAACATGATTTTGTTTGAACCATCACACACAGGCACACATGTCTCTGTGTCAGTTTGCTCTTTGGGTATGAGGTTTGAAAATTTTTATTTTAAGTTTAAATAATAATCTAACATAAAACACAATAGTGACAACGCAAGCAACAATTAGAACTTAGGACAATTAGGCAAAGCAAGTTGTTACAAGCCTAAGCATGCTTAAAACAAGTATGTTCAGATTGATCTATTAAACAATTAGTCAAAGGAAGGATGGAACAACATTGTTTGTGGCACACATACAGACATGCAGGAGGTATTTAAATATTAACTGCTGCTCTCTGAAACTGTATGTCTCCCCTTGCTTCCAGCATAGTTTCTTGTCTGGTATTCTTGACAGGAGTCTATGAATGGTCTCATTAAACAAAAATAAAGCAGTAAATTTGTCTAAACTCACTGGGACCTCAGTATACATGTTGAGACTCCAGCATCATTATGTATCCACTATTTGTTAATCTTGGGCTTGGTTCCTAATTCGTAGTCCAGTTTCTCAATGAAAATCTCCTTGCTGAATAAAAAGTATTGTTTTCCTCAACAGTAGCAACAGTATGGCGATGAGCAATGGATAATGTTGATGTAATAAAATTATGTTCATTTTACAAGAAATGTGTATTATAGATAATTCAAATGAAGAATGTGGATGATTAGAATTGAGGAGGTACTTTATTTCTGCCCTTTGAAATTTTAAGCCACTTCTTGTTCTCTAGTAATTGTTTTCATAATAGAAAGAGTAGAAACATACTTTTATGCCTTCCTTCACTTTAGTATTTATCTTTGCAGATACATTGAGATATAACCAAAAAAACATGTGTGGTGAAACATTTGTACATTTTTAGGAATTTTTGTTACTAATTTGGAGTGTTACTGGGTTGAAATGTATTGATAAGTCCCAACGTGATTGCTGAGTACCCATCAGTGTATGAAATGCTACAATAAGCTGTTAAATACACTTGTGATAACATAATCCTTCTATTTATATTTTGTTTTTGCTGACTTCATATACCATCAATAATAATCTTCATAAACCATGACAACTAAAGGTCATATTCAAAAATAGCCACAGGCAACATTCAACCAGAAAGACCACAAAGTTAGCTTGAAAACAATGCAGTATTTAATGTTTATTCAGACTGAAAAGATTCTAGATGTTGTTTTAAGGCAGGGGTGTCCAAACTACGGATCCATTGTTAATTGGCCTGCAGCAAATTCCAAAAATATACCAGAATATGGCCGGCACATGAAACCTGGCGGTATTGCATTTATTGGTTTTAGCTCTAGGTGTAGCTACTGAGCTGATCAAGGCAGTCCCTCTACAAAACAAAATTAAGGAAAGAAAACTTTTGCCACAGCACACTGAAAATGACAACAGCAAAGAAACGCAAGATAGCAAGTGAGTGTAGAAAATTTCAGACATGGTGGGAAAATCTTTAACCAATCCAAACTTATTTGCATAACAAGCAAAAAAAAAAAAAAAATCCCATTCATGAAAAGCAGTGTTGTAGGCTGATTTGATTTAGTTTACTTAAATAAACCAGGTGAGGCGATACGTACTTCACCTCGAGTGAGTGGCCCGGCTGTTTGTGTGTTTTACCTTATATGGCCCTTGGTGAAAAAAGTTTGGAAATCCCTGTTTTAAGGCATGGATTGATGAATACAAATTGAAAGTGGAATTTAAAACAATGCTTATATAGTTTTGTTAGGTTATTATTTTATTTATTGATTGTTTACCTGGTGGTGACTGCCATTGACTTTAGTTTCTAGTCACTAAAATAACAGAAACAGCTAAATTTCTTAGAAGGGAAATTTCAAACTTTTGCAACTGCAAAACAGCAGAAACAACAACAAAATTTAAACGGTTATACAGACCAGCCTTGACCGTATATTAATATGACTGTATATATTGCATGTTATATAGAAAAAAATGTTTGGTTGTTGACCATATTCCATCAATTTCCTTCTTTAAAAGAGGGGGCTCGTTTTGTGTATGCATTGAAACATCCTGGGGGTGTTTGTGTTTCAGTGCCATTTTATGGTCACAGCAGAATAAATAACTCAGTTAATCAGCAAGACTAAAGTTTGAATGATTGCATCCATCCAGAAATCATTCTTTCTATGTGAAGCATGCACCCACTGGCCTTGTGAGAAATGACTCAAATGATCACACATTAAGATGTCTGTATCTCACACATGTAAGCACCCACTCGTGTACATCTTCAAACACACAAACATGCATGTTGTTTCTTACTTCATGCTTTGGACCTGTTTGTGCTGAATGATTGTTCCCTTATGTGAAGGAATGTGAGTAGACTGGTGTCTTCATGCTGGTTCTCCAAATTTCAATCAGTCATTCAATTGATGTCAAAGCATCAGTCTAACAGTAATTGCTAAATAGTGCTAGTTAGCACTAGCACTATTTCACAGCATGATAACAGCATTGCTTATCATAGAACAGGCTTCATTCAGGCTAACTGATGTGAAGTTGATCAACTCCTGTTGGAAGAACAACAAAAGTTTGTTCCATAAATTAAAGTTAAATTAAAACTTTAACTTTAGCTTGCCCACCAGGCCACTGACTGAAATAGTGCCCCATACCACAGTTCAAGTCTAGTGACCATTAACAGAAAGCTGAAGTGGAACCATTGGTGAAATGTGTTGACTGAACTGACAGTAGTTAAATCAGGAAAGCAAATTCAACTATTGCTACAGTACAGGTTTGGTTCCAGCTTTGGTTTCAAATTATTCCCCTACTTAGTCTCTCTGAGGTTTTCCTGGTCCCCACATTTTGTCAATAGCACCTATTGATGGGAATCCACTCCATCAACCTGCGAGCTCATCCAGTTTTAAATGGACGGAATGTTTTTATTTGTCTGACTATATAAATCATATTAAAAATGTCTTAAATTTAAATCACTGTCTTCATTATTTGCAGGGTACTGTATTACCAGTAGAGGCCTAGTACCTTTTCCTGTCTTATCAGCCTTGTGTGTTAATATGTGAAATGATTTACTGAAAATAAAAAATGTCATGTAATAAGAGTATCCATCAAACTTTGTTTCTTCTATTGTAAGAGAGAGAACAGTGAGATAATGACTGGCCTTTCAGAGGGACCTGTATTTGTTTTTTTTTTAAAGTATAATTTGAATCTGAGGTTCATTACTATCCAAATGTATTAGAATGTTGCTGAGAAACCCCAGGTCTGAATGCTGCTTTGTTCTTCCTTTGCAAGCAAGACCAGGACAGAGACAGATATTCACCAAGTAATAGAGAGGTAGACACTAAAACACACTGCCACCCACATTGACAGCTCTTTTCAGACTCATGTACTCATGCTTCTGGAAGTGGTGCTGGCAGTGGCATTGCAAGTGTCTGTGAAGCACAATTCTTGACACCTTCTTTCTCCTTGCAGTAGAACTGTCTGGTATCTGGTGTTGCAAGACTTTGCATATTTCTTTTCTGATGCAGGACATTTCTCTTAGTATGTAGGAACTTTTAGTGACTGATATGAATGTTTCTGTGAATGACAATGGCCAGTAAATATTTGGCCAGCTGTGCAATGTTAAATCTAACTTTCATTTCTCATTTGTCATAAAGTAGTGTTAGGGCAGTTTTTTGTTGAATATGTTATTGGGATGCTTAAAGTAAGGAATTAATGTTTCTTTCTTTGCGCCATGAATTTGGATTCCAATTTAGCAATATCAAGAGTGACATGAACTCAGTGATACTGACATATCATATTTTGAGTTCATTATAATGTGAAATAAGCAGCTTCAAGCTTTCATAGTTATCATAGCTTTTTTGGCAGGATTTTGCAGCTAAATAAGTATTCATTTGCCATATCATTCTAGTGTGCATCTGACTACATGTTCAAGGTAACCCCATTTTGAAACTGTTTCTTGCAGGCTTATTTTAAGTAGTTTGTGTTTTTGTGCCTTTGGTCACAGTCTTCAGCTGGCCTAGAGAAATTACCCACAACTCTCCTGACAGAGCAAATGGAGCGTCTAACATGCACATATGTACAACCAAGATGAAGTCACCTTGGGATTCTTGCTTTAGTACATTCTGTCTCAGTACATTCAAGGACACAATCATGAGCACACCGTAGATAATTTCTCTGGATGCTGACGATGCATACACAGACACACAGAAACAAATGGCATTCTCTCTCATTTTCAGGAAGTGACTGTATTGAGTCATATTGACATTTGTGTATCTGCTCTACAAGGTAATGTCTCTCCAGACTCACACAAATTAATATTTGTTGTCATGCTTTGGTGTTGTTAATCAATGTAATCTTAATTTCTGTTGCGTTTAACCAAAGTAAAAGAATAGTCATAGTGTATGCTGCAAAAAGGAGTGGTCAGTAGTGTTTGTCAGCATTTAACGATGTATATTTAGGAATAAACACATTTGAACAACTTTTATTAATAAAACATATTTGAAATCAGAAAATTGGTCCAATAATCTACAATAAAAGCCTAGATACATTTTAAATCTCAAAGAAAGAAGCTTAAAATCAATACAGCTATTGTAAATCAATCACTAGCAGTGGCCTAGTGGCCTAGTGGCCTAGAAAGTCACTAGCAGTGGCCTAGTATTTAGGGATTGTTCCTCAGGATTGGAAGGCCATGGGTTCGAATCCCAGATTAGTAGGTTGTCCTAAGGTACCCTTGAGCAAAGTACTGGCCCAATCACTGCTCTCCAGGTGCCGGACATGCTGCATATGTGTGTGTGAAAGTGACAACCCTTTTTATTGTGAGGTAACAGCACAGCACACAGTGAACCACAACAAAATTGGACCTCTGCATTTAACCCCTGCAAACACCATGCAACAGTGGGCAGCTATGAAAGTGCCCGGGGAGCAGTGACTGGGACAGTACCTTGCTCAAGGGTACCTCAGGGCAACCTACTGGTGAGGGAATCGAACCCACAATATTCTGATGCGGCAACTCCGTAACCACGAGGCCACTGCTGCGCATGGGATAAATGCAGAGAATGCATTTAATTTTGTTTCACTGTGTGCTGTGTTTTACAATGACAAATAGTCACTTTCACTTCACATATTTAACATGGCACTTTTGCATTTTGACTGTAGATAGTAAATGGTGCTGGGCTGAAGGGCATGATGACCTTGTAACCAAATATCCCAATTCTGTCTTTTGCCATTATTTAGCCAGTTCCAAGTTCTAATAAAAGAACATTAAATATGAATTATTCAGTATGGCTACTAATATATTTAAATGTTCTTTTTGCTGTAACTGCTTAAATCAGTTATACCAGAAAAGGGCAGTAAATAATTTTTTTCATTATGCATTTGTTTTTACAACTGTATTTTGTATGTGCTTTTGCTGTGATGTAGCTTACTGCAGACAGTAAAAATGTTTTAAAACATTGAAATAATGAAAAGACGCAAGCTTAATTAAAGCAAATAGATGTTTTCAGTCTTGGAAAAATTCAAAAAGCAGGCTCAATGGAAATATCTGTAGTTTTTCAAAATTTTCTGCCAGGCAGAAGGTCCCACACCTTTTCTGCCAGGCACAGGTCCCACACCTTGTTCAAAGTTAGACTGCTAGAGAAGCAGTTCTCTATCAGACCTCCATAACAGGAGGCATGGGGGATAATCTGTGCATGTGTGTGATCAAGAGGTTTGTGATGGGTCAAACAGAGGAAATGCACTTTGTGGTCCACTGAGCTGTCTAATCTAGCACAGTATTAAAATAACATCCCCATCGCCCAAGCTTTTACACATGCGTGTGTACACACACACACACACACACACACACACACACACACATACATACATACATACAGTACCAGGATCATGAGAATTTGTATTTATATAAAGCAATTTACATATATAAGGCAAGGATTAACCCAAGCAAAGAGCTGTATACAGTGTTTTTTTTTTTTTTTAAATTAACTTTTAATTTAACTTTTAATTAACTGTCTATAATGTGCATGAGTTAAAATGATCTTAATGGAAAAATAAGACTGCTTGCTAGTGAGTTGTAAAATGCCCCCTTTTGTTTTTTTTATATATATATATATATATAATATATATATAATGTGAGTTTTCCACAATGCTTGCATACTTAATTCTAGCTTCTTTGTAGCCTTCCAACTGCAAGGTATCATTGTTTAAAAGATTATTTAACCTGCTGTGTTATAATGAAGAATAGTCCTAGCTAAAATAAACCTTTCTTGTTGGGCCGTAGAATTGGGTACGGGTCTATAATTTTTTGGTGGGTGTATGTATTATTTAATAATGTATAATAATGTATTATTATTGTTAATTGAAAGAATGCAATTAACTTTAATAGGTCACTGTTTATGTTAAGATGTGATTAAAATCAGTGTAGCCTATCTTGATTTTATGTCTAATAAAACTTCAGTTTAGATATTCTATTTAAGTCTGTGTGTATTTGCTGTATGTGTGTATAGATTATGTTATGTTATGTTTTGTTTTATGTGGGCAGTTATGAGCTGATCAGCTCTCCTACTGCACAGATGGCACAGAACCGGCTGGTCCTTCATGATGCTACACGTGGCTCATTAAAGCAGACTAATGACATTAGAGTCACCAGACCTGCATGTATTATGAATCATGGGCTTTGTAGTCCCACAGGACTGATTAAGATGAAGGAGATCATGATGCATTTCTGGAAAACCAGGCATGTTCTGCTGCTCAGATCTTTATCAGATTTCCTTTTCCAGATGATGCAGAAAAATCTGGTGCCATTAAGTGGGATAGCCTTTTTCTCCTGAGACTATTTTCTTCTGTTAGGCAAACTAGATTAGGGATAGCGGTAATTGAGTACTCCTTATAGACACTCTAAACCCAGGACTAGGTTTGCAAAAGGACTGAAAATTTCTGGAAACTTTCCAAAACCTTTACATGGTAAGTTAGGCTTACATTAATGTCCATGGACATTAATGGGAATATATGGTAATTAAGTACTTTTTACGAGACATTTTTATCTATTTGTGAGTAGATTCTTTCAATGAACAGCCAAAAAGCATGAATAAAATTAATCATATCTTCTGTGCACCCTCAAAATAGAAGTTTAATTCTAAACCTAAAGTGAAAGCTGGCTTACATTTGGCATCACTGATTTATCAGTTACCTAACTACTTTATAAACATATATTTTGATTTAAATTACCTAGTTAACCTTAGCTTAACCTGATTACCATCGATTTACCCCAGCAGCTCCCTGCTATAAGCTAACCTGCAATTGTGCAAATTATGCAAAGTTTACCTCTTTAATTTCCATATTCATTATATAATTAAATTACTAAAAAACTGAATGGACTGGGATGAGGTGTGATGTGTGTAATATGGAAACCTCTCCCATGTGTGTGATTACTCTGTCCTTACTTGAAGAGATGTAATCAGTGGAACTCTGAATCGTGAAATAGAAAGAATTCTCCTTTGACCAATACATGTGTTTGCATTGCGTGTGTGTGTGTGTGTGTGTGTGTGTGTGTGTGTGTGTGTGTGTGTGTGTGTGTGTGTGTGTGTGTGTGTGTGTGTGTGTGTGTTATACTGCATGAAGAAATAAGGTATTTCATTGAGGGGGGAAAAAAAAGATCTGGGGGATCACCATGATGACATGATGGGCACTCTCATGGGGCAGGAAAATATTAAGAGACCAGATTTAATGAGAAGGAAGTGGGGGGGCAGTACTGGTTGAGGTACACAGGCATTGTGTGTAGAAGTGGATAGCTGTTGCTGACTAACAGCGAGGGGGTGTTTGCTAATTCAGCTAAATGGTTAGTTATCACGTGCGCACACACACACAGAACCACATTAGAGGGCCTCTCTCTTTGATTGGTCTCTATTAGTCTGTAAATAGGCTAACAATTTTATTTGCTGTGTTGGCGAGATTGTACATAGTGAAATAAATTTGTGAAAATAAATAGACTTTAAAGAAGCTTTACACAGTATTTGAAAATTGTTGTATATTTCCATATTTAAGATGTACAGATCCTTCAGAACGGTTTGATTCTAAGTTAAACATTATAAGAAAGATTTTGCAAAATCTACCTGACCAAACCAAACAAATCCCTTTTTTATTCAGTATTTTACCCTCGGACAATGCAATGCCATTGGCTGTAAGGAAATCAGAACAAATGGTTTATTCTTCTCTTGCTTGAATTTGTATGAATTACAAAAAAAAAAAACACACTGGTAAAAATAATTAGCAGTAATTAAACTGATACTCCAAAACGATCAAATAAATTAATTAGGCTGCAACAGAAGTTCCCTTTTTTTTGAAAAATCATATTTCATGGAATTTTAATCAGTATGTATGGATTGTCTAGGCACTTATTTTTGTGTTCTCTATGTGAATATATATTCATTTTTATTCTACTGCTATACATCATCATTTTTCATTTGAATGTAATTGGTACAAAGTTACTCCTACCCTCAATAAGGACTATGAACTTAGACTGTGACCGTGTGAATAGCAAAGTGTGTCCATGTGGTGCCATTAAATCTTTGTGGCTGATTGATTAATTGAAGTGCATTACAATCAGTTAATGTATATCAGAACCACCTGTGTGCAACTTTGCATTTGTTACTGGAAAAAATTTTCCTATTTATATATGAATGTATAAGAATAATGTTGCTAATCCCTTAAATCAATGCTAAATATTTTTTGGATTGTGCAGTCTATGAGAGTGCCCAAATAAATCTGCATTTGAGTGGGCTTAAAGGGGTATAGAAGCTTAATGGTTCATCTCTGCAAACATCCAGAAGAGGGAGATATAAGTGCTTCAACATCAAAAGGATGTACAACTTATTAGTTCCTATCCAGGTTTAAACGATATATTTCAGTAAGAAACTCAAAACTGATATTTTAGTTTGTGAGAAAACATCATTACTCTAAGCAGAAGGAACTTCAATGACAAAGGCTGCTGGAACTAGAAGACTAGCTTGTGTTAGACATTTGTTAGACATCCTAACAAATCAGCTCACCTTTTTCAACCCATTGCTATGCTTGTGATTGGCATTGCATACAGGTTTGGAGACATAGGTTAAACAGGTCCAAATATCCACATTTTTTGCTTCAGGCAAACTATTGAAACAGGGATTGAGCAGAATTGTGACCTTAGGGTCACAGTCTAACGTATAAAGAAGGTCTCAGCTGGGTGGTTTGGTTTGATAACTGTTGATTTGAGTGGAGGTCAACTTTTTTCAGCAGAGGCCTTACTCATCAGTAACTATTAAACCTACTGAATGTCTAATGCAATTTCATGTTTTGTATTTCTTTTTAATGTTTGAGAGAAGCAAAGATGTTGAATAGCTGCAATTGGAAAGATGAAAAGGGACAATAACAGAACTGAACTTTTATATAAATTTCCAATTGAAACTTAAACCCTTTACTTTTCATTTCTTTTATTGAAAAATCTAGTGCAGGCTAAAAAAGTGAACCTCTTTGTTAATGACTACTTCAAGAGCTAATGGGTAAACATTGGCTACTCTAGGAGTGGCTTCCTTTTTAAGATTTTCCTAAGATCAAATGGAGAAATCCTGCAAGAGATGAGAACAAACCCAAGGAAACACCAAAAGACCTGTGTACGACCAGTGCTGTGCAAACACTGTCATTTGGTGCTGCTTTGCTGCCTCAAGGCCAACAATGGATTCAAAGAGATATCAAAACAAATTACAGGAGAATGCAAGGGCATCTGTCCATGACCTCAAGCTTAAGAGATGTGGGGTGATGTGACCCAACAATGACCCAGAGCACACTAAAGAATGGTTAAAATAGAAAATGATTTGTGTTTTGGAATGGCCAATTTAGAGCCCTGACCTTTATCCTGTGAAGCTGCTGTGGCATGACCTGTAGGGAGCTGTACAATCAATGCATAACAGAAGTATTGATGAACTGAAACACATTTGCTGGGAGCAGTGGCCTAAAATTCATCCTCAACATTGTGTAAGACCTTTTTAGAAACTACAATAAACATTTGGTTGAGGTCACTGCAGTTAAAAGAGAATGTGACTGTGAATGTTTACTCATTATGCTAAATAAAAGGCCAGCTGAAGAAAAGAAAATCTCTTTGCGTGTTTCTAGTTTAGGTACGTTGTGATATTTAATTTTGATGCACATAAAGATCAGTCCACATTTTATTACAAATCCGTGAAATCCAGGTAATTCAAGTGGTAAATAATCACCAGTGGACATTGTTTACTTTATCAGTATTGCTTAATAATTGTTGCAACATTGTTCTTCCCTAAATTTCAAAATGTAGGACTTGAAATAAAATGAAAGTATCACCAATAAAATGTATAGTGCTCAACAAATTTGCTAATTTTTATAATAAAGGATTTGTAATTCTAGTAATAAATTCAGCTAGCTGCTCTCTTATTTAACATTACAATTGCTTGAAGGCATCATGTGTCTGATTCATTTTATTTTATGCTCTAAATAGTATTCTGATAGTTATTGTTCTATAGAATTCTTCTGCTTTTATCAGCACAATACTGTTACTGGTTTTTGTAGAGATAGATGCCTTATCTTAGACTTTTGGAAGAAATGTCCAGATCAGACTGACTGATTAAAAAGTTGATTGTGCCCCCCCCTCTGCTGATGAAGGCACAGAATCTTTTGTATTAAACAACTAGGGGTATATGCAGCAAAGAAGCAGATCAACAAATACACATGGTGACGTTCAACAGGTCAGGAAGAAAGGGGAACAAAAGTAAGGGTCTGTTGAAAGAAAAATCTGTGTTTTATAAGAAAGGCATTCAGTCTGATTCTGTTGGAGTCTAGATTAATGTGCTGCAGGATCTGAACATACACCAATTTATCTCTCTCTCTCTCTCACACACACTAGGTGGCCTAGTGTTTAGGGACTAGGCCCCAGGATTGGAAGGTTGTGTGTTCAAATGCTGGACCAGTAGGCTGCCGTTAAGCAAGGTACCGTCCTCATGTCCCCATCACTGCTACCAAGGTGCTGGATATGGCTGCCCCCTGCTGTTTCGTGTATATTAAATGCAGAGAATGCATGTTGTCGGGGTTCACTATTTGTCATTGTGAAACACTGCACAGCACACAGTCATTTTCACTTTCACTTCACATGGGTTAGAAAGGAAAGGGACACAGTTTAAGCTCAAGGTGAACCATGGTGTAAGTAAGAAAAAAAGATGGGAATGCATGTTATATGTACCATAAAGCAGATTAGATTAGTTTATACTCATGCCAACTTTTCTTATTTTGCACAGAAATGTATTCTGCTACAATTAATTGTACTCTATGCAATGATGATAAAGAATTATTTTCAGTGCTCTCCTGCCCTTTAATTTTCTAACTTTCATTGTAAACATTCATCAGGATGAGGTACAAACTTGACCCCATTTGGACTTAACTAGTCTTACACACTCCATCCACCATTTGCACATCTTAATTTCAGCAATGTCCTTTGTTACCCTTAAACCTCTGGCCCTTGACATTCAGCATGTTCCTTTAATTTTACTTCTTCTTTCCTGCACAGTTAGAGTCTGTTTTTCATCCTCAATTCAGGTATTCAGGCTGGCCACTCTTCCATACCCTGCTTCTCACACCATGTTGTCATGACAATACTGCAAACAAGCCTGAACCAGCCAATAGAATGTCTTGTCTCCTTGAGCCAGTTGATCCATGCTGGGGGCTGATAAGTTGTCACTATGGAGATGAACGCCACAGTACCCCTTACCTCTGTCCCTCATGATGGAGTTTTAGGCCAAAATGACTGGAGATCTCTTACAGAGAGAGATGGTCAATACAGCCCACTTCTCTAGAGGAAGTAAGCTGACGAGCAAGCCCCATCCAAGAATTAGAAATAAATCACTTGTACGTTGAGAACCTGTAGCATACTGATAATTACAGCCAAATCAGGTGGTGAACAAGCTTGATGGTGTTTTTTTTTTATGAATGATAAACAGTTTTAACTGCTCATTTGGCACCTTGTGAAGAAGGTAAATGCTGTCAGACACAGAGGAGCAATAAGACTCAGTTATAATATATAAGGTTCAAGGGATATAATTGTACCATAAATGACTCACTATCTAACTTAAAAGTATTTTTCTGTTTTTTATGAAATGTTACCAGCACTGATAATTCTAATTCTTTTAGATGCAGCCCAAAGATATCTCATTTAGAGCTATTAAATGCTTGACCATAACATCTCATTTAAATTCTATACCAATACTTAATCAAGTAAAAATACTTTCGTAAGCAAAAATAATTAAGTGCATGTCAATTGCCAGGAAAGCAGATAAATTGTCATTGCATTGTTCATCGTATTATCATCATAGTGTCTACAGTAACGTTTGTTATTAAAGGGGTTGCTGTGTATTGTTCCTGGTAGGATGGTGATTTCTCCATTCAGACTTTTAGAAAAATGAACTATATTTTAGTTCATATGCCCTGAGTAAAGTGGGTGCTCTTACTAGTCAAACAGATTTTTACGATCATGTTTTTCAGTATTTACACCCTGACTATACTTTTTTATACAGCATTACTAGACATTTAAGTTGTGTTGCAAATAATGGGCAAATTTTCTAAAGGCTTTAACTTCCTTTCTCAGACACAGGGAGTTCAACTACGTTCTAGCGTAAGTAAGTGTGTGTGTGAGTGATTTGTGTGCAGTCATAAGAAGATTATTTTTAGAAAGCGGTTCTGATGCTTGTTCTCTTTCAGATGTAGCATTAGCATAGACAGCAAGGGGTTTCTCACTGCAATAGTTTTTTTGAAATCTGGGAGATTTTAGGCTAACCACACAGGTCATAGAGGTGTGTGTATATGTGTGTGCCGGCGGTTCTCCACTATGAGGAATTTTAAATCAATCAATCAATCAATCAATAAAAATAAATAAAAAATCTTTGCAGGGCCCCTGGCCAGCCTGTATTTGTGTTTAAGGTTATTTGTTTTGGCATGAACAGAAACAAGTACCAAACTCCTCACACTCTCATTCTCTCGCTCTCATTCTCTGTCTTGCTTGCTGTCTTTCCCTCTCACTCTGTCACTCTCACTCTCTGTCTCTCTCTAACTGTTTCTCACTGTCTTTTGGAAATTTTGAAACAGGAAGTCGTGGTTGGTGGGGGGGTGTTATGGTTGGAGGCGGATAAGAGTGTTCTGCATAAGAGCATTTGAAAGTCTACTCTCTTCTATGTGAGTGTCCAAGCGTCCAGATGCTTGTGTAGTGTAGGGATGCAGAGGTGTATGCAGGTAAGCAGGTGGTTGAGTGGATTATAATGCGGGGTTCCAGAGGGAAATGGGTGGTACCCCCCACCCCTCCTCCTCAGACAATGCCCAGGTAGGACACACTGGTTTATTATGCGTATGTGTGTGTGTGCGTGCATATGTACCTCTGTGCGCATGTACACATTTACAGCCTTTGTGTGTGCACAGCCTACAGAGAGCATGGGTTATGTACAGATCATGAAGAATCAAGTTTTTTATTCTCCTTTAGAGCCATTATAAAGGTTTATCCAGGGTCTGTAAAATTTTACTGCTTTGTGTTTCACAGCTTTGACAGAGAGGATTTGGGGTCTGAGTTTCAGTCTATAATGCTATGCAAATGATCAATGACAAGTTTATAAGTTTAACTTTTACTGCATCAGAAGCAATTGAAATGTGAAATGCAGGCTGAATCTACTTAAATTCTCATTCATGTAAATTATCAGTGTCCGGCATCCAGTTTCTCTTTAAATCTGTGAGTGTGTGCATATTGAGGTGTCCTGTGCTGCAAAGGCATTCCATTGTCTTCACACTGGTTACAACTGGTCTATATTAACTGTACTGGGTGTTTGCTGAATAGCTATATGTAATGTGTCTACACAGGTTTCCATATTTTTTGCCATCAAAACAAAACTATGTATCTACAGAGTAATAGATTTAGGAAGCTTTTTTAAACTTTCAATGGAAATTAGTATCAGTATTTTATTGCTCCTTTCATCAAGGGATGCTAAACAGCATGAAGTGCAGCTGACATTTTAAAGTTATGAAAAATAAGAGAAATTTAATATTGATATGCAAGGGTGTTTTTAAATAGTGATGAATGTGCATATAGATCTGTCAGCACTTTGCTTTTATCTTCAGAGTAATATACTTTGAATGTGAGGAGTTTGTAAGCTGTTGTAGTCTTCAATACAGGATGGCTGTGGCTGTTTTAGGTGTTTGTGTGTTAACACATTTTAACATGCCATTTCATTTCACTTCTGCAAAAGTGTAAAAGTTCCTTCACACTTTTTAGACAGTTGAGAAGTTGTGTTCGCTTCATGCCAAATAAGTAGTATTTTCTGTTTTTTAATATTTGTGATTAAAGTTCTATTTATCTACCTAGTGTACACTCAATATTTTTTGTGGTTTAGGACAGCCTGAACAGTTGGCTATAACTTGCTGACCACAAGGGGGAGCTCTTGGGCAAAAGATTGTGTGCATGACTTTGGTGCAAGTACTGTCTTCCAGTAAATTTAAGCTTCAGTAAGATGTGACAGGTTTGTGACTTCTACTCATTTTCAACAAACTACTGGATCCATAGAACAGCTCAAATTCTCAAATACTTGGGATAAAATCTTGTTCAAAATATGTACATATGCTGTTGTAACCAAAAACATACATTTAAAGCAACGGTGACACATTTTGACAAGATTGACAGAGATATTTTTAAATTTTATTTGGATGATCTCATCTGGATCCAATAAATTAAAATATGAATTAATTAATGAATGAAAAAAATAACTAATAAAAAAACCTCCTTGTTACACTGTGATAATCAGCTTTCAATGCCATGTCTCCATGGTGTGCATACTGGGGACAAAGTCCTAGTTCTCCCTGTGGGTCAGTAGCAGGTCAACAACAGCTGCCTGTCCTTACATAGAATGGCAGAACTGAGAGAAGAATAGCTGGAAACAGTGTACGGTTTGCGGTCAAACCGTAATTGTGTATAACTCCAAGGCTGCTGACATCACTTCCTTCCTGTACAGGAAGTGAGTAGTGAGCTAGTGCTGGAGTGAACTGAGGCAAAAGCTTTTACAGTGTGCAAGACTGTTTACATACTTAAAATATTGCCCCAAAGCACACAATTAATGAACAGTCTGAGTGTGCACTATTGAATGATAAACATATATGACAACATGAGAGAAATAGTTTGTATAACGCAACACATTTAACCTCTTTTTTTTTTATTTTTTTTTTTTTATTTTTTTTATGGATTGACTTTCTGTGGTCATAACAAATAAACATTTGCCACAAGTTGAATGCTGTTTTCTCACTAGCAGCATGCAACCGCTAGCTCTTCACTTCAAACTGAGACTGATTTTTCTAAGCCTCTTATCTGAATAAGTTTCCTTCTACTTCTTTTAGTGTGCTTCTGTCAGGTTTATTATATTCATCTGAAGTGACAGAGTGGTTCATGCTCTGGGATTACATACTTTTTTAATCTGTTTATTACACTAATATTGTAACTTAAGTACTGGTGACAAAATTGACTCTCCCTCTATAAATATATGCCTGCATGCTATAGTACAGTACATTGCGATGTGGGTTCAGCACTCATATTTTTGTAACTTGCGTAGGAGGAACATTTTGAAAGTGCTATACATACAGATATGGAGAACCATTTCTTCATAGCACACACCTCATTTTTCTCTACTGAATATTTAGCAAAAGCAAGCTCACTGGCAGGATTAATGAGAACAATGCACTCTTGCCCTCTCTCTCTCTCTCTCTCTCTCTCTCTCTCTCTCACTTCAAAAAGTGAAAATGTGATCAATAGCTAATAACATACAGGTAATCTCCTAATAAAGTGGCATTTTAGTACTAACACAAAGTTCCAACAAGGTGTAGCCAGGTCCCATGCAGTTATAGATTAGTACTAATTATAACCGTAGTCAGTTGAAAAATTTCCAACTACATAGTTGTTCATTTTCAGGGGTTAACTTTAAGTAAGTGATTAGGGTTAAGTTAATAATAATTTACAATAATAGTAGCAATGTTTATTATTTACTACTAATAATAATAATGGCAGTAGTTGAACTGAAAAAATAGTTGTAAAAAATATCAGTCAGGCATATATAAGGGCAACTATATATGTGGTCCTGCATGTCTGTCTCTCTTCTGAGTTTGACACTTCCTGGTCTGGTGCACTGTTTCTGAGCAGAGCCGGCTGCTAGAGAGCAAGGGAGTGTGCGCACGTGCGTCTGTGTTTCTATATGTGTTAGGGAGCCTCAAAGTGGAGATGCGCTTCAGCAACTGGGTTAGAGAGTGGTAGAGACAGGAAGAGAGAAGAAAAGTGGGCGGGTGAAGGACTTGCTGCCTAAAGGTTTATGATTTGTTTGAGCTGAACTGCAACAACTTCTTGGCAGATCGTGTTTTGCAATTCTGTGTATATGAAAAGGGAACAAGGGAGAGAGATAAAAGGCAGTGGAAAAAAATGAGGATGAAGGCATAATGAGGGAAGGAATGGGGAATTTCAGCAGGAATACTCGGGTTTGCTTATAGGATTAACTTTGCTGTCAGTGGAATGGAAAACTGAGGCTGGAGTGCAAAGAAGTCCAGTGTTGCTGCACTACTTCCATCCCTTCATCCTATTTAACCTTTCTGCATGGGAGATCTGCATGATGCAAATCTATAGCCAGACACACTTTTCTCCGGTTGCCTTCATATTTCTGCCATGAGGACCCCCCTAAAACACTGAGCACAACTGGACACAGCTGCTTGAGCAATGGCTGAAGCAGTTGATGAACAGCCTCAGCTGGAGCCGGGGTCAGAGGTCACCACCCCTCTGACCTCGACGTCTACATCCTCCTCCAACTCTGACTTGCCCTGCACCTCCCCAGCTGATAGAGAGAGACATGCTGGGGGTCGTCGCCATGGTAACCGAAGCTTCACTGGTCTGCGGCTGTTTGGCAGGAGGTGAGTGTAAAAGTGTAAAAGATGAGATGGCAAGGAGTACACACATTCTCAATGTGTGTTTTGTGTAAGCAAATGACGAGGACTGTCTGGAAAGATTGATGGATAAGTACATAGAGGACACATTTTATATCTATTTTTTTTATGTCAAAAGCAGCAAATTCCACTCTGTAGTATGAAGCTTTTGGAGAGGGGAATTTTTGATTAAAAAGAAATTCTGACAGGATCTTGCAAGAAAGGCAGGTCCTGCTCTGCTATATCTTGTGTTTTTAACATTGACCTATGTTCAGTTTCACTTGTAATAAATGTTTCCAGTTGTATAAGCAGTGCACGCACAATTAGTATATTGGGCAGTGGAAAGTATTTATGAAGGTCAGAGATGAGCCCTTGATGTGCGAGTAGATGAACAGATAGACACAAGCATAAGTTAGTTCATGTACTGGTGATGAGCAGTAGGAATGAAAAGATAACTGTTTAGTAGGTTTGAAATGAAGTGAAAGTGACTGTTATTGTGAAGACAGCACATCACACAGTGAACCACAACGAAATGGATTCTCTGCATTTAACCCACACATCTCGAGTGGCTGTGGGCTGTTCTATCCAGCAATTGGTGAGCAGTGATGGGATGGTACCTGCTCCTGTTGCCTGCTGTTGATCGTTATATTATATATAAAGGTTCTGTCATACATTATTTCATTAGGAAATCATTTGCCATATTTAGGTGCACAAGAAATGTTTTGCATGAGCAGTAAATACACACAATGTATGCGGTGGCCATAAATTTGCTGTGGTGCTAAGCCTGCATTTTATTATGTATATTGGTTCAGGAAAGTTTTATGTAAAGGGGAAAGATGAATAGATTAATAGATGCACGGATGGATGAAAATTCTCCAAGTTTGTGTGAAATCTGCTCTGGAGCAGAACTGCAGAGTCCATTTACATCATGTGGACATAGCTAATAAGTAATAGCCAGGCCATGAAGGTGGTGCATCAAATAAACAAAAGCTATAAAGGTCAAGCATTGTGTAACTGAATGCAGGCAGTTTTAGTGTACTAAGCAGGAAGCCACTTTAATTCATTAACATGAGTTGGACCCTTTCAGCGATATGAATATTTAGCCTGGACATTTGACTGAATATTTGTCTGACATGGTTAGGCTCAGTTACAGTGTATTTATTTATTTATTTATTTATTTATTTTATTTATTTATATATATATATAATTATTATTATTATTTTTTTTTTACTTGTCGCTTTATTAGCTCTGTCATTTTCAGTTCTGTTTTTATGAAGTTTGTGTTTTGATTATAACTTGCAGAAATACTTGCACATCCTGTTTCTTTCTATAACCTGACTCCAGTTGAGTGAGAAAATGCTGTAGATTGAAAAATGAATGTGTGTCGTGTATATATGGATAAATACAGTTGTATGTAAATGTTTAGACACCCTTGGTTTTGACAGTTTGTTTATTTTTTTTGTATAGTACACATTTACAGAGAACACACTTCTCACCTTAAGCTTAAGACATTTTGGGGGAAAATATAGATAAAATAAAATGACAAAAATATAATTTTCCAGTAAGTTATAAACACAACTTTCACTTGTTTTGTTTCTTTCTGCCAAGAAGAATAAGTATTTATTTTGAGTGAGTGAGTAACTGACTTTCTATCTGACTGAATGACAGACAAACACGCGCACACACGCGCACAGATGGAGAATATCTTTGCTAAGCATGGAAAGTTGCCAGCACCTATAGAGAGTGTCAGCAGGCAGCAGGAAGAGGACTCTTTGCCTACAGGAAGGTGATGAACCCTAGTGGGGTACCCTTAACATAAAAGCTCCAATCAGTAAGCCACCAGGCACAATTCAGCTTTAGCTCTGCTTCCGTTCCATGGTCAGTACGATATTATTTCACAGCAGATGTTGGCTCTGTTTAAATAGTTGTTGAATTCACACTGCCCATCATCAGTACCTGACTTCACTAATTCAGCCCCTGTGGCTGAATGCAATTAAGTACTTTTTTTGGTCATATCTCTTTTTCTTTACTTTCTACATTTAAATAAATAAACACTTATTTTGAACTATGTTCATATTTTAGCCTGTGTAGACGTGAACTTTGCACTATGCCAACCTGTTGGCTTTAGACATTTCTTAATAGTTACAGTAACCTCGTTACCTCTGTGTATATTGAGGAGATGATCATGTCTTGGCTCACAGACTATATGGGGTATGGGTAAAATGTAATTGTATTCAATTTTATTCCATTGTTTAAAGTGTACTTCTTTGTCATGTGCTGTTCCTCAGCCATCAGGATGCATCACACGGGTGCTTGTTCCATTTCAGCACATATTGCATTATAGTACTTAGGGTACTATAATGTTACGTTCAAGTGAACAGTTCTGTGTTTGCTCAGCACCAGTAATGAAAATTAAGAAAAACACAGAAAAGCTGCTGGTCATCTTCCCATCTGCCATTTCATGATTTGTAAGGAAGATTATATGAAAAACAGAGATAAAATCATTTGAAACATTGAATGAGTGAGTATGGGATTGAGTGACTGGGTGATTTTGGGAGTGAGTGAATGAGTGATCTGAAGGTTCAAGAGAATGAATGGGATAACTAAAATTGTTTAGGAATGTAAACAGATCTCCTATAGCTCAACTCTGCGCACATCCCCTCAAAAGCATAATTAAAACTTGAGAGCTATAGGAGAGCAAAAAATGAACCTCTTCTGTGTAATTATTTCTTTACGTAATATTATTGTGGAGAGAATGCATTAATTAGTAGCAGTTAAAGGGGCAGTGTCCTTTTTATATGTTGAAAGACATGTGTCCATGTGTCCATGAGCCCATGACATGTGTCCATGAGCTGTTGCATCACAGTGAGAAGGTCCGGCATTTGATTACCAGGCAGGGCTTTTGTGTTTCTATAATGGAGTTTGCATGTTCTGTCTGTTTTCTCTGGTCGTTCCAGTTTTCTCCCACAATCCAAAGACATGCCTGTGAGGTGGGTTGGAGATGCTAAATTGCACCCTTAGAGGGTGTGTTTGTGTCTGGTGTTTCTCTGCCCATGGACTCTGTGCAATGGTCTAGTTTATAGCATTTAGCAGATGCTTTTATCCTGAGGAACTTCCAGTTCCTGACTACAGGGACAGTCACCCTGGAGAAACTTGGGATTAAGGTTCTTACTCAGGAACCCAGTGTTGGTAATGATGGGGGTAGGATTTGAATCTGTAACCTACCTCTAGGCACCACCTCGACCCTGTTAGGTTGAAGTGTTTGAGGTTCAGTGAAAAGTTGTGTGCTTGGCTACAGCAAATGGGAATTTCCTCTTTAAAAACAGTTTATGTGGGGGGAACTTTCCCTCTGCTACTACAAGAATTGGAGCATGTAAACGTCAGTCCTGTAACTCTGTAAGACTGTGTGACATTGCAGACTCTTATGAAAAAAGAATGCTAATCCCAACCAACGGCACACTTGCAAACACTAGACTACAGATGGTGGAAATCGCTTTATGAATTCAAGTCCATGAATTCCTTAGGATTCCTTCCTTTTTGTCACGTTATTTTTAAGCATTGGAAAGAACCCCAGTCTCAAGTCTCCATTGGAGCATTTCTAGCCAGCTGATAACCCACACAGGTCTGGCTGTTGTATGGTGAGCCAGACATGAACCTTCATTACATCATGACACTCTTGCAGGGGATGTACTGAATGACTAAAGTATTTTGTTCCTTCAAAGTATTTTTTCTGTCCTGGGATCTGTTTACTGTAGCCTCTTTCTGCAGATCTCTTGTAAATTTAGCTTGTAACCACTTTTGCTGACTGTATTTTGAGAGTAAATTTCGCCTGTAAATTAAACATAATTACACCTCACAATTTTTTAAATATTAAAAGAAATGCATTGATTAAACAGTTGAGAGACATAAACGGGCAGAAATTGTTTGTTAAGGCTACTTTGACAGTGTTTAAAAGCAGTAATTGAATCTCATAACTTGTCATTGTGAAACAGCACAACACAGTGAAGCACAACGAAAGGCAGCCTTTGCATTTAACCCATACACACATATGTGCAGCAGGTGGCACCCAGACAGCAGTGATGGGGACAGTACCTTGCTTAAGAGTACCTCAGGGCAACCTACTGGTCTGGGATTCGAACCCATGACCTTCCAATGCCAGCACCCTAACCACTAGGCCACCATTTAGACAACAACCTTCCAAAACTTTGCCCTTGTTTCACATCCATCAAAGATGTGCTGTCCATCTTGCTGTTTGTATATCCATTTAATTTTTAATGCTGAGGTGTCTTTTCATGTTGGCTGAAAGCTCTGGGATCACTTATTGAACCATTCTGGAATTTGCTATAAAATGCATCACTCTGGTGTGTTACCATGGCAACCCAGTCCTGCTGATCTTGGCATAAATGTGTGCAGTCAACTGACTGACACCAGTTATCTGGGTCATCTCGTTTTCTTAAAGCGCACGCACACACACACACACACACACACACACACACACACACACGTATCACACATATGGGCTACTGATTGAGGAGTATATGTGGTAAGAACTTATGATGGATTGGGAGTCACCACTGTGTGTGTATGTAGTTGGTACGTAAAAGTAGTTAATTATGCAAGAAGCAGATTTACTCCATCCAATTAGTTTGAAGATCCTAAGCTGGGATTTATCAGGTTTGTAGATGTCCTATGCTCCAGTTCTGAGAACAGCCTCTACATGTTGTTGGAAATAAGGCTAGATTTCATTTTGACTGGTTCTTATGATCTCAGATCAGTTTTACAACACCACTGTTGTGTACTAATTCCTGTTGCGCCTTCTGCCTATTTGTTTTATAATTTCTGACACTCAGCTCTTCTATTAATACCATATATTCTATATTAGTTAGTTATAGCCTGCACGTATAGAAACACTTTTATTATTATTATTTATTTATTTATATATATATTTTTTTAACACTTAAATTGGGGGCAGCGGTGGCCTAGTGGTTAGGGCGTTGGCCGCATGATCGGAGGACTGGGGGTTCGAACCCCTTCCCGATAGGTTGCCCTGAGGTACCCTTGATGCCTAGGTGCCGTCCCCGTCACGCTCCTCCCTTTCTGGGCGCAGGGTGTTTCCCTGTCCTTCTCCCTGTGTGAGCTGGGATGTACTCCAGCACTCCCCCGCAACAAGCGGCAGAAAGTGGCAGAAAATGACTGACTGACATATTAGGGGTGGTCAAGTGGTAGTGTACTTGCCTATGGATCTAGAGGTCCCAGGTTCGAATCCCACCTCTGGCATTACCACCACTGGGTCCCTGAGCAAGACCCTTAACCCTGAGTTGCTCCAGGGGGACTGTCCCTGTTATTAGGACATGGAAGTTGCTCTGCTAAATGGTAAATGTAAATGGGATGGGTTTTGTTCATCTTCATGACATGACATGACTACCAGTGTGTGCCAACAAGCTGTGAAAAAAAACAATGGTGATACCACACTTAAATATTTAACAAAATTCCATTCAACTTTAATTTGACAGTGTAATGATGCAGACTTTTTCTGATCTTGGGGCCAACTTCTTAACCACTAGGCCACCACTGCCTGGTGGAAAAAGAATGGAAAGGTGTATCTACATCTATTTCCATCAGTCAAATGAAGTTATTCTCAGCTTAAGAAAAACAATCAGATATTGAATCCGTACAGTTTGTTTGAAAAGTCAGTTTGATGAACTTTGAAAAGGGCTCATTGTGATGGCAGCATGGCTTGATCAGGGCATCTTCAACTGGCAGTTCTTGTGTGGTGCTGCTAGTATGAAGTGGTTATAAACTCTGGGGAAAATTATGGAATTGCCACATTCAGGCATTTCAATATTGTTTTTCTTACTTAGAAGCAAATTAACAAATCACAGAAATGACAAGAATTTTGTTCATTTTTTACAATCTGTATTTCTAAATCAAATTCCAGCAAAAAGTTTCAAAATATCAATCAGTTTCCGGTAAGAGTGAGCTTTAAGATGTAACTATCTGTTAGACTTGGCTGACTGTTAGAAAATGTGGACCAAACAAGACTGATGAAACAATTGGAAAAAAGAAATAATGAAACTCCTTCAACAAGGAAACACAGGGTGTGGCCACAGATTGCTGGTTGTTCCCAGACACATTTTTGGCAGCATGGGGGGCACCTACACAACATCGGGCAAGTGGTTTTAATGTTGTGGTCAATTAGTATAATCTGTTTTTCTGTTTTTGCCATTCCCATACTCTACTCTTGTGCTGTTAGCTTGTGAAAACAGCATGTGTGTGGTATGACGACAGATGTCACATGAAAACTCAATTGATGACTCACTTGAAAAGGATAGAAACCATATCCTGTCATTTATCAAGCCACCTATGATAAAGCCAAGATCACATAAAGCCAGTTTTCAGCGTTTCAGATTGTTCTATCTTGCTAGTCCAAAAAAAGTTTCTGATTTTAGGGCTCAGTAAGTTCTTTCTGTCATGCGTCTTTGCATTTGTGAAAATATTATATAAATGATTTCAGCGAGGTTAACTCTTGAGTAAATTCCAGCTAGCTAGCTTGTCTAGCTAGCCTGGCTTAGATTGCTGGCTTTTTTGCATTTTATTTTATGGTATAGAGATATTTTACATAGTCATTAAATGTACTAATTACGCTATGCGTCTCTATGAAAAGTTAAGTATAACTTTCTCATTAATTGTGACCGTTTCATTGCATTTTCTTTTAGCAATACTGTTTATCCTTGGTATCCTGGAAATCATCTCCACCATTTACTTAACACTGACACTGGGTGCAGCCCTGCTAACAGTTCAGAAAGGTGGTCAACATGGGTAACACTGGTTGCTCCCAAATTTTAAAAAATTGTAATTTTTTTTTAAATGGAAAAAAAGGATTAATTTTTGGTCTTCCTCTTCTCCTCTTTTTCACATTGTTCTCCCATTAAAATCCTTATTTCTCCTCTGAACATGTCAAAACCAATGCAGTCTTCCTTCTCTAACTTTCTTCAAAAACATCTAACTTGAGCTGTCATATACTCATAATAAACACATTTCTAATCCTGTTCAAAATGTTAGCATCTTTAACTCTACCACCTACAACTCTGCTTCCTGTCTTTTCTTCTGTTAAAGTGAAAGTGACTATTTGTTACTGTAAAAAACAGCACAGCACACAGTGAAACAACAAAATGCAGTAATGGGGATGGTACCTCCCTCAAGGGTACCTCAGGGCAACCTACTGGTCTGGGATTTGAACCCACGACCATCTGATCCTGGGGCCTAGTCCCAACCTCTAGGCCACTGCTGCCGCTGTCAGTGCCACTGTCTCCAACCTGTCCTATTAACCTTCCCTTTCATTCTCGCTGGTACCCGTCTTTCACAGATCACTCCTGCCATTCGTCTCCACCCATTGCAACCTGCTTGCAATCACTTCATCCCTCTTTCCAACTTCCTATTACTGTGAACTGTTGATCCCAAGTATTTAAATTCCTTTACCTTTGTCACCTCCCTTCTAATAATCCCACCAGTCTCCCTTTCATCCACACTCATGTATTGTCTTTGTTCTACTCACTTTCATTCCTCTCCACTCTAGAGCATATCTCCTTCTCTCCAAATTAGTATTATTTTTATCAGAATTGTTATTAGATGGCATAGATAAAACATATATTTTGGTAGGGCTACAAATGCAATAGTTTGTGTTCTCACATTCTCCAAAAAATCTGAACATATCACTCCTATTCTCCACAAACTTCACTGGCTGCCCATTTCGTGTCGTATTCAGTACAAGCTGCTTCTGATCACGTTTAAAGCCCTTCATGGATCTGCTCCTCCATACCTCACTGAATTACTCCATTCATACACTCCCACTCACTGTGCTCCTCTGCAAAGCAGTGACTCCTACAGATCAGCCTAGCTAAAAGGATGGATACTGGTGCCTCAGTCATTCTCTTTTTTCACACATGGGGCAGCGTTGGCCTAGTGGTTGGGGAGTTGGCCCCAGGATCGAAAGATTGTGGGTTCAAATCCCTTAACAGTAGATTGCCCTGAGGTACCCTTGAGCAAGCTACTGTCCCCGTCACTACACTTTCAACAGCTGCCCCCTGCTGCACGTGTATGGGTTAAATGTAGAGGTGTTAAATGCATGTGCTGTGCCATGTTTCACAATGACGAATAGTCATTTTCACTTTCACACATCATGGACCTGTGGTGGGTCTGCTCCTTGCAACAAGCCACAATGTGGCCAGCAAAATCTGTGTGCTCATGTGTACATGCCATAGATAAGCCATCTTCTACTGTAATTATTTCATATTTACTATGCTGTAATACTGAAGCTTATGTTATTTTGGCCCTGTTCTTGAAAGATGATTATGGGAACGTTTTTATTTTTATTTATTGCCCCATGTTATTTCTAAAAATTATCAATAAAAAAAATAGTGTCCTGGTACTTTAATGTTTCCTAGAACCCCAGCAGAAGCTCCTTAGGCTGTGCTTCCATCTGTCTGTTATTTTGTCCAAAAAAAACAAACCACCATGCTGTCAATTCTTACAGAACTGTACTTCTCTCAGATATACAATTTGCAAGCTAATGGTGAGCATTTTAGATGGAAAATCTGACTAAGCTTGTGTGAACTTGTTCAGGAAGATGCAGTGGGGAAAATTGTATATAATATTTAAAGCTGGTGGGTTTGTGTGCAAAGCAACCAAGCTAAAAAAGTCAGAGCTTAAGTTCTTTTTAGAGAAAGCTGAGACCACACAGACATACCAACAAATACAGAGAAAGACTAAGTATGCTTCTAGAAAGTACTTTTTGTCTTGTTTATTAATAACCACATTCTCATGAGTCGAGTTAGTTCGCGTCAAAGACACACTTGCATGTGTGTGGGCATCAGAGACATGTCCTGTACTATAGTGCAAGATACAGAGAGCTCATTATCGTGTTGTTAGTCAAGCATGCGCGTGCACACACACACTGTCCCAGTGACATTTCAGTGCATTGACAGAGCAAATGAGAAAAAGAGATGAAGCTATTGGATGAATATGCGTAAAAAGTGTTTGTACGTATTTGTCCTGTCTCTCCACTGACCTTTGACTTGTTTCAGATGGTAAATCTTATTTGTTTATTTATTTTTTTGAGTCCTGATGGGCAGCGGTGGCCTAGTGGTTAGGGAGTTGGCCCCAGATCGGAAGATTGTGGGTTCGATCTCCTCGTCAGTGGGTTGCCCTGAGGTACCCTTGAGCGAGGTACCGTCCCTGTCACTGCTCCCCGGGCAGCTTTCAATAGCTGCCCACTGCTGCACGTGTGTGTATGGGTGAAATGCAGAGGACAAATTTCTCCTTCATGGGATTATAAATAAAGGATTATTATTATCTCTTTTCTTGTATGCCTTTCTCCCCCTTCTTGTTTTGATTTCATTAATAGTTCATTAGCACAGCTGTACACCTCACAATTGTACCAAAGAAAAGACTTTACAAAATGCTCATAAAATATACACCAATCAGCCACAACATTAACCATCTGCCTGTTGAATGACCCCCCCCCAACATGCAGCTCTACCCATTGAGGGATAGATTCCACATTACCTCTAAACATATTTGACATACTGAGAAAATAAATAGAATTTGTGCACTAAAATTTGCAGAAGTTGACAAAGAAGATGGAGGATGTTTTATTTATTACTAAAAACAAACAAAAATTTGACAAGGGTCGTTCAGATGTTTGCGAACGGCTGTATGGTGGGATCTACATACTGTGTGTGTGTGTGTGTGTGTGTGTGTGTGTACAGATATGGGAAAAAAAAAAATGTATACACTTCCACAATAAAATATAATGTGAAACTGTATAGTTAACAGCTTTCATCATTATGTATTACAAACCAGATTGACTTTTTGATTCAACTGAATATTTTGTCATAAAAAATAATGCTACCTTAATATATTTACTTAATATTTTGTTGCACAGCTTTTAGCAGCAGTCACTGCCCACAGGCGCTCTCCGTACTTCTTGATGAGACTTCTTTATCTCCATAAAGATAATTTGTCCCATTCATCCTGAATAAACTGTTTTAGGTGAAAGGAGCACACTGGGATTTTCCGATCTACCCATAAATGTTCCATAGGATTAAGATCAGGGCTCAAAGAGTGCCAATTAAGAATAGTCTTGTGTTTTATTAGCCTTTCTCCAGGGTTTTAAGCTGTGTTTTGGTTCAGCATCTTGCTGGAGGACCTGTGAGGCTGAGCTTCCTGACACTGGGCAGTATTTTTCACTTTACGATACCTTGATAGTCTTGAGAGATCACTGAACCTGCACAGATTCAAGGCCCAACAGCTCCAGTTTTACCTCATCAGTCTAAAGTCATCTAAACCATTCTCACTGAAACCACTTTTAAACATGCATTTTAACAAATTACTGTCTGACAAATTACTGTCCTCCATCATGGAGTCCTCTTGGGTCTTCTATGGAGACCCTTGCCATTACAAAAATTGATTGATGGTACAATCAGACAGAGAGATACTTTGAGTTCTACTTTCATGTCTTTGAAGCCCATAAAATCCTACATGAGCTTTTCTTCAATGTGCATCAAAATTGATTTAAAAATGAGATTGTGTGAGAAATGAGAAAATCAGCACTGATGGATTCTATTTGTTAGCTAGTTGTATAGCCACATAACATTTTATTTTCTCCTTTGTGAATTTCTCTGTCTGGCTTACAGGAGAAAGCTGTTACCCCTGAACTAAGTGGTAGGATACTCACCTATGGACCAAGAGGTCGCAGGTTCAAATACCACCTCTAGCACTACTACCACTTCCTGAGCAAAACCCTCAACCTAAACTTGTTCCAGAGAGACTGTCCCTGTAACTGACATAAAGGACATCTGCTATGTCATAAATGCCATAAATGCAATGACTGATAAGCTAATCGATGTAAAATAGCTAATGTATTCTTCTTGATCTCTTCCCTGGTAGTCGATATCTTTCACACGCCCTTCCCACACTCTCACCTTTCATGTTTCATATTGAGGAGCAACACCTGCAAGTGGTTGTTGAATATTATCTGAATTGCACGTGATTGGCCATTATATTAATCTGATTTTCAATCTGCCTAGCTCCATACTTTTTTTAAAACCAAATTTGAAATAAAGTAAACAATTGATTTGAGAGCTAATATTTTGTCATTGTGTGGCTTGGGATCAAAAAATATGGTTTTTACCTTTTGGTATCAGTACTGAATTCAAAATGCTGGTATTATTACAATCCTAGTTAATGGAAACACAGACACCTACACACATCAGTTGTACAGGTTCAGATAGTTAATGTGCAGAATGCTTAAAAATATTAATCATTGCGATCTAAAACGAACCAGGTCAATTTAAACATCATATTTTTGCAATGTGAATGATATTGTAATGGCTTTTTAAAAATTCGAATCTATTATACACAGTTATAAAATATGCACAAGATGTGCCAGCTTTAAAGAAGACAGGAAAAAACAAGTGAATCAGAGAAAGAAACTGGGCGGCAGATCTGTGGGAAGGAAGAACAAATGGTTAGGGTAAAGAACACTTACCAAAACAGTTTCTATAAATAGAAAATCTTACTCACAGCTACATTTGCTAAATTGTTTGACGCTTATTGAATATCAATGTAAAATGATTGTAGACAGTTTTATTTCAATGAGTGAACCTGAAGTGAATCATTGCAGTCCTCAGAAATGAGTTACTTTTTCCCCAAATTAAATATATATGTTTACATGATATTGTTTAATCAGAAATAATAGCTGTGCGTAAATGTCAGATTTTGCTGATAACCAATGAGATTATTCATCTGATGTTGACGAGGCACTGATGAGTAGTGTTTTCAAAGTGATGTTCAGTACAAGAACAATTTACATATTAAGATTGTTTAGCTATGTGATGGACTGGTGATCTGTCTAGGGTGCATCCCTCCTCACTCTCTAGTATCTGAAATCTAATTGGTAGCACAAAACCTTCTATTACTTGTTTCTACTTTTAGATTTATAGATAAAACTAATGGAGCAAAGACACCAGGAAAGTAAGATGCTATATTTAAGTGATTGGGTCTGTATACAATAAACACAGGCACAAACACATCACACTCACTGTTGTTACAAAGTTGTTCTTACACTGTTGCATATGACAGGACATCCTGGAGCTCCTCTCCAGGCCACACACACACACACACACACAAAAACACCCACAGATCATTATTGAGTTTTAATTAGCACTCTCTTTCAGCTGTGAGAATGAATTGTAACACTCCTGAGGGAGGGTGTGTGTGTGTGTGTGTGTGTGTGGTGGGGGGGGGTGTGGCATCGAAATGGAAAATGTTGTCCTTGCCTACAGTTACCCTTAGATGTGGTTGAGTGTGTACATGTCGTCTCTATAAATATTTGCTTTTTTAGTACTAGTAAAATCAAGAAAAAACACATTTTCCTTAACAAGTCATTTCAAAGTTAATAAATCTTTTAAAATTAGAGACAGCATGTGTTCTTTTTTCTTTTGTTTTGTTGTTTTTTTTTTGTTTTTATTTTAAGGATATATTTTTTTTGAGATGGTTAGTCTTCAGTTTAGTTTTAACTTAAACACCACTGAAAAATGGCAATGTAATAAGCCTATATAAAACTATACGTTTTAAGCTTATTACATTGCCATTTTTCAGTGGTGTTTAATATATTTTAATATAGCTAGTCCTGACCTGCGTTACCTAATAAACACAAGTTCCACACAGTTGTGTTTGCTGAGTAGGGGATGAGAAAATAGTGTCTGAGAGTACAAGAGCAAAATTAATCCTTTACATGCAAAACTGTACAGGGCTTGTGAAGATTCATTTGTGTAACATTAAACTCTGCCACCATCTAGTGAATCATTGGTGAATCTGCAGAAAAAAGTGCAGCGCCAACATGCCAGTATGCTTATATACTTACTGTTCAAATTTTAGTGTTTATGAATGTCTGTTAATTATATTAGATGGGAGCGAATTCTTTAAAAGTAGCTGTTACATTGTTACAAGTTGCTAAAAATGTGTTGCCTGAGAGTTTGAGTGTGTGGAGCTGTAAGGCAGAGTAAACAGAGTAAACCTCCCCTTTTATGCAACAAATGTTGCATTTGTAATACTGTCTGCTTTACTGTCAGTTTCGATGAGAGTGGGTACTGTGTGAAAGGAAAAACTGTATAGTGGGCTGTTGGCGGGTTTTTTTTTTTTTTTATAAATTATTTTTATTAAGTAAAATTATTACTTATTTTTAAAAAATAGATGAAGCATTTTTTTTCATAGCAATGTGTTTGGTGATTTGTTTTGTTTCAGGTTTAGGTTACAGTAATTGTGTGGGGATACATGTAGTGCTGTATACATGTGTGTGTCAGATATCAAGCATGTGTGTATTTCCATAGTGTCCTTTGGTAAGTCAACACTTAGCACTGAGGCCATTTGCTTCTATTTTTAACTGCAGCTGTGGAATAGCCTACTGAATAAATAGAGAGGCTCATTCTGACATGACAATGAAATCAAAGTGCAGGTTAGTGTTCTGCATTTGAAAAAAAATTTTCTTAGAGCATTTTTCTCTGTTGCTCTGTCATTTTACTAGTGACTGTAAAAGAAGTTCAGTGAAAGAACTTCACTTCCTGTTGCACTTGCTGACGACAAACGAGCGCTCAGCTCATTCTTGGCCATACATCAGCAGATATGGCAGCTTTACAAATAGAAATATTAGTTCAGTTTATTAGGACAAAGTTCCGTGTATTTGTTTTTCATGTCTCTTTATCCGTTGGCCTGATCTCTGAATTTTTGTTGAATTGCTCTTCCTACACTTTGGAATTTTTGTAGTCTCTCTTCTGTAGTCTCTTTATAGTCGGCCGTAAACTAATGGCATTGCAGATGAATATTTTTGACAAGTCTAGATTAAATGCAGCCATCTTAAGCTTTCAAAAGACATTACATGTTTTCTGTGATGCTTATGATGAGCATATTAACATATGGTTTACCATTTGTGTAGCTTTATCAAAGAGCTCTGGCACAGGCCTGTTTTGAAACTGACCATTAGGCAGTGCAATGATCTTACTACTGGTGCCAATTAAAAGGTCACTACAATAATGAAGTCTTTTGCTCCTGTAGTTTGCCTACTCTGCCACCAGGTGTCGCTCATTCAGTCCAGAAGATGATCATCTTATGTCTTTATTACCTAATTTTAATGTCTCATGAGACATTAGCATTAGTGATCATTGTGCACAAATTAAATTATGATATTTTTATATTTTATATATTTTTTTTAATATGAAAATACATCCCACATTGCGTTCAATGTTCTGTGTATTGTGGTGTTCTGTGGTGTTCTATGTATTCTCCTCATTTGGGCAGTGGTATCCTAATGGTTGGGAACTAAGCCCCATGATCAAAAGGTTGTGGGTTCCATTCCAAAAAGTATGTTACCCTGAGGTACCCTTGTGCAAGGTACCTTTCCCTGACACCGGAAAAGGCTGACCTCTGCTGCATGGTATGTATGGGTAAAATGCAAAGAAGTATTTTGCTGTGTTTTAAATATCCAATCAGTATATATTAGGTTTGACAGTATAATTCAGTTTTTGTTTATTTATTTTTCTTATAAGACATTGTAGGCATGCACAAATGCTTTAGAGGAGGCAAGAAAATGTAGAGTTAATAGTATTAAAAAAGGTAGAAGATTTAAACTGGGGGGAAAAGTGACTGATTGGTTGCAGTATAATAAAAAAAAATAAATAAAAAAAATCTTAATCTACAAGATAATAGAGCATTCAGAAATGAGTCAGACATGTGAAGCCATTCAGTACCATGACACAACCCTGACATTACAAATCATTAATCTGAGATGGTGATCCCTGATGGAGCTTGATGAAGATTTTGGGCTTTATTTATTAGAGACATTCTTTCTGTTCTTGAATAATTTTGAATATTTATGATTTTAATTGTGTATGTATTAACAATTGCATACTAATACAATCATCTTTATTGCAGTGTTGTCCTCTGCCATATGGTGGACATTAAAGAAAGCTATAGTTGCATTCCATTTAGAGATATGTCTGGTGTATCAATATCCAGTGTTTCTAATTATAACAGCCATCTAACAAATCATAGTGATCTCTTGCTGAGTGTTCTGGGAGCCTGCTGAGCAGTCTTTCTGGTAAATACTCTGATGAATCACAAGCATTCTAAACAGACCACAATTAGAAGTTGTGTTGTTACAATACCTTGCTAGCATTATCCAAGTAAACTACATCAACTTGTGCCACAATATGCTTTTTTCCTTTTGATGCATACCACCTACCTAAACATTGTTCTAGACCAAGTTCAGCTAGTCAAATAAGTGTTTTTTTAAAGAATGGCAGCAGTTTCTTTCAGTAGGATAAAATAAAATTCCCCACATTGCCAAAATAAATCAGAAACCTTAGGAAAACAACTAAGGGTTCAAGGTGTTGGCCTTCAAATTCTCCATGGTCCACATATCTCAGCTAAGATTCCTTTGAGCAGAGGTGGCTTATTGGTTAGGCCCCAGGATCGGAAGGTTGTGGGTTTGAATCCCAGACCAGTAGGTTGCCCTGAGGTTCCCTTGAGCTAGGTACTGTCACAGTCACTGCTTTCCTGCACACACCCCCCCAATTACACAAAGTGTATGAGTTGTAAGCAGAGGTTGCATTTTGTTTCACTGCATGCTGTGCCATGTTCCACAATGACACAGTAACATTCACTTCTTCACTTTGACTTGGAGGATCTGCTGCTACACTCTTTGTGCCAGATACCACACCACCCATTTAGAGGTCTTGTGGAGTTCACAAATGTTGGCCTACATGTGACCTAAATATGGACCTACACAGTTTTAGGCAAGTGGCTTTATTGTTATTGCTAAAACATATTGTAGTAAAAACATATAGATATATTCTGACTAGGAGTCCATATAATACATTTTGGTGTGGGTGCATCTGTGTGCATTTGTGTGGTAGTGGCATGTGTTATTGATATTGTGGTGTTTGATTGATGGGACAGACAAAGTCGGTATCATTGGACTTTACTGACGCCTGGCCTAAGGTGCAGTCTGCATTGGCAGAGAGGATATGTGATCTGAAGAGCAGTGCTGTGTATTCTGTAGAGATCATACTCAATGCGTCTGTACACTTTAACTCTGTCACGCATATTACACACCTAAACACAGCTTGCTCTTTCTTTTTCTTTCTTTCTTTCTTTTTCTTTCTCTTTCTCTTTCTCTCTCATTCATTCATTCACTCACTCACTCACTCTCCCTCCCTCCCCCTTGTGGTTTTCTTGCTTACAGATAGAAGTCTAATCATAAGACACTTGTGAATATTTGTGTTGATGGATTGTGGGTGAAACACCTGGGGCCCAGCTTGCTCAAACATCAGCCGGCATCACGCTCCTTTTCACCTACAGCCCTGCTCGCTGGTGCGGCTGCGCAGTTTTTACCTTTTATGGCTGGGGAAAGCACTCGCACACTTTTTCTTTGATGAAGCATCTGCAAAGAACTGTTTGTGGCGCATGTATGTAAGTGTGAGTAAGAGAGAAACATGAGTATTGGGTTAGTGAATAGATGTGGGTTCAGGTGCAGGGGAAGGAAGTATACAGTGTTATGGGTGTATACTTTGTGGCACATGCAACCTGGTGCGCTGTGGGTTTTTGTTTTTCGGTAAATGGCTTATTCACTGTCTACATTTTCCTGCAAACACAGCACATTCTGAGCGTATTTAATAAGCTCCTCCACTAAAAACACTCAGCCCTTCACCTGATGAAGTGAATAGTTAACTGTGAGCAAATGCTGGTGAAAAAATAAAAATGATGAGTGTTTCAGTTGAGTTTGCTTGTGTTTACACCAACAAAGATTCAATTGACTATACTGTGCTCACTATATTTTGGTCATAGTTTACATTAAGAGAAATGATGACTGACTATGTAACTAACTATGTAGACTTCTGAAAAATATGTTAATTTTTAGTCAGTAGTATAAAAAAATTAATGGTTTATTTTGTTTGTGTATACTTTTTGTCTCTGTGTAACTGGACTTTCAGAATAAGCATATTGTATAAATACCTCATGCTATCTTCTTATGTGATTGGGTGTTAATGCCAGGTTTTAACAGGGCCTAAGGTGTTGGCAGATCATCCCCTGAAGAGTTGTTAGCTTTACTGGAGTCTCCATTATCTAGGCCTTATCTGATAAACTAGTTTTAAACAGTTTTAAACTTCTTTGTTTGTTTAATAATCTTCTTCTTCATTTTACATTTATGGCATTTAGCAGATGCTGTTGTCCAGTTTGACTTCCATGTCCTGATTACAGAGATAGTCCCCCTGGAGCAACTTGGGGTTAAGGACACTTGGGGTTTCTCAGTAACCCAATGATGGTAGTGCTAGAGGTAGGATTTGAACCTTTGACTGCTTGGTCCATAAATCCATAGGCAAGTATCCTACCTCTAGACCACCCCTTCTTTTCTTCCACAGCGGATCAAATTTTCCTTGCATTGAAACAAAATTTATAAAGTCTTGTAGATAATTCAAAGTTAGACTGTGACCACCTAGACTCTCATTGGCTTTCATACTATGTCTCTTTCAAGTAATTAATTATAGAAATATATGCTTTTGCTAATATTTATTAATCAGATTATACATGAATTAACATGCTTAGTGTTTTCCAGATTTCACTTTGTGTAAGGGATGCAAAGGCTTAAACTTAGTCTGCTTCTGTTTTAACATGTATGTCTGCAAGTGTGATCATGCAGCTATAACTGAGATCAGCTAATAACACAATTCAGCTTTCTCACGAGTAATGACAACTCAAACACAGCCACATGCCGGCAAACACTCATTTGCGTCGTTGGATGTTGTTTGTGGTTGTTGTCCTCCACAAGGGAAGTTAGATTTGTGTTGCAGTGTAACCTTGCTCATGGCTTGATTTAGCGTGAGAGTCAGAGCAGAGCACGGGGGTCTGCGATCTTTAGAGCAGAGCAGAAAAGGACAGAGTGTTTAGAGCTTGTTTTTGAAGTGTGTTTCTCACTAGCAGGCTAAAAGGAATCTGTGTGAGGTTTTGTTTCAGTCATCACAAACACAAGAGAGGAAGTTTAGCCTTACTGGTGAACTGTATGCTTCTTTTATAGTAAAAATAATATCTCTCTCTCTCTCTCTCTCGCTCTCACCCTCCCTCCCTCCCTCCCTCCCTCTGACGTGCCAACTCTAACATATGTGTGTGTGCAGTCTGCTCTCTGTTACTGGTCTCGGCCTCGTTCCTTATTTTTTTTCTCTCTTCTGTTCTCTTCCTGGTCTTCTCTCTCTCTCTCTCTCTCTCTCTCTCTCTCTCTCTCTCTCTCTCTCTCTCCCTCTCCCTCTCTCTCTCCCTCTGTGTGTGTGTCACACGGACTAAAAGTTATTCCAGGAAACGAGGGAAAAGACGTCTCTGATGGTCTCTGCTTTCCAACAGTCAGGTTGTATTTGTCTGGAGCTCCTGCACTCAACTTAGGATTCTGGCATGATATTGTGTGTGTATTGGTGTGTGTTTGCTGAATGGCTGATGCTGAATGCAGTGCTGTATCTTTAGTCTAGAGTAGTTTATGAAGCTTTGTGTTTGGCTAGTTTAGTTGACATGGAGCAGTCTTGTGCTTACATAAACTTCTGACTGCACCTGTGTACAAGTTTGTGGAGGGAGATTTGGTCTTTTTTGTGACAACTGTATGGAGTGCCTTGTCAAAACACTGTAATGTTACAGCTGAACACATCCAATTATAGTAATGCCAGTTCAGATACTGTGTGTAACCACAGCTGTGTCTCTAATGTCTGTAAATTCTTCTCTTTATTTCCTTCCTTCTTTCTTTCTTTATTTCTTTCTGTATAAGTTGTCCAGCAATTCAGTTGCATTCTGTGCAATGTGACCCAAAATTATTTACAGTATTATAACTGCATCCACACACACAATTATTTACAGTATTATAACTGCATCCACACACCTCTCTCTCTCTCTCTCTCTCTCTCTCTCATTCAAAAAGGAAAAGAAAGGCTAATGATTAAACCACAGTGTTTGAGGTCTATATACACAAACACAGACACTAAACACAAGTTTTATTCTTGAAGGAAATGGCAATGGAAAGAGTTCATAATGAAGGACAGAAAAAGAGCATAGCCATAATGAACTGAATGGAAGCAGTGTAAACCTACTGCCCCTGATTCTAATACACACTCCAGATGACCAAATCTAGAAGGCAAAAACGGAGCATGCTGTTGGTGTGAACTATTTTTCTCCCTTTGCCAGTCCTGTCATTTTTTTCTAGTATTGCACTGTATATGAATTACACTCTCTGAATCTATGTATGTAATGGGTTCACATGGATTCTAATTTAAATTTGTATAATAAAACCACACGGCTTTGATTCACAGAAAATTGGTGCAAGAAGGGTAATCCTGTCTATTGCTGGTACAGTAACATAGACGTAGTGAAATTCCATTTGAACCATAGCAGAGATACTTTGAATGGGCAAGGAAAAGAAAAATTTTTCTATTCAGTGTCATTTTTGTTTATCTGTCTGAACATGTAGTTTAAACCCTGCCCTTTTCTCTGTATGTCGACTTAACATACACAAATGCATTGATATGAAGGTTGAGCTCCAGTCTAATCAAGTATCCACTGGGTTAAGACATAATGTGCAGTGTGTTTTTTCTTTACTCTGAATTTGCTATAATAGGTCACAAAAATACACAAAATTAAAACATTTTTGTTTTTTTAGAAGCCATAATCTCCATCACATGGCAACTGTAAAATAAAAAAAAAACAAAAAAAAACATACAGGTCATGTATGTCTTCACTCTACCTCACACTTTTTTTTTTTTTTTTTTTTCTGAATCCTATTTGAGCCACCTGATCTGCCTATTACTGTCTTCTTTGTTTTAATAATTATAATGATATTAATAATAGAAATAATCCATACTTACACCTGGACTTTTTATACAAATAGATGTAGCTCAAGTGTTTTACATTTTAATATCAAAGCAATTAGTTTAAAAAAAAAAAACCCCACTAAACTAGGAAATTTGTAATTTTACAATACGCTGCGTGCACAATTATTTGGCAAATAAGTATTTTATCATTTTTATGCAAGCTTTATAAATGTGAATGCTAATTGGATCAAACATATCAGATGATGTGTATTTGTGTAACAAGGGAGGGTGTGTCCTATGGAGATCAACTTATATCAAGGTGGGCATAATTATTAGGCAGCTTCTTTTCCTCAGGCAAAATGGGCAAAAAGGAGAGATAACTGATGCTGAAAAGTCAAAAGTCTTTCAGAGTGATGCAGCACAAGGATCATTTTTTAAAAGTTGTATGGACTGATGATAATGATGTGATGAGTGTCTCTTGACGGACAAGATGGATGGGCCTGTGGCTGGATCACTAATGGGCACAGAGCTCCACTTCCACTCAGACGCCAGCAAGGTGGAGGTGGGGTGGTATTATTGAAGTACTCTACTGCATGGCTCACCAGAAAGGGCCTTAAAGATGAAAGAATAGTGACATGGCAATGACTTCCTCACCTGACCTAAAAACCCTGTTGAAAACTTGTGTGCCCTTCTTAAACAAGAGTTTTATGGGGAAGGAAAACAATCCACCTCTCTGAACATATCAGTAAATGGAAGGCTTATGACTGTTATTGAAAAGAAGGGTGGCCATATTGGTCACTGATTTTAGTTTTTAAAAAAATTTTTTTTTATTTGAAATGTCATGTTTATTTGTAAATTTTTTGTTATTCATTTATTATTCTCACCTTACTAGATGAAAATAATCAAGTGAGATGGGCAAATTTAAATTTTTCATTTAGCTGTGTAATAATTTTGCACACTAATAATTGCCTAATTGTGCACAGATGTATTCCCCTGAGAATGTTCATACTCACGTATGAACCTGCTCTGGATGGAGCCATTTTCTTATTATGTGATGGCGTAGAAAGGCAGACACAGTTTGAGAATACTTAACAGCGTCCACTATTCTTGCCTTTTCAGTTTTTAATTGAACTTTTTCAGTGGCCTTTGGGGACTCATAAAAAAAAACAAAAAAAAAAAACAACCCATTTTTAGATGTTATTGGCTCATCTTGAGTATGTGCATGTGTATATTGACCTGAAGTATCCTGCTGCCATATAAATATTTACCCCACTGCTTTTTTTTGTTTGTTTGTTTCTTAGATTTAATAGTGGCTGTCATGAGCAAATCATTTATATCACGTGTGTGTGTTTAAATTTACACAACATTTTGTAACTATTTGTCACTGATTCACAGGGATCTAGCAGGCATTTTTATCATAAACATATTCAATCTTCAGTGCTAAAGAGATTTTAAGGAACATTTGCTACATAGTATTTGTTAAATTATCATGTTACTGCACTCTGAAAGAACTTTTCAAAGGTCATTTACTGAGCCATTATTGAAACTGAAATGGGGGAGGGTGAAGAACCTTTATTTAAGAACTTCCACATAATTGTAGCATTGTGTTTATATTGCTGCATATTGCGATTGCATTGATCATTAATGTGAAAACAGATGAAATGGAAGTCATAAAACATGAGCCCTTTAAAGAGTATCATTTGTTTATTGCAGCCTTCTGTGCAACACAGATTAAAAGACGACCTTAGGAAGAACCCTAAACTTGGTATAAAAATGTGAACATTATTTTAACGTTCACATGAACATTATTTTATTTTAAGATTTTTTTGCTTTAAATCACAAATCCCTGTCAAACATGCGTCATTATAAAATCTGTGGAATTGTTCGCGAGACAGTTTGTGAAAACTTTTTTTTTTGGTTACAAATATTTGCTAATATTTCCTAGCAAATGCTTTTGTGAGCCTTGCAGACAATAAGAAACAATTTTCATACTGTTTATGACTGTAACTTGGATAGAAATTAGCTCAGTCATAGCTCCAGAGAACTTTGTGAAGGATATTAGTGCTTCATACCATTATGATTGCAAGGAGAACCACTGTTCCCCTCCTAATGCATAACCAGAATTCACCATCTAGATAAGTTTGGTGTCATGAAGCATTGAGCTTCTTTATGTAGCGTCCATAGAGCCTATTGTTTAGACCATTAGAACACAGCTCTCACCAATTTTAGATGATTCATCAGAACACTGCCTACTTACCCACCACTGATCTCCTCATTAAAACAAGTTCCTTTTGTTTTCTTAATACCAGCTCTTCTTAACCTTCACAATCAAGTCTCAGCCTTGCATTCTTAAAATAGTACATTCTTATTCCACAAGGGCTTGCCCTCAATAACAGCTTAAAATTGATCATTTACTGCAGCCCTGTTTTGTATGTCTCTCCCACTCTCATTGTCTAATTTCTCCTTCCTCTCTTCCTTGCTCTTCCTTTCCCTGCCCCTATCTTCCCTCTTACCATGTTTGCTTGTTTGGAGTAGGCAAATCATTGCTTCTCTCTGCCTGGCATGTCAAACGTTTGAGTAGGGTGTTTGATGACTTTGTTTCTGCTGTTTAGCATGCTCAAGTAATCTCAGGGGTTAACCAGAGATCATCATGGCAACAGTTAGCTGTGTGCAAGTATAAAAATGGCCTCAGTTACATTTATAGATGGCAGTAATTTGTTGGTGTTTATATGTACCATATGTTCAGTACATTAGCATAATTATTGCAAATAAGAAAATAAAAACTATGACTTTATAAATATTTTATATTGATGCCCTTGCCATAGGGCACTGCACTTCTCTGTGAGCTGTAAACATGTAAAACTTGCTCCTATATAAGATTTAATGGAGGATTTGCAGTCCCCTCCATAAGGTTTGGAATAGCAAGGCCTGTTAATTTGTTTTTGTGATGCACTGAAGAAATTTGGGTTAGAGATCAAACACTGAACATTTAGATAAGAGATCAGATTTTCAGATTTCCTGGTATTTACATCTAAACCCCACAGCATCTTTCAGTTGTTTGCTCTGGGGGTTTTATCTCTTCAGTGCCCTCTTCAGGAGATGAGAGTTAATATTAGTTGAGTGGCTGGGCCATTTCAAAACTTTTTTTTTTCCCTTTTTTTTTTTTTTTTTTTTTTTTTTTTAACTTGGCATGAATTTTAGATCATTATCTTGCTGCATGATTAAATTCTTCCTGATTTTGTATGGATTTTTAAAAAATTTGGCTGACAAATGTTCCTGTAGATTTATCAGATTGCTATCACCACATTACACTGCCTCCAAGGTGCTTCACAGATGAGCTCCTATGTTTTGAGCAAGATCATATTTTTTCTTTGTTCACATATGTACTCAATCCCCTTGGAAGAGATTTATCGTTGACTCATCAGTCAATTAAAATTTGTTCCAGAAACCACGGCTTATCTGGTAAATCTGATTCTTACTGCTGATGGGTACCATATTTTCTCGTGTATAAGTCGCACAAATTTGTACCAAAATCTACTATAAAAATGGGGGTGCGACCTATACACAGGGAATTAATCTGCGATTTATACACCAGACATTTCTTCAGTGATTGACACTTCCGCATAGAGACCAGTGAATGTTCACATTTCCAGGCAATTATCCTCTAAATTATTACCGAATATACATTTTTGGTGCTTTCCTATCAAGTAAAATACATAGTACTACACTGACCTGTAAGAATCTGAAAGTGTCCATTCAACATAATCCACAAAAAATCACTTTCATTTCACAAATTTCAATCCAGGAAATTTACATGCCGCCATTTTGAATACCTAAACCGGTGACTGCGTATGTAGCAACTCAATACATTTTACCGTAAATCTCTGTATTTCTCTGATCTGAGTTTTGTGATGCGCACATGTAGGCAAAAATTCTAATATGTGTACATGTAATCCAAAATCTCAAATGACAAGATATCATTCAAAAATCAATTTTGGAACAGAATTTCAATGCCAAATCAGGGATGTGACATATACACAAGTGCGACTTATACACGAGTAAATACGGTAGTTTGCATCTAGTGGCTTCTATAATTTTGATCTCTTCGTCTTCTTTGAACAATGGGTTGTTGCCTCCATTTCTGCCCTGTGAATGTTATTTATGATTTCACTGACTAATTTGGGGATTTTCCTCACTCTTTTCCTTGACTGGCTGATGCAGTGTCCACTCCATAGTTCACCCGTGGTTTCCTTGTTTTTTAGGACATTCCAAACCATTAAACCCAATTTACAACATTTCTATAAGGACTGACAGTTTAACTGCCCCCGCACCCCCACCATGCGACCATGTTGCAGTGTTTTTAGAATAAATGTGGCCTTTGTGTTTAGTAGTGAGAAATTTTGACTCTTTCAAAAGAGCTTTTTCTGGGGTGTGGTGGTTGATGGTTTCTTGAATTCCAATGAACAGTGTTGGGATATGTTGGAAGTTTTTAACAGAGGGTAGCAGGTAATGTCCTGCTGGAAGGCTTAAGAACAGACAACCACAGTTTCTTAGCTAATTCAAAATTTTCCACTTCAAGATCATGTGGCTTTTGTGATAGGTGTGTTCGCAGTTTTTAAAGGTGACTTATTGTGATAGAAATCCTGTGATTACACTTTTGTATCAGGCATCAAGATATGTTGGGTTGGTGGTCTTGCTATAGGCTTTTTTGTCAATTTGGAAAGACATGTTACTGGCTAGTAGTGTAAGCTAGTTATTAAACAAAATGAACATTTGTCCAGAGATTCATTGACTTTATTATTATTTCAGTTTAACATTTTGCTAGCTTTTAAAAGCAGCCCACTGTTATTTGCTATGGATGTGTCTCCTTAAAGTCTATGAAAAAAATAAAATAAAATTTTTGATGCAACTGCTTCCGTTTTCAGTACAAATCGAGCGCTAGAAGTGATACAGATGCAGATAGTGAGGCTAGGCTAAGTCTAAAGTTTTAACAATATCAGGTAAATCTTATACATGTTTTTGCATGTCATACCAACACTTTGGTAAGCAACTTAGTACACTCAGTCTTCACATCAGGCCCACAATACTGCACTGTTTCTGTCCAGTCTCTATGCAAATCAGCATCACACACCCTCGCAACAAAAAAACAAACTGGTGCTCTGTTTAATCGTCTATCGTGCAGGTACATATGTACATGTGTTGATGTACTTTTTTTTTTGGGGGGGGGGGGGGGGTCTGTTTCTGTTTTCTGTTGATATATTAAATTGTGTTTCGACCAACAACCATCTGTTTCTAAAGGGAAGTTTTGCTTCTTTTCTCCAAAATTATATTTTCATATCTTTGTGAACTAATTGTCAGTGATGTACTTCTAGTATGAGAGAATTCTTATTTCCTGCTTTCATTTCTGAAGGGCAAAAATGTGTCATCTAGAGAGTGTTAAAAATGCTGCAGGTTGTTTCAGTTTTTTTCAAAAGCAAAGAGTTCAAACTCTTTTGAAAAGGTAGTGATGTCTGAAAAAGGAATACAGAACTGTATTGAGTAATGCATTTAATTAATGAAGTTTAACAATTATGCTGAGTGTACATTGTGGGATCATTTTAACAAAAAAAGAAATATAGAAATATTGGGGTTTTCTGTAATTGTGAAATGTAAAGTACTGCACGTGTGAAACTTAGACTGAGTCAAGAAGGTTAATTTAAGATCTGTAAGCTCAAACAGTCAAAAGCCATGGGACTGCCAGTCATTTAGCTGATAGCTGATTTAGTTCATTCTCAGCACTGCACTAACAATGACAAAGTAGGGGTACCTATAAAGTGGCTGGTAAGTGGATATGTGTTACAGTAGCATTTGTACAAAATATGAACATGTGCAGTCATTTTAACCTCTAAAAATAGCAGCAAGCTTGTTATTTAACTATGTATAAGTGGGAAGCACTTGTGAGAGCAAAGTTGTCTCTTCCTCCTGTTCCTGGGCCATACGACCTGACACATACCATTGCTTTTGCATGCCTTGCCGTGAGCTGAGAGTGTGGGTGCAAATGTATGTGTGAGTTATAAATACAGATAGCACTCGTTAGCTTAGTGACTCATTTTTACAATTCCTTGCTTTATTTTTTTTTGGTTCACTTTCTTTAGAAGCAGTGATTACTGCTCTATTAATGTCACCCTGCTTTTATTATGTGCCTGTCTTTAATGGTCATGCTGAAACTGCTCAGCTGTCCTTAAACTCTGACTTTAGCAGCCTGTGATTTCAGACCAAAGGTCAGTAACAGTCATATTGCAGAAATAAACCAAAGGTTCCAGATCCAAATATTTTGTATTAGCTTCTCTCTTTCTCTTTCTTTGAATTTCTCTGGATATGGTGATCCTTGACCTGTTTCCCAGAGTGCATGGGGTGGGAAAGTAGGATTTGCACTGGTGCGTGTGTGCGTGTTTGTCTCTGGGGACTGACTTTACATATCTCCCTCAAGACTCCCTACAACTGCTAAAGCGCCACTCGGGCCATATGTGAACAATCACAACACTTCATAAGGTGACATTAAACAGCTAATGAGCAGCATTTGTTGAGTTTGTTAGGTTTCACACTCAGCTTGTCAGCTTGTGAATGTCAGTTACTCAAGCATTCGTTTCTTCTTGTGGCTGTTCTCTTAGTTGATCCTGTACAGGTGAAGGAGCATTTGGTCAGGGATGTCATTGGTCTTTGAAAGAGAATTCAAAATATAGCACTGTGCTTATGATCTGATCTCCTTTCCTTTTCCCTCCCACTTTTCCCATCCTCTCTTCAACCCCCAATTCTTGTCTATTTTTTTCTTTCCTTTTCTTTGATCCTTTCATTTTCCTTATTTTTTTAATTCTCTCTTTCCTCCTCCTGCCGCTTTTTTCTCTCTTTATTAACCTCTCCTTCCCCATTGCTCATTCTTCCTAACTGTCTTTCTGTCACCAATTGCATCCCCATCTGCTTCATGCTCTCTTTTATTTCTCTGTTCGCTGCTTTGTTTACATAGGCAGAGGGGAAATGACAGGATATGACTGTGACATGAAATATGGACTCTTTTTTTTTTGTATCTTACACACACCCCTTACTTTTGCCTTTAGCTACTTAAGCTAAATTGTTGTTGTTGTTGATATTATTGTTGTTGTTGTTGTTGTTGTTATTGTTATTATTATTATTATTATTAATAATAACAATAATAATCTATATTTTGTGGATTAATGAGCCGCATAATTATTGTAGCTAATGTTGGATCACCTCTGAAATCTGATGTGTATATACTTTTTGATCTAATTTATTTTTATTACAGACAGGTTATTTTTTGGGGGGGAAAAAGTGGAATTTACGTATTTTGGGACACGAGTGACATAGCCTTTATGCTTCACTTGAAGAACAGACTTTCTTGTCTATTCTGTACTTCATATTAAGGGAACATGTTAGTTAAGCTTGTATCAGCAATTGTAATGGCAACACCTTTCTCCATTATTTCTTGGCAATGCACTAAAATTATTAAAAGCTGACACATTGTTAGGGTTCTGTTTAGTTTCTCTTCACTCACTACCTTTCTCTCTCCCCCTTGTACCTAATGCTGACTATGTATAGAAAATAACGAAGGCTGGAAAAGTGCGAAGTGTTACTGCCCTTCTAGCATCTTAAGTCTGAATATCAACTCTAAAGAATATCTGATTAGCAGCATCAAAGACTCCTTTAAAATATTATGGACATATTCTGATATGAAGAAGAAGTCTGAGAGAGAGAGAGTTTGTCAAAGAAAACAGTTTTCCCATTAAACTGTTGCACATTTACATATATAACTTAATATAGTAATATTAATTTGAAGTGTGTATGTGCACGTGCACGCGTGTGTGTATGCACGGACAAGTGCACATTTGCATGTGTGTAGGTATTTTGAAGAACATGACCTCTTCAGTATATTTGTGTCAGGAGCATATGGTCTCAATTATTTCTGTGGGATGTGATGTAGAGAAAGAAGCTGACAGGATGCTTGCTGGGCATGTAAATGTGTTTTTGTATGTGGCACATTTAAATGCTCATGAAAGTTTAAAAAAGAAAAAGCAGATACATTTTAATGAATTAAGGACGGATGCAACTTATTGAATATTGTTTATAGTTTTAAGAAGACAAGTAGCCTATGTAGATAGCAGTCAATCCAATAGATTGCTTTATATTATATTAAGAGCATCCTGGTGTTTCTTTTAAACCCTCACTAATAAAACACATTTTAAAATGTAATATAACACTAACATTGAGATATTCAAATATATAAAAATATATATAAAATTAAGCAGTTCTTGAACATTTTCTATTATGCTGTGTGACTGAGGCTCATCAGGTACATACACACACAGAAATGCCTCTTACTGACATGAAAGTCTTACCCCAAAAAAACCCCAAAACTAACAAGAAACAGAAAAAAAAATTACAAGATTTAGAGATTTAGAGGAGAGGTTTAGTCTTCAGTGTTTTTTTTTTCTTTTTTCTTTCTTTTTTTTTTTTTTTAATTAATCGTAAATCATCTGACGACATATGTGTCACATACACACATTGGATATGAGCTCTGAAGGCTGCTCTGCTCTTGGTATGTGAAACCGCAAGAGGATCTGATCAAGCCGAGGGTTTGTATGTGTTGTTTTGAGTCTGTGGGTTTATTGACCTTTTAATAGCGAGAGTGTATTCAAAAACGGCTGATCACAGATGGTGGGAGAGAATGTGGGGTCTAAAGAAAAGATCTCTCTGCTCTATCTCTCTCACTTGCCTGCTTATGCATATTTCCCCCAACCCACACACAGTCAGACCTTTTGCCTTTCTTGTGAAGCACATTAAATATGAAGGTCTTTAATAGTGCTGGAAAAAGTAAAGACACTAATAAATAAAGTCTGCTGAATGTTAACAAGTAGTACTCCTTAGTTGTGTGTAAGTTATTGGAAGTTTTCACATTAACCTTGCTAAATTGATACTAGCTTTGTCTCACTGTCTTAACAAAACTTTATATCCCATTATAGTTCATTGAAGAAAGATAAAATATTAACCTTTTGTTACAGTATTAGATGATGTGGGACTTGAAACCAAATCTAACAGTCATTCAACAGCAGGCTGGGCTGAGCGTAGTAATCAGTCCATTCTTTTGTATCAGGGCCTATGCTCAGTGTGCCCCAATCCCGCCACGTTGCCCCTAGAGATCTACTATAAATAGCTCGCAAGCAGAGTGAGCTTTGGTGCTAGGCAGTTCTTTTCTGATGCAACCTAGCTGAAAATCAGCTGCACTTTTTTCTCTAGGTAAGCTTACCTGGATACACAGACAGGTGGATTAAATCTGCATTGTGGTCCTGCAGAGATACTGGATAGAGTTTCTGTTCTGTGCTGCTGTGCATCAAGGTTACATTTCACTTGATTATGGTTCATCCAATCCTTTGGAAAGGAATTTAGATGACTGTGTCAGATATTTTGATTAAGTTTCTTTACTGATGGGCCAAATTAGGACCTACTTGCAGATTAGGTTGAGTTTGTCTATTGGTACTTCCGAACCACAGGCAGCTCAGGTAACTGGCTGGTTTGTCACTTTTAAAAAAAATTTTTTTTAAATTTCACTCTTGGAGTAAAGGAATGCTAAATTAGCACGTCTTCCACTTACTCTATACTGTAAAGACCTGATGCCTGGTGTGGTGTCTTTTTTGCTTCTTTGGTTTAGACCTGAAACAGTAACTTCCAAAAATCATAACCAAAAAGTCTTTAAGATGACTCCAACAACAGGTCTTCACATATGTCTTCACACAGTGTCAAGATGGCATTTAATATGAGTCTTACAAATCACATGATGCACTTTATCTCCCAAGTACTGGTAGAATTGTGTGATTGGGGGGAACTAATCAGTGAAATGGGCAAACTGTATCTCACAAAAGTGCACTCACTTTTGTGAGATACTGTTTGCCCATTTCACATTTTTGTAAATATTTTATTATCTTTTCATGGGACAACACTGAAGATATGACACTTTGATGTCAGTGTACAGTTTATATGACCGTGTTAATTTGCTGTCCCCTCAAAATAACTCAACACAAAGCCATTAATGTCTAAACCACTGGCAACAAAAGTGAGTACACCCCGAAGTGAAAAATGTCCACATTTGTGCTCAAAGTGTCAATATTTTGTGTGGCCACCATTATTTTCCAGCACTGCCTTAACTCTCTTGGGCATGGAGTTCACTAGAGCTTCACAGGTTGCCACTGGAATCCTCTTCCACTCCTCCATGACAACATTATGGAGCTGGTGGATGTTGGAGACTTTGCACTCCTCCACCTTCCGTTTGAGGATGCCTCACAGATGCTCAATAGGGTTCAGGTCTAGAGACATGCTTCGCCAGTCCAGCACCTTTCCCCTCAGTTTCTTAAGCAAGGCAGTGGTCATCCTGGAGGTGTGTTTGGGGTCATTGTCATGTTGGAATACTGCCCTGTGGCCCAGTTTATGAAGGAAGGGGATCTTGTTCTGCTTCAGTATGTCACAGTACATGTTGGCATTCATGGTTCCTCAATGAACTGTAGCTCCCCAGTGCCGGCAGTACTCATGCATCCCCAAACCATGACACTTCCACCACCATGATTACAAAGACAAGTGTGTCTTGCCTACAGTCACTCCTCACTTGGTTGCTGCCACACACGCTTGACACCATCTGAACCAAATGAGTTCATCTTAGATTACTGGAACCATGTCCTGTAGTCTGATGAGACTATGTCCTTAGTCTGCTTGTCTTCAGCCAACTGTTTGCAGGCTTTCTTGTGCATCATCTTTAGAAGAGGCTTCGTTCTGGGACCACAGCCATGCAGACCAATTTGATGCCCCTTCAACCTCTGCAGCAATGCTGGCAGCACTCATACATCTATTTTCAAAAGATAACCTCTGGATATATGACGCTTAGCATGCACACTCATCATCTTTGTTCGACCATGGCGAGGCCTGTTCTGAGTGGAACCTGTCCTGTTAAACCGCTGTGTGGTCTTTGCCACCATACTGCAGCTCAGTTTCAGGGTGTTGGCAATCTTCTTATAGCCTAGGCCATCTTTATGTAGAGCAACAAATCTTTTTTTCAGATCCTCAGAGTACTTTGCCCTGAGATGCTATCTTGAAGCTAGTGACTTCCAGTAACACATTCGCTCCCCATTCACACCTGAGATCTTGTAACACTAATGAGTCACATGACACCAGGGAGGGAAAATAGATAATTGGGAACAATGTGGACATTTTTCACTTAGGGGTGTACACACTTTTGTTGCCAGTGGTTTAGAAATTAATGGCTGTGTGTTGAGTTATTCTGAGGGGACAGCCAATTTACACTGTCATACAAGCTGTACACTGACAACATTATATCATATATGTGTCATATCTTCAGTGTTGTCCTATCAAAAGATATAATAAAATATTTACAAAAATGTGAGGGGTGTACTCACTTTTGTGAGATGCTGTACTTGATTGGAATGTAAAAAATCAAAGCGTAGCCATGAGATGTAGGCAGCACTTTCAGGAGTAGGAGTGCTGAGTTAAGATTGAGTTAAGTTATTTAAAACAGTCATAAATACAGACAAATGTAATTCAGTATTAACCTAAAGATCTGTAGATTTTTATAATTCATAGTATGCCATACTGTGTTCTTGCACCCCGGCAACAAGTCTGCATTACCTTAATGAAGATCTTAATGTGGTTTAAGCGGGCTGATGGTAGAGGTTGAGATGTGATTATTTTGAGCACAATTAACCTCACAAATCCTGTACCAAACATAAGATGCAAGTTTAGACCATGTCTTTACTTATTGTATGCACCTGGGATAGGTAGAAATTCATTTCCACCAAATATATTTCACTTGAAAGCCATTTCTTTATGTAGCACTGTTAACCTCGCAAATTCTGTGCCAGGAAAAAGATGTAAGCTTTGGTCATGTTTTTACTTTTCATCTACACCTGGGATACGTTGAAAACTATTTGCACCAAATGTTTTTCATATGTAAAATATTTCTTTATTGAACAAATTCTAAGACAACTACACTCCCCCAAAACCGTTTAAGTGCCCCATCTTTTCAGTGAAAGCTATAATAGAGCAATAGAAAGAGCAGCACTGCATTTTAGAGCGAGTGAGCGAGAGTGTGTGTGTGTGTGTTGCATGTGTTGCATGCTGACAGATTCACTTTTGCTCCCACAGAGCCCTCTAAGGGAGGGGCAGCTTTTGGTTTATAAAGTCTTGCCCCACTGACACATCATGGACACATTTTTCCGGAGACATTTTCAATGGAAGGCTCGTGAGCCGGGTGGCCGGCGACGTTCTAGTGCTGCTTTGCCGGTCAGTAAAGCGCGGCGACGCTCGAGTGCAGGATTGCCCTCTGCTGGCCTGGCTCAGAGGCGCAGGTCGAGTGTCCAGCTGCAAGGTGTTCTACAGGCAACTGGTGGTCAAAGTGGAGGTCCACTGGTCAGGAAATTGGTCAGGAACCGACGCTTTGCCCGGCGCCGTTCTAGTGGCACCACGGCCTGCTTGACTCCCAGGTTTTCACTCCGTAGACGAAGAGCAGCCAAACACCGCAGCATCCATGCGCAGCTGTTGGGGCCATCACTGCTGCTGGCAAGTGTGGTGCAGATGACTGAAGAGAAGGAAACAGATGAGGGGAGTGAGGGAGGACAGTCCACTTCCTCCACAGACGAAAACTCACAGAGCGACAGCAGATGGGAGGACCCTAAAGAACTTGAAATTAACTGCAAGACAGAGTCAGATGAATCTCCATCATGGCTGGCAGAGGGTCTCGTTGGTGGAGATAGCCTTCAACACCGTCCAATCATCCGTCCTCCACGCTGCCTGCGGCGAAACTCTTCCCATTTGCTTCCTGCTGAAGCTGTATACCACAGTCCAACTTACTATGGTCTGTATGGCCGCTACCGCAGGAATAGCCAGGTGTGGAAGACTAATGCCACGATAGATCGGGTTTTGGCAGGGAGGCGGAGCTCAGTGGTAGGTCGGAAAGGTTCATTGACTAATTATTGGAAATACTCCACTCAGTGGCCGGACCCAGGAGTAGCAAGCATACTACAGGAGACATACTATGACCCCCAGACTGACACGTGGAGTGGGTTTCTCTCGTATGTAAAGCTTAATTATTGTGTTCTATGTCTGTGTGTCTCAAGCTACTACAATGAATTTGTATTGCACTTTTTACCGTTGACGTTGTTACAGAACCGCTTTAGAGTTAGTTCTATTTGAATGTTCAGGATTGAAAATGAAAAAGTATTGCATGTGAAAAGTATATCTGGCAGACCTAGGCTCTTTCAAAGGACAGAGTGAAATGGTATCACAGACATGAGGGGACCTTGTGAGAGTGGTTGGATGACCGCACCAACGTCACAGTTCAGTTTAAATCTGAGTCCACAAGAAAAATAACTACCAGAGGCCTGACAAAACAAGTAACAATTTATTTAATAATATGTTCTTGACACTCAAAGTTGCTGTCTTCTGTCTTAGGTCTATTGTTGTAGTGTGTGTGTGTGTGTGTGTGTGTGTGTGTGTGTGTGTGTGTGTGTTGCCTTTTAAATGGCAATAGCCTCAAGTGGCAGACAGTGGAGGGCAGATGTTGTTTTTGTCTTGACTATTTTTTTAGACTCACAGAAACCTTGCTGTGCATCAGACAAAGTATTTCCCTTGTAAACATAATGGATTTTTTGGTGGTAGTAGTGACCTTTCTACAAACATTATTGCCTCTCTTCCCCCTCTCATATTAGGGATTTTTGGGAATGTGCATATGCGTGTGAATTCATGTGATTAGAGGCCAATTTTTACTTTTGTGAAAATGCATGTAAATGTATCAGCACAAAGTTTTGTTAAATTTTTCACAGAGGCAAATGCATAAACATATACTGACTGCATTTAGCAGGCACTCTTATCCAGTTCCAGACTTCCAGTTCCTAATTATAGGCACAGTCTCCGTGGAGCATTTCAGGGTTAAGGGTTTTGCTCAGGAATCCAATGGTGGTAGTCTTTAGGCAAGTATCCTTCCACTAGGCCACCTTCCAAGAGGACAAAATGTGAACACCTCCAAAATCTCAACTCTGTGGGAAATTAATCTGCATGCAAATGAGTTTTGCATCATAGAACTTAAAAAAAAAAAATGAGACCCAACAATGCCTGACCTGAGCCAGGAAACTAGGGTTCAGTTCCCAGGTGGCACAGCCTGGGTCCTTTCTTTGCAGAGGGAGTTTGCAGGTTCTCCCTGTCTCTGCTTGGGTTTCCTCTGAGTGCTCTGTTTTCCAAAGATATGCAGGTCAGGTGCACTGGAGATGCTAAATTGCTGTTAGGTGTGACCTATGTATGTGTGAGTGTTTCTGCTTGTGTGCCTGGCCTGCGATGTAATGCTGATACATTCAGCATGTTTCTCTACCTCTTGTTCTGTAGCAAAGTCAGTGTGACTTGATGTTGCCCTGAAAGCCCATATGTCTGTGGTATGGGAAGTAGATGCTTTTCAATTTCTTCTGCTCCTACCCAGGACTGTGCTGTAAATTGCTTGTCCAGCTCACATGAACACACATTTTCCTTCTATGACGTGTAATGCCCAAGCAGTGTTTTCAGAGTTGATACTCCATGTAATGGTCATTCTTCTGTGGATATGATGTTCTTGGGATCATTTGTGCAACTCTTTTCCTCCAGAGTACATTATTCCAAAACAGTTCTGATTTCTAAATGTTTCTGTGCGTATTTTGCATGTGTGTCTCTGGTACTGTATTTTCTGCTTTGTTTGAGGGTATGAAGTGTAGATTTTTAGTAGTACAACTAATTTTTTTGTGTGACTATTGTACCTGTTGCTTTCAAATTATCCTGCAGAACCTTTCTTTTATCCTCCCAATCCCATTTGTCTGAGATTTTGTTGTGAAATCTTGATCAGGAGGATTAGGTGTGGAGTCATGAACTTTAAACTTGCATATTAATGGCATGTTTACCAGTAGTATTGACAGGAATGTTTAAGGTCTTTTTTTTTTTTTTCCCTTTTGGCTCACTGGATTTCTGGAGATTTGTGTTTTAATGTTTTAACATTGTCTGTCTAAAAACCTTTTCCCTTTCAATTTACTGTTTTTTTTTTGTTTGTTTGTTTTTTTACCATATTTATATATTATATATTTTTTTAAATATAATTAGTAAAAATAAAAGTAAACACACTGGATGTACATTTAAAATGGATCTAGGCACTATAAGTAACAAAAACAAAATATCACAGTATTAAAATACTACAGATAGCAGAAGCTTCATATTGATATGAAATTGATTTTTTTCATCATTATTAATTTCCACATCAATCAAAATTGAGCACTCTTCTGCACTTCTGCTCTCATTAGTTACTACTAAAATTGACTGCAAAAGTGTTTTGTTCTATGTTTTGCTGTGTGTGTAGGAAGGCCATAGCTAAATCTGGGCTACAGCATCTGACATCTCAGCCCAGCAGCTCAGTGCTGGCAAAATGTGACTCTGACAGAGAGATTCGCAGCACCGTTGACTGGAGCGTGAGTTAAAATGTCACACTCACTCACACACATAAAGAGAAGGATTCTCCATCAGTACACTAATTTATGACTAACTTGGTCTACAACACTTCATATTTAAACATTTTAAGTGCATATGAGTGCATTTCTTTCCAGAGTAATCCATACACAAACACAGAATATGTCTACATGCAAAGTGTGTGAAGCCTCTGACCCAGAACCCCCGACGAATGCTTTTATAAATACACTCTTAAAACAACTGTTCTTTTTGCAGTAATTTGATGAACCACCTTTGGTTCTTGATAGAACTATTTTTGAATTGATTGTGATTGTGTAGAACCTAGAAGAATTAAATAACTTTTATGTAATGAGAGAGGTTATCTACAAGTTCCTAACCTTGTTTGACAATTTTTACACATTTAAAGATTCTGAACACTTATACACCTAACTTCCAAAAATGGCCTCATGACAACAGCCATCGCCACTTTCTAGAGAACCAAATGTGTTGTTTCGGGCATTTGACCTTCTCTATAAATTATTAATCAGTGAATGTTTGCCATTTTAACCAATGATGATTCATATTTAAAATTCGGATTTACAGATCAGTAATAAAAAAAAGTGTGAAGAACACACATCTTTGCAAATTAATAAGTTTTTGTTTATTTCCTTTAAGGCCTTCTTTAATTTCCTTTTGTAATATTTGAAAATCTGTGCAAAGTTTGTTAAAAGCCCACTTTTTTTGTTTGTCCTTTAAAACTCAATCATGAAAATAAAATATAATAACCGTGATAGAAGATGTTTTTTTCTAAATGTTTAATATACATTTTGCTAATATTTGCTCATGTGCAGGAGTCAGCAGTGTATGGAGAGCACATCTGGTTTGAGACCAACGTCTCCGGGGATTTCTGTTACGTTGGAGAACAGCACTGCTACGCAAAGACACTGGTTTGTGTGTGTGTTTATGTATACATTTTCAGCCAGCAGACCCGCTGCAACATAGACAGAAAGAGTGGCTGTTAGAATAATGTAAGATATACATAGAATAAGCAGAGTTGCAGAGAAAAGCTGACAGGTGAAAAATAATCCACTTGGGAAAGAAAAATGGACAGGGGTGAGAAGAGAAGTGTGTTCTTTATTGTCTCTAACAACACTAGGTTTTCCTTGTGTCTTCAGCACCAGTTCTTTAAAACTGTGTTTCTCTGCAAAGGAAAGTTAAATACTGCCCTCTAGAGGCTAAACGTAAAGCTGGTTTGTCAGATTATGGACTAGTCAGAAATTAGTGGCTCAATTTGTGCTTGATGAAACAGAATCAAAACACACAACAAAAGCAGAAAGCAATTGGCCATTGTTAATTTTCATTCAGGTGTTCTTGTATTAAGTGCAGTAAACTGTTATAAAAAATTATAATGAAGATGCAGCAGACACTTAAAATTGGGTATCTCTGATATATATGATGTCACTTCAACTTCCAGCTGTGGTGGAGTATTTTCTGTGTGGAGATTGCATGTGCTCTCTGTGTCTGTTCTAGTTCCCTCTCACAGTCCAAAATTCAATTCAATTCAATTCAATTTATTCTTGTATAGCGCCTTTTACAACAAAGTTGCCCCAAGGCACTTTACATTGATAACAGGTTACAGTAATAGATGTTTAAGATGTTTAAGCCGGACGACTACGGAGGAGAGGAACCAAAAACTCCACTATGTGGAGAAAAAAACCTCTGAGGGTCCAAGGTCAACCGGCTACCCAACCCCCTTGGGTATACTAACAGTACAGAGTTAGTTTGGTTTTAAACTCCAGGATCAGTGAGGAGTCCCAAGTTGCTTCCAGGTACCAATGAGCCGCCAGGGTCCCTTGGCGCATCAGATGCATCACACAGACCAGATGGTAGCTCGGCATTGGACTCAGGTGATGACCACAACGGGCCCCCCCGGACATGTGGGGAGAGAAATGGAATGAGGGGGTCAGTAATGAGCAGGATCCAGTAGTGACAGACACAGAAATGAAACAATGCGATGGCATGTACAGCAGCACCAGCGACATTACTAGTGGTGCACTATGGTGATTGGTGCGGGTAAGCTAAACTAAAGAAGTAAGTCTTCAGCCGTGATTTAAAGACCGAGACTGAATCGGCATCCCGTACAGAAGCAGGCAAGCTGTTCCACAATCTAGGGGCCCTGTAACTGAAGGCTCGTGCTCCTATACATTTATTTATGCGAGGGACAATTAGGAGATCTTTATTCTGGGATCTAAGTGGGCGGTTAGGTGTATAGGTATTAAGCAGTTCGGTTAGGTATATTGGGGCAAGACCTTTAAGTGCCTTGTAGGTTAAGAGGAGGACCTTGAAGTCAGCCCTGTACCTAACAGGAAGCCAGTGAAGCGAGGAGAGTATGGGAGTTATATGGTCGTACTTCCTGCTCCTGCTAACAATCCTAGCGGCTGTGTTCTGAATGCGCTGTAGGGTGCTTAATGTGCCCTGAGGGCTTCCAGAAAGTAGGGCATTACAGTAATCTAATCTACTGTATACAAATGCATGTACTACTTTCGCCGTGTCTTCCATTGACAGAAAGCGCCGTAGTTTGGCAATGTTCCGAAGGTGCAGGAAGCATGTCTTCGCAACTGCATTAACATGGGGATTAAATGAAAGATTTGAATCGAAAATAACACCAAGATTACGTGCCAGAGTACTAACTGAAAACTTCAACCCTGCATCCTGGATATGCGAAATGAAGTTGGCCCTGTCTACATCCCTACTACAAAACAAGAGCAGCTCAGTTTTTTCGGGGTTTAGTGAGAGGAAGTTGTTATTCATCCAATCCCTAATATCACTGAGGCAGCTAATTAAAGTGCCGGTTGATGCTTTATCACATGATTTAAAAGATAAGTATAGCTGAGTGTCATCAGCGTAAGAGTGGTAACTAACATTATGCTTCCGTATAATAGTGCTTAGTGGGAGCATGTAGAGGGAGAAGAGCACTGGGCCCAACACCGACCCTTGTGGGACTCCATAGTTAACTAGTGACATAGGTGAGGGGGTGCCATAATCATCCATTTGGATGAAGTAGTAACGGTTTGTGAGATAGGAGTTGAACCATTTAAGGGCTGTTCCGGTAATGCCGACAGTGGAGTGAAGCCTATTTACTAAAATGGAGTGATCTACCGTGTCGAATGCAGCACTAAGATCTAACAGAACAAGAACAGTAATGTTTCCTGCATCACTCGAGACCATTATATCATTCACCACTCTAGTTTCACCAGAGCAGTTTCTGTGCTATGGCCAAGCCGGAAACCTGATTGGAATTTATCTAAGAGGTTATGCGTGTCTAGATATGACTGCAGTTGTCTCGCAACTAGTTTTTCTAGAATCTTAGAGAGAAACGGGACATTAGAGATAGGTCTATAATTACTTGGTGAGTGAGGGTCCAAGTTAGGTTTTTTAAGCTGTGGTCTAACCACTGCTGTTTTAAACTGATTGGGGACTACACCTGAGGTCAAG
>CM029391.1:6180489-6217672 GCA_017165825.1 Hepsetus odoe | reverse complement strand
CCCCCTCTTTCTCCACCTCGTTACCTTCTCTGTGATTTCTTATCCTCCTCATTTTGGTTTTGCACTCTCGGCTTTTCTATCTCTCAGTGATGAGGTGGTGTTAAAAGTCACTGGCAGTGGTGCATCCACCAGCAGTATGGGTGGGAGGTGAAACTTTGGACTGTTGTGTGGTGGGTTTTTGGGGACTGTCCCCTCCTACATCGGCCCTCTGTCGCTGCTCGCTTCTACATCCATAGATTGCAACAGAAATGAAAATAGTATGATAATCATCTTCTATTAATTCACCAGCTTAGCCTAGAAGTGTACATGAAGTGACTAAAGAAGCGAATTACATTGTTTTGTAGTCAATGAAGGTAAGTTTTGTATGAGTTGATTTTATTCTTTTTTTTTTTTGCATTTGAGACCATAGAATTCTCTATAACTCTCAGATTCTGAGACACAGGACTAAAGTATGGTAGTGGAGTGCACATTGCTGATAATCGCAGGGGTTTTGTTGGTTTGGCATCAGTAGCTAGTTGAGGTAACACAGAGTATTCATTAGAAGGTATAAGACCATAAAGAATTTACCTTTTTTGCAGAAAAGTGTTGCTGTTACTATGGTTAATGTCACAGATTTGCTTCAGTTTAAATAACAACCTAGAAATAGATGTTCTCGTTTGGTCTACTTTTCTGTGGTGAAAAATTTTTTTGTTTTTAATGGGAACATGAATGGAGTTCATTCCATAATGAATGACAAAGTTATGTAACACTCAGCTTGAAATTATAATAAAATTGTCAAACAAGGCACTATTTGTATTGAATTAAGTAATAATATAATAATGCAACAGTGATCATTAGTACATTTTTAACAAAAAGAAAAGAAAGCTTGTTTTAGTATTTTAGGCATTTTTAAAAGTGCAGTAGAATTTGGATGTTAATGGGTGCCTAAAACATTCTGCTTCCTTTAAAGTTACTGTAACTGTGAATATTAATGGTCAAAAAGTAAAAAATAAAAAATAAAGTCTAAAGTTTACTTTTTTCTGATTAGTGTTCTCTTCAGATTATGATTGTATTTTTTGGAGATTTTTTTAAGCTAATAATGTTGATGCACTCTTGTTTGTTTCATGTTTATGGGTGCAACTGCATGGTTAATAACACTGATTCTGTTTCTCATGTGAAGTTGATTAAAGAGGTGTTCCAAATTTGATCAAGCTTACTAACGGCTCTTGGGGAGCAGATATGATCAGCTTTATAATTGATACCTCTGCATGTGTATTTCTAATTGCTTTTCAATGTATACACTAACATTTGACCAATCTGAATTCAAAATATTGGCATCCTTTTTTATATTTCACAAATTGTAATAATCTTCAAGACAGTCTGTGTCATCTCTTCATTCTTTACAAAAAGAAAAGTCAATATCTGTGTTGATGTACCATGTCTCTTTTAGATAAATTTCAGGTGTAAACCATCATTTAGAGAATCAGGTTCTCGGAATTTACGGGAGGTAAGTTTTTTGAGTTTTTAAACTTGAGTTTAAGTTTGTGTCCCTTGTCATTTCCATATTTCCAGCCTTTGTTTTCCATTATTTTCTTGCATGTTTTCCTTTATATGTGCCATTCTAGGGCCAGGGCTCCATTTAGTAGCTTCTTAACCTCTTCAACCTAAAGGGCTTGTATGTGTTCCCAAATTTAAAATCCTTCTGTTCATCACTTCTTTTTTCCAGAAAGGTTTTATAGAAGTTGGTGAAAAATAAGTTGAGGTTGCTTAATTTACATTTACAGTAATTAGCAGATTTATCCACAGTGACTTACATTTCCTGATTACAGGGACAGTTCCCATGGAGCAACTTGGGGTTAAGGGCTTTTGCTGAGGTGGGATTTGAAACTGCGACTGTGCCTACCACTAGACCACCACCACTACCCTGTGATGAATAAATATATAATAAGCCTGCGGTTCAAGGGTTTAATTATGCTTTGTTATATCTGGGGCTCTGGACCTCTGAAATATTGCTGCCTACTGTCGTCTTACCCTTTTTCTTCCCTTTTTGAAACTTCCACTCCATCCTGTGCCGTTCCTCTTCTGTTTTCCCATAATGCCTTGTGTGGGTTAGCACACTTGGCGTCGCAGAGCCAAAAAAGGTCAGGCTGCTGTGGAGCGAATCAGGTGCACAGCAACTAACCACAGAGCAAACATACCTCTCACACAGGTATTACATACAGACATGCAAAAAATAGCTTTTATATATATTTATGTATATTTATAATATTTGTATGGCCATATTTCTAGGCGTTTCTATTACTTTTTGTATGACTTTAGCTTGTTGTTTTATCTAATCCAACCATAGTCATAACATTAGACACCAAAAGCAATTGCTTATCTACTATTTGAAATATAAACTGTATAAAAATAAATAAATAAGCAAGAAATCTTCTTGGGTCCAAACCTGATCTCTTCAAAGTTTTATCCAATTTCATGTATATCGTCATCCGGCACTCGCATATTAAGTTATATCTCACTGCTCTCAGTTTTTCCATTGCCTTTCAACTAAGCTCACCATGGAGAAGTTGTGCTTTAGCCTTACTTTAATCATTATGAGATGTGGAGATTCTTCGAAATATTGTAAAATGTTGTCCCCTTTCATTCTCCCCTGTAATGGGTTGTACTCAACTCTCCTGCACACACTTGCCCAGGGGAAAAGTCTTTAATGCAAATAACTGGAAAATGGTTCCATAACTGTGTTTGAGTGGTACACAGCCACACACAGTGTTTTTATAAAAGCAGAAGTAAATTATATTATTACTCATAACACTAGCCTTAGTCTCACACACATTCTAATACGCCAACATTTTACAGAAAAAGACATTGAACACATCATATAAAAACAACAGAATTCAGCCACCTGTTTCACTGCATTGGTAACACATGCCTAGCTTCACTGACAGACAAGTCAATTGATTAAAGGTGTCATTACTCAATGCTCTTCATCCTTCATTTTTCATGCCATTTTATGTTAGGTGCCCTAAATTAATATAGTGTATCATAGCTACCTAGTTCTGTTTTTAGCTGTAAGTAAATTTTATGTCTAGGGTTTTAGAGTAGAAACACTGACTCTTTGAACTTGAAGCTAGCCTGATCCTCTTGTTCAGCAAAGTTTAATTTTTTTGGTGTAACTTTATAAAGTTTATAACATTTCACTTATTTATAGGCATGGATAATACTACTAAACATAGCAAAACTAATTAGGTACTATGTATCAAGCATTATTTTAGAAGGTTAGTCAAGTGTCATTGAAAACAAATACTTTGTTCAGTAATTATTTTTTATTGTGTAAACCTTTTGACATACACAGATATTTAGTTCGATTGACTCTTAGCCTGTCTTACAACACAAGCAGCAATTTTTGTTCAAGTGTGGATTCTAATCTGTCAGTCAAGAAACTTCATTAGGAGAAAAATGGATATTATGATTTGAATTTTTGTGCATACAATTGTACATTTTTTTTCCCAGACAAAACATCCTTTAAATTACATAGCACAGGTTAGATACAAAATCAAATGATTTGCAGCAGACAAAATTTAAAGAAAAAATAAAGGAAAAAAAGGTTTATGCTTTCTGTTTAAAGACTTCTGTAAAGTGAAATTCATTTTTGAATTGGGCCTTTTCTGTGTTCATGGCAGCCTACAATAGTTCGACATCACTGGGTCCATCGACGACGACAAGAAGGAAAGTGCAAGCAGTGTGGTAAGGTGTGTGTGCTTGTTTTTTTTTACATCTGGTATTATGATTCCAGCCCTTTTGAAATATATGACATGATGCAAATATTTCAGCCAGTTTACTTTTTATGATTTGTCAGCAGCTTATTTGCCGCAAAAATGAATCAAGTTGTCACAGCCAGTTTTTCTGAAGTTGCTTGTGTATTTTAATGAATGGAATAATGACAAGCTCTCTGCATGAATTGCTGTCTGTTCTTTTTGTTTGTTAACAGGGATTTCAGCAGAAGTTTGCTTTTCACAGTAAGGAGATTGTAGCCATTAGCTGCTCGTGGTGCAAACAAGCAGTAAGTGCATTTGTGAGTCTTTGCATGTATGGGTATGATTGCGTCTTGAATGTGTGCACGGCACATTTGCACATAGTCTTACATGTAGCATTTCAATGTATTCTGTAATGTCTTTCTCTTTTCGTAGTACCACAATAAGGTGACATGCTTCATGCTACAGCAGATAGAAGAGGCCTGTTCTTTAGGTGCACATGCTGCTGTAATAGTACCTCCTACATGGATTATACATGTTCGCAGACCTCAGGTGCCCACATCCACCCACAAACAGGATCAGAAGCAGCGCTATAATTGTTTCACCTCTCATAATCACTTTCAGCAGCTGATTAATTACAATTAAAACTTAATGGAAAAATGAAACATCTACATTATCCAGATGTTATCCTTCATCAGGTGTTAGAAATATAGACGTATTGAATACTGAGTATTGTTACATTTTCCTGAAGTATAATATATTTTGCCATATGTGCACTTAAATAACTGAGATCATAAATTTTTTGTGATACAGTATTAATAACGGTGTTCACACATCAATTTTGAATCAATAAATGGTTGTTTATTAGCTGATTAGTTGGTTAAGGGGCATTGGAAGCTAAGGAAAAAAATAAAAAATAAAAGCAAAATGTTCAAGAATGTTTCATAGGATAGTATTGTACTAATACATTTTTTTGTGGGATTCTATTTGTACAGCAGAGGGCAGCAGTGTACAACTAACAAAACTATCATCCCTGCCTGTTTTCTTGTAGTCTTCACTGAAATCGAGCAAAAAGAAGAAACGGACCTCATTCAAACGCAGATCCAGCAAGAAGGGAGCAGAGGTTGGGGTTATTTTGTCTTTCAGTGCTTTTAAAGTGGTCAGCAAAATCTGTTTCTGCTTTCATTAATAACTTCTCCCACACCATTCTGATAGGAATCTCGATGGAAGCCATTCATTGTGAGACCAATCCCATCACAACTGATGAAGCCTCTGTTGGTGTTTGTAAACCCAAAGAGTGGAGGAAACCAGGTCAGCCATCTTACCATGCCTAAAGGCATGAATCACTGAATCCAATTATCGGTGTGAATAAAACAAAACCCATGCAAAAGTGCCGTTTATTGTCATTATCAAATACGTTACATGGCAATTTTTGAATCAGCAGTAACCTCATTGTTAACAAATCAATGATCAAATCATTGAACAAAAAGCAGCAATAAGAAACACCTTTTATGGTCATCTGGTAATATCACAATCTTTATTCCAGAATAGAATGGTGGGGTTTTACCTTTTTTTAAAAAATATTTTTCTTCTTCTTTTTTTCCATAAAGCTTTAGTTGTTCTGTTTGATTAATTGTTTGTTTTTTGGGATGTACTGAAGGATATCTGGCTTTTGGCTGTTATGGGGATTAGCCTTACAGGAATATACAATATTTAAAGATAGTTTCTGCACAATAAATACTAAGGAGATGTTTAAACATAGAAGCATAATATTAAATAAATGTTCCACTTTCCAAAAAAAAAAAATGCATGCACCATTTGATACATTTTTAAGTAGTAGGATAATCTGTCCATTGCCAATATTTAATGTTTTAAACCTTTTTTTATAATTTGCTAAATTCAGTATTCCTTTGGTGATAATTTTATATTACCCTGTTATTTTGCCAACCTGCCTTCTGTGGGTAAAAGTCAAGCTATTTTCCATAATTTATTTGGACCAAATCATATTGCTTATACATAAGTAGGTGGTGGTGGACTAGAGGTAGGATTCTGACCTATGGACCAAGGCGTTGCTGTTTCAAATCTTAGTTCCAGCACTACCAACATTGGGTTTCTTTGCAAAACCATTAACCCTAAGTTGCTTGAGGGGGACTGTCCCTGCAATAAGCAATTGGAAAAAGTCCTTCAGAATAAGAGTGTCTGATAAATGCCAAATGTAAATGGAACTGCTAAAGAAAATGGGTCAGGAAACATTTATGAGAAGGTTAAATTTGAGGTAGCTGTTGTTGCTAGAGTTTCATCTAGGAAATACATTTAAAAAAAATGTGTATGTATTTAAGTTAGTCTTTAATATCAGTTCATTTCTTTGTCTCTTAGGGGGCCAAAATAATCCAGTCGTTTATGTGGTATCTGAATCCTCGGCAAGTGTTTGACCTAAGCCAGGGAGGACCTAAGGAAGGGTAAGTGGTTCTCTTCCTTTCTTTTTGTTCTTATCAGTAACACAGAACATTAATGAAAACACAAAATATTATTTCACCTCTGTTTAGACTGGAGATGTATCGAAAAGTTCACAATTTACGGATTCTGGCCTGTGGTGGTGATGGCACGGTAAGTGCATGTGCATGTTTCCAAAATTTTTTTTGTCAAAGGCCAATCCTTGGTCTTATTCAGATCAAGCCAGGATGCTGTGTCACTTTTATATAGTTTGCCAGAGTCAACTGCACTGAACCGTGCAGCAACGTCTGTGGAAACTATAAAGCAGGCTGTGCGGCATGTGCATACTTTACTTGTATGAGAATATGTACAAATGTGTATGAGTCTGCACGTGTGCTGATTCGGCTGTGTGTGGTGTCATCTCTGAGTAATTAAGAGTGTTAGTTTGGATGTTCGCATAGCTCGTGGAAAACCCCCATATTTCACAAGCTGACATTTATCCACCCAGGAGGATTTCAACATTAAGATGCATGAAAAAATGGTTTTGGGAGTTAAAATCCTTCTTAGTGTCCCAGAGCAAGTGAGTTTTTATGTATAATGTGCACTATGCACATTTTTTAAACAGTTTGAATAGGAATATTGCATATACAGTGTAAAGCCTAAATTTGCACATAACAGCTGGATGACCAGACTGCACAGTATTATGGTCCTGTGGTATGATTTGAACGAAAAATCCTATCATGGTTAAAATAAGAAAACATTTTAATTGCATTTATACATTTCTTCATATATAATTTTTTTCTTCTCTTAAACATGCCCATGATGACCTCACAGCAATTCATGCATACTCTTAGAGTAGTTGTTCTCTATGACTTTTCCAGGTGGGTTGGATCTTGTCCACTCTGGATCAGCTGCAGCTGAACCCACAGCCTGCTGTGGCTGTGCTTCCTCTGGGGACAGGGAATGACCTTGCTAGAACCCTGAACTGGGGTGGAGTAAGTGCAAATCCAGTAGAAATAAAAGGAATAAATGTTATGTTGCTTTTGTATCCTCTCACAAGAAATGTTTTTTTACTATGAACATTTGAATGTTTAAAATATGCTCTAGATTAGATCAGTTTTTAAATGAATGCAGTTGGTAATTCTGCAAAAAAATGATTCATTCATCAACATTTACTGAGGCATTGTTTCACCTTTTATTCCTGTTGATCCTGATTTTTGAAACTCCTGTCACATGCTAGTAAAAAGGCTTCTAAAGTGTGTTTTTGTATATGTGCAGGGATATACAGATGAACCTGTGTGTAAGATTCTCTCCCATGTGGAGGATGGAAATATTGTGCAACTTGACCGATGGAACCTTCATGTGGAACCAAATTTAGAAGCACCGCCTGAGGAAAAAGATGAACAAGTAACTGACAAGGTAAACACCCTCCTCCACACACCCACCCTCTAATATAAACTTACATTCACATTTTTGGCCACTTGATGTCTTAAGAAGGGAAAGTCTTGGCAGCAGTGGCCTAGTGGTTAGGGAGTTGGCCCCAGATCGGAAGATTGTGGGTTTGATTCCCTCACCAGTAGGTTGCCCTGAGTTACCCTTGAGCAAGGTACCGTCTCCGTCGCTGCTCCCCGGGCGCTTTCAATAGCTGCCCCCTGCTGCACGTATGTCTATGGGTGAAATGCAGAAGTTTAATTTCGTTGTGCTGTGCTGCGCTGCATTTCACAATGACAAGGGTTTTCACTTCACTTTTCAAAGTCACATCAACTCTGTACAAATCCAAACTTAAACCCATTAGAACACCTTTAGGAGAGTTTGGTTTGATGTGGTAAACAGCACTCAGTACCACCATCATTAAAACACCAACAACAACCAACTAAAAGAAGTGTCATCCATACATCCAGTACAGTACTTTGCACTTGAAGAATCTAAGCCAATATGCATTGATCCTGCTCTAGCAGTTGTGGTGGCCCAAAAGACACTTTATGTTGGTTTTTGTTACCTGTTCTATATCTGATTCAGAGATATACACCATGATTTTACCTATGCAAATATTGACATGAATGTGTTGATGGTTTTTGCATATTTAACACAACAGCGCTTTAATACATTCAGAATGATAATTACTGCCAACATTGTTTCCTTTTTAATCAGTATTGTATTCTACATTAGCTCCTCCTTCAGCAGTGTAGCAGGGTTGTAGACACACAAGTCTATGTACTTAGCACAACAGGCATTTTTTAAAAAGTGAAAGTGACAACCCTTGTCATTGCGAGGTCAAAGCACAGCAGACAATGAACCACAACGAAATTGGACCTCTGCATTTAACCCATGCACACTCAAACACCGTGCAGCAGTGAAATCGCCCAGGGAGCAGTGATTGGGACGGCACCTTGCTCAAGGGTACCTCGTGGCAACCTATTGGGAAGGGGTTTGAACCCCCGATCCTCCGATCATGTGGCCAACGCCCTAACCACTAGGCCACCACTGCCCATTTAAGTGAGCGTAATTCAGTTTAAATATTTTTTTTTGTACAGAGACATGTATAACTAAGTTTTCTGTTCCACAGCTTCCTCTGGATGTTTTTAACAACTATTTCAGCTTGGGCTTTGATGCTCATGTAACTCTGGAGTTTCATGAGTCTCGAGGTTTGTGTAATGAAACTAAACTCTGATTTACCTATTGTTGCTTGTTTGTCAATAGTTTGTTTATATTCTTTTACAATATCACTATATGTGATATTGTGTGGGCACAGACAGAATATTGTGTGTGTGTGTGTGGTTGTGTGAACCCTCATTTGTGTGTGTGGTTACGCTGACTGGCACTAATTGAAACATTGGCCTTTCTCCCTATCCCCAGAGGCTAACCCCGAGAAATTCAACAGTCGCTTCAGGAACAAGATGTTCTATGCAGGGGTGAGTGGGACTGAGACAACCCTGTAACACAGACACACACACACACACACACACACACACACACACACACACACACACACACACAGGACAACCAACATATAAAGCTCAATATTGAAAGTAAAGCAGTGATGGAAGTTAAAAAAAAAAAAAAAAAGCTTTTTAAAGAACCTCTTAAACTCTTTAACAGGTTCTACTCAGCAGTAACTCAAGATAATTTGTTCAAGACAGAAAAATCATTTAGTCAGGACCAAAAAATCTTTCTTGATGTATGCAATTGCCATTTTGCTACATAATTAAGCAAAAGCTACTTGATTATTCAACAGCATGACTCATAGTGGTGGTTATCTCTTTGTTGCTTTTCAGACAGCCTTCTCAGATTTCCTGATGGGTAGCTCTAAAGATCTAGCCAAGCACATCAAAGTGGTGGTAAGTGAATTATGAACTACATATTTAATTCATGTGATAGTGTTGCTAGATGTCCAGTTTTGGATTGCATTATTCAGTTTTGATCTTTATTGTTTGTTTGTTTGAATGGACTGAACTTTTTCAAATCAAATCTGTACTATTTTTTTGTTCAATTTTGTTCATACTATTTTTATGATGTGCTGATTAAACCATCATTTATAAAGAGGATTATTCTGGATAAAATAATCTAACCTGTTTAGCTATTTAGGGTTATCCCTTAACACTTTAATGAGAATATACATTTCTAAATGTTTTAAAACTCACACGCACACACATTTATTGTGTCTTTTATAAGGCCCTGTGGTAATTTCCTATGTGCTCTCTATGTAGTTTGTGTAAATAAATGATAGTTTTTAAATAAAGTAAAATGTGTTTTTTCAAAGTAATTTTTTTTTTTTTTTTGTCAGTGTGATGGAGCAGATTTGACTTCTAAAGTTCAGGAGCTGAAGCTGCAGTGTCTGGTCTTCCTCAATATTCCCCGGTAACTAACTTTCTTTCTTTCTTTCTTTCTTTCTTTCTTACTCACTCACTCACTCACTCACTCACTTGATTTAAAACACTTTAGGTTTAACACTTTAAGACTCACCTTTAAGTTAAATGCCAATCCTATTGATTATTTTGCCATTCACATAAATATAACATTGGAACGTTTTAATTTTATAGAAATTAGGATTCCTTAAATAATTTATATTCTGTCGACATGTACATTAACCTTAAACATTATTTTTGCAAAATCAAGAAGTTATTTATTAATACATTTTAGCCATTCTGTCTATGTATTTTCACATATTTAATATTGTATAGTTTTATATTACATATTTTTTGATTATCTGTATGCTGCTGTGTAGATACTGTGCAGGCACAACACCATGGGGGAACCCTAGTGAGCATCATGATTTTGAGCCACAGCGTCATGATGATGGCTGCATTGAGGTCATTGGCTTCACCATGACATCACTGGTATTCACCTCGTGTTGCACTTTGAACTGAATTGAATTCAAATTAGTCAAAACAAATTATAATAGTTTGTAGATAGTTTGAGGGGTGTTGCCATGCTGTACAATTAATTGTTGCTGTTCATGTTTTAGGCCACGCTGCAGGTTGGAGGTCATGGGGAGAGGTTAAATCAATGTCGCGAGGTCACGCTTACAACCTATAAGCCCATTCCCATGCAAGTTGATGGAGAGCCATGCAAACTTGCCCCTTCCACCATCCATATCTCACTACGCAATCAGGCCAACATGGTGCAGAAGACAAAGAGGCGGTCCTCTATACCACTGCTCAATGAGTGAGTAACAATAATGCACAAACATACACACATTTTTTCAGATTAGAGTTTGAGGGAAATCTTGAGAGAAAGCATTTTGTTGTGGTGCAGCGTGTGAACGTGAAAGAGATAATTGTCATCATGAACACAGCTCATACGGCACAACAAACCATCCCATCCCCACCCACCAGCAAACAACAAACACACATGTTGATAGATTTCAATTTTATAGCTGGACCTAGAAGAACGAAGACTGCATAAAATGTATGCACACACACAGACCAATCCATCCTGCACTGTATTTGTGTGTGTGTGTGTGTGTGTGTGTGCTACATATTTCCTCACTGTTGGAATTGGAATAGACTCAGAGAAGCTTCACTTAAGATTATTATTATTATTATTATTATTATTATTATTATTATTATACTCTTCTGTGCAGTTTGACACATGATTGCCCCTGAGATGTGTTTAACAGGCCCTTGACCCCTCATAAATTTCACCATTTAAGAGAGCAGTGTTGGAAATGGATGTTAACAAGTTATAAAGATCAAGGACGCAAGTCTGCATCAAACTACCATATTGACCATCTGCTTATCAGTAAAAGACACATTTTAACAAGCTGAAATATCTTGGAAATAGACTAATGTTGCCTTAGGCCCAGCACCATTTTAATTACACTGTCAGTGTGTATGTGTGCGCCTGGGTGCTGCTCTGCTTATAACATTCTTTTCTCTCCTTTTACATATGTCAGCATTCTCAATGTGTGTGTGTGTGTGTGTGTCTGTATGTGTGTATGTGATTAAACTCCTCAGTCAGCAGCTGCTCTTGGGGAGGTGTTCGTCTTTGATTATGTCACACTGTTCTTTGTATTTGTGTTAGTCAGCAGTCCCATGAGCTGTGTGTGTGTGTTTTGTATATTATTATTTTTATTACATAATGTAAATATCAATATACAAACAGATGTATGAAGTACTGTGCAAAAGCCTTGAACCTCATTTCTTCATATTTTATTCTAAATAGCCAGAGTTTCTTGCATGTCTTAAAATATATTGTTGAGCAGATGTACTCAAATTTCATGAAGGACAAAGGTTTTGGGACACATACAGACCCTGTACCTGACCCTGTACAGACCCTGTTTCAGAGCATTGTTTGTGGTTTGTTAAACCAGTGACCTATGTTTGAAAGTTTAAAAAATGTTTTTTATTGCACCTCCATAATGTATTCCTAGCAAAATATAAAGAAATGAGGGCTGTTTTTGTTAGATCACAGATCTTATTTAATAATTTAATCTAAGGCAGGTGTGGACAAATCCAGAACATAAATCATGTGGCCCATCAAGCTGATATTCTGCTTACATTAAATGGCAGTGGGCTTATTTAAACAACTGACTGTGGATCTGACATTTTTCACTTTTACAAAGTAAAAAGGAGTATTTTTAAATACTCCCTTGCAGTTTTCACATTTTAATCTGAAATGGCATTTAAAAAAAAAAAATTGCTAACAACATTGAAAAACTGGAAAAAATAAATGCTCATAGGCATTCAGGGATGTAAAGCAAAATTAACACAAAATAAATGGGCTGGCATGAGGATAGTAATGCACTTTTGTTGCATAAACACGAAGGGCATACAGGGCATACATTGACTTTTGCTATGAGGAATACCTAATACCAATATGTTTGACTAGTCAAACAAAAATTCTAGCCTTACTGACTATCATTTTAACACAAGGATGTCTTGCCAACTATTAAGTGGAATCTTGACTGCTCCAAGAAACATTAAAGTAAGGTTATGATATTGCCTTAAACCATCCCCAGGCTTGATCATTATTGAAAGCCTCAGATGCTATGCATGCAAGATGTCCTATAAATATTTCAGAACCAGAATAGGTGTAAAAATCCCTAAATCAAAACAAGAACACCTATTAGCTTTATACGATTTTGAATATCAGAATAGCACAAATATTACCAAGTATAAGTCACAATTATGTTTGTTATTTTAATGATTTTTTCATTATTTTTTTTCTCAGGTTTAGCAAGTAATTTGTTCCATGCAGTGATGGTGTTATCTTCCTTTTACCTAAAACTGAAAAATAGTGTTATCAGTATTGTTAAATAGTACTTCCTACTATCATCATCAACACAATTACCGAATGAATATTTATAAAATATAAATATATTTTTTAGGGTAATATATCCATCACTTCCACTCTTTGGGAGTGCTAAGGCTGACAAAATATGGAATGCTCATTGAAGCTGTTTTCACAGCTCTTAGTGGCCCAAAACCTTTTCATGACACTGTACATCTATCAGCTGCAACATTAACGCCACATGCCTAACATTGCGCAGTTCCTGCTTTTGCTGCCAGAACTTTTTTTTATTTTTATTTTTATTTTTTTTATTTTTATTTTTTTTTTTTTACTTGAGTCGTGGACTGCACATGACCTCTGGAGGTGTTCTTGTGTATCTGAAGTGAAAGCACAGCACAGCATACAGTGAACCACAACTAAATGCATCCTCTTCCTTTATTCCACACACCATGCAGCAGTAGGCAACCATGTCCAGCATGGGGAGCAGTGAATGGGACAATACATTGCTCAAGGGTACCTCGGGGATACCTACTGGTCTGGGATTCAATCCCTTGACCTCCTGATCCTGGGACCTACGCTCTAACCATTAGGCTAACTTTAATACAAATTCCTTAAAGCCTACATGGGTTGGACTAATTTGTCCAGCCCCCTCCTATTCAGTTTTTTGCAGTGTAGCAGGTCTCAATATTTTTATGCATATACACCTAACCTTCCATAAGAAAACGTAATTCATCCAACTAGCCCACCTGATATCACCAATGTTTAGTTTGCTGGCCATGCTGTTCTGCATTGCACAATTCCTGTAAAATTAGGTACTAATCCAATGGCATGATATTTTAACTTTTAAACAAAATCATCAGAATATTTATCTGTAAGCTTCTTTTTACACAAGAGTGCTTGGTAATTTCCTGGTTTATAATACTAGATCTATTGCAGGTAAAGCATAATGTTTTACACATATAAATACATACATATACAGTATCTTACAAAAGTGAGTACACCCCTCACATCTTTGTAAATATTTTATTATATCTTTTGATTGGACAACACTGAAGATATGACACTTTGATACAATGTAAAGTAGTCAGTGTACAGCTTGTATAGCAGTGTAAATTTTCTGTCCCTTCAAAATAACTCGACACACAGCCATTAATGTCTAAATCACTGGCAACAAAAGTGAGTACACCCCTAAGTGAAAAATGTTCACATTGTGCCCAGTTAGCCATTTTCCCTCCCCGGTGTCATGTGACTCGTTAGTGTTACAAGGTCGCAGGTGTGTTAAATTTGGTGTTATGGCTCTCACGCTCTCTCATACTTGGTCACTGGAAGTTCAACATGGCACCTCATGGCAAAGAGCTCTCTGAGGACCTGAAAAAAAGATTTGTTGCTCTACATAAAGACTCTTTTCCACTCTGGAGTTGCCACCGGTGAGAGGCGCCGAGCAGGTGTGGGCATACTTATTGCCCCACGGCTTGGGGCCAGTACATTGGGGTTTACCCCGGTAGATGAGAGGGTGGCGGCCCTCCGCCTTCAGGTCAGGGGACGGGTCCTTAGTGTTGTCTGCGCTTATGCGCCAAACAGCATTCTGGACTACCCACCCTTTCTGGGGTCTCTGGAGGGGGCGCTAGAGGACGTCCCTCCTGGTGACTCCATCGTTCTGCTGGGGGACTTCAATGCTCACGTAGGTAATGACAGTGACACCTGGAAGGGCGTAATTGGGAGGAATGACCCCCCCCGATCTGAACCAGAGCGGTGTTTTGTTATTGGACTTTTGTGCTTGTCACAGATTGTCCATAACGAACACCATGTTCAGGCATAAGGATGTCCACATGTGCACCTGGCACCAGGACACCCTAGGCCGCAGTTCAATGATCGACTTTGTGGTCGTGTCATCGGACTTGCGGCCCCATGTCTTGGACACTCGGGTAAAGAGAGGGGCGGAGCTGTCAACCGGCCATCACCTGGTGGTGAGTTGGCTTCGTTGGTGGGGGAGGATGCCGGTCAGACCTGGTAGGCCCAAACGCATCGTGAGGGTCTGCTGGGAACATCTGGCAGAGTCCCCTGTCAGGACAAGCTTCAACTCCCACCTCCGTCAAAGCTTTAACCACGTCCCGGGGGAGGTCATTGAGTCTGAATGGACTATGTTCCGCACCTCCATTGTCAAGGCGGCTGACCGGAGCTGTGGCCGGGAGGTGGTCGGTGCCTGTCGCGGTGGCAACCCTAGAACCCGCTGGTGGACACCATCGGTGAGGGATGCCATCAAGCTGAAGAAGGAGTCCTACCGGGCCTTTTTGGCCAGTGGGGCTCCGGAGGCAGCTGATAGGTACCGACAGGCCAAGCGGAATGCGGCTCTGGTGGTTGCTGAGGCAAAAACTCGGGCATGGGAGGAGTTTGGAGAGGCCATGGAGAAGGACTTCCAGACGGCTTCGAGGAAATTCTGGTCCACCATCCAGCGTCTCAGGAGGGGAAAGCAGTGCACGGTCAACACAGTGTATAGTGGGGATGGTACGCTGCTGACCTCGACTCGGGACGTTGTGGGTCGGTGGGGGGAGTACTTCGAAGACCTCCTTAATTCCACCAACATGCCTTCCGAGGAGGAAGCAGAGCCTGGGGACATAGAGGTGGACTCTTCCATCTCTGGGGTCGAGGTTGCCAAGGTGGTCAAAAAGCTCCTTGGTGGCAGGGCTCCGGGAGTGGATGAGATCCGCCCAGAGTTCCTCAAGGCTCTGGATGTTGTAGGACTGTCATGGCTGACACGCCTCTGCAACATCGCATGGACATTGGGGACGGTGCCTCTGGATTGGCAAACCGGGGTGGTGGTCCCCCTCTTTAAGAAAGGGGACCGGAGGGTGTGTTCCAATTATCGAGGGATCACACTTCTCAGCCTCCCGGGGAAAGTCTATTCAGGGGTCCTGGAAAGGAGGGTCCGTCGGATAGTCGAACCTCAGATCCAGGAGGAGCAATGTGGTTTTCGTCCAGGTCGCGGAACAGTGGACCAGCTCTACACCCTTAGCAGGGTCCTGGAGGGTGCATGGGAGTTTGCCCAACCAGTTTACATGTGCTTTGTGGACTTGGAGAAGGCAATCGACCGTGTCCCTCGGGGGCTCCTGTGGGGGGTACTCCGGGAGTATGGGGTATTGGATTCCCTGTTAAGGGCTGTCCGGTCCCTGTACAACCGGTGTCAGAGCTTCGTCCGCATTGCCGGCAGTAAGTCGGACCTGTTCCCGGTGAGGGTTGGACTCCACCAGGGCTGCCCTTTGTCACCGATCCTGTTCATAACTTTTATGGACAGGATTTCTAGGCGCAGCCAGGGCGTTGAGGGGGTCTGGTTTGGTGGGCTCAGGATTGGGTCACTGCTTTTTGCAGATGACGTTGTCCTGTTGGCCTCATCATGCCGTGACCTTCAGCACTCTCTGGATCGGTTCGCAGCCGAGTGTGAAGTGGCTGGGATGAGAATCAGCACCTCCAAATCTGAGGCCATGGTCCTCAGTCGGAAAAGGGTGGAATGCCCTCTCAGGATTGGGAGTGAGACCTTGCCCCAAGTGGAGGAGTTTAAGTATCTCGGAATCTTGTTCACGATCCGCCCAGAGGAGCTGGAAGAAGTGGCCGGAGAGAGGGAAGTCTGGGCATCCCTGCTGGAGCTGCTGCCCCCGCGACCCGACCTCGGATAAGCGGAAGAAAATGGATGGATGGATGGATGGATGCTCTACATAAAGATGGCCTAGGCTATAACAAGATTGCCAACACCTTGCAACTGAGCTGCAGCATGGTTGCCAAGACCATAGACCGGTTTAGCAGGACAGACACCACTCAGAACAGGCCTCGCCATGGTCGACCAAAGAAGTTGAGTGCACGTGCTCAGCGTCATATCCAGAGGTTGTTTTTTGAAAATAGACACATGAGTGCTGCCAGCATTGTTGCAGAGGTTGAAGGGATGGGGGGTCAGCCTGTCAGTGTTCAGACCATACGCCGCACACTGCATCAAACTGGTCTGCATGGCTGTCACCCAGAAAGAAACCTCTTCTAAAGATGATGCATAAGAAAGCCCGCAAGCAGTTGCTGAAGACAAGCAGACTAAGGACATAGAATACTGGAACCATGTCCTGTGGTCTGATGAGACGAAGATGAACTTCTTTGGTTCGGATGGTGTCAAGCATGTGATGCGGCAACCAGGTGAGGAGTACAAAGACAAGTGTGTCTTGCCTACAGTCAAGCATGGTGGTGGGAATGTCATGGTTTGGGGCTGCATGAAGTGTATTGCATGAGGTGTACTCACTTTTGTTGCCAGTATTTTAGACATTAATGGCTGTGAGTTTAGTTATTTTGAGGGGACAGCAAATTTACACTGTTATACAAGCTGTACACTGATTATTTTACATTGTATCAAAGTGTCATATCCAGTGTTGCCCCATGAAAAGGTATAATAAAATGTTTTCAAAAATGTGAGGGGTGTACTCACTTTTGTGAGATACTGTACATATACATAATTCAGTATTAATGAACTCATCAAAGGCATCAACCGTATATGTGTTTTTGATCTTTTTTTTTTCTTTTTCTTTTTCTTTTTCTCATTCTGTCTTTCTCAGTCAGCAGCCGTTCCCAGAGAGGTTAAGGATCCGAGTCAACCGCATAAGCATGCACGACTATGAGGCTCTGCACTATCACAAAGAGAAGCTCAAAGAAGCTTGTGAGTATGAACTTTATAAGATGTGGTAATTTTGGAGGGTATTGTATGAACTCTTATCCTTGTGTTACATGATATAGGATATCCCGTTTCACAACACTAGATGTCAGCAAAAGGAAACACCATCATTGAAACCACTTCAAATGCAAATGCTCTCAGCTCCACTTTAGAAAAGCAGTTTATATATATATATATATATATATATATATATATATATATATATATAAACTGTCTTTGGTTTAGTGGCTATTGTGCTGGGTACCATGCTAAAGAACTGTGAGAACTAATCTCTAATCACTTCCAAGGTTAATTTCATATTTAAACATCTCTGATTAAACATATTACATGCAAACTTTACATACAGATTTATTTTCTCCACCAGTGTGACTTCAGGTGCAGTCAGAGTTAAATACAGCTTTCTTTCCTGCACTAAACTTGATTTTTTAGTCAAGTGGATCTATATATTACTTAGTTCTACTATTATTATTTACTAAGGCCATAAGCTACAGATCAGCCAAAATCATGACAAGCTGATGTGAATGAAATCTTCATTGAACTTGTCTTGCTACATCTGTATTGTGTGATCTGCACCAAAGGACCATCCTTGCGCAACAGCCATGCTAATCTTCTCATAACATCCGTTCCAATTTTTAGTATATGTGCGCAGTAGCAAGAAAGCATATGAATTTCTCTGTATTGTTCAGGTTGTGTAAATGCACACCTCAGCTATATTTTGTTTTGTTCCACACCTATAGAGAGAAGCTTAAGACAACACACAGCAATAGGCAGAAGAAAAGAAGGGGTAGAGAGAGCAAGAAAAGAACAAGCCTGAATTGAATTAGACAACGATGGGTCTGATGTTGCTAAGCAACCAAACATTCCTCAGTAAAGAGTGTTCTCTCTCTCTCTCTCTAACTAAGCTCTTTTCTTTCTCTCTCTCTCTCTCTCTCTCTCTCTCTCCTCTCTACTCTCTACTCTCTCTCTCTCTCTCTCTCTCTCTCTCTCTCTCTCTCTCTCTCTCTCTCTCTCTCTCTCTCTCTCTCCTCTCTCTCTCTCTAACTAAGCTCTTTTCTTTCTCTCTCTCTACCAAACCCAGTCTCTGTATTTCTCCTTAGGCAATCTTCTCACTTTGCAAATATTACTATGATACTGCACAGTTCATTTACTAAAGATGTGCCTAAATTAAAGCAAGCCTCAGAGAGGTGTGCTTTGGCTCTCATAGCATTGCACTATAAAACTACTCCAAACTAAACAGGCTTTCTCAAAAAATACACAATATGAAAGTGCTTACCATCAAGCTAAGGGTCAGTATAAGCAGAGCTAGTTTACAAAACTAACTGCCCTGCTGAAAGCTCTATATATGTTTGAAAAATACACAGACCAACTAGAAAGCAGACCAACTAAACATTCCCATTATCTGTTTCTGTTTATCTGTTTAAAACTGGGTTAACAGCAGTTTATGTGCTATGTATACTGGGCCACTATTGTTCTCCCAAAATAAGTTATTTATTAGTGAGTTTTCACAGCCTACGCTACTTTTTCTTGTGCCAGCTTCTTTAGAAATTTGACCTTGGCCCAAAATTCAGAAGAAAGCTCCTTATGTAGCACTGTTATTATTGTAGAATGCCATGAGCAAATAGAGAAGTGTGATCATGCAAGCTCAAACCTGTAGCTCAAAGGAATTAGAGCTTGGTCTTATCAATAGAGATTGGTGGCTGTGGATGGGGAAAAAAACCCTTTTTTCTTCTTTAAACTTATATGTAGTAGGTTCTTTAACATTTTCAGCTGATTTGTGATGAATGAATGTAAATAATTCATATTAATCAGATTTTAAACCTGCTGAAAGCTGTACCTCTAAATCAGGTGTGTTATGCTCTGCTTGCTTTGCATCTCCCCATTTTAAGTATGAGGTTTTCCCTTCAGAGGCTGTTAGGAGAAATGTGGGTCAGGTGTTGTAAAAGAGTGCAGTCTTGCTTTATGAAGAGAATGGTAGAATGATTCTTTTTGTTTTTTCTCTTTTCACTATCTCTCTTCATCCCCTATGAAACTTTTTTTCTATCCATTTTTCAGCAATCCCTTTGGGAATCATTGTCGTCCCTGGAGACAGTGACCTGGAAACCTGCCGCGTACACATTGAAAGACTGCAAGAGGTAGGCCTAGAGGAAGAAGGGAAGTGGGGAGTGGGATAGAAGGGGGAGAAGATGGCGGAAAAGACACTAGGGGAGAGAAGGAGGGGGAGAGGAAAGAGAACTTGAAGGAGGGAGGGAGAGGAGGGGATTGAATGAGAAGAAATGGAGGCAGTGAAAAGCAAGGAGGAAAACTAATGAAGAGGGGAAAAGAGAAAGTTGATGTTGAAATGGAGAGGGAAAGAGCATAGGGACATGAAAGGAGAAAGACATGGAGAGGGGGTAAAAGAAAAGAGAGTAGTTCCACTAGCAAGTGGAAAGAGGGGCAGATAGATTGCAGGAAGTTGAAAGGTAAGAGAACAGAGAGATGGGGGAGAGGGAACTGAGTGAAAAATGGGAGAAGTGAGAGAGAGAATAGTGTTACGAAGTGGAGTATAGAAGTAGGTAGGATATGGGAATTAAAGGGGGGTGTGGGATGAAGAAGAATAGAAGAGGCTCCAGAAGGGATGTTCTCTAGACTAAGGCATATAGATTAGTTTAGATTCAATTAGATTCAACTTTGACATTGAGCAGAGAACAGGTACAGAGCCAATAAAATACACTCTAACCAGAAGTGCAAAGAATAGTAAAGTACAGGCAGAAGTATAGGTCTCATAGTATATCCACAAATCACAGCCTTTAGTCAGAGAAATATACTAATGAGCATTTTTAGTTTTCAGTAGAAGAGTGATCTCGCTCTCGCTCTCTCTCTCACACACACACACACACACACACACACACACACACACACACACACACCCCCCTCCCTGCAGTTGTTAATGAAAGACTCCAGGCAGTAAATAGGGCGTGAAATGTGTTGCGATTAGAGATCTCTGCAGTCCAGCTGGGTATTTATCTGATAGTTCATTTTGCCTACTCACTCAAACACACACACACACACACACACACACACACACACACACACACACACACACACTCATATTAAGACTATGAACAATAAACACAATACTGTGTGTCTTTTCACAATACTGTGAGCTCAATGACTCGTGCTTTCTTTGGGTATAAGCATGTGTGAGTGTTCTCTGTCCAGTTAAGTTTGTTATCCTATGGAGAGTTTTTTTAAACCTTTATTTATTCAAATGTTTGGAGCCTTCTTCCTATGTTTCTTGATATTTTTGTACTTTTTTGGTGTGTTTTCAAGTAATGCTGATAGATCAGTGGAACTTGATATTTGAAAGCTGTATTTGAACTACAGGACTACAGTCACACACTCATAGCAGCAGCATGCAGGAAGCTTGGCTTCTGCCTCCACAATTGCAGATGGTTTAAAGTGTTAAACTACAAAATTTAATTAATCATGTTAAAACAATTATGGAACCAAGAACTTTGTGGTATTTAGGCATCAACTTTGATAGAAGCAACCAAAAAGTAACATACAATTTGCAGATTAATCTGCTATAATCATTATCATAAAAATTGTATGTAGGATAATAATGTATGTAGAAGTTTAGTCATAGTACTATGGAAACAAGAATTTATCAGAAAATGTTACGATCTTATTTGAGTAATTTTGTCATGCTTTTTTCATATATTATTACCAAAAATGAAGCATTTTGGATTTTGTATATTCCTATGGCTTCATACTAATTAGAAAAAGCATGTAAGAATTATTAATGCATTTGTCTGGAGAGAATAAGCCGGTCAGTTATTCTAAATCTCATCTATGCAACCTTCTGGTCTGGTATTCAAACCCACAACCTTCCGATCATGGGGAATATTCCCTAACCACTAGGCCACCGCTGCCCCATTTTTGTCATTTAATTGATAAAAACCACACAAGTGTCTAGTACAGGGGTTGGCAAACTTTAACACTTAAAGAGCCATGTGGACCCAGTTTCCACAAAAGAGAAAGCACCGAGACTGCAAATCCTTTTTGACAATTAAAATGATAACACTGTATATATGTGTTTTTGTTATTGTTTTTTTTTTTTGTTTTTTTTTTTGTTTTTTTTGTTTTTTTTGTTGTTTTGTTTTTTTTATGTTGTTATGCATTTAAAAAAAATAGGCTTAAACTTTTAAAAAAAAGTTGCTTGTGAAATTTTATTTATGCAAAGAAAACATTATTTAGAACTTTGTAAAAAACCATGTTGAGTTGAAGGTCTCTTTCAAATTAAATAAAAAGCTGAACTTAAAGTATACATGCAGTAAACTAAAATTGGCGCATGCCATAATCCTTTCATCGCTGGTGTATATGTAAATTGCGGCTACCCGGCCACTGGTCAGAGTTATTGTCCGTCAAAGCTGGCCAGTCAGACACTGGGCCAAGGCGGACCTTGCACATTTTTAACCGTATCTCTACTTCAGAATGTTCCAGAAACTTGCTGGAGGGTGCTTTGAAACCATAAGACCCTCAGCTATTGGCTAAAGAAATAAAATTGGCATGAAAATACTCCAATCATGGTGTAAAGTGTGTGTTTCTGAGCTGAACTTGTTTTCGTCCCGTATATGGGACTCAGCGCGTGCATGTGCCCGACTGGTTTTAAACACGTTATATTTTAATGTTACAAAATCACAATAATCTTCAAATTTCAAATTGCATTTTAAAAAAAAATGAATAAAAATATTATACACTTACATTTTTATTTATTTATTTTCCAAAGCCACAGGGAGCCGCAACATAAGGATGAAAGAACCGCGGGTTGCAGACCCCTGGTCTAGTAGAAGCAATACATTTTTATCTTCATTTACTATATAAATCAGATATGGGGCTAGCTAAAATATATGCTTACTCACTGCAAAACGCAGTGTCAGTACCAAGCCTTATTGGTAAATGATGGCGAGTAAACTAGTCATTCAAAAAGTCATTTGCAATAATATAGAAACACAGAGTGTTTTAATAATGAGCATAGTGTGCTTATGCATGTATGTCTTTGTTGCGGGGTTTTTCAAATCTTGGGGTTTCCTGCAGGACTTTGTGTCATGTCACCCATCTCTGCAGCGACTGATGGTTCAGGTGGGTGAGACAGCTGTAAGGTGAGACAGGCTCTGAGCAATCAGGAACAAGCTTGGAAAATCACAATGCAAACTATTGTTCATGAAGTGAGCATAAAACAGATGCTACCAATTTTGCTGATCAAAAAGGAGTTTGTTGAAGCAGACATCTGATCCATACAGATGGGTTTTTGGAGGATGTCTTTCAGGATGTCTTTCAAAAGACTGAAGAAGAAAATATGTTTGTCTTTCAGAAAAGAAGGATTTTTTGGACCCTTATGCCCCCATTCATCCCCTTCCATAACCACTTCTGACTTTAGAAGCCTGCTCAGTTGCTGTGCATGCATGTATGCACACACACACACACACACACACACACACACACACACACACACACACACAAGCGCTTAAATTTCCAACAAAATCTTGTTCCACATCTAATTATAGCCTGAGAACTGCCATGATTGCGAAGTTATGAATACAGACTCAAAAATCTCTCCAAATGTGACCAGCATGAACAAGAGGCTGATAAATTTCAGTTTCTGTAAAGATGTCTTACATACATGATCTCTGATTAACACCATCATCTAAAATTACATAAAATAAAAATAAGCAGGGAAAGTAAGTAGCTGTTATTTTGCCTATGAATACTGCACTCCACCCTCTTCCCCTGTAGTCATTCCTCCTTGTTCCTAACGGCTCCTCAAATGGCTATAGTGTTTGTGGATCTAGGCTTTTACTTGTGTGGATTGTCATGTATTTGTGGTACCAAAGCTTTTGCATGCATGTGTGTAGAAAGTGTGGTCAAGCAATTATACGTGGTTAATCATTGTGACTCCTCAGCTGCATGCACACTTATTTTTAATAGATTTAGTCTTTAGTGAAATATCACTGTTCAGTTGCTACTAAATAAATGTTTGAGTGCTCTGTGTTCCGATTTTTTAAAATGATGTGTTTCATTTCTTTGGCAAATGTTAACTGGTTAGTTCAAAGGCAAGTGTAAACACGTCCAATGCCCACATTTCCATGCTGGGTCAGCTACATGTACAAGGACTTAGCTCACACTTTCTTTTTGTTCCTTAATGTCTTCTGTTTTGAAATCTCCTTTCCTGATGTCTTCCCTTGCAGGCAGGGGATGAGTCAAAAATGCTGTCATCTCAGAGATTGTCCCCAAAGTGGTGCTTCTTAGACTGTAAGTAATTATTTTGTATGCTTTAGAGTTGTTCTGTTGTTCTAAATTTTTATTTATCACACTTTTATTTGGCTTCTTGCTTGGGTGGTTTTGGTGGTGCCTTGGTGCCATGCTAGTGTCAAGCAATGAGATTCTGGAATTCCAAAGGTTAAAGGTAAATGGAGTTTGCTCTGAGATCAATGCTACAGCATAAGGATAAGAATGTGCTGTTTAGATATTACAACCCACTGCTTCTTCAGGGGTGCTACAAGAAAACCCCTGCCTTTCCTACCCCCTTACCCCTGCCTTGAAAAAGGGCAAAGCTTCTCAATACCCCCACCTTGATTAAATAAAGGTTAAGAACGGTTCTGACTGAGGAGAAATCCACACTGACATTTGTCTGACATTTATGAACAGGCCATTACCAAGTTAGAATAACTGTCAGTGAAGGGTTGGGGTGAAAATTTGAGAGAGAGAGAGAGAAAAGATAAATATGCTTTTTGTAGATTAATTGGATGTCTGACATGATGCACGCAGTAGGGGGTTCTTCTCCTGCCAGCACTCACCTCCATACTATCTCTGATTGCTCATTTCTCATGGAGCAAAAGCCATGAAAACACACAGACATGGTATTAGCTACTGAGCCTGTACTGTGAAAACGGATTCGCTAATGCCATGGAAACAGACCTCAGATGAACCTGGCAAAGAGATTACTAACCAGAATCATTAAAAACCAACACCACCTTTTTCTTCTACACCTATGAAATCTGTGTCACTTTATCTTTCTAAGCCATTACTACAGCCTTGTTCTTGAAAATTAAAGCAATCAAAGTTATCTTATCCCCAAGACTGTTCCAGCCAGCAAGTCCTTGCCCTTCCACATCATAACCATTTTCTGCAAAAGATTTGCATTTACAGTTCTGGCATTTAGCAGACGCTTTTATCCAGATCGACTTCCAAATCCTAATCACAGGGACAGTGCCCCTGGAGCAACTTGGGTTTAAGGGTCTTGCTGTCTTGCTGTTACACCCATTGCCATTTTGCTCTTCAGAACCTTTACTCTGAACACATACTGCTCTATAGAACCTTTATATTCAATGCTCTTCTGCTGAATTTTATTATTGAATATGCATGAATTCATGAGTATCAAATGAGACTAGCACTTTTCATTTGCTATTTCAGAGATTAGCAATTGCTGCAAAAAAGTGTAATTCTTATTTTTATTTATTTGATTATTTATTTTTATTTTAGAGAGGAAACTTACCAAACAATAAAAAGCATTATATGACATTCCATGTCAGAAAGTATCTATGGGAAATGAAAGATAGCAAAACAAATGCTCAGTTTTAGTGTTTTATTTATTGAATATATAAAGATGATGTATAAAAACATGCTTGGATAACCATATTGTTAAATATGAAAATTTAAGCAGTGTTGTTAAAATCTATTGATCTATATTGGTTGTCGGTTTAGTTTTTTTGCTTGTTTTCATTTGCTTGTTTATTCATTGTTTTGGTGCAGAACTTAATCAGGGCACAGCTGTCTGTCAGAGCTGCCTAACATTGTTGGCAGCAATTTGATGCAAAACTGGATGACTTCCCTGTCTCATAGAGGACAGAGAGAGTGGGGGAGAAAGAGAAATATGAGAGTTTATGTTTTAGTGTTGAGGGGAGTGGAGTTTAGAGTAAGGTCTAGGAGAAATTGTGACATCTCTCGTTCATCATTTCCTCTTTTTTCCATTCTGCTCTTTTCTCCTTCATTAGGCTGAGGGCATATCCCATCTCCATTTTTGGAGACAAAATGGTTGTTTTGAATTCTCTGGTAGTAAGAGAAGGTGTATAGGGGTGATCATAGCACTGAACAATATAGCAATACAGTGGACAAATTGCTGGGTGGAAATGCTAAATTCTAGTACAAAATCAACTTTCAGATATATCTGAGGAGTTGAAGTTTAAATTGAATTAGCTAATGAACCAAATTAAACTGGAATTTAGTCTTCTTAAGCTTAATACCCAAAGATAGCGAAAACATGACTTAGACCAAAAGTATTAAAGACTTTCAGTTCAAAGTAGTATTGATTCTTTTCAATAGTAAAAGTAAAAAAATGAAATCAGTTGTTGTGCCAGCAATATTAATTTATTGCTAAAGGTGATACCAGTGGAGACCTCGACTACTACAGCTAGGGCTTTATTAGGAATGTAAAAATAAAATAAATAAATCAATCAATAAAAACTGCTCTTAACAGTCATGCACAATCATTTTTTGGCTATAACAGAATAAAACAGAAGCACCTGCCTTCTGACCAGCATAGACACCATGATAGGTCATTGACAACAGAGCCCCATGCACGCAGCTTTTTATCCTACTCTCCTGACACCAGTGAGCCATGTGTTCCCATGTCCCTGTTGCTTATTCAGTGGTTGTCCTTCCTTAGATCAATTTGGTAGATGCTAACCAATGCATACCTGGGATATTTACCAAAAAATGTTTTTCAGATGTTCTAACCCCCTAGTTATATAGCCATCACAGTTCAGCCTGTGTCAAGTCATGCTAATCAACACAGACCTTTAAGCTTGTCCATTTTCCTGCTTCCAACACATCAGCTTGCGAGGTGACTCACTATTCACAGTCCCCTCAAAACTATTGGAACAGCGAAGCTTGAGAATGCTTTTCATTTGTTACAGCTCGGTATTGAACACCATTGTGCCATCAAAGCTCATTGCCAAGATCAGGAAACTTGGACGCAACCCTGCCCTGTTCAGTTGGATTCTGGGCTGCCTCATGGTCCTCATCCATAAGGCAGCAGTAGAATGTCCCTTGTTTTGCTGGTCAAGACATATGGTATGGATACAGGATACTTTTGAACTTCTTCAGTTGCATCATTAAAAGTATCCTGAACTGCTTTATAGCCTTGTTGCAGCTGGAGTGTGTCAAACCACACAGATCTACAGAAAGTTGTTAAGACTGATCTACCTGACCTACATAATCTTTGCATCTAGCGCTGCAAGAAAGGCTCACAAAAATCCCAAAGTGCCACAGTTACCCTTGGCACTAAATGGTTCTCTCTGCTCCATTCAGAAGAAAAGCAGATACCAGGAAATGTTTCCCCAGCCCTGTTATAAAACACAGGATTTTGTTTTCTATTGTAATGACGTCAATTTGCTGCTAATGTGCAATTTAGACAGAGCAAGCCTGCATGTGTGTTAGAGTGTGGGTGGCTGTTTAGGCTCATGAAGTATTAATCGCAGTTTGTGGGTGTGGGTGACTTTTGTTTAATGAGCCATTAAACACTCCATTTATAAATTTGTTTGTTTATGGAAAGATTCTCTGTGCCTTCACCATCTCAACAAAATCAGTTCAATAATCGATTGATCAACTTAAGTAAAAATAACACCTTGTCCCTGCACTGTACTTCCAATGGTCATGATCAGTGACCTCTTTAAGTCAGCCATTTCCTCCTGTGCTATTTACACTAATGAGGGGACTGAATGCCCCTCATTAGTGTAAAAAAAAAACATGCATTACAATATACTGTTGTTAAGACATTTTGGAAATTTTTCTTCCACTGCATTTGACTTCTGCTTCCACTCAATCTTTCAAGACCCGAATAATGTAACACAGTTTATCCATAATTGTCGTGTGATCACTTACAAACATGCAGCACTTTCAAATAATATTTTATTACATTTCAGAAGCCACTTCATTCACCTCAGGTGTATGAACTCTGTACCTCAGGGTAACCTACTTGTCTGGGTTTTATCTTCTTTATCTTTATCTTCTCTGGTCAAGACCCTAACCACTGTGCCACCACTGCCCCTAATTTGACATTCAACTTAAGTAAAGTAAAACACCACCACTTTCAAGCTAGCCACTTGCCACAGGGACAGCCAGTTTTTAGGTTTCAGACAACTACAGTGCATTCCTTTTGATTTACTACTACTGTTTTTCAATGAACATTCAGTGTTTCTGTAAACAAATAATTTTATACCTACATGTTTGTTTTTTTTTGTTTTTTTGTAGCTACTACTGCAGATCGATTTTACAGGATTGATCGAGCCCAGGTCAGTGTGACTAATCGTACATAAGCTCACTAATGGCTAATGCATCTAATGTTTTTAAATGCATTGAGCTATTTATCACTCTGACTTAGTGTTTTCCTCTCTTTGTGGGGGGGATGTTCATTTAATAATAGCAACTCAAAAAATTTTGTGATCATTTATCTTTACAAAAACGTAAAGATTTATTGTGGGGTACATACTACCTTTTAGATAAGTAATACAATGGTTTGTGTCTGCTTATGTTTATTAGGAGCATCTACACTATGTAACAGAGATTTCTCAAGATGAGCTTTTTATTCTGGACCCTGAGCTGGTAGTCACGGAAACTGTGAGCACGTCACCTGGCATGCCTGACCTGGTAGACTCGTCAGGAGAGAACTCTTCAGCGCAGCGCAAATTTGCCTTCCCATCATCTTCCTCCTCTCCACCCTCCTCTCCAGCACTCAGGTCAGCTATCACACATTATCACATAGGCACAATTGACCTATTTTTTAAGCCTTTTAGGATGGGTGCTGTTAATTATGGCTCTAAAGATGTTTTGATTAATGAGCTGTAGCGCAGATCCCTATAGAGTGGCAATCACCTTTACAGTCACTAAATTATACATTACACTTGTGAATGTGGCATAGTTATTAAACATTTTCAAAGTGATGTATGAAACATTTATTTATATGTATTATCTAATCTAATTATTTTATAAAATTTTGCTAATTTGCTAAAGGTTTTTTGCTAAATAAATTATATTTTTAGTGCCTTTATTGCTGCCCTACATAAGATGAGAGTAGCAAGTTCAAGTTAAAGCAGCTAATGTGGCTAACCCTAACCCTTTCACAACTCTATTCTCCTGCCCTTTAGCTGCTTTTATATAAGTGTGTTTTGAGTTATTAAGGAGGTTCAGTACATGTAATATATAGTCCCCTCATAAGACATTAAAACAGCAAGGCAAATTCAGTTGTTTTTGTTGCACATTTAAGACATTTGAGTTTGAGATCAACAGATGATTGAGATGAGAGAACAGATTTTTAGCTTTTATATTCTAGCATTTACTTCTAGAGATGTTAAATTATGCAGAAACATCGCACCTTTTGTTTCTCACACCCCGTTTTCAACTGAGCAAAATAATTGTATAAGTTTGAAAGTATATGCATTTAATATTTGGTTGCAAATCCTTTCTTGCAATAATTGCATCAAACCTGCAACATTCTTTCTTTATCTTCTTTGGATATGATTTTCACATTTATAGGCATTTACAACAGCATCTATCAGGTGTTCTTTCTTCAATCTCCTCTTCAGGAGGTAAAATGCATGTGCTTCTCACATGTATGCATTGGTTTCTACTTATCTTTTGTTCATGTTGTTTTTTTCCCTTTTCATAGCATCAGCTTTCTTTCATGGTCTTTAGTCTAACAGGACTATCATAACAACCATCTGTCAGCCTCTCATTCTGTTACCTTTGGGCACTTCAAAAAACAGAGTGGTCAGACACAAAAGGTGCTATATTTTAATTAAATCATGTTTAAACATATCTAGGTGTATTTACTAAGAAATAAAAGTTGAAAATATGATCTCTTATCTCATATTTATCTTTTGATTTCAAACCCAGAAATCACAAAGCAAAAACAAATGATTTGGACAATACTTTTGGAAGGATTTGTATATAGACTGAAAATACTAACAAATAGCATGTAGGATGTTCACATCTGTTGAAATCAAAATGTTCTTTATGAAGTGTGTGTGTGTGTGTGTGTGAGAGAGAGGCGAAGCTGTGTAGAAAAATAGAATTTTCCCCGCAGCATTGTGTTTGATCCACACCTCTATTTATAGATGCCTGAAAAATCCATGCAACTCCATGACTTGGGCTAATCTCCTCCCAAGATGAGGGCTGCATGGGAGTGTGCATGCGCGTGTGTGTAGGTGTATTAGGGTTTGGTTTCTATGTGCTGGTTTCTTATTCGTTCTGAACAGGTTAGAATTGATAACATTATTTTTTCTGTAACAACATAAAATAGTGCAAAAAAGAATTATTTGCCAGGTTTTTTGGACAGTTTTATAAACGTTCGGCTGATTCTTTTCTTCTTTGTCATTAATAAAACATTCATACATTCATGTTCATGGTAATTGTCTTTCAGCTTGTTGAGCCTCCTGATGCAGGTCCTCAGTTGACTTCAGACTTCAAGTTTTTAGGGGTCTGTTAAGTTTGTTGCTCAGTTTTGGTTCAAACTATTTCTTTTAGCTAATATTTGTCTGGGCTTCTATATGCTGCATTCATTGTATAGCTATGAATACAAAGGGTTTGCAATGCTTTATATATAGTAGGCCTATTAAAAGTTTCTATATCATTAATACAAGTGTATGTGTTCAGTTATTTACATGGGTTGTGTGACACACATGCTTTTCATGGCTTGAACATGGCTAGAGTTCTTGCAGAGTCTTCTACCTGCGGCATTGCCATGGCAGAAGTTAGCTCTTCTGTGCATATCTACTCTGGGGACTGGTTATGTGCATTTATGTTAAAGATTCATTGAACATTATTTATATATTTATTAGAGGTACATTGTCTTGCCACAGAGTGACTAACTGATGCAAACTGCAGAAGCTCAATCTCTTTGTGCTGTACAATACTTCACCTCAAAACTATTCTCAGCATTACATAGTTCTGTCTGTCTCTCTTCTGGTTTAAACGTTGTTTTATGTAGAAAACATTGCAGTAACTGCTTTGGAATAGAAGATATGCAGAATGCTAAAAATCCCTGGATACTTCAGGAAATATGGGACAAAAATTCTTCAGATACAGATAAGCATGGTTAAACAATACAGGGCACACAGCTTGAAATACTGTGTGTGTAATTGGACAGAATTAGTTTTACATGGGGAGGCAGGGTAATATAATTGTCACTTTGCAATTTTCACACACTTTGTGCCTTTTACCTAATAAAATGATCCATTGAAATGACTTTGTTATAATGGTCTAGTGTGAATTGTTGAATAATGTGCCATATGTAGATGCTGCAAGAAACTTTCATGAAGAAAATGTTTTTTACTTTTTTTAGTCGTTAGTTATATTTTTTCCTACCTGAAGTGTTTATCTAAGAACATAAATTACTTAAAGCCACACACATTTTTTTTTTTTTTGTAGTGAGTGCCCAGGGAGCAGTGATGGGGATGGTACCTTGCTCAAGGGGTACCTCAGGGCAACCTACTAGTCTGGGATTCGATCCTGGGATTCTTCCAATCCTGGGGCCAGCTCCCTAACCTCTAGGCCACTGCTGCCCCGGATGTATTATATTGAAACATTATGTGCACTCAAGCAAGATGAAATAATAAATGAAATTATTTAAATAAAAATATTGTTAAGTTGCATTTTTACTATCATATAGTGTACATCACAATTATTTTGGTGTGATCCCAGGTTTCCCCTAAGTAACCATTCAGTATTCTCATGCCATGCAAATGTGTCAAAACACGACAACCATCCAGTTATTAATTTAGCAATGCTGTGCCAAACTAGTTTAAAATAGTAAAAAAATTTAAAAATAGTTTAATTTAGTTTAAAAAAAGTGGTTAATTCTGCTTTTCTAGTTTGTTTTCTTGTGACCTATATATCAGAATGTAACTTTAGTTTTTTTCTAAACTTTTATAATGAGTGTATTGTGAGGAATTTTAAATAATTAGCTTTGGTTCATTCTCCCAGTTCTAGTGGGGTCATGCTTACTGGGCAAAGTTTAACAATGAGCATTAATCATTACCTCTTAGTTAACATTTTTTATTGTTCACGTTGTTAATGTTTAATTTTAGTTTGCAGATATGTAGTAATTATGTAGTGGATTGAAACCTGCTAGAGCACAATTAACAGACAACAAATGCACTAATGGTCACTGATGAGCACTGAATAAAATATTTCTATTTTATCCTAATGAGTAGGAAAGATTTTAAAAAATTATAATAATTTAAAAAAATACATATTTGAAAGCAAATCATGTAATATATGCATTAATGGATGCCTGCATGATCAGAACATTGCTATGTCAGAAATACACAAGCATTGACCCACAATTCAATAGCCACATGCTGATTTGAACTGTGCTGTTGCATAATGGACATTCTTGGAAAATTCAATTGCGCTTGTAATTTGTAATTGACTGATAGAATGCACATTGACGTTTATGATGAAATGCAGAGCCTCATGTTTGTTATGTAATTTAGGAATCTATCTCTAAAGCCCAGTGCAGAAACTGAATTCTCGCTTGTAGGTGTCTAAAGTTTAAACTGTCTTTTATCTTACAAGATTTCCGAACTGTTTGTGACTGCAGTTTTGATCTTGTCTGCATCTGAAGCACACATTGTGAATTATTAAAGAAACTTCAGATGCAGTTGTTATTGCGCAGCTTGCTCTGCGGTTGCCTAGGTGTCCGTTGTCATTGTGAAATATTTTTTCTTTGTGAGTTTCTCACAGTAATTTTATGAGACATTACCAGACCATATGAGCAGATAACCCTGAGTGAAACTCTGCACTTCCAAACTATTTGTTCTTCTGTTTCTTTGTCCTAAATGATCAGTTCATTAAAACTAATGTTGACTTTTCGATATTTGTCTGGCAAAGACCCACAGAGCTTTTATCCCAGCACCAAACCTTTTTTGTTGTTGTTTTTAATCTCTTTTTATTGCTTTATCTTTCTAGCTTCTCTTTTCTCCCCCATTTATTTTTCAATCTACCATTTTTAGGTTCAATTTTGTATATAAAGCATTTGATACTCACATCCTCATATTTTCTCTCTCTCTCTCTCTCTCACACACACACTCACGCACACACATCTGTTTTTTAATCATTGTACTTTTGATCCCTTTAAGAGATTAAATAATGATGCTGTACTGATTCAACTTTCTTTTCTATCTTTGTTCTTTCGCACACTCAGAATGGCCTATGGGCAGAAGTCTGTGAAAACAACCATGATCACGTATGCATGTATCTGGATAGACATACACAAATATGTGTATAGGTAGACATCTATAACACAATGTCTGATTAGTAAAATATTAACCATTGAACAAATGGTAACTTGAAAACACAAATTTCACAAAAGTGTCAGTTTTTTCCACACTTGTTGAAACTAGCTGTAGCTGGACAAATGTTATATAAACATTCATTTATTTGAGTCTGATGTTAACTGTAACATCATATAAACATTATAAAATTATAGTAACAAGCAGATGTGGGATGTGCTTGTTATATTAACAAGCAGTTAACAGCGGCAGTGGTGGTCTTGTGGTTAGGGTCCCCGGATCGGAAGATCATGGGTTCAAATCCCTTACCAGTAGGTTGCCTTGAGCAAGTTAGTGAGCTAGTGTAGAAGTGTAATTTTGTTGTGGTTCACTGTGTGTTGTGCCATGTACTCACAATGAAAAGATTGGTCAAGTCAAGTAGGATTTTATTGTCATTTCAGCCATTTACACAGTACACAGTGAAACGAAATAACGTTCCAGGACCCTGGTGCTACACACAAGACACAAGACAACATAAGACACAAGACACAACATAATACACAAAACGGGGCAACAAGTGCAGACAAGACAGACAACAACAGATGGCACGACAGACAGTACATTCATCCATAGAGGGCCACAGTGTTGTGGAACAAAGCAGCCCAGGTAGATTTCAGTGTAGCAGTATGGTGGAGCAGTGTTGTTAAAGTGCAGAGTGCAACATGAGATTAATAAATAAATGCATAATGGTAACGATAAAGGTAGACTGGGTAGACATTGGCAGTTTAAGAGTTCAAGAGTCTGATGGCCAGGGGGAAGAAACTATTTCCCATCCTGGAAGTGGAGGCCCGTATGCTGCGGAACTTTTTCCCGGATGGCAGGAGGGAGAAGAGAGTGTGGGATGGGTGAGAGGGATCATCCACAATGCTGGTTGCTTTGCGGATGCAGCGAGTGGTGAAAATGTCCTGTACAGAGGGCAGAGAGACCCCGATGATCTTTCACATTTCACTTAACTTTCAGATGCCCTTAGTATAGTGTGCTATGGTTTAGTTAAGAAATGTGAAATGTACTTTGATTCTTACAAGGAGACTCTAAGACAGAAATGTAAAATATACAAAAGCAGAGAGATAAGATTGTAATCAAATTCCTCAGCTCTAGATATACTTGGCCTAACATCCACATGTAGCTTTTTTTATGGAGTTTGAGACAGAGCTGTTTATTTATTTAAAAAAAAGAAGCAACTGTCCATAAGGTAATGTGGTGGAGTAATGAAATGAAGGTCCTCCTAAGTTAATATGCTTCCCACTTTTCTTTTTTTTTTCTGATCAAATAAAAATATTCACACATCCTACTAAATGGCAAGGGTCTTTTTAATTCAAAAATATTTTCATGTATATTGTAAAAATATGATTATTTGGGCATGGGTAGAGCGTAGTACATTTGAATTTATGATAAATGGGAATGTGAGCATCAAAACGGGCAAAGAGTTGACTTGGCCTTCAAATTCCCCAAATCTCACTCCAGTTGAAAATATGTTGGGATGTAGTGGATGAAGTAATGTATTCCATGCAGACCCCACCTTGCAAGTAACCAAATTCAAAGGATCTACTGCTAAAGTCTTGATGCCAGATACCACACAATAACTTTTTCATATAAGAACAAGTTTAGCTGTTGTAACTGTGTAACCTTCAAATGAGAAGAAGCTGCTGAAAAGAACATTCATAGAAAAGTCGAGTTTTTTGTCTGTGTTTTTCATACGTACTCAAAATATCCCACCAGAGCACATTTTATTCAAATTAGGGTACAGCAATTTAGTGTAAGCCACATTGACTCTATTCTAGCATGTGTTCATGTGCGGAAGCAATCAATCAAAATATGGCACAGCGCCTGAACATTTATATTCCAGTGCCTGTTTCTGAAAAAGCAAAACCTGATGTATTTTAAATGTGCAACAGCTTTCATGCATGTCTCAAAGTTTAATGAGTGAAAGGAAAGATAGAAATGACAGAATTACCAGTCAATCGTCAAAGTCAAGTGGTTAAATGGTATCAAATTTACAACTATACTGAAGAATAGTGACAAACCTCATCTGTTTGGGGTATATCTGTCAGGGAAGCAACTTTAAACCCCACTGCAGTGCACAGAAACAAACTGTGTGAAGTTACAGCAGAGATGCAGTTTACAAGCGTATTTTATAGCAGTGAGTAAAATGTTGTGATTTTCTCTTTCTACAGGGTCACAGAGCTGCAGGCAAGTCAGAGAAAGCGTGTGTCCAGTGACAGTTCACTTTCTGAAGCACTGACCCACAGTGATTCACTTAGAACCACCAAGCCAGCACTGAGCAGGTTAGACACACATTCATATGCTCGTTCACAGTTTTCTTATACACAAAAACAATTAAATGAATAAAAGTGCCACAAAAGGGCTTCTTTATGCATATACTGCATAAAAATAATTGTTCATTAGAAAACAAACCCAAGCCTGATTTGATCCCATTATCTAGTGAAAAAAAATGAGCCCCATTTGAACTTAGGCCAGGTAACAGGCCTTTAGAGTGTACACACACACACACACTGACACACTCACGTTCTTTGTTGCACAGGAGAGCAGAAGCAAATTTATGCACAGATTGTACGGATATCTCTGTTAAGCTGGTTTAGTTTAGTTGGTATAATCTCTGTAAATAAGATAAATTTGTCTGTGTGTGCGTTTGCAGCATTGAGCCTAGCAGGATTTTTCAGCCAGTAGCACTTTGTGAAGAGTTCTGTCATCTATGCACTGTGTATGTTTTACACACTCAAAGTTCACACTCTGTTCATACAGAGTCCTGTTTGATAACAATGCCAAATACTAACTTAGTTTTAGACACCATGCTGTATACATTCACCGTTATAATGCAATGATGTCATTTCTTTCAGGCTGTTTGTCTTTTTCATTTGATTTCTCAATAACTGTTGCCTTTAAGAGATACTGAGAGAATTCAGTCTGGCAAAAGTCAATAAAATTTTAGTTGTACTGATAGTAATGGATAATTCATTTCCCTGCTGGATATGGTGGCAGGGAAGGCAGACTCAAAACCATGAAGCCATGACATATAAAGATGTATTTGTATTTAATATTGCGATTCTCCATGGCTCCTGCATGCTTCATTTTTGTGGACCAACACATTGGCCTTTCTTGGGGCCGTGTCCCATTACTGAGTGCATGTCCAATGGTTGTGTACTATTTTTACACGCTATTTAGTGTTGTTCTATGCAGTGGCTGTCACAGCCAGAGTTACATTAACAATTAGCCAACAATTGCTAATTATAAGCTATATAGTTAAAGGAAAGCTCATATTCCATCTGAAAACACAGGATTTTGGATAGAGGGTGGTAACTAGTTAACATTAGTTATTATCACTCATCTTTCCTAAGATAATGGAGAATATACTGTACTTGATCTATTAAGCAACAGCATTATTCCGCAGTGAAATTACACACAGATGTCTGTACTTGGTAAAATGCTTCTGTATAAGGATTGAATGATTTATGGGTCATGGGTTTTTTCCTCTTCAGGGATTTATGCTATGGACTATGAATCCTCTGCCTAAAAAACACTTTTTAAATTTAAGACGCATCTAATATTGCATTGCATTACTCTGAGTTATGTTTATTTTTTGGTCATTTTTTATTACTTTTGGGTAATTTGGGACAGTAAAGTAGCTTTATGCCATAAATTTAAAATGGAGCTGGTTTGTGTCCTATTATTATAGTTAGCCTCCTGTATGTGTGAGTATTAGTCATGTATCTCCTGCAGTGTTTGTTCATGATTAGGAATGAAGCAGTTGCACAGCACAAAGGGAATGTTGTGACTAAATGTGAACAGAACAAAGGAATCTTTACAGCAATAATAACTGTTAATAATAACTGTTTTTTGTTTTGATGGTCACTTGCGATATTATTTGTTTTTTGGTTAATTGCTCTTTTGGTTTTTTGTTTTGAAGGGCAGGGGGTGTTCATCGCTCTAACACAACTGCAGCCGATTTCAAACCAGCTCAAATAAGGTAAGATTCAACTACACACGTTATACAGTTTCAATCTTTGTCATTTTCTCCTGTTTCATCTCCTCTTATCACCTTAGCTCATCTTTCTAGCCAATTTTCTCCTCAGTCTTTCTTCTTTCCTTTTTTTTTCTTCTTTACTTTTTTCTCTTACTTTACTTTTTCTCTTACTTTACATGAAGACGTTCTCTCTCTCTCTCTCTCTCTCTCTCTCTCTCTCTCTCTCTCTCTCTCT
>CM029391.1:6161270-6180359 GCA_017165825.1 Hepsetus odoe | reverse complement strand
ACCTTTAATGAAGGAGGGGACACAACTAATAAATAACAGAGAGAGAGAGAGAGAAAGAGAAAGAGGGAGAAAGAGGGAGAGAGAGAGATATTGACTATAGAGGAACAGTACAGGATGGATGAGTGAAGCTCATAGGGGTTTAGTTGATGTAATGAAGTTAATTTGGTGGTGGTTTCCCATGGCAACAGCGATGGAGTTTGTGTTGTTCACTGTATGTTCATAAAATCTCTCTCAATCTCTTTTCCTGATTCTGACTCTGTCTCTCTCTCTCTCTCTCTCTCTCTCTCTCTCTCTCTCTCTCTCTCTCTCTCGAACTTCCTCTCTCTTTTGGGGGACGTTAGTGTTTAAAGTTTAAATTAGCTCACAGATGAGCTTTGCTTTATTCCCTGGGTGGGTTGTTACTGTCTGCTGGTCACTCTGCCCAGCTTCGGCTGTTAGTTTTCTCGTCCCCCGCGCAAAGATGAAATGAACTTTCACTGCCAGTGCACAGACAGCAGGGGGACATTTTTGCGGTTGTTATTTTTGCTGGAATGTTCTGTCCCTCATTAGAGTCCAGCTGTTTCTCCTGGCACAACCTCGGAGAGCACAACACACTGGCACACACACACACGCCCCAGTGCAGACCATTATAGAAGTGAGTGATGAGGATAGTGTAGGGATTTCATAACATCCTACCTTCTTGACTTTAGGGACTGTCCTCTCCCACTGGATCTCCCCAGTGGCTGGAGCAGCTTACAACTGTGTGCTATATACTGCTATGTACTATAATGTGAAACTAGTTAAACATAAATGTTGAATGCTTGGTTTTGGAGCTAGCTACCTGCAGCCGCCAGAGGTACTAAGTATCAGCCTCTAATAGGACACATTCTAAAAGATAAAGACTGTGTTCTGGAATGAATGTCTGTAATATAATGGATAATATTTTCACAAATTAATTAAAAAATCTTTATGACAATAATTTTAAGTTTTGAATCAGGCTAGAATTTTAAACAGGTCACTACAACTAATTTAGTTGGGGGGTTCCAAACTTTTAAATGTTTTTTAAACGTTCTACACATTAACCGTAATGAAATGAAAGAAAAATTAGCAGAATAAAATAACCAGGTTTAACAGTCTTATATACCTACTGCTAAAATTATGCTTAGTAGACAAACAAAACTTTTTAAACTATTTGTATTTTTAATTATATTTATTTAGTATTTTTGTTTATTTTTATTATTTTTTTATGCTCCTTTTATATAGCCTTTTATGTAGCCTTCCCATACACAATATCCCTGTGATTGTTTGGTCTTGTGTTCCTTTTACTTGTAGTTTTAAGTAATGGGTGACATAATGGGTGGAGATTTAGGAAGTGCTGATAACATTTTCTGTTTAATTTTTAAAGCTTCATTAATCACACTCATATGGAATTTACTCCACCACTTAAGCACAGATATACATTACTTAAACTGTCTGAAAGTTTTGTTAGTAGATGTTTCTTAATAGGAACACTCTGTGGCATAACAAATGAGAGAGCATTGACAATTTTCCTCTTTTAGACTCCTGGAATGAATGACAGTTGCATCACCTTGGATTACGCTCTCTCCTTGACAGGGCCAATGCTTAGACAGTTATTACTCTGAAGCCTTGAACTTTTGTTTATATTTGTCACTGCATTTCACTACATTGTCAAAGCCATGTGACTGTGAGCTAATTAAAACTAATATTTTAAATGTTAGTCACGCACATTGAGGTGGCCATTTGCAACCTTATGTAACATTTTGTACTGTACTTTGACACATGTGCCTCTAATGCTGAACCCCTTTTTACTGTACAGTACATGTTCAGTGCTCAGAATTGTCTCAACTATTCAGACTAAAATTGTGTTTGAGAGCAATGTTGACTGACGTGTAGTTTAGCTCAGATTAGCCTTTAAATGTGTCATATTATGACATTTGCAGCAGAGCCATTCCATCTCTGATCCAAACACATGTATACACATAGGTATACATGTATGCAGGCAAGATAGTGCTTTAAGGTCAGAGTAGGCCTGTCACTCTCCAGCACATGTAAGAGTTGAGTTTGTTCTGCTGTCCCAGCAAAATTGACTTTTTGTCCCCTTATGCCTGCTTATGAATGGGAGAAATAATTGGCTGGGGTTCTGGGCTCTGCTCTCTGTTTTAGGAAAATGGGGAGTTTTGTAGCAACATGTGTGTATTTGTTTTTAATGGGATTATTTAAACGCTAATCAGCTTATTGGACAGCCCAGTCTGAGATGAGTAGTGGTGGAGAGTGACCAAAACCATCTTATCTTCAACCCACAATATGGGTATGATGAAGCAAGAGAAAATAAGGAAGGGAAGGGAGAGAGAGAGAAGTAATTGAGCAGTATTTTCTTTAGTGTATATTTCTGAATACTCTCAGAGGAGCAGATTCAGAGAATATAGGGTGGAAACAGAAGCTGGGATTCTGAAGCATTCATACATGGCTGCTGAAAAGGTGTCAGGGTATCAGGTGAGTTTTAGGTTCTTTTGGTTCGGTTTGAATGGTGCATGACTGATTGCGGAAAATTAACTTGCACACTTGTAGCAGTTTTCAGCAGCAATCAGCTTTATGGTTAAAGCCACATACCTGTTTGTACCACCAAAACAGCTTGACTCATGTGTGCATGAACTCCACATGACCTCTGAAGGTGTGCTGTGGTATCTGTCACCAAGCTCTTAGCAAGGAAGGAGGAGAAGGAGATCCTTCTAACCCTGTTGGTCACGAAGTGGGCATCCATGATCAAACTAATGTCCAGCACATTTTAAAGATACTTGATTTACTTGATTCAAAGATGCATGCCTAAACCTTGAATCCTTTGTCAAGTTTCTTAAACCATTAGTCAACAACTTTGGAGCTTGGAAATGTTATTGGGGTTACTGAAATAGTTCATTGCAATTAGGGAATTCGATTGTCATGATGGGGTGTACTTTGTCTGCAACGATGTTAAGGAGATAGCCAACTTCTTTCATTGCTCATGACCCAGTTTTGATGCTTATGTTAACATTGTTTCTGCTTTATTAGCACTGGCTTTCTGACTGGTCTGCAGCTGAACAATGCATGGCAAACTACATGGTGTTCAAACTTTTCTGAATAAACCAACACCTTTGAACCAGTTTCTAATAAAGTAGCTATTCTGAGTAATCTGAAAAAATGAGCTTACCTTTAATTGCCACAAATGTGATCAGTTGTTTCGATTCTACAGATGAATTTAAAAAGTAAATTAGGCTAAGGTTTTTCCATCATCTGGTGGACAATCATATGTGAGTGGGCACCCTGTTTTATTTATAGAATGTTGAAGTGAAGCATGGTGGAAACAGTGCTTTCTAAGGACCCCAAGGTGCTTTCTGAGGTTCTCAAAGGAGAATGGTTGATTCTTATCAGGCTGGGGAAAAATGTAAAAAAAAAGACTATTGTGATCTACCCAAGAAGTGGTCGACCAACAAAGAGCACTGCAAGAAAAGCATGTGACCAGGACGACTTGCCATCATTGATGAAACAATGCCATATGAATCATACCAGAAAACTGTGTGTGTGAATCTTGATAGTTTTATCTCTGCTAGTGTTCAGTTAAATGCTATTCACATTAGCACTTTGTTGCTTTAAGATTAGTCTTAGTATTTAGTCTTCAGATTAGTCATTAGTCAGTTGTGTTTCAAAATCACTCTTATGTATGCCCCCATGTATTGTGGGTTTCCCTTCACTTAATAACTCTTAGTACTTGCTAATTATAGAGAAACTTTTACATTCAGTTAATAATCAATAAAATAATACATGTGATGTTTGACACACACTATAAAGAGGGTTCATGAAAGGGAGACATTGTTATGAGAACATTATTATACTGTGCATTCAGATTGACTGACAGGATTATGATGGGTCCCAGATACAGTACTGTGCAAAAGTTTCAGGCAGGTGTGGAAAAAATGCTGTAAACAAAGAATGCTTTCGGAAATATAAATAATGATTGTTTATTTTTATCAATTTACAAAATGCAAAGTGAGCGAACAAAAGAAAAATCAAAATCAAATCACTATTTGGTGTTACTACCTTTTGCCTTCAAACCAGCATCGGTTCTTCTGGCCCCCACAGAGCCCTGATCTCAACATCATCGAGTGTGTCTGAGATTACATGAAGAGACCGAAGGATGTGAGGAAGCCTACATCCACAGAAGATCTGTGGTTAGCTCTCCAAGATGTTTGGAACACCCTACCTGCCGGGTTCTTGCAATAACTGTGTACAAGTGTAACTAGAAGAATTGATGCTGTTTTGAAGGCAAAGGGTGGTCACACCAAATATTGATTTGATTTGATTTAGATTTCTCTTTTGTTCATTCTCTGCATTTTGTTTATTGATGAAAATAAATGATTAACACTTCCATTTTTGAAAGCATTCTTTGTTTACAGCATTTTTTTCCACACCTGCCAAAAACTTTTGCACTGTACTGTATTTCTAACAACTGTCATGTTTCAGGCAGCTCCTGTGAGACTTGAGTAAAGGAAATAACAAACCTTCATTGCCTTTGGCCTAACCATGTGATTCTATGGAAAATAGAAGTCCAAAATTATTTTAAGGAATAACTCAACTAAACATGGCAACTTGGTCACCAATGATTAGTAATAGTATGAAATAATAGGGTGACGGTGGTCTAGTGGTAGGGTGCTTGCCTATGGATCTATGGCTCAAGAGGTCCCAGGTTCAAATCCCAATTAGGACATGGAAGTCGCTCTGAGCGTCTAAGAGTGTCTGCTAAATGCCGTAAATGTAAATAATAAATTAGAAAATGTAAAGAAATGAGATTTGTAAAGTTCAAATTTCTGTAACTTGAGATTGGTGTGATTAATGTTGTTGAGTCTTGGGAATTGGAGTTTGCTGGAGTGTATATGCTGAACAAAGTTCATTGCTGTTCCAACCAGAAATGCAATCAGCCAGGAATGGCTCAGCTATGTACAGATGCTGATTATGTTCATTTAGACTTAAGGGGACATAAATTAGTGCCAGATATTTTTGTTGAGTAAAACAGGTTATTGAAATTTTGAGAGTAAGATTTATCTTAATGCAACTCAAGATTGCAACAAATATAATTTTAGTTTTGCATCATATTCTTCCATTTCTTAAGAGTACATTTCTATGGACATTCTCACTCTGTGGAGGTTTTTATATTGCAACAAATATAACGTGAACACAATTAGATTCGTGTCAAAAGTTTGGTGGGTACTTGCATACTCTCATATGGACCAGGAGGTTGCAGGTTCAAATCCCACCTTCAATGCCAGCACTATTGGGTTCCTGAGCAAAACTGCACCATGTTGATAATGAAAGGTAGACAGATACATTATTTGTGTATAATGTGAAAAAAGTGAAAGTGACAACTTGTCATTGTTAAACACAGCACAACAACCAGTGGACCGCAATGAAATGAAGCCTCTGCATTTAACCCATACACACGTGCAGCAGGGGGCAGCTATTGAAAGTGCCCGGGGAGCAGTGATGGGGATGGTAGCTTGCTCAAGGGCACCTCAGGGCAACCTACCGGTCGGGGATGTTTACTAATCCAGCCTTCAGATCTTGGGGCCAACTCCCTAACCACTAGACCACTACTGCTCCACATATATTGGGGTTTTTATAAAGCACTGAAGCCTGCTGAAAACAGAAAACAAGAAGGTTTTTATTGTTTTTAAGTTAATTTATATTGCTACAGTCTGAATGCACTCCTTATTTGACCCTGCTTGTCCTTCACTACTTTCAGATGGCAAAAACAACATGGAGGTATCATTCATTTGATGATGGTTACAGTACTGGCTGATCTCTGCCTTGGGCACTTTATTAAAGTATAGGCTTATCTACAGGCCGCATTAGTTGTTTTCAGGTTAAGAATTCTCTTTTGCGTTAAGATATGTATCTGTGATAAGCCCTCCAGGCAGCACCATGTGTTTGTCTATGCGTATTTGCGTGAAGGTGTGCATACATGCTTGTATGCTGGGGAGACATGGTGGGGTCAATCCAGATTTATGCGTCTGGAGCCTGAGAACTGTTCCTAATTATGAGACACACACTGGATTCCTGTAGTGTGTGTGTGTGTGTGTGTGTGTGTGTGTGTGTGTTCATATATACAAGCACACATATGGACATATGGTTACACATTCTACTATAGGATAAGCCATTAGTAGGAGAAAGTTGTGTGTTATTTTATTCTCTCTCTCTCTCTCTCTCTTTCTGACATTTGTTTATTTATTTGTTACTTATTTCTGATTTTGCCCCATTATGAACCCCAAGTCCCATGCCTTGTGCGACGCCTGTGGATGTGTTCAGGTTTCACCCAAAAATAAGCCACAGGTTATCTTTGCTGTCTGAAAGACAAAAATGCACTACTTGCAGAGATAAGTGTGCCACTGCCTATGTAAAAAAATGTTTTAGTATGATCAGGCCATTAAGCAGGGGATCCATGCTCAGCTCATCAACTAACTAAAGGAATATTCAGCTTTTTAAACTGCTGTATCACTTAAACCAGGATAAACAGATAAACACTGTACTTGAAAATGGACTGGAAATGTATCAATTTGCTGCTAGATTGGGCTGGATGATCAGCATGCATGCTATAAAATCTTAAGAGTGAAAGTAATGGGAACTATTTTTGTCCTGCAAAAACATTGTTTAAATGTGGAACAAAATAATGAAGTCCCAATCATTTTGTCAGTACCACCATATATACACCAAAACTGTCACCAGAACAACATAAAATTATGTTTGGTTTTGTATGATTGGAAATAAGATGGCTGATGCACAGACTGACTTTCCTATAAGAGCTAAATTCAGCAGCTGCCCAGATATACTTTCTTTGTAAAATGTTTTGGATCAAGCGGTCCCAGGTTCAAATCCCACCTCTGACACTACAACCACTAGGTCCCTGAGCAAGACCCTTAACCCAGAGTTGCTTCAGGGGGACTGTCCCTCTAATTAGGACATGGAAGTCGCTCTGGATAAGAGTGTCTGCTAAATGCTGTAAATGTAAGATTTTTTTGGTAAAGCATTAAATGTATTGTCCACTGCACAATACAGATGTGTCACATAGAAAATTTTTCAATATAACAAGCCCTTCATGCATGTGATGGGTATAGCATTTAAAATGTGCTATGTTGAGGTTCTTGAAGAGCAGGATTAGTAATCTCTGTCCAGGAAAACAGGAGATTTGTGTTTCAAAGCTTCATCGCTGCTAATGTTCATCTTGTCTTGTCTGCTGTCTTTTGGAGGTTTTTGGTTTAAGGTTTTGCTCGCTCTCACTCGCGCTCTCTCTCTCTCTCTCTCTCTCTCTCAGTGGGGAGCAGATTACTGCCATTACTCTCACTGTGCCTTTCAAACTGATACTTTTGACAAGGCATGCTGCAGCTTTGATCAAATTCTTATCAAAACAAGTGCTGCATATTCAGGGGAGACTGGGTGATGTTGGAGACTTTTGTGGAGAGGAGGCTGTCAGCTTGGGCTGTTTCTCTCATTAATCCCCATTAACTTAGTGAAACACATACACAGCACTGTAAATTAAATGTTCTCTCCCATTGTTGGTTTGTTCTCATTTTATCTCTAAATTTTCCCTACTTATTAAATTTCCTCCACAGATTTTGTCAATTGTTTTGGTCTTTCAGTTGCTACCATCCTGACCAAAGAGAGCAGGAGAAATAGCTTACTGATAGCTAAATTAAAAAAATGTGTGTGGAGCATATGCAATTTTAAATGGTTCTAATTAGAGCTTCGTAGATGTTTTTTCAAAGAATTCCCATTAGTCATCAACATCATCATCTTTCGCCTTCTCTCAATATACTCTACAGCTTTTCTTTGTACATGTTAAAACCTGGACAATTCCAGTTCTCTGTTCTTGTGTCCAATTTTTTCAGACTGGCTTACAAACAAATAATGTGGCTACAATAATGTATTCTTGGCTAAAATAGTGCAGTTTCAACTGTGTTCATGTAAGTTCTTTGAATGTATTTTTCTTTGAATAATGTCCATATATTGTTTTAGGTGATTTATTAATTTCAGAGCACATGGGAATGTTTGTTGTTGTCAGTTCATTTGACTGTTATGAAGATAGTTGTTTGATGATGGTTGATGATAGATGTTCAACATATTTTGTTTTCTCACAACATGGTCCCGATAGCAAAAACGCTCCAGCATAGCTCTATAGCTCTGAAAATAGTCATCACCTACTTCTGACCTTTTTATCTGAACAAACCAGCAATGCTCCAGCTATGTTTGCATGTGTGTTTATATGTGTTTGTTAGGGTGCTATCTGAGTTATGCTCTCAATATGGTACAGATTAAGTACAGATTAGTACCAGCTAAACAACGTGGATGAACTGGCTAAACGCTAAACTGAAAAGGGTGTGTGTGAGTAGAAATCATATTTTCTCTGGTTTGGATCTAGAGTTGAATTTGAATGGACTCCTCTGAAGAATGTTTGTGGTCTGTGATTTGATTTGTGTATATGTCTGTGTAAAAACCTTGTTAATGTTTTCTTTTGGTTGGTGTATATCCCACAGGCTGGAAAAGAATGCACAGCTGGAAAAGAGTCTTGACAGTCCAGGTACATATATATATATATATATATATATATATATACACACACACACACACACACACACACACGTTCTGTGTGTAACTAGTGGTTCAAATAACTCAATCACAGGAGAGTCTTGTTTTCCAGTAAGCCTGTGTTTAGTATGTGTAATCCTGAGTCAGTGTGTGTCAGATCTCCTCTCTCTCTCTCTGGAGTGTGAAATGCGGCACAGACAGAATAAAAGCAGCTCTGCGTAGAAGCTCAAGTTGGGCCAATCGATTTCCAAGCCGGTAAAGAGGAAGGTGGGTGTTAAGTGTCAAACGCTCGTTCGCCCTCTCTTTAACAAGCCACTTCCAAGCCAAAAGAAAGCCAGATGCCAGAGCCCTGCTGTTTTGTTCCGCTGCTTTGCCTCTGGGGGGAGAGAAAGAAGAGACAGGAAAAGGAAAGAAATCAAGTGGTCTTCAAGACTGAACCACGCAGATTGAGGTTATAATCACTCATTGACTTACATTAACATTCCATACTAGTTCTTCCAAATGTTTCCTGGCAGAAGCAGAGAAGGAAAACAGAAGAACCTGGCACTGTTGACTTCTGAAAGGAAAAAGAAAGTAGCCTCTTCAACTCTAGGAAAAGGAGTTTTGAGGGAAGGATTGGGGCGAGCGTATCTTCACACACAGGCACAAGCTGAGTTGAGCAGCCATGTTGGTCTCAGTATGAGCAAACAGAGATTGGTGGATTAGGAAGGGGAATCTACAAAGGGCATCCTAAAGCTTTGAACCCAGATTTAGCATACTGAGACACAAGCCGCAGAGGCGGCGTGCAGTAATGTGATTACCACTGTTAATTAAAATCTTATTTCCCCCCACTCTATTTCCAAGCCCTCTGCCTCCAGAAAATTAAATAAACGCAAGTCTGCTTGTGAAACTGAGAATAACTGACTATTTTACAAATGTGCGATTAAGTACACATGCATGTCAGAATCTGAATAATTGAGTTGACATGAGGTACACATTAGTTAAGAAAATCTTCCTGTCAGAATAATTTCTCTGCTTTTCAACTGTATTTTGACCCATCTTTGCAGTCCTCCTAAAAAAAAAAGAAAAAAAAAGTGTGCGATAGTTTTTAGTGCTTACATCATATACTCATTCTTAGCTTTCAGATTAATGTCAGGCTAAATTTCTTTGCCTGCCATCTTCAGTAAGCTGTGGTTTCTCTCCTGTCTGTTTTCTCTTTGCAGTCTCGGCAGATATGCTAATCGAGAGTGTGAGGAACAAGGACCATCAGAAAGTAAGCTGAGCCACAGAATATCTGTTTAGATCTCTGAAGGAGCAGATTCGGCAAAAAATAGAACTCGTTAGTTTCATTGTAGAAACACTGAAAGAGCAAATCTTATGTTAATCAACACAATGGCAGTCATCAGCCCTAACCCTAGGTCCTTCATCTACAGCAGATTTATTGGTGGGGAAAAAAGATATTGAAAGGTGAGATACCATAAGATGACAGATGATAAATGTATAATACATAATAAACACTAACTAACCAAACATAAGGGAGAGTATTTACAACCATCAATCCAGACATTAGAAATGTATAATAACATAAAGATTCATTCATGTGCAATTAAAGTTATAAGAATGTGTTTTTAAGTTAATATCTTATGAGCTGGTTTTAAGAACATAGGTTTAGTCTCAGATTTCTCCACCAAGCCATCATACAGCAAATTATAAAAGAAGCACACTTAGTTTAACTTAATGAAGAACTGATTAGCATGACCAGGTACTGGTGAAAGTGACTTTTTGTTATTTTGAAAGAGCATAGCACACAGTGAACTGCAACGAAATGCAACCTCTGCTTTTCACCCATAAACTATGTGCAGCAGGGGGCAGCTATTTAAAGCGCCCGGGGAGCAGTGATGGGGACGGTACTTTGCTTGAGGGCATCTCAGGGCAACCCACTGGTCTGGGATTTGATCCCACGATCATGGGCCCTAGTCCCTAACCACTAGGCCAGTGCTGCCCCATTAAACAGGAACTAAAAATCATACTGGTCTGATTACTCTTAATCATAATGCTTATACTCCTACTGGAATTCAAAGTAAACTGGAGCCACTTTTTTTCTCACCACAAAATGAAGCTCCCTGTTATCATTTCATTTGTGCACTGAGCCTTTTGCGGATGAACCATCAAAGATCTGCAAGTAGTATGATGCAAGGGAACTGGGGAAGAAGTCTGTTTTATAAAGAGTTTAGAAAAGGTGAGAGCTTGAAGTGGATTTGTTTTTACAGTAAAATGTTTTTTAAACTATTGGTGTAGAACTCTGCTTGTGAGATGATATCTCCTTTTCTTTAGTCTTGTCAATAATGGTCAGTTTTCCCTCAACACAATGTCAGTAACATACAAAAACAATCATTTGCATGTGAACTTGACTGTATTCCAGGTCTTGGTTTACATGGTGCTAAAAAAGCTTTTCCGTGCAGTGAGACCTGTTAATGACCCATACAAGTCCTTTTCTATATTAAGGGGATCTAAATGCTAATCAAGACACTATCTGTTGCTATAGAGAAACTGCACATAGTGGCCCAGACCAGGGCCTGATTCTTCTCATTACAACTGTAGTGCAGGAATGGATTATTTTTTCCAAATATGAGGATATCCTCATGATGGCTCTTAAATCATTGCTGTGGTTTCCTGCTATTCCCAACACATTAGATACATAAACCACCCCACAACAACACAAGCACAGATGTGCGCGCACACACACACACACACACACACACACACACCTACGATCACCAAAAGTGCCTGTAACCACTACAAGGGTGTAAATAGTTCACCAACACTATGGATTTGACGCAATGCTTTCTTAGTGTTTATCGTTCAAAAAAGCTTACCAAAAGCTTGCTGTCCCCATCAGGCTTTACAATGCAAATAGAAAGGTCAAGCATTTGCCATTTGTCTGGCAACTCTGTTGGTGCAGGCAGAAGAATAATCTGAGCTGATCCATAGTCAGTTTATGTGGTGCAGAGCCTTTGTCTGTAGAAAATGTAGAGGACACTGTATATAGAAGGCATCCTTTTAAAACTCTGTTTCAACACAAAAGATAAAAGAACTATAAGAAAATAATTACTCTATAAATCAACTCCAAATGAAAAAACAATCATAATTACATAACTTGTGTCCTATGTCACTGACTTTGCAGTGTACAGACGAGTGACAAACTGAGTGTGTGTGTAACCTTGATGTGAGTAAAGTGTTAAATGTAAATGTAATTGAGTGTGTTACCGACAGTGTATGTCTTGTCTCTCTAGCTGATGGAGCTACATAAGCAGGGTGCAGACTTGTGTGTGCAGGATTCAGCAGGCTACACACTACTGCACCATGCAGTGGATGTAGCCAGCAAGGAAATCGTCAAATACATCATTGATAACAGTGAGCCAGTCACACACACACTAAAGATATGCATAGAAATGTATATGTATAATGTACAGAGGTTGTCAAGTTGCAACACAGATCCGCGCACACAGCATAAAAACTAGTTCTGTGTAGTCATAAGTCCAACACTAACGGTGTAAAATGAAACGTTCAGGTCTCTATTTTTTACGTTTTTTGCTGGAGTGAGTGTCCTAAACTTGAAATGTCGTACGTCGGATCTGTTAACTTGAGGACCCATATATTGTATAGTGAGAGTGACAATGTATTGTGAACCACAACAAAATACAGCCTCTGCATTTAATCTATACGCGCATGTGCAGCAGGGGGCACCTGGGGAGCAATGATTGGGATGGTACCTTGCTCTCAAGGGTACTTAAGGGCAACATTGTCTGGGATTTGAATCCATGAACTTCCAATCCTGGGCCCAGTTCCCTAACCACTAGTCCACCTCTTCCCCAAATTATGCACCTGACATCTCTTGATCAAGATCAGAAAACTCTTCTGTCAGTCATAAGACACCCTTTTTTTTTTAAAGTTCATATTGTAATTTCAGCCATATACACAGTACATAGTGAAACAAAATAACATTCCTCCAGGACCCTGGTGCTACACATGACGACATAAAATAATATACTATATAAATCCTTATAAATCTAATGTGCTTTGAAAAGAACCCTACCTTCTCTAATTTTATCATAACATTGTTTCTTTATCCTGTCTTCGCCATAAAAGATCAGTGTTATACTGCTTATTATATATTGCTGCTCTATTTTTCAAATCAAGGCAAATCATCTCATGAGCCACTAAAATGCCTATTAATGCAAAGTGTAATTACAGTACTGTGCAAAAGTTTTAGGCAGGTGTGAAAAAATGCAATGTAAGACTGAAAATGAAAGCGAGAGCAGCTATAGGAAGTATACTTATACTAGTGACTTCCTGGTCTTTAGCTAAAATGCAAGGAACTATTCACTAAATGTTTAAAGAAACAAAAACACTCAGCTAAATATAGCTATTCAGAATAAACAGAGGTATAACCATTTGCCTTACAATTATAGTGCACAGTAAGTATCTACACTTAAATCATAGTGATTCAGTTGTTGGCAGTGTGATTCCCCTGGTTCATAAACAATGGGTACCATATTTCAGAGAATATTTGGAAAACCTCATACCAACAAACAGAATGGAGTATACACGGAATACAAAGTACATTAGATGATATTAAAACACAGTCTTTATTGTAACCTTGCAAATCACTTTCCTACAAGGCAGCAGTATGTTTTCATAGCAGCAACAATGTCAATATTAACCTCAGGACACCCATGACTTGGTAAAAACTAACTTTTTTTTCTGCCTGTTTTACATTTCCAACAGCTCCCAGCAATCTATTGGATTTGACAGAAAAAGAAAAGTAAGAGCTACTATCTTTTTTTTTTTTAATTATAAAGGTTCCTACTATATAATACATTGCCGACTTTGTCCTTCATCTGTCATGGTACTTTTGCCTGTTGAATTTACAGCATTATTGGGCTTGAGTCTTTGAGCCATCCAGGATAATGAGTTACAGGCTGTTCTCTTAGAACTCGCCTATCTCTTCGATCTTCTGCAGTGATCTTTCTGGCTGTCTCACAGATCTCTCAATCACCCTGTCTCTTTTACAGTGGTGAGACAGTATTGCACAAGGCAGCCTCAATGTGTCAAAGGACGATCTGTCACTACCTGGTGGAGGCGGGAGCTTCACTTATGAAGACAGACTTACAGGTGTGAGAGATCAGTATTAATACTTAAACATTTTCCTGAAACACATTATATATCTCAATATTTAGTTTGACAAGTTGTAACAGACAAAATGAGCCATTAGTCCTACATATAAAATTCTTTCAAAATCAGTGAATATAGTTATGTGGAATTTAAACCTAACCAGTTATTTTTTCCTGGAATCACAAGTATTTGAAATTGTAAATCTCCATTCAACTGAGCAAAACCTTAGACAGCTGTCCCACCTGGAAGCTTCTTCTTTGAAACTTTTTCAAAATGTGATGACATTACGTTATATACATATTTCCCTAAAAGCTTACTTTGGTGGAAAGTTGTTACAGAAATCTATACACAAGAATGCTTTTTAATTTAGAGCTGTGTCCTACTTTCCTTCAATTCTGTAGTGTATAGAACCTAAGATCCTAAGTGAAAAGTGTTCTGGAGCTCAAGATGGAAGTGATTTCCTATCATGCCATTAAAATTTCCTAAGTGCGTCACTGGTTTGGCAAAATGACCAGTGGAAAAAAAAAAACAGCTTTTGTTCAAGACCTATAATTTGGTGGTGTTTCTAGGTCTGTCTGACAGGCAGGGCACTGATGTGCCTTCCAGGCTTCAGCTGGTGGCTGTTCCCACTCTCCATTTGGCTCTCTGAGTCAACTCCTAAGATCTGAGTCAGCATTTGTTCATGACAGATGGAATCAGTTTCCATCGTTTAGTCTGGCAGCCCTCATTTTCCTTCTGGCAAAGCAGCTGACTCCAACCTGACTGTTCAAGCCATCAGCACCTTAAAGTTGCACTTAAAACAGCTACTCATTATTTCATCATATCTTTAAAAAATAAATAAATAAATAATCTTTCTTCTGCCTTTCTCACTCTCATTCACTCACTAACTCATTCTAAGTTTAAGTTATTTTCTCTCTCTATGTCCCTCTTTCTTTTTAGTTTTTAGTCTCGAACACCATTTCTCTTCTAACTTAGTTTGAATGTGAATTTCAAATGTCTGTCTTACCATGTTTATCTCAGCACTTATTTTAATTATATAGCACTTATATAAAATAATGTCCTTCATGTCCTTGTTGCCCCCCCTTCCAAAAAAACAAAAAACAAAACAGTGAACTGTATTTATTTCATCCCTCACCATTCTGTGTCCGCACACAAAGGCAACCTCGTTTGTAACACGCAACAAAGAAAGTGCAGACTTTAGAGCGGGTTTATGCTTTGAGCAAAAGAGTCCAGAGCATTCTGTCTCCCAACAGGACCGCTTATGTTAGCACTTGGAGCCATTCATTAATTCTGGCTCTGCCCTTGTGGACTATAATGCATAGAGGGCCATGGGACCATTCAATATTTGAATGATTCAGCTAAAACCATTTCTGTAGTGCAGTGGTTCATAAATGTAACTGAGAACTCATTCACCCCTAGACAGCTTTTGTTGATTTTTAGTTTTGGCTCAAAGCACATCTGATGTCATGTTTTGGATGTGTAACTCCTAATAGTGCTTCACTCCAGTCCTGGAAAATCCATCCAGTGGAATTTTCAGGTTTACTTTGTTGCATCATGCTAAAGTTAACTTGCATTTAAAAATAAATGTACTTACACGTTTACAGTTAAAGACTGTAACTCATGTTCATTCATAATTTAAACTAGCACATGCAATCTCCATTCCTGTAAGTGCTGGGAATATTCTACCACACAAATAATATCTGCTCAGTGGATCAATTGTGCAGAGGACTGAAAAACAGATGCCTTACAGTGAATAATTGTAAATCTACAAAGTGCGACTGTATAGAATGTCTACTGAACAAATGTAATTGGATGGTTTTTAAAAAGCTGACTATTCAATGTAAAAAGGTTATTAGGTTATTAAAGTTTATTAATACATTAGTATTAGTGGTTGATCTGAATAATGCCGTGCAGTTCAGGATAATTCCATATACAAGGAATCTCATAATATAAGTGAACAAGGAAAACTGCACTGTAGTGTAGTGTATTTTTATAAACATGGCAACTTGTGCTTAGCACAAAACCAGTCTGCAGCAGATAGAATTATACTTTTAGACTCAACAAGAAATTATGATTCTTTTGTGTTCCACCCAGCTTACACTGAATTGCATATCATGCTGAAAGAGCTTTTATAAATGAATTATATAACTGTTTATAATCAGCATTTGTTTGGGGATGGATGCAGAATTTTTTTTTTTTTTTTCTTCCCCAGAAGTAGGACTATAAAGAGGTCTAAAGGACTATAAAGATTCTGGACTTTGGGATAAGGCTTCTATTCAGAAGTCTCATTATTAAACAATGTCTCACTACCTGCAGGGACCAATTAAATTTGATGTGGTAGGGAGGGGGATGAGGGCAGCTGAATAAGCAGGAGATAGATGTTGTGCCAGACAGGGTGATGAATCACATTTTCAAGTCAAAAGAATTTGACAGCATGTTCTTCTCAAAAAGTCCTTTGGAGAAAAAGTTGATTGTATTGTGCTAAGCATCTTAAGGCAGGATGTTTTTTCTCAGTAACAATACAATAGTCTTAGAATAGTCTACTAAAGGTATATTGGAAAAAGAACTCAAGTAGGATGAAAAAAAATCTAGCATTGCAATTTAATGCACATGACAATTCCTGAAAATTGCATACAGAAAGTTTTCACAAATCTATGTTATCCATGTTTTATGTCATGCTCCTCTTAAAATGAATTCTGAAGCTTTTCATTTTATCAATTCACACATGGAGCACAACAGTAATAAAGCAAAACAGTTTTCTGGAATGATATATAAATTAAATATTTCAGCCTTTATTTTATTTTATTGGTATAAGTATTCAGATCCTTTCTTGTGGGATGGGGATGTTTTATTCTGCAACAAAGACTGAGGGACTAATTAGAACAGAAGGAAGACGAATGCAGAAAAATACAGAACAATCCTGAGTGAAAATCCTGAGTGTTTAAAATCTCCGACTGGAGAAGACAGTTACCAAAAGAAAGCACAAAAGTGAATTTGGGAATATTATGTAAAATAACTGTGATCCATCCAGAGTCTACACATCAAATTCTGGAGAGACCTTGATCTATCCTTAAACATAAATACAATGTGTTTTTATTTTTTAAGAAACTTCCAAAACACTCCTCAATGAAACTCGATGAAACACAAAATGTAGAAATGTGTGTTCTATGTAAATAAAGGTTCTGTGAACATATGCAGTGTAAACCCAACAGAACCTTGATTAATCTTTAAGACCTTTGCACACTGAGTGTGATTTATTTGGATATGAATAAATTAATTAAAATATGTTTAACTGGTGTGAAATTGCCACATTATTTCATTTGTTCTTTATTATTTTCAAAGGCAATACGAAAAATCTGTTTTCTCAGACATGGACAACAGGCATTTCTGATTTGTTATCTAACAGCAACTAGATACGCTGGCAACAAATGCCTGTTGCCAGCGTTAAAAGAACTCAAAGTTTTAGCTCCAGATTAAAGGTCTCTGTTTTTACTTTTTCACTTTAACTAATGCAAATTTTGTTAGGACCATAGGACATTTTTCACTTGGCTGTTCATACTGTTCTGTTTTCCAGTGCATTAACAATAGATATTTTGACGTGAGGAAAAAATACTAATTAAAAAAATTAACTAATAATGCACAAGCCAATGTATTTCTTCATGCTGGTCCCAAGCCCAAATAAATGGGGAGGGAAGGAAAATCAGTGCAAATCCATATAACAGAGCTGGTCTCGCTACCGTCCTATAAATCTTCCCTTTCACTCTTACTGGTCACTCCTGCCATTTCTTCCCCTCTGTTCCACACTCCTTGTTGTTCTGAAATGCTAACCCCAAGTATTTCAATTCCTCTACCCTCACTACCTATACTCCCTGCATCCTAACCACTCAGCTGTCCTCACTGCTCTCCTCAAGCTGCTCCCTACTCTCACTTCAGATCATAGTCATCTGCACATATCATAGTCCATGGGGACTCCTGTCTAATCTGGTGTGTTAACCTATCCATCATTGCAAACAAAAATGGGCACAATCCTGATCCTTGATGTAATCCCACCTCTACTTTAAATCGATAATTTTTCTTACTGCAGATCTCACCACTGTCACACTACCCTCCTACATATCCTATACCACATACCTCTTTGCCACTCTTGACTTCCTCAATCTACAAAGCACAATACAATTCCTCCTGACCTTTTCTACGCTTCTCCCACACCCTCAGAGAAAACATTGCATTTTTAGTGCTCTTTCATCGCATTAAACCATATTGTTGCTCACTAATCATCACCTCTTTTCTCAACCTAGCTTCTACTACTCATTCCCCTAACTTCATGCTAGGGCTGATCAGCTTTTTGGACAGCTCTGTGCATCACATTTATTCTTGTAAATCAGTACCAGTACACTTTGGTAGACTGCGTTGACCAGTCTGGTTAAAAACTCCAGTGCCATCTGTCATAAATACCTCCATGCCTTCCTTGGTAAATCATCTGGACTGCCCTGGACCAGGGCCGATTCCAGTATCAAATGGTGGAAGTTGAAGTAGGAAGACTGTAGGCAGGAATTCAGGCAGGAGTTAAGATGGGCACTGGGCGATAGGGAAGAGTTGCCACATTGTTGGGAAAGTACTGCAAAAGTGAAAGTAGAAAAGTACATTGTGTGACATCTGGACAAGGTGTATGGTGAGTTGTATAAGAGGTTGAGCACCAAGGAAGGAGAAAATTATCTATATCTATTTGCTAGATGGAAGGGCAGACGTAGGAAAAAGTGCAGCAGGTTAGGGCAATAACATTGGTAATATACTCACAAGTGAGCAGAGCGTGTTGAGCAAATGGAAAAAAACACTTTGAGGGGCTGATGAATGAAAAGAATGTGAGAGAGAGAGAGAAGGTTGGTAATGTGAGAATAATGAACTGGGCAGATAATGAACAAATGCAGCAGAATACCAAGGTGTAAATAAAGGCAGCTATGCAGAGGATGAGAAATTGAAAGGCTGTTGGTCCAGTTTAAATATCTGTGGAAGCATGCAGGTGTTTAGGAGAGATGGGGCTGGAGTTTCTAACCAGATGTTTAACACAATTTCGGAAGGTGAGAGCATGCCTGAAGAGTAGAGAAGTGCACTGGTCCTGATTTTTAAGAATAAGGGTGATGCACAGAGCTGTAAGTAACTATAGAGGGATAAAGTTGCTCAGCCAAAGCATGAAGTTATGGGAAGTTATGTGTAGTGGAAGCTAAGTGAAGAAAAGAGATGATGATTAGTGAGTGGCAACAGAATTTGATGCGGAGAAAAAGCACTACAGAGGCAATGTTTGCTCTGAGGGTGTTGATGGAGAAGTAT